>CM038677.1:729322687-729958759 GCA_021605205.1 Aegilops longissima | reverse complement strand
ACATAACTAAAACAACTATATAAGCAAAACAATACTGTTTTTACTAAAAATCTAATTTAAAATACTCCAAAAATTACCAAACTAAATCCTACAGCTAAAAAATATCATAAGTGACCAGGAGCAAAAAGAATTAATTAAAAACCTATTTTTAAACTCAAGTTATGGTCAAAATACTAATCTGAACAAAATTTATCAAATTCAAATTTAAACTACTCAAATTTGAAATACAGAGACACTAACAGAAACTTCCGCAAATTTGTGACACGTAGCAATTGGAATCACTCAAAAATACTAAAAACTCTAAAAGATATGAATTTTCTAAGATTGCTATTTTCTGAAAAAAAAATGAATTACGGGATTTCGTGGATCTCACCGGAGTAGTCGTCGGAGTTGGGGAAGAAGATCGGATCCGATGTTGCGGTTGATCCTAGAGGAAAGGAGATCACGAGACGGTGGAGAGGAGATCATATAAACCTCAAGAGAGGTCAAGGGCGCGGCGGCGGCACTTGGCAGCGGACAGTGGAAGCTGCTCTTCTTGCTTCAAGGAGAGGAGAGGAGAGGAGAGGTGTTGGTTTGATGTGTTGGAGGGGGGTGCTTGGGTATTTATAGTGGGGAGGGGAGGGTTTTGCTTGGGGTAGGGGACAAGAAATAGACTAGGATTAGGAAACAAAAGGGAAAAGATCTAGAAACAAATCGGAATAAACGAAAGTAGGAAAAAAAGTCCTACTAGGAAAGGAAAAGGAGCGGTGGCTCCCTGGTGCGCGCGATGGCCTTGGCTTGGCCTTGGGCCTTGGCCCTTGGCCCGGCGGGGCGCAGCGAATATTTTTTTTTAACAAACAGAGAGGAAAACAAAATGATAAAACAAAATAAAATGAAAATATTATATAGGCATATAATATATCTAAATTTTCAGAAAAAGATTTCCTACATGATGAACATTATTCTAGCATTAAATAAAATACACACAAATTTAGATAAAGCAAAGAGTGCTTCTGGTCCAATAAAATCCAACAAAAATCATTTTTAAAATACCAAAATGACTTCAAATTAATTTCTCTCCAATTTTCTGATGTAGGGAATCATGTTACCCTATTTTCCATATATTTTGTTTTTGGAGAAAAATATTTTGAATAAAACTCAAATAACTCCAAATTGAAATAAATTCAAAAGAATTTTGAATTTAATTCTTTTAAAACTCCCGACTCATATTTCATTTAATTTGAAGAAGTCATTTTATCTTCTCTCGTGAAAATCATTGAGTTGCATAAAGTTTCAGAATTGGAAATATTTTCCAAATGAAATTCAAATATTTTCAACACCCTTGTCATTTAAATAAATGGAAGAAGTCATGTCATCTTCTCTCCAGGGTTTTGTGATGAAAAGAATTTGAATTCGAAGATCATAAAAGCAAAATGAAAGTTTGGGAAAGTCCTTTATTCCCTCTCATTTAACTTTCAAAAAGTTTCAAATTCACTCACTTTCAGTCAATCAATCAAACAATCAACCAAAACTATCTATGTGTTTATAACATTCCAAAATTTAGAATTTTGGGATGTTACACCTTAGCCGACACAGGTATCTGAGAGAAACCAGAATAACCATCTAGAAAGCAATAATGTGTATGTTTGCATAATGTTTCTAGCATTTGATCAATAAAAGGTAAGGGGTAATGATCTTTCTTAGTAGCTTTATTTAATTTGCGGAAATCAATTACCATCCTATAACCTGTAATAATTCTTTGCGGAATCAATTCATCTTTAACATTAGGAACAACAGTAACACCTCCCTTCTTAGGGACACAATGAACACGACTTACCCACTAACTATGAGCAACGGGATAAATTATACCTGCCTCCAGAAGCTTTAGTATTTCTTTCCTTACCACTTCTTTCATCTTAGGATTAAGCCTTCGTTGATGATCACGAACCGGTTTGGCATCTTCTTCCAAATTTATTTTATGTTGACATAGAGTGGGACTAATGCCCTTAAGATCATCAAGAGTATATCCAATAGCAAAGACGGTGCTTCTTGAGTTTTCAATAATCTCTCTTCTTCATGCTCTGAAAGGTTAGCACTAATAATAATAGGATATATTTTCTTTTCATCAAGATAAGCATATTTAAGATTATCAGGCAATGGTTTAAGCTCAAATACGGGATCACCCTTGGGTGGAGGAGGATCCCTAGGATTTCAACAGCAAATTATGTTTCGTAATAGGTTCTGTTTAAAGAATACTTCATCTATTTCCCTTCTTTCATTCATAAACATATCATTTTCTTGGTCTAGCAAATAATGTTCTAGAGGATCACTAGGAGGTACGGCAATAGAAGCAAGACCAATAATTTCATCCTTACTAGGCAATTCTTCTTCACGGTGTTGTTTACTAAATTTAGAGAAATTAAACTCATGAATCATATCATCCAAGCCAACAGTAACAACATTCTCAATCCTAACATTGACAGTATTCAAGAAGGGCCTACCAAATATAATGGGACAAAAGCTATCTTGTGGGGAACTAAGAACAAGAAAATCAGCAGGATATTTAGTTTTCCCACACAAGACTTCAACATCTCTAACAATTCCCACAGCTGATATAGTATCTCTGTTGGCAAGTTTAATTGTAACATCAATATCTTCTAACTCAGCAGTGCAATTTCATGCTTAATTTCTTCATACAAAGTATAAGGTATAACACTAGCACTAGCACCCATATCACATAAGCCATGATAACAATGATCTCCTATTTTAATGAAATAACAGGCACGCCTACCACAGGTCTATGTTTATCTTTAGCGCCAGGTTTAGCAATTCTAGCAGTCTCACCACAGAATTGAATAACATGCCCATCAATATTATCAGCCAAGAGATCTTTAACAATAGCAATATTAGGTTCTACTTTAACTTGCTCAGGAGGTGTATAAGTTCTAATATTACTTTTACGAACAACAGTTGAAGCTTTAGCATGATCCTTTATTCTAACAGGAAAGGGTGGTTTCTCAACATAAGAAGTAGGAACAATAGGATCATTATAAGTGACAATCTTTTCTTCAACTTTAATAGGTGCATCTACTTTTACTTCTATGGGAGGATGATATTTAAACCACTTCTCCTTAGGGAGATCAACATAAGTAGCAAAAGATTCACAGAAAGAAGCTACTATTTCAGAGTCAAGTCCATATTTAGTGCTAAACTTACGGAAAATATCGGTATCCATAAAAGATTTAACACAATCAAACTTAGGTGTCATACCTGACTCCTTACCTTCGTCGAGATCCCAATCTTCAGAGTTGCGTTTAATTCTATCCAATAAATCCCATTTAAATTCAATAGTCTTCATCATAAAAGAGCCAGCACAAGAAGTATCGAGCATGGTGCGAATGTTTTCAGAAAGCCGAGCATAAAGATTTTGAATAATTGTTTCTCCTGGGAGCTCATGATTGGGGCATGAATACAACATTGATTTAAGCCTCCCCCAAGCTTGAGCGATGCTTTCTCCTTCGCGAGGCCAGAAATTATATATATAATTGCGATCACGATGAACAATATGCATAGGATAATACTTCTGATGAAATTCCAATTTCAATCTTCTATAGTTCCATGATCTCGTATCATCACATAGCCTATACCGTGTCAATACATCTCCCTTTAAAGATAAAGGGAAGACCTTCTTCTTAACAACATCATCGGGTATACCTGCAAGCTTAAATGGTCCACAAACTTCATCCACATATATTAGGTGCTCATCAGGATGCTTTGTTCCATCTCCTACAAAAGGATTAGCTAGCAGTTTTTCCATCATACCCGAAGGAAATTCAAAGGGAACATTTTCATATTCATTTTCAGTAGGTTCATTAGGTTGAGGAGCAACTCTTTGCTCTACTGGTCGGGGTGAAGATACCCCGAACAAGCCCCTCAGAGGATTACTTTCCATAGTAACAAGTGACAGTAAATTTCAGCAACTATATAAATTTTTCCTTACCAAATTCCACCTACCAAAGGCGCTTCACTTCCCGGCAACGGCGCCAGAAAAGAGTCTTGATGACCCACAAGTATAGGGGATCTATCGTAGTCCTTTCGATAAGTAAGAGTGTCAAACCCAACGAGGAGCAGAAGGAAATGATAAGCGGTTTTCAGCAAGGTATTCTCTGCAAGTACTGAAATAAGTGGTAACAGATAGTTTTGTGATAGGATAATTTGTAACGAGCAACAAGTAACAAAAGTAAATAAAGTGCAGCAAGGTGGCCCAATCCTTTTTGTAGCAAAGGACAAGCCTGGACAAACTCTTATAATAGGAAAAGCGCTCCCGAGGACACATGGGAATATCGTCAAGCTAGTTTTCATCACGTTCATATGATTCGAGTTCGGTACTTTGATAATTTGATATGTGGGTGGACCGGTGCTTGGGTGTTGTTCTTACTTGAACAAGCATCCCACTTATGATTAACCTCTATTGCAAGCATCTGCAACTACAACAAAAGTACTAAGGTAAACCTAACCATAGCATGAAACATATGGATCCAAATCAGCCCCTTACGAAGCAACGCATAAACTAGGGCTTAAGCTTCTGTCACTCTAGCAACCCATCATCTACTTATTACTTCTCAATTCCTTCCTCTAGGCCCAAATAATGGTGAAGTGTTATGTAGTCGACGTTCACATAACACCACTAGAGGATAGACAACATACATCCCATCAAAATATCGAACGAATACCAAATTCACATGACTACTAATAGCAAGACTTCTCCCATGTCCTCAGGAACAAACGGAACTACTCACAAAACATATTTGTGTTCATAATCAGAGGGGTATTAATATGCATAAAGGATCTGAACATATGATCTTCCACCAAATAAACCAACTAGCATCAACTACAGGGAGTAATCAACACTACTAGCAACCTACTAGTACCAATCCTGGACTTGGAGACAAGAATTGGATACAAGAGATGAACTAGGGTTTTGAGAGGAGATGGTGCTGGTGAAGATGTTGATGGAGATTGCCCTCTCCCGATGAGAGGAGCGTTGGTGATGATGATGGCGATGATTTCCCCCTCCCGGAGGGAAGTGTCCCCGGCAGAACAGCTCTGCCGGAGCCCTAGATTGGTTCCGCCAAGGTTCCGCCTCGTGGCGGCGGAGTTTCGTCCCGAAAGGTTGCTTATGATTTTTTCCTCGACGAAAGACCTCATATAGCAGTAGATGGGCATTGGAGGGTGCTACATCTTGAGCTTGCCTTGGTTTTCCCCGAAGAGGAGAGGATGATGCAGCATAGTAGCGTAAATATTTCCCTTAATTTTTGAGAACCAAGGTATCAATCCAGTAGGAGGCCACGCACAAGTCCCTCGTACCTGCACAAAACGATAGCTACTCGCAATCAACGCGATTAGGGGTTGTCAATCCCTTCACGGTCACTTACGAGAGTTAGATCTGATAGAGATAATATTTTTGGTATTTTTGGTATAAACATGCAAAGTGAAAAGTAAAAGGCAAAGTAAAACAAAGCAAGTATAAAAGTGATGGAGATTGATATGATGAGAATAGACCCCGGGGCCATAGGTTTCACTAGTGTCTTCTCTCAAGAGCATAAGTATTCTATGGAGGGTGAACAAATTACTGTTGAGCAATTGACAGAATTGAGCATAGTTATGAGTATATCTAGGTATGATCATGTATATAGGCATCACGTCCGTGACAAGTAGATCGAAACGATTCTGCATCTACTACTATTACTCCACTCATCAACCGCTATCCAAAGATGCATCTAGAGAATTAAGTTAAAAAACAGAGTAACGCCTTAAGCAAGATGACATGATGTAGAGGAATAAATTCATGCAATATGATAAATACCCCATCTTGTTATCCTCGATGGCAACAATACAATACGTGCCTTGCAACCCTTTCTGTCACTTGGTAAGGACACCGCAAGATTGAACCCAAAGCCATGCACTTCTCCCATTGCAAGAACTACCAATCTAGTTGGCCAAACCAAACGGATAATTCGAAGAGACTTGCAAAGATAACTCAATCATACATAAAAGAATTCAGAGAAGATTCAAATATTATTCATAGATAAGCTGGATCATAAACCCACAATTCATCGGTCTCAACGAACACACCGCAAAAAGAAGATTACATCAAATAGATCTCCACGAGAAAGGGGGAGAACATTGTATTGAGATCCAAAAAGAGAGAAGAAGCCATCTAGCTACTAGCTATGGACCCGAAGGTCTGAAGTAAACTACTCACACTTCATCGGAGAGGCTATGGTGTTGATGTAGAAGCCCTCCGTGGTGGATGCCCCCTCCGGTGGAGCTCCGGAACAGGCCCCAAGATGGGATCTCGTGGATACAGGAAGTTGTGGCGGTGGAATTAGGTTTTGGCTCCTGCTCGATCGTTTGGGGGCAATGAGGTATATATAGGAGGAAGGAGTACGTCGGTGGAGCAACAGGGGCCCAGGAGGGGGCGCGCCTAGGGGCGCCCCACCTCATGACTGCCTCTCTGGTTCCTTGGCGAGGGTCCAAGTCCCCGGATCACGCTCGTGAGAAAATCACGTTTCGAAGGTTTCATTCCGTTTGGACTCCGTTTGATATTCATTTCTTCAAACACTAAAAAGGCAAAAAACAGCAATTTGGGCTGGGCCTCCGGTTAATAGGTTAGTCCCAAAAATAATATAAAAGTGGAAAATAAAGCCCATTATAGTCCAAAACAATAGATAAAGTAGCATGGAGCAATCAAAAATTATAGATACGTTGGAGACGTATCAGGCATCCCCAAGCTTAATTCCTTCTCGTCCTCGAGTAGGTAAATGATAAAAAGAGAATTTTTGATGCGGAGTGATACTTTGGCATAATTTCAATGTAAATCTTCTTAATTGTGGTATGAATATTCAGATCCGAAAGATTCAAGACAAAAGTTCATATTGACATAAAAATAATAATACTTCAAGCATACTAATCAAAGTAATCATGTCTTCTCAAAATAGCATGGCAAAAGAAAGTTCATCCCTACAAAATCATATAGTTAGGCTATGCTTCATTTTCGTCACACAAAGATGTTCCCAACTTCTATACCCCCGATGACAAGCCAAGCAATTGTTTCATACTTAAATAATCTCAAACTTTTTCAACCTTCACGCAATACATGTGCGTGAGCCATGGATATAGCACCATGGGTGGAATAGAATATGATGATGGGGATTGTGTGGAGAATACAAAAAAGGAGAAAGTCTCACATTGACGAGGATAATCAACGGGCTATGGAAATGCCCATCAATTGATGTCAACATGAGGAGTAGGGATTGCCATGCAACGGATGCACTAGAGCTATGAATGCTCAACAAAAAAAAACTAGTGGGTGTGCATCCAACTTGCTTGCTCATGAAGACCTAGGGCATTTTGAGGAAGCCCATCGTAGGAATATACAAGCCAAGTTCTATAATGAAAAATTCCCACTAGTATAAAAAGACAACTTATGAGACTCACTATATGAAAAACATGGTGCTACTTTGAAGCACAATATATGAGACTCACTACATGAGGAACAAGGTGCTACTTTGAAGCACAAGTGTGGAAAAGAGATAGTAACATTGCCCTTTTATTTATTTTCTTTTTTGGGCCTTTCTTTTTTTATTTTGGCCTTTCTTTTTTTTGGGCAATGCTCTAATAATGATGATCATCACACTTCTATTGATTACAACATAAGGATTACAACTCGAAACTAGAACAAGATATGACTCTATATGAATGCCTCCGGCGGTGTACCGGGATGGTGCAATGAATCAAGAGTGACATGTATGGAAAATAATGCATGGTGGCTTTGCCACAAATACGATGTCAACTACATGATCATGCAATGGCAATATGACAAAAGTAAAGTATGTCATGATGATGATGAACGGAACGGTGGAAAGTTGCATGGCAATATATCTCGGAATGGCTATGGAAATGCCATAATAGGTAGGTATGGTGGCTGTTTTGAGGAAGATATAAGGAGGTTTATGTGTGATAGAGTGTATCATATCACAGGGTTTGGATGCATCGCTGAAGTTTGCACCAACTCTCAAGGTGAGAAAGGGCAATGCACGGTGCATCAAGAGGCTAGCAAAGGCGGAAAGGTAAAAGTGCGTATAATCCATGGACTCAACATTAGTCAAAAGAACTCATATACTTATTGCAAAAATTTAGAAGTCATCAAAAATCAAGTACTACGCGCATGCTCCTAGGGGGATAGATTGGTAGGAAAAGACCATCGCTCGTCCCCGACCGCCACTCATAAGGATGCACAAGCCAGGTAAACTTCATGTTTCAAATTTGTTACACAACTTTAACCATACGTGCATGCTACGGGATTTGCAAACTTGAACACAAGCATTTCTCAAATTCACAACTACTCAACTAGCACGACTTTAATATTATCACCTCCATATCTCAAAACAATTATCAAGCATCAAACTTATCTTAGTATTCAACGCACTCAAAAGAAAGTTTCACATATCTTGAATACCAAGTATATTAATATTAAACAAATTACCATGCTATTAACGACTCTCAAAATAATCTAAGTGAAGCATGAGAGATCAATAGTTTCTTTAAAACAAATCCACCACCGTGCTCTAAAAGATCTAAGTGAAGTACTAGAGCAAAAATTATCACGCTCAAAAGATATAAGTGAAGCACTATGAGCAAAACTATCAAGCTCAAAAGATATAAGTGAAGCACATAGAGTATTCTATCAAATTTCAATTCATGTATGGCTCTCTCAAAAGGTGTGTACAGCAAGGATGATTGTGGTAAACTAACAAGCAAAGACGCAAATAATACAAGACGCTCCAAGCAAAATACTTATCATGTGGTGAATAAAAATATAGCTCCAAGTAAATTACCGATGGAAGTGGATTTAAAGAGGGATGCCTTCCGGGCATCCCCAAGCTTTGACTTTTGGTGTCCTTGATTATCTTGGGGTGCCATGGGCATCCCCAAGCTTAGGCTCTTGCCACTCCTTGTTCCATAATCCATCAAAAGAATTCACCCAAAACTTGAAAACTTCACAACACAAAACTCAATAGAAATCTCGTGAGCTCCGTTAGAGAAAGAAAACAAAAGACTACTTTAAGATACTGTAATGAACTCACTCTTTATTTATATTGGTGTTAAACCTACTGTATTCCAACTTCTCTATGGATCATAAACTATTTTACTAGCCATAGATTCATCAAAATAAGCAAACAACACACGCAAAACAGAATCTGTCAAAAACAGAACAGTCTGTAGTAATCTGTAACTAACGCAAACTTCTAGAACTCAAAAAGTTCTACCAAAATTAGACGACCTGGACAATTTGTTTATTGATCAGCATAAATTGGAATAAGTATTTTATCACGTTCTGGTGATTTTTAACAATTCGGGCACTGGGCGCAAAGTTTCTGGAAATTACAGCAAGATCAAATAACTATCATCCAAGAAGATCCAATAGGTTTAACTTGGCACAAACACTAATTAAAAGATAAAACCACATCTAAAAAGAAGCTAGATGGATTATTTATTCCTAAACAGAAGCAAAAACTAAAAATAAAATTGGGTTGCCTCCCAACAAGCGCTATCGTTTAACGCCCCTAGCTAGGCATAAAAGCAAGGATAGAACTAGGTATTGCCATCTTTGGTATTTGGAGAGGAGGATCTCCTTTCTATGGCATTCAATATTATATTTAAGTTAAGCACATGGACATTAATGGAAGAATTATGATTAAGCATGTTATGGAAATTTGCCTCTAAACTAGACATCATCTCTTTAATAATTTCATTTTGATAAAAGCACAAGAGAGTAGTTGATTCAACCTTATCATTCATAGGGTGCCCAAATATAGTTTTCATTTTTTCATAGGTATCTATAGCATCTCCTTCAAGAAAACCTTCCTCAAAGATGGAATCTAAAACTTGTTTGAAGGAAGCGGGCAAGCCAACATAAAACTTTTTAAGTAAATTTCAATTTGATATTGTGGCACATGGCTAGCCCGAATCCTAAGTAACCTATCCCAAGCATCTTTTAAAGAATCATCAAGTAAATATCGAAAAATTCCAGAGTCATCCTCATCAAAATTATGCAATCTCTCATTGGTGACCCCGGTGGGTCTTTCTATAGCATCATTATTTATGAGCTTAGAGAGGATAGAGGGGTTATCCAAGGCACTAGAGCTCGGGAGAAAACCCGTAGTTCTTTTTGATTCGGCCATGGCAACGAGAAAAATAGGAGGAGATTGGGAAAGAGAGGGCAAATAAAACGGCAATGGTGAAGTGGGGGAGAGGAAAACGAGAGGCAAATGGCAAATAATATAATGCGAGAGATAGGGATTGTGATGGGTACTTGGTATGTTGACTTTTGCGTAGACTCCCCGGCAACGGCGCCAGAAATCCTTCTTGCTACGTCTTGAGCTTGCGTTGGTTTTCCCCGAAGAGGAGAGGATGATGCAGCACAGTAGCGTAAGTATTTCCCTTAATTTTTGAGAACCAAGGTATCAATCGAGTAGGAGGCCACGCACAAGTCCCTCGTACCTGCACAAAACGATAGCTACTCGCAACCAACGCAATTAGGGGTTGTCAATCCCTTCACGGTCACTTACTTAGAGTGAGATCGATAGAGATAATATTTTGGTATTTTGGTATAAAGATGCAAAGTGAAAAGTAAAAGGCAAAGTAAAACAAAGCAAGTATAAAAGTGATGGAGATTGATATGATGAGAATAGACCCGGGGCCATAGGTTTCACTAGTGGCTTCTCTCAAGAGCATAAGTATTCTACGGTGGGTGAACAAATTACTGTTGAGCTATTGCCAGAATTGAGCATAGTTATGAGTATATCTAGGTATGATCATGTATATAGGCATCACGTCCGTGACAAGTAGATCGAAACGATTCTGCATCTACTACTATTACTCCACTCATCGACCGCTATCCAGCATGCATCTAGAGTATTAAGTTAAAAACAGAGTAACGCCTTAAGCAAGATGACATGATGTAGAGGAATAAATTCATGCAATATGATAAATACCCCATCTTGTTATCCTCGATGGCAACAATACAATACGTGCCTTGCAACCCTTTTCATCCTTTGGGTAAGGACACCGCAAGATTGAACCCAAAGCCATGCACTTCTCCCATTGCAAGAACTACCAATCTAGTTGGCCAAACCAAACGGATAATTCGAAGAGACTTGCAAAGATAACTCAATCATACATAAAAGAATTCAGAGAAGATTCAAATATTATTCATAGATAAGCTGGATCATAAACCCACATTCATCAGTCTCAACGAACACACCGCAAAAAGAAGATTACATCGAATAGATCTCCACGAGAGAGGGGGAGAACATCGTATTGAGATCCAAAAAGAGAGAAGAAGCCATCTAGATACTAGCTATGGACCCGAAGGTCTGAAGTAAACTACTCACACTTCATCAGAGAGGCTATGGTGTTGATGTAGAAGCCCTCCATGGTGGATGCCCCCTCCGGCGGAGCTCCGGAACAGGCCCCAAGATGGGATCTCGTGGATACAGGAAGTTGCGGCGGTGGAATTAGGTTTTGGGATCATGTTCTGATCGTTTGGGGGTATGTAGGTATATATAGGAGGAAGGAGTATGTCGGTGGAGCAATAGGGGGCCCACGAGGCAGGGGGGCGCGCCCTAGGGGGGCGCGCCCCCCACCCTCGTGACCGCCTCTCTGGTTCCTTGGCGAGGGTCCAAGTCTCCGGATCACGCTCGTGAGAAAATCACGCTCAAGGTTTCATTCCGTTTGGACTCCGTTTGATATTCTGCTTTTGAAACATCAAAAAGGCAAAAACAACAATTTCGGGCTGGGCCTCCGGTTAATAGGTTAGTCCCAAAAATAATATAAAAGTGGAAAATAAAGCCCATTATAGTACAAAACAATAGATAAAGTAGCATGGGGAAATCAAAAATTATAGATACGTTGGAGACGTATCAGAGGGCCACCAGGGGGCCCACGAGGTAGGGGGGCGCGCCCCCCACCCTCGTGGCCACGTGGGCCCCCCTCTAGTGAACTTCTTCCGCTGGATATTTTTGTTATTTCCCAAAATGACTTTCGTGGAGTTTCAGGACTTTTGGAGTTGTGCAGAATAGGTCTCTAATATTTGCCCTTTTCTAGCCTGTAATTCCACCGCCAAGCATTCTCCTCCTTATGTAAACCTTGTAAAATAAGAGAGAATAGGCATAAGTATTGTGACATAACTTGTAATAACAGCCCATAATGCAATAAATATCGATATAAAAGCATGATGCAAAATGGACGTATCACACCGCTGAGCCGCCAGCTGCCTCACATGCGGCCGCACGGAGCCACCACGACCCGCCTGTACTCCGCGGGATATCGCCTCTGCTTGCATGGCCTTGGGCGGTCCTTTGTTCGGCCTTGTTTGAATCGCCGGACGCTGTCGTCGCCGCCGCCCTGCCACCTTGGCCAAGCCGCCGTGCTCCATCTCACTGGGGGCCTCCCTGAGCCGCCTCACCTTCTGCTCCAAATCGCTGCCCACGAGCCATCCATGTTCGCGGCCGTGGTCAAATCGCAGTGCCCGAAGGCGCCCTGTCGAGCCGTTCGGCACCTCACGCCTCCGTGGCCGTCTCGCTCTGGAGGTGAACCATCGTGCCACTGCGGCCTTGAGCCGCCACTTCGAGTTGCCGTGATGGCCGGCCCTGAATCGCCACCCTGAAATCGCCAGTAAACCGCCATTAACGCGGCCCGCCTCTGCTGACGCGGATATGAGCCGGTCTCGATCCGAGTCGCCTCCGAGTTGCTGCTCGCCTTGCTGCTCTAGCTGACCTGCCGCCGGTTACACTGGCTGGCTCCACCACACCGGCTCATCTGCCATGAACCACAAGATGACCACGAATCGGAGAAACAAACATGGATTGGCCAGAATGATCACGACCTAGACTCATCGGCCACCATGGGCCGCGCCTTGGCGTCTGTCCGAGTCACTGTCGCGTCTTGCCTCTCGTTTGAGTCGCCGTCGCGCCTCGCCTCCTGGAGTTGTTGCCGTCCCGCATCGCGCCGTGCTTTAAGCAGCCAATTCCAAGGCTAGATCAACCTACGCCCTCTCCCATGGCGGATCGCTCTTCTCCGACTGCGGCTGCCCCTGCCCTTATGGCTGTCGAGTCGCTGCCGGAGAGCCGCCCCGCGCTGCCTAGCAAGCCACCGCCGGAGAGCTGCCCCGCGTGGACCTCGTGTCGATCCGCCGCCAGCGGCAACTGCCGCCCGTGAGCTAGCGCCTCTCCGGCCTTGCCTCTTCCTCCAGCGCCACCTCAGCGCGCCTCCGCTCCAAGTAGCTCCAGCTGCCGACTGGCCGTCGCTGCGGTCGAGCCGCCCACACCAGTCTCCGTGATGGTCTGCCTTGAGTCGCCTTCGACACTTTATCGTTTTACTTCGTGCTGCTCCAAACCACCTTCAACACGAGCCGCCAGCCGCCTCTTAAAAGCTGTCGTTTTGCCTCGTCGGGGACGCGGCTGCAGCAACCGATCGCTTTGAGCCGGCCCCCGTCCGCGACGGCCTCGCGCCTGTCGTCCGTGCTGACCCCGGCGTCGTGGACCCTCGGTTCTGCGTGTTCCCATCGCCACTCCGCCGTTTCGTGCTGCTGTTGGACCCTCTTTGTTGCGCACCTGTCGCCTCTGCTCTGACCTGCGCGGGGACTCCGCGACCGCAGTGGCTCCTTGCCGGATCACGGGAGCCCCTAGGCCGCGACCGTGTTTCAACTCCATCTCACCATCCCGGGCTTGCCAGGCGCGTTTCCAAGCCATCTCCGATACCGGTCCGCGTTACTGTGGTTCCGCCCGTCTTGTCCTTGAGCCGCCGCTGCCTTCCGCTTCTGTCGTGGTCTGGAGCTTTCGGGCCGGCCAGCACTGCTGCTGAGTCGCAGCTCCGGGTTGCCTCCATTGTCATGCCTCGATTAAGCTGCCTGGAGTCGCCATGCTCTTCCTCCGCGTGGCCGCGTTTGCTTTAAGATGAGCCGTGTGCCTGATTCCGAGACCCGCCTCTAAGTCGCCAGTCTGCCATTGCCGACTCGTCATTGCTGGGCTACCCACGCGCCCGAGCTGTTGCCACTGTGACCCGCCCCGCTTCGGCTGATTCCTGCTGCCGCTCTTGCTGGTC
Organism: Aegilops longissima; assembly: GCA_021605205.1. Classification (NCBI taxonomy): domain Eukaryota; kingdom Viridiplantae; phylum Streptophyta; class Magnoliopsida; order Poales; family Poaceae; genus Aegilops; species Aegilops longissima. Next base: position 729,944,611 of record CM038677.1, on the reverse strand, counting down.
GTTCGCCCCGGCTTTCCCACACGTCGAGCCCTCTGAGCCACCCAGCCCTCACCTCGAGTAGACACGCAAAACTGATTCGACTGCCTCGCTTCATTTCGACGCGCTGTCTGCCTCCGCCGTTTCCACGTTGAACCGCCGCGGTGCCTCGGGCTGAGCCGCGTTTGTTGCTTTCGACTGCCGCGTGTTTGTGCTAAGTCGCTGTGGTCCGTGCCAAGTCGCCTGCATCAGTTAAGGTCCAATTGATTTTCTGGAGTCCAAAACATCAGCTTTTGGTCGAGATTAGAATGAGTAGCTGCTGAGATGACCTGCACTTGGAAGTAAGTTGTCTGGTTCAGTACCTGAAAGCAGAGTCATCAGGAGTTTGAGGGGGTACGGTGCCCCCATTTGCTACAGCATCCTGCATGCACACCACCAACCACAGGCTGCTAGCTGCTTCTACAAGTAGTTCACTACTTTGACAAGGGTCAAACATGACCCGGAGGATCTTTTCTGAGCCGTCAGGACCGTTTTAAGCTGTCTCTGCCGCGTTGAGCTGCCGGAGCTGTTTTTGAGTCGCCGGTTTGTCTGAGCCGCTTCTGCCGCGTGGAACGGATCATCTATCGTCCAGACGAACCAGGTGAAATCCATCCGGTCAATTTTTATTGATACATTTTTTATTCTTTAAAAGAACAAGTACTCTAGCTTGTGATATTTTTTGGATGCGGGACAATTATTCACTGCAGGAGCGATGGTCGTGTTATGGATATATAGCTTGCGCCACCATTATTATGCGCCAGCATTTGACCATGCCATAGTGCTCAATGAATAATTCATCATTACAAAGGAGACCATCAAGTTATGGCCCTTGCTTACACCGGATGTATCAATGGACAGGGTCATTTATAACCCGTGGAGATTCAACATATTTCAGCAATATGTTGTTCAACTATATGCCGGTTTACATCTCGGTCAAGTATGGAGAGTCTCAAGCCAACTTCTCGAGTCATCTTTAGACTCGGGGGCTACACAATGATATGACTCAGCAAAGTCTTAAACAGTTTCAGCAAATTCAAGAACCCCAGGACGTTGAAGGGGAAGATAACCCGGTCCTGGAGGCTGCTGCTATATTGATGGAAATTTAAAGGCCGTCAGAAGATTTCCGGCTCAAAATGAAGATTCTGGTTTAAAATCTGGCTCAAGAGACATCTTTCTCCCATAAAGCTTTGAAGCTCTCAATATTCGGCTTACAATTTCGGTTCAAAAAGAATCCGTTTCTCGCAAGTTTGAGTTCTCAGGAAAAATTTAAGGTTGTCAAAGAGAACTTGCTGTCATGATGCGTGGTTCAAACGTGGGTATCCTGCCTTATGGGCTTATCTCCGTATGATCACTTGGAGGCTTGACGCCCGGTTTAAAGGAACCAAAGAGAGTTGGATGCACAACACAGCTCAAACATAGGTCCCCGACGAACACAATTCGTAAGTATGTCACTTGGGGGCTTCCTGTTCAAACATAGGCGTATTTGACCAAAGATAACATAGCGTGACTACCCTCTTGACCAGGTTATCTTGTTCAAACATAGGCGTATTCGACCAAAGAGAACATAACCTTTCCGGGTCATCCTACATGTAGCCAGCTGCTTCAACTCCATAGGGTAATCCCGATTGACCCGCTGAACTCTTAAACCATCAATCTTTTACGACGTATTCGACCAAATATCCTGAGCTCATTAAGGTTCAAACGGCGGTTTGTCATGTGAGAGCACGACTTACAAATAGCCAGGATAGATCCAGGCTTCATAAGCCGCCTTCCTTGAAACTTGGATAAATCGGCCCGTGATGCATGCTGCTACTCTGACCCCCGTACTCCTGATTAGTGTATCTTTAAATAAGACCTGACTTTATCTGGGTTCAAATGACGATTGGGTACTGTGAGTGCCGGCTCACGGAAAGCACGTACCTTCCAGTGGCTCAGGCTAGTTTCATCGAAGAAGACACTTTGGCTTGGCGGCCTACAAAAGCCTTGAATTTTTTGATTTCTTATTTTTCCCTCTCTTTTTTGCCATTTGGTTTTTACAATCGGGCCAAGCTGCCCTATTTATGTCCCATATTTGAAGCATCTTCGGGTCTTTGTAACCCGCCAGGATGGCAGACTCTAAGTCGCCAGTATATGATAATAGCCCAACTTGGCTGGATTTTCATGATGATATTGAATGATTGAGGTTTTCATACCGGGTTATATTACTCAAATCTTAAATAGCCAACATGGCTGGATTTTTATTATGGTTATCAATAACCAGTATTATGATTGAGGTATTCAAAGTTGCTTTAGCGCAATGGCTATTATTTTATTAATGGATATGCTTTATTCTACAATGGAAGGAATAGTCCCGAGTCGCTGCAGGCTTACGACCCGACACTTGGGGGCTACATTATTCAAGTTGAGATTACATCAAATATGCAAGTCCCATGTCACTGCCAGCATGCACCATGGCACTTGGGGGCTAATGCAAGATTACTTTTTATTGGCCTTATTGAAGACCCGACTCATCACATTGTAATGAGCCGGCCCTCGGGGGCTACCAATTGTTCCTATCAAAAATTTAAGGTACACAAGCCTTATTCCATTATATTGAAGGGTCCACTGCTCAGTTGGTAAAGCACAAACCTCTTAACCTTGTGGACGTGGGTTCAAGCCCCGTGATGGGGGTTACATCATATGATGTCCTTTTCAAAGAAGTATATATAAAGTCCCAGCTCAATAATATCTTACTGAGCCGGCCCTTGGGGGCTACACGTTGTTGTTCAAGTCTACATGATCATATTTACAAGGTCTCTGCTCATTACTGCATAATGACCCGGCCCTTGGGGGCTACACTAGTTGAAGTTTTTATGAGCATATATTTCAAGTCCTAGGTTGCTGCAAGCACGACAACCCGGCACTTGGGGGCTACATATGTGGAATACTCAGTTCTGACTAGTGATTGAGATGAACAACATGGATTTCTTCAAAGTGGTGATATTTATATTGAAGCAAGTCTTAAGTCATCACTTTGCCCTGCTTAAGACTTGGGGGCTACAGGTAATATGGACATGAGGGAGAGAAATCTTCAAAATTCTCAGTTTTGACCCGGCGTCGGCAACAATTATGACTCGGCATCATCTATTTATAACCCGGCAATTTAGGAAGATCAGATGAGTATTTCAAGACCAATATTTTTAAGCATTGGGAGCTGAGCCAAATGAATTATTCCTCACAATTTTTCTCTATGAGAAACCAACGTCAGCAAATTGATTATGAAGCTGGCTTATTAACCCGGATTTTCTAAAAGAAGGAAATGACAAGGACTTAAGGATGTTCAGGTGCCGGCTTACAAGAATATTTAACCCGGAGCACAACCTGTTAAATTTGTTCTTGTGTTTTGTTTACAGGATCAATTTAACATGGATAAATCCAAATTAAACTGGGGGCTAATGTCGGGGATATACCCCGCGGTATGACCCGACCGGAGATATGACCCGGCTGGGACTTGGTGTTTCATTAGTGACCTAGCAGATGTTTAAGCCGGCAGATGTTAAGCCGGATGTTTAAGCCGGCAGATGTTAAGCCAGATGTTTAAGCCGGCAGATGTTTAAGCCAGATGTTTAAGTCAGATTGTGACAGAGTCGCCTGGGGTTAATAAGCCCAAAACGTTAAGAAGCCCAAGACATTAAGAAGCCCATGGAGAGAAGCTCGTGATCAGAAGTCAGAATAGTTTAAGTCTTAGTCCGAGATGGACTCTACATGTAACCCACCCCTTTTACTTATATAAGGAGGGGCAAGGTACCCCAAGAGAGAGGAGAAAATAATCGTTAAGACTAGACATAACTATGAGAGCCGGAGATACGGTGACTCCCTCATGAGCATAATGAGACCTATCCACAATAGCATGTAGGGTTGTTACCGGATGATGTTTCCCGGGGCCCGAAGCTGTCTAAACCCTTGTCTTGTGTTGCGTCTCTCGATTCCGATCAACCCCTTTCAAGCTACCACATAGATGCATTGGTCTCACGGCTAAGTCCTCACACTAGGACATCTGCCGTAACAATTCCACGACAAGACCATCATCCAAACCGGTTTGTAGATATTCCGTGCTACCGTCTTCGAACGGTTGCACCCAATGGCCATATGCTCCTTGTCCTTGGCTACCGTGTAATTGTGTGACGATCATGTATGGATTCAAGCAGTAGTTCTGTATATGACTTGCAAAAAAATTATAAGAGTTTATCTATTATAGACCATGTCATTTGTGCAGTTCCATATAGCCCAAAGTAATGCACATACTCCTGTTAAAATATGACCCGCAGTATTTGGCTCCACTACATTTAGACACGTCCCAAATAACGTATTAATACTATTTGGAGGGCTGACGTTCAAGGCTACATGAATCGTACGCCATGGCGAGAGGACATTTGAAAAAGAGATGTTGTATAGTTTTATCTTGATCACAAAAGCAACATCGTTTATTACACTTCCATCTTCGCTTTGCCAAGTTATTTTTAATCAGAATCACTTTATTGTGCACAAACTACATAAGAGCATGGTTAATAGTATATCCAGCTGCTAGCTAAATGATCTTGTCATGTCATCTATAGTCAGCCTTATAGCCGGTAAGTACAATAGATGCATATAAATTTGTACTACTTTGTTGATACATGGCGCACATCTCTCTCTCTCTCTCAGAGTGTCAAGGAGCACATACTACAACCAGCTGTTAGTGAGTAGCCTGCTTCTCTTCTCTCTCCTCTTCTCTCTCTGCCAACTCATCAAAAATATAATATTTAAAGTCTTACAGCCCGCTTATGTCATCGTATTGTACTTGCTCTAAAGATTTTGATTCTTAAAGGTATATTAGTCTTCCAAATATAAATTGATTTCGGGATTTGACCAGAATCTATTAAATGTAAATACATAGATTTCACGAAAAAATACCTCATTTACGGATAGTATTCAGGAATCGTATCAGGCCCAGCTATCCCGGCCCGTTTGGCCAGCTTTGGGTTGGAGTTGCCCTAAGGAAATGAACTGAACTCCTTCTTTCCCCGCTTGGCCTCTCCCTTCCTCGTAGCAGTCTTCCTCCGTGCTCCCCGGGCGGCGGCGCACAACACCTGTTCGACGGAACGCCGCTCCGGGGCGGGAAGCTTCGACCATGGCGAGCGGGGAGGACCGCATAAGCGCCCTCCCGGAGGGCGTCCTCCTCCACGTGCTCCGCCTCCTGCCGGCTGAAGAGGTGGTGCGGACGTCCTTGCTCGCCTGGCGCTGGCGCGGCGTCTGGAGGTCCGTGCCCACCCTCCTCTTCACCGAGGCCAAGGGTTGGGGCAGCGCCGACAGGTTCGCCCAGTTCGTGGGCCACCTGCTCCACCTCAGGTGCGGGGGCGACGGCCCGCCTCTGGATTCCTGCGATTTCGACTTCGATTCCGACGGATTCATGCTGTTGCCCGCCAACCAGCGGCGTGCGAGCAACTGGATCTGGAAGGCCCTGCCTCATGTCCGGGCGCTCCGGCTCCGGCTTCGCATTCCCGAGGATCCGGGAACCTCGCCACCATCTGACATGCATCTCTTCTCCCAGCACCTCACCAGATTAGAGCTTGTTGGTGTCGGTTTCTACGGCAGCGTCGTTGATTTTACAGGCTGCCCAGCATTGGTGGAACTGAGTATGGATACTTGTGACATCGTTGTCAAACAGCTCTTGTCTCCATCCTTGAAACATCTGCGAATTACCCGCTGCTATGCTCAAGAAAATTACCGCATTCTTATTTCTCTACCAAATCTTGTTTCGCTTGAGTTGATCGAATGGGTCCAAGGAAGGATTCCATTGCTTGGGAGCTTGCCGTCGTTAGCAAGAGCTGTTGTTGCGCTTAACGAGAGTTGTGCCGATCAATGCTCTCAGGGTCGGTTTGATAGTTGTGGTGATGATAGTGATATGTGTGATCGTTGTTATTATTATTATGGGGATCTTGAACATGGGCTTCCTTATGACCGCAACAACTGCATCTTTCTCAAAGGTTTGTCAGAAGCCAGAGACTTGGAGCTGTCAGCTAATTCTGATGTGGTATGCTTGCAGCTGCTTCTCTCTTATTATCATGCTATATATGTTTCATCATTTCTCATGTAGAAACCATATTCATCATCACAGATCGTAATTGCTTTACATATGACTTACTTCACACATCAGCTGATTGCACTTTGTCTTCGAAGGTCAAAAGGATCCTAATTTGATCCGTCTCTTTTGCACTTTCCCTAGATTGTTTTCCACAGGGATTTGAGGTGGTGTCCTACATTTACCAAGTTAAAGACTTTGCTACTCAATGATTGGTGTTTGGCTGCTGACCACAATGCACTAATTTGTTTTCTCCAACACTCACCAATTTTGGAGAAGCTTACCCTTCAACTTTCTGAGGTATAGATTTTTAAGCTGGATAGTTGTGTATCATTTAAAATGACCATCCATGATTCACCTGATTGATATTTGTGCATGTGTTAGAAACCTTCATATGTAACTGGAGCAGAAGGAATATACAAACCATTGGGACAGTCAGTTGCATCCAACTGTCTTGAGATTGTTGAAATCAAATGTGCAAATGTCGATAACAGGGTTCACAAAATTCTGAAGATTCTGACTACGTATGGCATACACCTTGAGCAAATTAGTGTCCAACAGACTTGCAAAATTCCTGGATCTGGATGTGAGTTAAACTGTTGGCACTCTTCATGCTACTTATATTTCCAGTTGTTAATGTGTTTATGCATTATAGAGCTATTGGGCATATGTCGAAAAATCTCAAACTAATTAGTAGAATATAGTTGTTAGAAATTTGGGCTTATGTTGACAAGCGTTCGGACAACCCATATTTGATGAAGAGAAAATGATAGACAACAATGTACTGAATGTTTGTAACTGGCTTTATTATTTGAAAACCTATACTATCAATTCGGATTTTGGATTGAACTACTCTGTAATGCACAAATTAGTTAGTAACAATTATACATCAAGCAGTTCCAACTTCCAAGTCTATTATGTATTGGCATTATATAGCAGTTGAAGTTTATTGACATATGGCAAATGAATGGTTCCAGTACTCTTGGTAGACAGTATCCATATAGGTGAATGCAATGCTCTATCCAGCCATTTTGATTGAGCCAACTATCATCTAGATCCGTTACAGACTGGCATGTGACTATCTTGCTCTTCTTATGATACAAGTCCCTTCTTTTTAGCGGACATCTCACAGCAAATAACATATCAATGATTTAGGAATTTTTTAACTCCATACTGTTGCCATCTGTAATCGTGTATGAACCCTGTTATGTGCGATGTTACATGTCAAATAACCAGAAAGAAGCCAAAATATTACCATCTTATTTTGGTAGAGTTAGTTCTTATACATGTTTCCTTATTACTTACAAAGCATTGAAAACTCCCATTGTCTGTATTAGGTTCTCTTTGAATTGATTCTGTGATTTTCTTATCTTGCAGGTTTCAATTTTGTTTGCACTGGTTTCTGCTAAAACTGTAGGTATGAAGATCTATACCATTCCAATCTTCTACTCCCTCCGTCCGGAATTACTTGTCTCGGAAATGGATAAAAATGGATGTATCTAAAACTAAAATAGGCCTAGATACATCCATTTCTCCGACAAGTTACTCCGGATGGAAGGAGTACAATGCAACTCTATTGGAATACTGGCAATATCTAGCGTAGATGTTCACTCATTCTGCTTCATACGTGGACAAAATTTGTATACATATATAAATGAAGGAAAGGTAAAAAAAATGCTTGCTGGTTAAAGTTTGGATGTAAACCAGTTTGTGAACAATTTGTCGTTATTCTTAGACCCAATGATGAAAATAGGGAAAATAATTGAGGTACATCACTACAAGACTCTCCTCAACCATAACCCAAGTGCCCTCATTTTTTGCATTTATGCTGCAATGTGGCATCATTATTTTCATTCAATAGTTTATACCAATAGTCAATCCAGTTACACATTGTGAATAATACCAATGGAAGGGTCAGGTGGTCTTATGCGCTGAAAATATGCTTCCTGTGGCCAACCTTTTACTATTTTGTTGGAATGAACTCAACAAACTACCAAACAGCTGATCGACAGATTAAGTTGTCCAGAAGGTATAATTCCCATTCCAGAAGCACAACCACAAATTTGACCAAGTAGATGTAGCTAGGAAAGTCGACACATCAACAACAGGTGATCGACAGATTCTGCGGCATGCACCACAAAATTCACAGGCATTGCTACCTTCCATCCGTTTTGAGCTTATTATCCTTAGTTAACTCTCCATTCCTCAAAACAATCCAAAGAACAAATTAATTTTCAGCGGCAGTCAAAATTCATTCATGGTTTTGAACAGGTGAAAGGAAAATTTGAGTTCTCAGAGCTGGATAAGAGGAATGTACTGAAAACTCACCCTTCAGATCCTAACACTAATCTCAAACTTTTGTGTTTCTTATTTAAATGCATTATAACTGTAGGGTTGTTAATTAGAGATATCTGTCTTCTGATGATCTCAGTATATGTGCGTCTAGGCACAAATGACGTCGTATCGGCCTATGGCAAGAAGTTCGCTACGTTCTCAAGGCGGCCAGCTCCACCGGAGGAGAGCCACTCCACTGCATTCAACGAGCTGCTCATCCTCGTTCACGAGACCCTTGTTGCTGCTCACCATCGTCCCAAAGCCTATTTCTTTTGTACTCCATACTACTAGATCATAGCAGTGTTGTACCTCTGCCAAACAATTTCCCGTGGCTGATGAACTTAGTTGAGAGTTATTATTATTAAATTTTTTGCGGGTCTAGTTTAGAGTTATTCCAAGTCTCTGATCTAGTATGTGATAAAATGGATGCATCAATCTCAACAATAGGTTCAGTCACAGACTGTCCGTTCAAGCAGAAATAATAACACGACTCCGAAAAGGCAAAACTCAGCACTAAAAATTCAGAAGTTATGCACATAACACCAACTTTACCTTTTGTAGTTTTCAAATATATTTTTTCTGGGTGTGTGTATGCCCATCTGTACTCTATTAATTCTTTGTGTGTGTTTCCTCATTTTTCCAAGACAAACGGGACCTTCATTCCTCATCTGAAGTAGAAAGGTGAACATGCCGCAGCCAGTGAAAACTCGACATCCCATTGTACTCTCTTTCTTATGTATAACCATTCTTCAAAGTATGAGTAAACCTCTCCCAGTCTGCTGCCCCAGAAAAAATGGGTCCATTCCCGCTGCTGTGTAGTCTTCCGAAGAATCTGAGGAGGTGTTTGTTTCTGAGTTTTTTGCCCGTCACTTGTGAACGTCGTAAAGGGAAAATAGTCCCCGCGTTTGGTTACTCCATACCGTAAACAGACCCAAGCCAGTTATGTATCGATACCGCCCACCCCTCACAGGTAAAAGACTGTGATATCGATCACATGCCCTCCTCCTCCTCCCGCCTTGTTCACACCAGATTTTGGCACGGTCAAGAATTTATTTAAGATAAATTTATTTAAGATGGCCTTAAATGGAGAAGTGATATACATGAAAGAGTTCCGTATTGTTGATATGAACATCTTTGAAGTTTGGGTCATCGCCGTCCGATTTCATCTCAAAGGCGGAAACTATGCTCAAAGTACTAAGATCTTACATTCAGAGTACAGTTTGGCCGATTAAATCCCCAAGACGACCTCAAATGGAAAAATGATCTACATGAATTGTCTTCGTCTCGTTGAAGCGATCGATGTCGATATAAAAATCGTCCAAATCCGAGTTCGTATGAATTTTTTTTTAAAACTCGTCCAAATCCGAGTTCGTATGGAAAAATTAGAGCAATCGGAGTGCAGCCCTGTCACAAGGCAAGATGTGGCGCGCCCCACCAGACACACGTCTGATGGGTAGCGCGAGGGAATAGCCTGTTTTGTGTGACCAATTTGACCCTCAAGATGACCTCTGATCAAAAAACGTTCAACATGAAAGTTGTTCGTCTCGTCGAAACGGTCAAGATTGCTTTTGGGCTCGTTTTCATCCGAGATCGTTTACCATCACAAAAAAGACCCGCAAGGTGCAGCTAGTTTAAATCGAACAGTTTTGGAAAGTTCGGACAAAAACCAATCCGAATTTGACTAGGGTTTTGGACATGAATCCAAGCCTTTTCCTTGCACGGAAAGTCCAGCTGCCTCTTATATATCTAAGGGGTGACGGCCGATTGAACAACACAAAATCGATCAATTCATCTACCACTTTTTATCTTTTATCTTTTCTCCTTAACCCTAGTTATTCGTCTTCCTTGTTTTTTGTTCGTTCTTCTTGTTGCAGGGCGGCGAACCTCGAGGCCCTAGGGGCGGTCAGGCCGACATAGGGCAGCCCATAGCCACCGCTACTCGATGGGGTCCCTCCCGGGCAGGGGTTTCGGTTCAAAAGCACCGCCGAATTGCTGCGCATCTGCGCTCCGGACGGGTCTCCTTCGACGTGAGCTGCGGTGCATCACCCTCGGCGTTGGAGGTACACGGTGACGTGTTCGTGTGCGAACACACTTTTTGACGACTCCGCTGGGGACGAAGCTTTGAACGGTCTCCGGCCTGTTCTTGCTACGAAGAGATCATCATCTAGGGTTTGTGATCCACAAAGGTAATATGAATATCTGATTCACTTCTGTAGATGCAAATAATGCATATGTTGTTGCTAAATCGTCTAATGAACATAATGTATCGGCTAGCCCTAGTTTTATCAATCATGTATCTAATTATGTGCAACAGCCGATTCAGAATAATCTTCATGCTTCAACTTCATATAATTTTAGCAACATGCAACATATGTGTCCCAACTCCCATGCATCGGCAACCCCACAAATCTATATGCCGATGAACAACATGATGAGTTCGGTTAATCATGTTGAGACACCCCATGTAGGAACTTCCAATAGTATGCAACAAAGTGTTTCAAATTTTTATTCATCGGCAAATAACTTGCAGTATGTTAATCGAAACGTGCCGGTGGATAGGGGAATTGGCCATGCTACTACTAATTATTCGGCCAATTACCCTCAAACATCATATGCTACTAATTTTTTGGCACCGTATGCAACTGTTGATGTCCATAATTCGGCTCCACACCTTCATGGTCATGGCCGAATAAGTGAAACTTTTATAGGAGCACAAATACCTTCACCTACTACCGTGGCTTATTATGTTCCCCCAACACAATTACAGAATTTCGGCAACCTCTCATTGCCGAAAGAGTCTAAAAGCATCGGGGGGCAACCATATCCAGACTGGATAGTTGAGAACAAGCTTACATTATCTTGGGATTTGTGCAATTCCATTCGAAAGGAACTAATAGAAGGCAGGAAGCCTCATGATTTTGCTGCAGTAAAAGCTAGAGTTGTGCAAATGATGCATTCAGTGTTGTACCATCCAGTGCACCCCCTAAACAATCGCAAAGTTTCGGCACCTCATTGCCGAAGGAGTCTCAAAGTATTGGGGGGCAATCTCATGACGAGTGGATGGAAATTGAGATGAAAAAGTTTAAAGCTCGCCAAGCTGAGATGTGGGCTAAAATTAGACGAGAGCGAGAAGCCTTACAAATTCAGAAAGACAAAGTTATTGATTCAGGTAACAAAGAAAATTCGGTTATTAGAAAAGCCGAATCAAGTAGTATATATTCTGAGTCCATCAAATCCAAAGAGGTAAGCATTATTGAGAAAGGGCATGGAAAGCATAGCAAATCAGCCATACTTGATTTTTCCGAAGTCAATGGAACCTACCTCGTGCCCTATGAGTTTTGTGCCATAGAAATTGACAAGCCTCAAGGACAAGAACAAGTAGCCGAACAAAGTTCGGCTGACATGGGTCTTCAAAGCAATGATGCACGGAATCAAGAAAAAGATGATGACAATGTGTTGGGGAGCCATCCAAAGACGGAGCAAGATGTTCTTCAAGTGGCACCACCATCATGCTCTCCCAACATATTTGAAGAGGTATGGTTGTCAAGTAATTTACCTGTTTTCAGATTTGGTCACAACTTTATTGTTGATGCATCCATTACACAAATCCTCACAAGTAATTTTGAAAGACCAATGAAGAAGGGTAATTTACTTGTTAGCAATAAAATTGCTATTGAGCATATCGGTCAACCCATTGCGCCATTTATAAAGACTGATAATGACTTGTTGTTGCAGAGAGGGCTTTCCCCATTGCTTTATCTAGAGTTCATATCTAATTGGGTGGCTTTGCTTATTTATTACTTGGCTTTCATTTGGTCTCAATTGAGACATGTATGCTCTAACTACTATTGTTTCAGAAATTTAAAGCCAAGATTAAATTCTTTTGAGAAAACCGATGCTATTATGGTATCTTATCGAAAGACATCGGATATAGAGTGCAAAACACATTGCATAGCCGAATGGGGAGATTCCAAATCTGAACCATTCGTTTGCTTACCTCCAAAGCCTTTCGCACACCAAGATCAGCTAGAAACAAAAAGTATACCATCGATTCAAACATGTGTGATCAAATCTTTGATTTGTTATCGAAAAATAATTACATTGGAATTCTTGATCACCATGTCAAGCCATCTATCCAAGGACGAATGTATTGTAGGTTGCATGATTCGTCCAAGCATAATTTTGAGGATTGCAACATGTTTCGTCAAATAGTTAAATCGGCCATTGATAAAGGACGACTGAAATTTGTTGAGACACCAAGAGATGATTAGTCTATTTCGATTGGTCCCGATGGCAGCAAGTTTTTGCATCGGCTGCTTCAAGCCGATCCATTTAAAGAGAAGGTAAAAACAGCAGGTGATGGGATCAAGCTTTCAAGTAAAGAAGTTGTTGAAGAGCATAATGAACATAATCTCAAGGGCGAAAATTCCATCGAAGTTACAATGGAGACGCCAAGGACTGGGGGGCATCAAGCAAATCCAATCATTGATGAAAGCAAACCAAAAGAAAACAAAGGCCGAAATAAGCGCAAGTGTAAGATATCAAAAATCACCTTCGCTGAACTATTGGATAAATATCAAAAGAAGAGTGAAGAGAAGAATGCTTATCGGCCAAATCATGTAAAGAAACCAAGATCACCCCCAAGGCGCAAATATGAGGATCGGTATTGGCAAAGTGATAATTTTAATGCAAGATATTCATATCCTTATTTTGGGCCGCCAATGCCAATGCCGTGGATGCCTCCCTATGCTCATGTTGATTCATATCCATCATGGGACAGGTATGATACAAAGGCACATTCTCCACCTTATTTTAGACCATCTCACCAATATTATGCAGCTCCGAGAAGATCAACATTTGAACAGTCGCATATTAAAGACCGTTTCAATCATAAGGAATCGGTTAAGAGCTCAAGGAAGAATAAAGAGGTGGCAAAGCAAGTTTACCGCGTTAAAAGAGATGGTCGGAAGAGTGCTACTTAAGATTTAATCTTAAATGAAAAGGAGCCAATTAAAGTATTAACATTGGCTACTAAAGGCAATGAGGTAAGTCAATCAAGTGCCAAATCTGAAGATAAGAAGTTGAAAGTGCACAAGGTAAAACAAGAATTGTCATTGCTTCAAACAAAATCGCAGCCGGGGTGCATACTCGGCTTATCATATTGGCAAAAGAAGAAATTACAAAAACTTAGTGCACAAGAACTTGAAGATAGGAACATGGCATGGGTTCCCAAAGGAAGTGCTCGAAATAAAAATTATGTGCAAGCTTCAATTACAAGAAGTGCGGCAAAGGTGAAGAATGAAAAGAGTGAAAACTATGAAGGACCAAGCCGAAGGTTTCAACATCTTCGGTCTACACATTATCCATATTCTTCAACTATGCCATTAACGCTTATGCCATGGAATTCATCATCAGGTATGATTGGTAACCCTCAATGGGATTATTTTAATACATGGATGCATAATTTCTTACATCATAAAAGGGTATTACCAAGTCACTATACATTTGGTTAACTACAAGTTTGTTGCTGATCCAAAGGGCCAAAATATTTGATTTGACATTTCGTTTGTTTGTTTCGGCTATATGTGCTTTGAACGAAGTTTACATGGTAATGGCCGATATTTACCTATCATCCTAAAAGTATGTCAATGCATGGCCGGTGTAGTATTCTAACATCATTCTTAGTTCGATTGGAGAGCGAGACAAGTACTATGGAGATTATGTTTTGATAGTTGAATTCATAACAATGGCCACGGTGTTGGTATTGTTTATATATCTCCATATAGTGTTGTTCTGTGAAGCCTCATGCCTCTTAAAATATTTATTGCACAATAATCAAAGCCGAATATGCAATGTTATTCGGTTTGGAAGTTTTGCCATATGTGCTAAACATATTGAGGCTTTTGGTGATTCGTCATGAGTAGTGCAACAAATATCCAAGGGTTATCAATGTTTTGACGAATCACTTATAGTTTATCTTGGGGCATGTCTAGATGCAAAATTTACCTTGGGTTGCTTTAAAATTGATCATATATCTAGGCATGAAAATTGGAGAGGGTTGGCATAGCAAACATACGGCTACCATGTTGGTCATGGTGTATTGCACGTCTATCAATAGCCGATGCTTATTCTTGCCAACATAGGTAAGGCCGAATTGGAGCTCACCACCTCGGCCACTAATGAGATTTTTATGCAGGGAAAGTAAGGATTCAAGAAAGTTCATTGTTAATTATCTGCAAGATCCTAGCAGAAGGGTGAACAATATGGTTGATGGATGGTTTTGACATGCATATCAATGGAACTTTATAGTCGGATTAAGGAAGTTGAGAAAGTTTCACCCAAGCTTGCATCAAAATATTCACACAAGCAATGGCCGATATAAACTTATCATCCTAAGCATATGCAAAATGGCTGATGGAGTGTTGACATTGTCCTTAGAGCAAGCTATGTGCAAGTTATTTTCCGGCACACAAGCTTTGCCGAAAAACAGAGAGGCATGTGTTCACACCAGATTTTGGCACGGTCAATAATTTATTTAAGATGGCCTCAAATGGAGAAGTGATATACACGAAAGAGTTTCATATTGTTGATATTAACACCTTTGAAGTTTGGGTCATCGCCATCCGATTTCATCTCAAAGGCGGAAACTATGCTCAAAGTACTAAGATCTTATATTCAGAGTACAGTTTGGCCGATTAAACCCCCAAGACGACCTCAAATGGAAAAATGATCTACATGGATTGTCTTCGTCTCGTCGAAACGATCGATGTCGATATAAAAATCGTCCAAATCCGAGTTCGTATGGAAAAGTTAGAGCAATCAGAGTGCAGCCCTGTCACAAGGCAAGATGTGGCGCGCCCCACCAGACACACGTCTGATGGGTAGCGCGAGGGAATAGCCTGTTTTGCGCGACCAATTTGACCCTCGGGATGACTGAGGGAGTCCCGGATTAGGGGGTGTCCGGATAGCCGGACTACCATCATCAGCCGAACTATCATCAGCCGGACTATCATCATCGACCGGACTCCAAGACTATGAAGATACAAGATTGAAGACTTTCCCCCGTGTCCGGATGGGACTTTCCTTGGCGTGGAAGGCAAGCTTGGCGATACGGATATGTAGATCTCCTACCATTGTAACCGACTCTATGTAACCCTAGCCTTCTCCGGTGTCTATATAAACCGGATGGCTCTAGTCCAGAGGATGTAACAACAACCCTTACAATCATACCATAGGCTAGCTTCTAGGGTTTAGCCTCCTTGATCTCGTGGTAGATCCACTCTTGTAAACATCCACAATATCAATATTAATCAAGCGGGACGTAGGGTTTTACCTCCATCAAGAGGGCCCAACTCGGGTAAAACATCGTGTCCTCGCCTCCTGTTACCATCCGCCTAGACGCACAGCCGGGACCCCTACCCGAGATCCGCCGGTTTTGACACCGACATTGGTGCTTTCATTGAGGGTTCCTCCGTGTCGCCACCGATAGGCGGATGGCCTCTTCAATCGATAACGACGCAGTCCCGGTGAGACTTTTTCCCGGACAGATCTTCAGATTCGGCGGCCAGATCAAGGGCCAACTCACTTGGCCATCCGAGCAGATCGAAGCTACGCCGCCGTCCAGTCAGGTTTGAAGCCTAAACTTCACGGCCAATATCCGCGGGACTTGATCTTCGATGGATCTCGAGCCATAGCCGAAGCGTGCTGGCTGTCACGATGGGCATGACCTAACTCGCCACGGACAAGACCTTGAGGTCAGACACTAATCCGCCCGACCCATAGTCCGGAGCCGATCGCCTGGTCGAGGATGATGGTCGGACACCGCCGAGCTGCAACTTCTAAGGCGATGGAGCCGAACACTTACCCTATCCCGCATAAAGCTCATGACTCGAGGTGCCGGACTCTGCCGGACCAACCTCCTGCGCTACCGCCAACCGAATCCGATTACGCCGATCATGGAATTCACCGCTGCGGACATCTTTTCAAGACTCGCCTTCGGCGATATCATAAATTCACTAAAGCATCTCTCGCTATCCGAGAGCCCCGCCGAACCACGGCCGTGATGGTTGGGACGCGGACGACGAAGAAATTCAGAGCCCTCCCACCACCCACTTCGAGCCACCGCCGATGATTTAACCGACGACTCGACCACGACTCAAGACATCGACGGTATGGACGATGATGCCGAGACTACTAAGAACCAAAGGCTTACAGACACGGAAGACCACCTCATCATACGACATATACATGGTGGACACCCCAAAGGATGGGGACGACGAAGAAGCAACGGAGGCCGATTCCTTAAAGAAACAGCCCAAGCGCCAACGTCGGGCGCCGCTTAAATCCCGCCACGGCAAGAACGGAGATTCCGCACAGAGATAATAACACCCCGTAAAGTGCCGAAGATAACTCCCTCCAAAGACGATCCAAAGCGCAGAGGAGGCAGGCAAGCCCTCACGAGAGGGCGGCGCATTTAAGAGATCGAGGATGACAATAACTTACCTCCTCCGAGACGGCAAGCCTCGACGACGATTTAATTCGTCGTGCCCGAGGATCCCGCCGAACAAGAGCTTTGAGACGCAGCTAATGGCCACGGCAAATAGCCTAAAGAAAAGCAGCAACAGCTTCAAGCTGATCAAGACCTGCCGCCGACAGATGGACCGAGGTCCTCGCGATCAAGAGTATGAACTCAACGCCTCCAAAAGTTACCCAAAACGCAAGTTGCTACCCGATTAGAGGAGGAAGCGTATAAACCTGCATCACCAGCGACACACGGCAGATCGACCACCTCGTGGTCGCGACAGAGGCGGCAAGCCCTCCACCAAAACCGCACCCGGCATCGCTCAAAAGCATGAAGCCACGGGAACGCTACCGGACTTGCGAGATATATTGAGGACAAGGCAAGACAATCCAGATCTATCTATGGATCACGTGGGCGCCCCAAGACCCACGACGAATACCGCCGCGCGGATACAACTACTCCGCCGGACGAACACACAGATAACGCCTCTCGAAGCTACGCCGCGATATTGCTCAATACAGAGGCGCCAAGACACCCACTATGCTTCACCGACGAAGTAATGGATCATCAAATCCTCAAGGGTTTAAACCCGTTAATATCGAATCCTACGATGGCACAACAGACCTCGCGGTTTGGATTGAGGATTATCTCCTCCATATACATATGGCCCGCGGCAACGATCTTCACGCCATCAAATATCTCCCGCTTGCTTAAAGGACCAGCTCGGCATTGACTTAACAGCCTGCCCGCAGAGTCAATTGATGTTGGAAGACCGAAGCCGCATTCCTCGACAACTTCTGTGGCACGACAAAGCGACCACCGGACGCAGATGACCTAAGCCACATAATCCAGCAGCTGCATTTAATCGCCAGCAATTCGACACGGTTCTTAACAAAGAAAAATCAAATCGCCGACCGTCCGGATGCAGAGGCCCTCGGTGCCTTCAAACATAACATCCGCGACGAGTGGCTGGCCCGCACCTAGGACAGAGAAGCCGAAATTCATGGCAGCCCTCACATCACTCATGACCCACTTCATGCGGAGAGGATAGCTGGCTTGCTCGCAAAGAACAACCTCAAGAAAACGCCGGCAGTCCGGATACCAAGGACCGCAATGGCAGGTTGCGCCGAAACAAAACAAACGCCGCATTAACGGCGACAAGAATGAGGATACGGCAGTCAACGCCGATTCCGAGGCTCCAAGCCCGTCAACGGAAGAAGCCATTCAAAAGAACCACTCCGGCCCGCCCAATTTGGACCGAATACTCGACCGCCTCACAAATACATGGAACTCTCGAAAAGCCAGCTAACCACACCAACAGAGATAGTTGGGTATTCAAGCAGTAGCAAATTAATCGCCGAAAACAGCGACAAGGGGCTACACAACGATGACGAGGAAGAGACCCGCCACGAACAACAAAGGACAAAGGGATTCCCTCAAGTTCGGACGGTAAACATGATATACGCAACGATATTCCCAAGAGGGAGCGGAAGCGCACTAAGGACGATACGCCGATGGAGCCACCGCCTAAAATTCAACCCATGGTCCTCTTGCCGATCACTTTCGATCAAGAGACCATCCGACCAAGATCCGCCATGGCGGATTCGCCTCATTGGTTTTAGACCCAATCATCGATGGATTTCACCTCACGAGAGTCCCGATGGACGGCGGCAGAGCTGAACCTGCTTTATCGTGATACAAGGCGCAAGATGGGCATAGACCCTTCAAGGATTAAACCTACAAAGACAACCTTCAAAGGCGCCATACCTGTGTCGAGGCCAATTGTACAGCTCGATTACATCGAAGTGGTCTTCGGATCCCGGATAATTTCCAAGCGAGGAGTTAATCTTCGACATAGTCCCGCTCCGCAGCGCTATCACGCTCGCCGGACGAACCGCTGTCAAGAAATTCAACGCGTGCCGCATTATGCATACCTTAATCTTAAGATGCCAGCCCTCGTGGAGTCATCACGGTCAATGGAAACACGGAACGCTCCCTCCGAACGGAGGAACATACAGCGCTCGCGCGAAGGCTGAGCAGCCTTTAAGGCATTTTCGAGTCCGGTCGTTAAACGACCGGACACGCCAAACGCGCCGAGCAACATCAACCAAGAACACCGCACGCCCGAGCATCGCAGAGTAATGCGGCCTCAACCCCAGCCCTCGCAAAATTGTAAGACAAACTCTCCACAGACATAATTACGCCCGAGATACCATGGGCATAGGGGAAAGGCACAACCACAACAGACTCCAGAGTGCGGTTCGACCACACCAGGGCTCCCAAGTGTGTCGCTTTTTTCTTTTATTTTCTCTTTTATACAGAACTCGTCCGCGCGTAACTGCCGAACTCATGATGCAACAGCCAGGAAGGACAAAGGCCGATTTAACACTCGTGTGGTCTCCATCACGAGCATTAAATTTGTTAAATACAACATTCGCTGCCTACCCTCGAGGGAGACGCCTTTAATTCATCCACTCCTTGCTTTCCGTGACTATTTGTATCATTCCGCACTCATAGCATATCTTCTCGAATAAAATGCAGCATTTTTGCCCATAATTGCATTACCTTATATATATGTTCATTTACGACATGTTGCACCCAGACATTTTGGTACGGCCAAATACACCAGGGCTTATGTTCTCCGTGATTATGGTGTGATAAAGTCCAACACTTTCACAAGTGCGGCACCCTAACTTATAGCATTATGTGAATCGCTCCAATCATGTCTTGGGTCAATAGTTGGGTTTGCCCGGCCCCATGTTTGGCACCTTACGCCCGCTCTATCGGCTAAGGTAGCACTGGAGAACCATCTGCGATTGCGCCCGGCTGAGCCGGGTTAACGCCTCAGCGGAGAAAGCTAAAACGATGTCATGATAAGGCGAGAGATCGGTCGCTGTTCGAGAGGTCCTTTCGGTCCTTAAAGACCTACGCCGCTCGAGCGAAGTTCGGATAATGTCCGATTTGAAGGCGTGGATAGCGCCCTAATTCGTCCTCCGAATACTAGGGGCTTCACTAAATTTAAAATTATAGAATTCTATGGCTAAGTGAGAGTGTTCAAGCACTATAAGTCTGGTTGCCTTGTTCGCCGTGTTGAGCGCCTCCCTAGATGGACCCAAAATGGGAACTAGAGTGCTCAAGTTTATCCCTAACACCCCAAAGACTCGTGGCATGGGGGTGAAGCCGATGACTTGCCATCTCTCGATTTAATAAACGGCCGCATGTAAGGTAATATTTTAAATTAACAAGCGTTGCTTAGCGATATGAACAAAGTTTTCAGCGCATGTGATAACACATTGCTAATTTACTCAATAATTACATCCTCGGGGCACTCATCCGCAATCTTGCGGGTGCCCTTCAGACAGTCTTATAGTACATCTCGGCGACGATATTCCTTGCCCGGCTGGTGGTGGCGCTGCTGATTAGCTTCTCCGCATCCAGCTTGCCCCAATGCACCTTTTTGCGGGCAAGGGCCCGACGAGCACCTTCAATACAAAGCGGAGCGCTTGATAACCTCCACCTGGGGCACGATCCACCAGCCGTCCGTGACGAGGCCAAGTAGCTCCTGTGCATGGCCTCTCCAGCCACGCCTGGACTATGAGGCCCTTCATGGCCTGCGCCGCCACCTTAGGAGCTCGACCACTGCTTCACTGGTCGCTAGGGGCACCGGATGGCCGCCTCAAAGATATCGAGACCGTAAGACCTTCTCCGCTGAGCTCCCTCCTCGGCTCGGTAGAATGCGGCGGCATCGAGACACGCTGCGAGGCAGATCTGCAAACGCCTCGAGAGCTCCGACCGGGTAAGTAACACGTAATTTACATTCACATGCTTGCTTTGCATGAAAAATGCCTTACCCGCCGCTATCTTCCTCATCAACTCAATCTCCTCAAGGGACTTATGGGCATCGGCCTTGGCAGTTTTAGCACTTTCGAGAGCCGAGGCAAGCTCGGACTCTCGAGTCTTTGAGTCACGCCCAAACTCTCATGCTTTTCCATGAGAGCACGGAGCTCTTGCTGAACCACCGCCACCCGCGCCTCTTGCTTTTCTCGCTCCGCCTGCCTGTGGTCAGATTATGCTCGATCGCGGACACGGCCTCCTTCGAGTCGCCACCTCGCTCGTGGCCCCGCAGCATCCATGTTATCCTTGTTATTTTTGTTGCAACCTAAATCCTTTTCTCAGAAGGTACAAGTTCAAAGTGGTGTTACTCACCTTCTTTGTCCCGAGCTGCTTCGGCGCGGCCGAGCTCTTGCTCGACCGCCGAGCCCTGCTTCAAAGCACCGACCTCCGCAGCCAAGGCGGCAGAGGTCAAGAAGCAGCAGCCCGCAACCCATATTGACATAATTTTTAGCAACCTCACAGATATCTTTTTTTTCAGATCCCCATCCGCTTTTCTTCCCTAACACCGAACCGAGCATCGAGGCTACCGTCTATGCGGTATTACATTGCATATTTTAACTTCTTACCTCAAAGCCCGATAGAAGGCTATCGCAGAAGCTTGGTCAGCCCGCTCTTGGCGAGCTGCACTTTTCAATCACCACACTCATAATAGTGCGGTGTTCTTCCTCGATGGAAGCGCTCTGCAGCGCCCAACAAATTGCCCGGCGCCTTCGGTTGGACGGAAGCCGCCCGGCGCCACGGTCTTGCCCTTCGCTCGAAGGGGCGCCGGCCGGACTCGGAACCACCGCGGGTTCTCGATATGGAGTCCGGCGCAAAGTCCGGAGGACGCCTTGCGGCGCCCGAGCCTCCCCGATGGGTCCTTCGTTGGGGAACGAGTAATTTCAAAAATTTCCTACGCACAAGCAAGATCATGGTGATGGCATAGCAACGAGAGGGGAGAGTGTATGTCCACGCACTCGTGAGACCGTAAGCGGAAGCGCTATAACAACACGGTTGATGTAGTCGCACGCCTTCACGATCCGACCGATCCAAGTACCGAACGCACGGCACCTCCGAAGTTCAGACACGCTCAGCTCGATGACGATCCCCGGCCCGATCCAAAGAAAGCGTGGGGATGAGTTCTCACAAGACGACGGGCAGGACGATGATGATGCTCCATCGGCGCAGAGGCTTCGCCTAAGCTCCGCGACGATATGACTCTCATGGCGCAGGCTTCGCTTAAGCTTCATGACGATATGACCGAAGTGGAATATGGTGGGGGGCACCGTGACACGGCTAAGGAACGATCCGTAGATCAACTTGTGTGTCATGGGTTGCCCCTTGCCCCTCAGATATAAAGGAGCAAGGGGGTGCGGCCGCCCTAGGAGGAGGGCGCCGAGGAGTCCTACTCCCACCGGAGTAGGACTCCCCTTCCTAGTTGGATTAGGACTTGGGGGAGGAGAGGAAGGGGCGCCGCCTCTCCTTGTCCTATTCGGACTAGGGGAGGGGGGCGGCCTGCCCTGGCCGCCCTCCTCTTCTCCCTTATGGCCCATTAAGGCCCATTGACCCCCCGGGAGGGTTCCGGTAACACCCCGGTGTTCCGGTAAAATCCCGATTTCACTCGGAACTATTCCGAAGTCCAAACATAGGCTTCCAATATATCAATATTTATGTCTCGACCATTTCGAGACTCCTCGTCATGTCCGTGATCACATCCGGACTCAACAAACTTCGTACATCAAAACTTATAAACTCATAATAAACCGTCATCGTAACGTTAAGCGTGCGGACCCTACGGGTTCGAGAACTATGTAGACATGACCTGAAACTATTCTCGGTCAATAACCAATAGCGGAACACGGATGCCCATATTGGTTCCTGCATATTCTTCGAAGATCTTTATCGGTCAAACCGCATAACGATATACGTTGTTCCTTTGTCATCGGTATGTTACTTACCCGAGATTCGATCGTCGGTATCCAATACCTAGTTCAATCTCGCTATCGGCAAGTCTCTTTACTCGCTCCGTAATACATCATCTCACAACTAACTTATTAGTTGTAATGCTTGCAAGGCTTATGTGATGTGTATTACCGAGAAGGCCTAGAGATACCTCTCCGACAATCGGAGTGACAAAACCTAATCTCAAATACGCCAACCCAACATGTACCTTTGGAGACACCTGTAGTACTCCTTTATAATCACCCGATTACGTTGTGACATTTGGTAGTACCCAAAGTGTTCCTCCGTAAACGGAGTTGCATAATCTCATAGTTACGTGAACATGTATAGGTCATGAAGAAAGCAATAGCAATATACTAAACGATCAAGTGCTAAGCTAACGGAATGGGTCATGTCAATCACATCATTCTCCTAATGATGTGATCCCATTAATCAAATAACAACACATGTCTATGGTTAGGAAACATAACCATCTTTGATTAATGAGCTAGTCAAGTAGAGGCATACTAGTGACTGTATGTTTGTCTATGTATTCACACATGTATTATGTTTCCGGTTAATACAATTCTAGCATGAATAATAAACATTTATCATGATATGAGGAAATAAATAATAACTTTATTATTGCCTCTAGGGCATATTTCCTTCAGTCTCCCACTTGCACTAGAGTCAATAATCTAGTTCACATCATCATGTGATTCAACACTAATATTCACATCTGTATGGGATTAACACCCATAGTTCACATCGTCATGTGACCAACACCCAAAGGGTTTACTAGAGTCAATAATCTAGTTCACATCGCTATGTGATTAACACCCAAAGAGTACTAAGGTATGATCATGTTTTGCTCGTGAGAGAAGCTTAGTCAACGGTCTCGCACATTTGAGCCGTATGTATTTTGCAAATATTCTATGTCTACAATGCTCGCACGGAGCTACTCTAGCTAATTTCTCCCACTTTCAATATGTATCCAGATTGAGACTTAGAGTCATCTCGGATCAGTGTAAAAGCTTGCATCGATGTAACTCTTTACGACGGGCTCTTTTATCACCTCCATAATCGAGAAATATTTCCTTAGTCCTCACTAAGGATGTCCTTGACCAATGTCCAAAGGATCTACTCCTAGATCACTATTGTACTCCTTGCCAAATTCAGAACAAGGTATACAATAGGTCCGGTACATAGCATAGCATACTTTATAGAACCTATGATCGAGGCATAGGGAATGACTTTCATTCTCTTTTCTATTTTCTGCCGTGGTCGGGATTTGAGTCTTACTCAATTTCACACCTTTGTAACACAGGCAAGAAACCTTTCTTTGACTGTTCCATTTTGAACTATTTCAAAATCTTGACAAGGTATGTACTTATTGAAAAACTTATCAAGCGTCTTGATTTATCTCAATAGATCTTGATGCTTAATATGTAAGTAGCTTTACTGAGATCCTTCTTTAAAGAACTCCTTTCAAATACTCCTTTATGCTTTCCGAAAAATTCTACATCATTTCGATCAACAATATGTTACTCACATATATTTATCGAAAGGCGGTAGTGCTCCCACTCACTTTATTGTAAATACAGCTTCACCGCAAGTCTCAGATAAAACTATATGCTTTGATCAACTTATCAAAGCGCAGTATTCCAACTCGAGATGCTTGCACCAGTCCATAGATGGATCATTGGAGCTTGCATATTTTGTTAGCTCCTTTAGGATTGACAAAACCTTCTGGTTGCATCATATGCAACTCTTCTTTAATAAATCCAATAAGGAATGCAGTTTTGACATCCATTTGCCAGATTTCATAAAATGTGGCAATTGCTAACATGATTCGGACAGACTTAAGCATCATTACGAG
Organism: Aegilops longissima; assembly: GCA_021605205.1. Taxonomy (NCBI): domain Eukaryota; kingdom Viridiplantae; phylum Streptophyta; class Magnoliopsida; order Poales; family Poaceae; genus Aegilops; species Aegilops longissima. The sequence goes on along the minus strand of CM038677.1, from coordinate 729,919,948 downwards.
TGAGAAAATCTCATCGTATTCAACACCTTGAACTTGTCGAAAACCTTTTACAACAAGTCGAGCTTTTGTAGATAGTAACACTACTATCAACGTCCGTCTTCCTCTTGAAGATCCATTTATTCTCTATGACTTGCCGATCATCGGGCAAATCAATCAAAGTCCACACTTTGTTCTCATACATGGATCCCATCTCAGATTTCATGGTCTCAAACCATTTCGCGGAATCTGGGCTCATCATCGCTTCCTCATAGTTCGTAGGTTCATCATGGTCTAGTAACATGACTTCTAGAATAGGATTACCGCATCACATTGGTGCGGATCTTACTCGAAGACCCACGAGGTTTGGTAGCAACTTGACCTGAACGTTCATGATCATAATCATTAACTTCCTCACTAATTGGTGTAGGAATCACTGGAACTGATTTCTGTGATGAACTACTTTCCAATAAGGGAGAAGGTACAATTACCTCATCAAGTTCTACTTTCCTCCCACTCACTTCTTTCGAGAGAAACTTCTTCTCTATAAAGGATCCATCCTAGCAACGAAAAACTTGCCTTCGGATCTGTGATAGAAGGTGTACCCAACAGTCTCCTTTGGGTATTCTATGAAGACGACTTCTCCGATTTGGGTTCGAGCTTATCGGTGAAAACTTTTTCACATAAGCATCACAACTCCAAACTTTAAGAAACGACACTTAGGTTTATCGCTAAACCATAGTTCATATGGTGTCATCTCAACGGATTTAGATGGTGCCCTATTAAACGTGAATGCAGCTGTCTCTAATGCATAACCCAAAACGATAGTGGTAAATTGGTAAGATACATCATAGATCGCACCATATCCAATAAAGTGCGTTATTGACGCTCGACACACCATTATGTTGTGGTGTTCCATGTGGCGTGAGCTGTGAAACTATTCCACTTTGTTTTAATTGAAGACCAAACTCAGAACTCAAATATTCATCTCCACGATCGATCGCAGAAACTTTATTTTCTTGTTACGATGATTTTCAACTTCACTCTGAAATTCTTTGAACCTTTCAACTATTTCAGACTTATGTTTCATCAAGTAGATATACCCATATCTGCTCAAATCATCTTGTGAAGGTCGAAAATAACGATACTTGCCACGAGCATCAAAACTCATTGGATCGCATACATCGGTATGTATTATTTCCAATAAGTCAAGAGTTTGTTCCATTGTTCCGAGAATGAGTTTTAGTCATCTTGCCCAAAAGGCACGGTTCGCAAGCATCAAATGATTCATAATCAAGTGATTCCAAAAGTCCATCAAGATGGAGTTTCTTCATGCGCTTTACACCAATATGACCTAAACGGCAAGCCACAAATAAGTTGCACTATCATTATTAACTTTGCATCTTTTGGTTTTAATATTATGAATATGTGTATCACTATGATCGAGATCCAATGAACTATTTTCATTGGGTGTGTAACCATATAAGGTTTTATTCATGTAAACAGTAACAACAATTTATTCTCTTACTTAAATGAATAATCAGATTGCAATAAACATGATCAAATCATATTTATGCTCAACACCAAATAACACTTATTTAGGTTCCACACTAATCCCGAAAGTATAGGAGTGTGCGATGATGATCATATCAATCTTGGAACTACTTCCAACACTCATCATCACTTCACCCTTAATTAGTCTCTGCTCATTCTCGCAACTCCTGCTTCGAAGTTACTAATCTTAGCAACCTAACTAGTACCAAATACTCGAGGGGTTGCTATGAACACTAGTAAAGTACACATCAATAACATGTATATCAAATATACCTTTGTTTACTTTGCCATCCTTTCTTATCCACCAAATATTCAGGGCATTTCCGCCTCAAAGGACCATTTCCTTTGCAAAGTAAGCACTCGGTTTCAGTGCTTTGGTCCAGCTTTGGGCTTCTTCGCAGGAGTGACAACTTACTTGTCTTTCTACTTGAAGTTCCTTTCTTTCCTTTACCCTTCTCTTGAAACAAGTGGTCTTTTCAATCATCAACACTTGATGCTCTTTCTTGATTTCTACCTTCACGATTTCAACATCACGGAGAGCTCGGAATCGTTTTCGCCATCCCTTGCATATTATAGTTCATCACGAAGTTCTAGTAACTTAGTGATGGTGACTAGAGAATTCTGTCAATCACTATCTTATCCGAAGATTAACTCCCACTTGATTCAAGCGATTAAAGTACCTGCATAATCTGAGCACATGCTCACTAGTTGAGCGATTGTCCTCCATCTTTTAGCTATAGAACTTGTTGGAGACTTCATATCTCTCAACTCGGTATTTGCTTGAAATATTAACTTCAACTCTGGAACATCTCATATGGTCCATGACGCTCAAAACGCCTTTGAAGTCCCGATTCTAAGCCGCTAAGTATGGTGCACTAAACTATCAAGTAGTCATCATTTTGAGCTAGCCAAACGCTCATAACGCCTCGCGATCCGCTCCGCAATAGGTCTGCTCACCTAGCAAGTGCATTAAGAACATAATTCTTCAGGCAGCAATGAGGATAAACCTCCGATCACGGATCCAATCCGCATCATTGCTACTAACATTTTTCAATACAATTTTCTAGGAACACATATAAAAACATAGGGAAGCAACAACGCGAGCTATTGATCTACAACAAACATAGACAAGCAAAATACTATCAGTACTAAGTTCATGATAAATTTAAGTTCAATTAATCATATTACTTTAGAACTCCCACTTAGATAGACATCCTCTAATCTTCTAAGTGATTACGTGATCCATATTAACTACACCATGTCCGATCATCACGTGAGATGGAGTAGTTTCAATGGTGAACATCAATATGTTGATCATATCTACTATATGATTCACGCCGACCTTTCGGTCTCCGTGTTCCGAGGCCATATCTTTATATGCTAGGCTCGCCAAGTTTAACTCGAGTATTCGCGTGCGCAACTGTTTTGCACCCGCTGTATTTGAACGTAGAGCCTATCACACCCGATCATCACGTGGTGTCTCAAAGACGAAGAACTTTCGCAACGGTGCATACTCGGGAGAACACTTCTTGATAATTTTAGTGAGAGATCATCTTATAATGCTACCGCCAATCAAAGCAAGATAAGATGCATAAAGGATAAACATCACATGCAATCAATATAAGTGATATGATATGGCCATCATCATCTTGTGCTTGTGATTCCATCTCCAAGCACCGCCATGATCACCATCGCCACCGCGCCGACACCTTGATCTCCATCGTAGCATCGTTGTCGCCTCGCCAACTATTGCTTCTACGATTATCGCTACCGCTTAGTGATAAAGTAAAGCAATTACATGGCTTTTGCATTTCATACAATAAAGCGACAACCATATGGCTCCCGCCATTGTCGATAACTTGGTTACAAAACATGATCATCTCATACAATAAAATATAGCATCACGCCTTGACCATATCACATCACAACATGCCTTGCAAAAACAAGTTAGACGCCCTCTACTTTGTTGTTGCAAGTTTTACGTGGCTGCTACGGGCTGAGCAAGAACCGTTTTACCACGCATCAAAACCACAACGATAGTTTGTCAAGTTGGTGCTGTTTTAACCTTCGCAAGGACCGGCGAGCCACACTCGGTTCAACTAAAGTGAGAGAGACAGACACCGCCGGTCACCTTTAAGCAACGAGTGCTCAAGCGGTGAAACCAGTCTCGCGAAGCGCACGCGTAATGTCGGTCCGGCCGCTTCATCTCACAATACCGCTGAACCAAAGTATGACATCTTTGGTAAGCAAGATGACTTATATCACCCACAAGTCACTTGTGTTCTACTCGCGCATATGACATCAACGCATAAAACCAGGCTCGATACCATCTGCTGGGGAACGAGTAATTTCAAAAATTTCCCACGCACACGCAAGATCATGGTGATGGCATAGCAACGAGAGGAGAGTGTATGTCCACGCACTCGTGAGACCGAAGCGAAGCGTTATAAGAACGCTGTTGATGTAGTCGACGCCTTCACGATCCGACCGATCCAAGTACCGAACGCACGGCACCTCCGAAGTTCAGACACGCTCAGCTCGATGACGATCCCCGGCTCCGATCCAGCAAAGCGCGGGGATGAGTTCACAAGACGACGGCGTGCAGGACGATGATGATGCTCCACCGGCGCAGGGCTTCGCCTAAGCTCCGCGACGATATGACTCTATGGTGCAGGCTTCGCCTAAGCTTCGGCTAAGGAACGATCCGTAGATCAACTTGTGTGTCATGGGGTGCCCCTTGCCCCGTGATATAAAGGAGCAAGGGGGGGGTGCGGCCGCCCTAGGAGGAGGCGGCCGAGGAGTCCTACTCCCACCGAGTAGGACTCCCCTTTCCTAGTTGGATTAGGACTTGGGGGAGGGGAAGAGGAAGGGCGCGCCCCCTCTCCTTGTCCTATTCGGACTAGGGGGAGGCGCCTGCCTGCCCTGGCCGGCCCTCCTCTTCTCCCTTATGGCCCATTAAGGCCCATTGACTCCCGGAGGGTTCCGTAACCCCTGTTCCAGAAAATCCCGATTTCACCCGAACTATTCCAAGTCCAAACATAGGCTTCCAATATATCAATCTTTATGTCTCGACCATTTCGAGACTCCTCGTCATGTCCGTGATCACATCCGGACTCAACAAACTTCGTACATCAAAACTTATAAACTCATAATAAATCGTCATCGAACGTTAAGCGTGCGGACTCTACGGGTTCGAGAACTATGTAGACATGACCTAAAACTATTCTCGGTCAATAACCAATAGCGGAACCTGGATGCCCATATTGGTTCCTACATATTATTCGAAGATCTTTATCGGTCAAACCGCATAACGATATACGTTGTTCCCTTTGTCATCGGTATGTTACTTACCCGAGATTCGATCGTCGGTATCCAATACCTAGTTCAATCTCGTTACCGGCAAGTCTCTTTACTCGTTCCGTAATACATCATCTCACAACTAACTTATTAGTTGTAATGCTTGCAAGGCTTATGTGATGTGTATTACCGAGAAGGCCTAGAGATACCTCTCCCATAATCGGAGTGACAAAACCTAATCTCAAATATGCCAACCCAACATGTACCTTTGGAGACACTGTAGTACTCCTTTATAATCACCCGATACGTTAGACGCTTGGTAGTACCCAAAGTGTTCCTCCGGTAAACGGGAGTTGCATAATCTCATAGTTACAGGAACATGTATAGGTCATGAAGAAAGCAATAGCAATATACTAAACGATAAAGTGCTAAGCTAGCGGAATGGGTCATGTCAATCACATCATTCTCCTAATGATGTGATCCCATTAATCAAATAACAACACATGTCTATGGTTAGGAAACATAACCATCTTTGATTAAGAGCTACTCAAGTAGAGGCATACTAGTGATTGTATGTTTGTCTATGTATTCACACATGTATTATGTTTCCGGTTAATACAATTCTAGCATGAATAATAAACATTTATCATGATATGAGGAAATAAATAATAACTTTATTATTGCCTCTAGGGCATATTTCCTTCACCTTCTTGGGATCCCACCTCGGCGTCCTCGGTGTCGCGAGGGGTGGAGGCGGTCGGGATGGAGTCTACATCCGACGGAGCCAACGACCCGCTCGATGAAGCGGGGAGATCATCACTGGCCGGACTACAGGCAGCATGCGGCATTAGAATGACACTATGTGTTGGGGATACAACTACTGAGTGTGAACCGCCCTGGAGGGGCCGGGTTACCCTCTTCCATGATCCGGGCCCACGGAGGAGGCCCAGAGCCCAGAGGCGAATTAAGGTCCGTTTATGTAAACCGCCTTAGTGTTGTAACTTGTGCTGTAAGATAAGAGAAAGAGACCGAGCGGACACTTGTATGAGCCGGATCGGGACTCAGAGACCGCCGCAGGCGCCAACCCGTGTATATAAGGGACGACCCGGCGGGCGGATTAGGGATGATAATTCGAGGCTTAGGCGGCTATTGCTCCCTAGTCGCCAATCACATCAATCCCATCACAACTAGACGTAGGCCTTTCCTTCATCGAAGGGCCGAACTAGTATAACTCCGTGTCTTTGTGTCCACCTTAACCCTCTAGGTTAACCCGCACGATGGCCCCGCGACTAAGTCCTTTCACGAGGACATCCGCCGTGACAATTCCACGACAGTTGGCGCCCACCGTGGGGCTATCGCACGATGGTTTGATGATCTTAGAGGGCAAGTTCGAAGGACTCGAAGGCTATCTTGTGGGCCGGATGACTAAGAGTCGTCGCGGCAAACTCTACATCGACGATGCGGATCGGGCCCCGAGGCCGGCTCGACGAGTACGGTACCGAGTCCCTTTGGTGGCATACACGTTTTCATCGGCAAGATCGGTGAGCTGTGGCCTGGGCCGACATCCGCACCGACCCGCCGAGACGGCTCGGTGAGCGGGCGAAGAAGAGTCCTGCCACCGCTAAACCGGTATCAGCGTGCTTTGTGGGAGTCGCCCACGGAGACTACGAGGGCGGATCAGCATCTGGCGGCGAAACCGCTGTCTACTCGGGCGACGAGTCATCCGCCGGAGAAACCGAAGTCTTTGTACCACCGCAAGATGGCCAGATCGGGCTGTTCCGACGGAGAGAGTATTCCGACTCCTTTGATCTACCCAGCCGGTTGGAATTTTCATGGCGGTACACAAGCGACGCTTCGCCGACCATGGCGCCCATCGTCGCCGGTTCAAGAGCGGTGGTGGCAGCCGGGAAGGAGGCCCTGTGGCGCCCGCCGCTCAAGTTCTATCGAGTTATTTGACGATTGGCTGTGCTCATGGCGGAGGCTAACCCGGCGGATCAGGGACGCATAACGCAGAGATTGCAAGGGTGAAGGAACAGATCGCTGAAGCTAAAGCGGATTTGGCAGCCGCGGACGTGAGGATGGCGGCGAACGGGCGCTTTGGATGCTGAGCTTATAGGCTCATTTGGATCGAGTGCATCACATGAAGTCATGAAAAGGAGGTACAGATCCCGCTTGCCTTTCGCCGAGGGAAGAGAGCTCTTCAATACCCTGTAAGGGGACCGAGAATCCGCCACGGTGGTAAACCGACCGGAAGCACTGGATGGCGCGTCGGTTCAGCCTCGTGTGATAGATCAGCCTCGCCATCATACCGGGCGCCCAGATCTGGCAGACACCTCCGGTCACTACTCCAACCCGATGGACAACCTTGTCGCGGCTGCGGCACGATTGAGGCGATTCGATCGAGGGCGATTCACCACAAAGCGGTAGAAACACGCCGGGTCAAGGAGCTCCTCAGACGGCCCCGCTCGCCAGAAGCGATTCATCTGATCGGGACCGGATCCACTCCACCCCCCCCTACCGGAGTTATAGCCGGCGCCAGATGAACCGACCGTGTCAAGCAACGCAGCGCGGTCCGCCTCGAGGCAACAACCCGGTCGGTGGCTTCGAAGACGCTCAAGTGGTGGTGGACCGGGCCAGGGCACGTAGGGAGGCCGAGTTAACAGCACAACATGAGGACCATCAGCTCGCGCCGGTTCGTCCGACCATCTTCGAACCGGGGGTCACGTCCGGCTCATTGGGGGTGCCTTGCCTCGTCCCCGCTTTACGCAATGTGCGTTTGCCCAAGGACTTCAAAGGGCCACGCAAGGTGCCCAATTATACCGCCGATTTGGCTCCAGAAGCGTGGATAGAAAGCTATGAGATGGCCATGGAGATGCTGGATGTGGACGAAGCTGCGTGCGAAGTATTTCACCATGATGTTGGAAGGTACGCCCGCACTTGGTTGAAAAATTTGCCACCCAACTCGCTTAGTTCGTGGACTCGCCACGGACCCGGTTCATTCAAAATTTCAAAGACACCTGTAAACAGCCCATGTCTGTGGTGGATTTGGCGGCTTGTGTCCAGGCAGAGGGAGAATCTACAACACATTGGGTGCGCCCGCGTTTGGAGGTTTTACATTCATCGACGGATCAACCTCGATTCCGCTTATTTTAACCCTAGAAGCCAACCGCCGGTTTGAACCGCTGAAGTTAAAGCTGGGTCGCATGAAGCGTTTTGCAATGACATGGGCACGCCATGGGCGTTTTGGTAAAGTATGCTGATTCGATAGTACCAAGGATCCCGAGTCCGAGGATGACGAAGTAGGGAAGGGAAAGCGAATAGCAACCCAGAGGCTGCAGCAGCACCATTGGCAGCAATGGGGAAACAAGCGTAAGGCTAACGGTAACATGGGCTTCAGAGCTAACACCAACACGCAGGACAAGGGTCGTGGCGCAAAGGTAGGCAATCAAACCGGGCGGTGCACAAGGTCACAATCCGGAGCGTTTGAATTACCTGTTGAATCAACCTTGTCCGAAGCATGGGACGAAGGAGACACCGGCGAACCACCTCTGGAAAGATTGTTATATTATGCAGGAGTTCAAAAATTCTAATGCTTTCCGGTATGATCAAGGGCCCGGCGGCGGTTCAGGGTCCGCCCCGGGTTACGGTGGAGGAAATTCCGGCCCAGGGTTCGGTGGTAATCCGGGCGGGCAAGGCAATCAGAACAATCAGAACAATCAGAACCAAGGGGGTCATAATCAACAACAGCAGCAGTCGGGTTACCAAAGTAATCCAAAGCAGTTGAACAGTGGACAGTACCATGTCTTTACCACCAGCTTGGACAGACGAGACCGAAAACTTCAGAAGCGGGCGGTCAGTGTTGTTGAACCGGCCGCGCCGCATTACCTGCGCTGGTCAGAGCAGCCTATTGTATGGAGTAGAGAGGATCATCCTCCCCGGGTTTACAATCCAGGTCAGCTAGCCCTAGTAGTGGCACCTCAGGTGGGAGGATACAAGTTCACTAAAGTACTTATGGATGGAGGAAGCAGCATCAACATCCTGTACTACGAGACCTTCCGACGTATGGGGTTGACGGATAGGCATCTCAGCCGCCCAAAGACAGATTTCACGGTGTGGTGCCCGCAAGTCTGCGCATCAGTCGGTAAGATAGCTCGAGGTAGCTTTTGGAGATGAACGTGACTCGGATCGGAAACATTGACGCTTGAGGTGGTGAAAATCCAAAGCCCTTACCACGCCTGCTTGGGCGGCCGGCTTATGCTAAGTTTATGGCACGGCCTTGTTATGTTTATTTGCAGCTGAAAATGCCGGGTCACAAAGGGACGATAACGGTTCACGGAGCCGCGGATTGCGTTGGAATGCGAGGAAGGTGATGCGGCTTATGCAGAGTCGGTTTGTGCCATCGAGGAGTTAAAGTATTATAAAGACAATGTTGATCCGGCGGATATGACCCGCTGAAAAAGCCAACTACAGAGCACGATCCGGATTTGAAGTTTAAGTCGGCGGTGAGACTAAACTTGTTGATTTTGTGCCCGCGATTCATCCAAGCAGTTCACCATCGGTGCTAACTTGGATCCTAAATAGGAAAGCGCCATCGAAGTTCATCCGTGAGAATCGGGATATTTTTGCATGGAAGCCTTCGACATGCGGGTGTACCGAGGGAACTCGCTGAGCACACTCTTAATGTTGATCCCAAGCATGCACCGTAAAGCAGTTTCACGCCGGTCTAATGAGGAAAGGCGCAAGGCCATTGAGAGGAGGTTGCCGTGCTCTTAGCGGCAGGATTTATCGTTGAAGTTTTCCATCTAGAGTGGCTTGCTAATCCGGTGTTGGTCCTTAAGAAGAACGGCACTTGGCGCGTAATGCGTGGATTATACAGATCTTAACAAGGCTTGTCCAGCAGATCCTTCGCCCTCCCGTATTGATCAGATTATCGATGCTACGGCGGGTTGTGAGCGTTGAGCTTTTGGATGCATATTCCGGATATCATCGATTAAGATGGCGGTTAAGGACCAGGAGAAGACGGCGTTTATCACCCCTTTTGGAGCCTTCGCTATGTATCTATGCCTTTTGGGCTCAAGAGCGCCCAAGCAACTTATCAACGCTATGCATGTAATTGCTTGCATAAACAGATCGGCCGTAATGTGCATGCTTATGTGGATGATATTGTGGTTAAATCAAGGAGAAGGAAACACCGATTGAGGATTTGAGAGAAACTTTGACAACTTGCGGGTGTACAAGATGATGCTTAACCCGCCAAGTGTGTTTTTGGTGTTCCGCAGAAAGTTATTGGGTTTCCTTGTGTCCAACAGGGGATTGAAGCTAATCCGGAGAAGATTACAGCTATCACCTCCTGGCTAAGCCAAAGTGTATCAATGATGTCCAACGCTTGGCGGGTCGGATTGCTGCGCTAAGCCGGTTTATCACCGCCTAGAGAGAAGGCCATTCCTTGTACCAGATCTGTCAAGAAGACGGATCAGTTAAATCTCGAGTTCACCACCGATGAAGCATTGAGGACTTAAAGCGGCGGTTGGCCAACTCACCGTGTTCGCCGCCTCCCATTGACAAGGAGCCGCCTCTGTTATATGTTGTCGCTAATGCCGGCGGTCGGCGTAGCCATTGTGGTGGAACGGAAGGAGGCGGGGAAGGAGTATCCGTTCAACGGCCGGTTTATTACATCAGCGAGGTCCTCATTGAGTCTAAACAAAGATATCCACATTGGCGTAAGCTGGTATATGGAGTTTTATGGCAAGTCGGAAGTGAAGCAATATTTCCAAGGGCACCCCATCACAAAGTGGTCGATTCAGCTCCTTTGGGCGATATCATCATGAACCGGAAGCGATCGCCGATTGCTAAGTGGGCTATAGAACTTGGGCCGACGGTTTAAGGTATGTGCCTCGAACGGCAGAAAGTCTCGTGCACTTGTGGATTTCATTAATGATTGGACGGAGTTGCAAGCACCAAGAAAAGCCGGATCATACCTATTGGACCATCCACTTTGATGGGTCTAGGCAATTGGAAGGCTCGGGCTCGAGTCGATTAACTTCCCCACGAGGTGACAAGTTCATTACGTTCTTCGCTAATGTTCCCCTGTACTAACAATGCAGCTGAGTATGAGGCTTTGCTCCACGGTCTCCGGATGGCTAAGGAGATGAATCTAAGCGGGTTAAGTGTTTTGGTGACTCGGACTTGGTGGCCCAAAGCAAGTATCGTGTACTTGGGATTCCAAAGATCCACTCATGGCTGCGCATCGTCGGGAGGTGGATATGGTTGCAGGACACTTTAAAGGATATCGTGGACCATGTGGATCGTCGGAAGAACGGCGGCGGATGCTCTAAGCCGGCTGGGTTCTCAACGTAAACCGTCCCGCCTAATGTCTTCCTTGACGTATTGCACAATCCGTCAGTTAAGCTGCCTGATGAAGCCGATTTGGCTATTCCTGATCCGGAGGCTCACTTGGTAGCAGCCTTGCATGTCATTCCGGATTGGACGCTCCCTTATTTGGCATACATGAACCGGGGCGAGTTACCGGAAGATGAGACGCGGTCCGACAGATAGTTCGGCGGTCTAAGTCTATGACCATACATAAGGGCGAAGTTGCATCGTTGCAGCGTGTCGTAGGCGTTTCAGCATTGCGTGTCCCCTGAGGAAGGCCGTGAGATATTGCGTGAGATCCATGAAGGGGACTGTGGTCACCACGCCGGTTCAAAATCCTTGGTGGCCAAGGCGCTCCGCCACGGTTTCTATTGGTTGACCGCCCATGCCGATGCGGAAGATCCGTCGACGATGTGATGGTTGCCAAAGTTTTCCAGACGTGCTCATGTACCGCCCAAGAATTGAGGATGATTCCAATTACTTGGCCGCTTATGCACTTGGGGTTGGATATGGTTGGACCTTTCAAACGGTCCAAGGATAAGAAGACCCACCCGCTGGTGGCGGTTGATAAATTTACAAAGTGGGTAGAGGCAGAGCCTGTTAGCAAGTGTGATGCGCCACGGCGGTTCAGTTCATCAAAAGGTGATTTTCCGTTTGGGTTTCACACAAAGCATCATCACGGACAATGGCACTAATTTGTCCAAGGGAGCCATGAAGGAGTTTTGTGAACGAGAGCACATCCGGCTTGATGTTTCTTCAGTGGCCCACCCGCAGTCCAATGGCCAAGCGGAACGAGCTAATCAGGAGATCTTGAGAGGTATTAAACCCCGGCTTATGGTCCCTTTGGAGAGGACGCCGGGTTGTTGGGTCGAGGAGCTGCCATCTGTGATATGGAGTATCAATACTACACCTAACAGATCCACCGACACACACCGCTCTTTATGGTCTATGGAGCGGAGGCGGTCCTTCCCGTGATATCCGCTATGACTCGCTTCGCGTGGCGGCTTATGTTGAGGCCGATAGTGAGGCAGCCCGCAGACGATTTGGATCGACCGGATGAAGAACGCGATATGGCGGCTGCTCGCTCGGGCGATTTACCAGCAGGATCTTAAATCGGTATCACAATCGGCGGTTAGAACAAGAACCTTTCAGAGGGAGACTTGGTGCTTCGCTCATTCAAGACTAGTCGATATGCACAAGCTATCCCCACCTTGGGAAGGGCCTTTTGTGGTCAGCAAGAATCTGTACAACGGGTCATACTATCGATTGATGTTCGAGAGAAAAAGACTCACGCACGCCGAGGAGGAGACCAATGTGCCGTGGAACATAGCTCATCTTCGCCTTATTATACCCGAGCCATCGGTTCCACTTATGTACATATTAAGACAACGATATATTATGAATAAAGCAATAAACCGGATCCTCGGCTAAAGCGGGTATCCGCTCGTAAAAAGTCCGGTTTGGGTACATGGAGATATTGTCGTGAAGCGCCTCCGTTTAACCCTTGGTCTTGCTTTTGAAGTTTTTGTCACTTGGGGCTTGGTCGTGTCCGAACCAATGCAACACCTTTTGACGGGCGTAAAGCCACCAGATCACTTGGGGACATGGTCACGTCTCAACCACCACGCCTCTTGGTCGGCCTAAGGCCATAGAATCACTTGGGGCTTGGTCGAACCCGAACCATTGCCATGCCACTTGATCGGCATAATGCCACGATTTCGCTTGGGGACTGGCTGCCTTGAACCATTGCTACACCTTATGGGGAGCTTGGTCCCGTCCGACCATGGTAACACCATCCGATCAAAGCTCAAGATGCCTCTTCTTGCAAACGGTTTTTATCATTGCCTTTGCTTCCATGTGGTTTTCATACCAATTATTTGATTTTTGTTTGCCCTCTTAAACCGACAAACCTTTTTAAACCGGATTCAGGTTGTCAGAATTTGGTCCATTTTTAATCTGGCGATTTTGTTCCGGTTTGATTTTTTCTGTTAACATCCCATTATGGAGTAACAGGGGGCTTGTCATGCCCGACATGGTTTACACGGTAAACCGGCATTCTAAGCACAGGAGTTGTTTTCTCCTTTGCCGGTAATGGTTTACACAACCTCCGCCTCAAGATTGGCTAGGCCAACTACATGCCCAACGCTGGCAGGTATTTTTTTCATAACATTTGGTCATATGCCTTAATATTTTCTTATATAAATGCATAAGCGCCACAAGCCGGCTGGCGACACAAGCCGCCGTGGCGGTTTAAAGAATTTGTGATTGCAAAGTAACTAAGTTGACGGTTCATCAATCCACGAGATCGTGATCACCATGCAAAGGATACGATCGAGGTCATAAAGGCATTGTTCAAAACAAAGTGTCGACTATCCTATTACAAAGCCTTCCAAGGCCCGGTGTCTCGTGTGGCGTTATGACTAGCAGCCCGGAGGCGACACCCGCTTGACGGATTAGGCTTCTTCGCCAAAGTTGACGTGAGGAAGAGGGGCGCTGGCGCCGGTTCAACTTCTTCCTCTTCATCACCCAAAGCCGGAAGTCATTGCTAGACCACCAATCCGGTTAAGGCCCGAAGATGCTTCTTCACTTATCACCAGCCGGATCAACGTCGGGGCATAAGTGTGCTTACGGATTGGAGGAACGAGGTTCGCACTTCAGAATGACAAACTCCACCCGCTTGTTATTTGCGTCATAAAAGAGCGGTGAACCGCCAGTTGGCTTCGCCGCCATTGACTTGCACGGACGATCTCCTTTGTTATCCGCTTCGTATGCCGTTATCAAAAGCTTCACCATTCTCTTGAGCGCTGGGAAACCCTTGGTTATGTCACCGGATCAAGATCCGCTATCCACGCCTTTGGCGCGAGTCGAGCCGAGGGTGCAGCCCGGCCGCATGGATCGCTTCAACTCTTCGCTGCCCTCGAACCATGGACAGCCGGTCCAAGGTATCTCGATCGTGGACGGTGCCGTGTTGTCGTATGATGTGGCACATATGACTCATTGGCGCCGTATACAGCTGCTCAATCAGCGATAAGCGGCCTTGAGTTTCTTCCGCACATCGAGCCCATATGCGCAATATGCTTGCTCGCACCGGTTTGCATAACTCAGGTTAAACCGGCGGAAATATCAAAATTGAGATAATCGAGGCAAATTTTCTTACCAAAGATGGCAGAGGTCATGGCATGCACTTGGCGCTTGAGTCGGTCAGCTCTTCACCACCGGTTTAAGGCTGCTTCACTTCTTCCGCCTGCTTTTTCAAACCGCCTTCTCGGTGTCCCAGCTTGGTCTGCTCGGATTTATACCACTCCTTCACTTGTTCCATAGTGGCCAAGGCAGTTTTCAGTTCATCCTTGGCCTTGGTGGTTTCTGCTTGTTGAGTTTCAAGATTGGCTCTAAGGTCCTTGAGTTGCGCGGTTTGCTGGTTTATCTCATTCTGATAACAAAGGGAGCACGTTAGTTGTTTACTCGTAAAGTCCCAAGCTCAATACAAGTATTCAACTTGGCACTTGGGGGCTAATGGCTAGTTGATCTCAGTTTGCTATGAGGATACAGAAATTAAGTCCCGGTTTAACTATCTAAGTTGAACCGACCCTTGGGGGCTACCATACAGCCAAAGTACAAGAAACTATACAGCCAAAGTACAAGAAAGGCATAACTCATTACCTCATAGCGGTCCTTCATACGGTTCACTGCATCAGCTTCAAAGTCACGGCTTGTGTAGAGCCGGTTCGTAAACCCGGAGTGAAGTTCTTGGGCGAGAAGTTGTCATAAGCTAACAGATCAGTTTTCCCTTATCTTTACTCATAGTGGCAGATTCGCCCTGGCGCTGTGTTTTGCTAAAGCGACCGGTTGGTCAGAGTGGTGTAGCCGTCTGCGCCACAATAACATCATCATTTTTGATTGGGCTGGCCGGATTGGCGGTCTTCTTTGGGCTTGGTGCCTTCATACTCGCTCGGCGGTTCAACAGCTTATGACCCGCCTCGTGGCTGGACTCGATGGAGGAGGATGCGAGGTTTCCACTTGGGCCTCCGGTTCGGTTTCAGCGGATCAGCAATGTCGTCTCTTGTACAACTCGCCAGAGCTATTTTTGGCGACTTCAGATTTTCATGGGTTTGCTCGGGTCTTTTCCGGATCAACATCTCGCCGAGGATCAAGGGTCTTCGCTTACTCAAGCGAGCCTTGGTGCTGCAATATTCAGAATTGGATTAAGACAAATCGACTAAGGCAATTGTAAACCGAATTGGCGGACAGCTGTTGCGCACTCGCAAGCAACTTTAAGCGGAGGTAGTTGCGTGGTTGATGAACCGCCGTAAGAGTTGGAAGAGGCCCGATAATTGGTCGACGGATTGAGAGGACATCGGAAGAAACCTTTAAGGGATAACGCCAGAGAACAAGTCACCTCGGGACGACGCTCCGGTTGGTGTGTCCGTAAACCGATGAGGTAATCCGCTGGCTTGTGCCGGGTTGTACGGGCGCTCTTGACTTCTTTGTGTCTTCAAGGAAAGGTTTGGATTCAAGTAAGCATGGGAATGATTTTTTTCACTTTCCGGACGGCGCGACGAATTCTTTTAACCGCGCAAGGTCGGATTCGAAGAAAGAAAGATTACCTCAACAGGTCGGCATGACCGGCTTCAAAGATCATCCGGGAGGTAAATTGTCAGTAAAAGGAATACAAAGGGACAAATCATAAGCAAGAAGAAACACAAAGCGGAAAGCCGGTTTATGGCGGCTCCCTCGTAAGAATGTCAAGTTTTACCTCAGCTTCTGATTCTTCGTCCTCCGCGGATCGAGGACTCGGCGGTTTTCTTCTTTCGCCTTCTTGGTGGCCTTTGATTTTACACGCGCGCCCGAGCCGGTTTGGTACGCTTCGTATGAGCTGTCACCGAGAAGTAACAAGGATTAATGTATATCAACAAGGTATTAAGGGCCGAGAAGCGGTGAGTAGAGCTTTACCGGCGGTTTGTTGGCAACATGTAATGGAGCCAACCCGTTAGGCTGCAGACGGAGATCGGTTCATCAAGCATCTTCTTTACAATCTCTGTGACCTCAAGTTCGCTTATGGGCAACTCGTGACGCCTTTGAGGGTCTTTGAGGCTGCCGTGTACTCGTGCATCAATCCGGGCCGGCGGCTTAGTGGCAAGACGCCCCAAGAAACCCAACACCGCACAAGGTCCACACCGGTTAAGCCATTGGCCATTAGAGCCCGGAGCTTGATAATCTGAGGCGCGAAGTTCTTCCGTTCCGTGGCGGTTAAGCGTAAGGGCAGCGGATGATGGTTGCCGAGCGGTGAGGACGGTAACCGGCAAAGGATTCTCGGCGGCAGAGCGGTGTTCCGCAAGAGAACCAGGTTTGGTTCCAATCTTTTGATGGCTGTGGTGTTTGGCGTGAGGAAAGTCCACTTCCTTCCTCTTCGATTGAAACGCCGCCCAGCTACGTGTTGGGACCATCCGAAAATTCTGCACGACGGTTCAAGTGGAAGAAGTCGCATGAACAGCTCCACGATGGTTCTTCTTGAAGATAGACTTCACGTAAGACTTGAAAATTGCATATGTTTGACACAGAGTTCGGGCCAATATCCTGCGGATGGAGTTTAAAACTTGCAAGGACGTCCGGAAGAATTTTGAACCGGGCGCCGTAATCCCCGGTCTAAGTCTGCATCAATACAATTACTTCTCCTTCTTGAGGCTCGGGAGGGCATTCGCCAACCGAACACGCCATGGAGGACATTTTGGAGCCAAGGCGCCGGTGGTGACGAGCTGCTGAGTTGCGTTTGATGATCTTGGACCGACCCAATTGCAAGCTGAGAATTGAGGGGCCATTCCGGAAGTCTAAATCCGCGAAAGAAAAGGAAAAATGGTTCACCGTTAAAAGGTTCAAAGATTGTACAATGTTAAACCGCAGTTTGGCGGCTAGCTTTCAATTCGGTTTAAGCGAGGACTAATGGAGTGACGGATTAGCTATCAAAAGTCAAACCGCCAAAGGAGACAGAACTGAAAAATCTACTAAGTGTGGATGTAAACAGTTTTCACATGCGAGTGGAAGTAATCTAGATCTACCAAGTTTCAAGAAGAAAAACTTCTCGACCTATGTAAGACTCATAAAGAGCAGAAGGTTCGGGTGCTAAACTAGAGGATCTGAACAAAAGGAAAAGATGCATAAAGAGTCAAATTGACGGCAGGGGCCACCCGCATGTGATGTATGGTACGGTTGAGTTACACGGTCATGGCAGAGTAGATATGAAGAAACTGATATGAACACCTATGAACTACGAGATGAACAGGATCTTGAGATGTGGATCTAGGGCTCGAAGAGGAGCCTTACGATGCGCCGAGCGGCGGAGGAGCGCTTAAAGAACTTCGGTCCGTCTCGTTGATGCAATGCATGGCATCGACGCGGAGGTCGAAGGTCGGCGGCGACGGCGGAGCTTCAAGAGCGGGAGCGTCGCGAGGAAGGAGAAGAGGGGAAGAAGAAGAAGAGGAAGGGGCCTGCCGGTCTATTTATAAGGAACCAGAGCAATCAACGAGCGCGAGAACCGAGGAGTCAAAAGCGGCAGACGGTGCAGCGGTCGCCTCGATTTCCGGGATAGCATTAATGAAGGGAATCTTACTGTTTGGATTTCTTTATTAAAGATGACGTCAAGGCGCCCCATCGCGGGGATCGGAGGATGACTTCATGGCGGTTCAAGCAGATGGCGGTTTACGAAAATATGAAAGGAGATCAAGAGTTTTCTGAAGATGTTGAAGATTAACATGAACCGTTCAAGTCAATCTAGGGCCTAATGTTGGGGATACAACTATCGAGTGTGAACCGCCTCGAGGGGCCGGGTTACCCTCTTCCATGATCCGGGCCACTGAGGAGGCCCAGAGCCCAGAGGCTAATTAAGGTCCGCTTATGTAAACCGCCTTAGTGTTGTAACTTGTCAGTAAGATAAGAGAAAGAGACCGAGCGGACACTTGTATGAGCCGGATCGGGACTCAGAACCGGCCAAGGCCAACCCGTGTATATAAGGGACGACCGTGGCGGATTAGGGATGCATAATTCGAGGCTTAGGCGGCTATTGCTCCCTAGTCGCCAATCACATCAATCCCATCACAACTAGACGTAGGCCTTTCCTTCATCGAGGGGCCGAACTAGTATAACTCCCGTGTCTTTGTGTCCACCTTAACCCTCTAGGTTAACCCGTACGATGGCCCTGCGACTAAGTCCTTTCACGAGGACATCTGCCGTGACAATTCCACGACACTATGTGACGCAGAAAAAGAAATTATAAATCATTCAGGAATCCGCATACTTACGATCTCGCCGGAGGCCTGGCCCTTGAAGGCCATCCCTCCTCGCCAACGCTGATGTTGGCGGAGCTGTCCGGGAATAGTCCTTCCCTCTTGACCCTTCGCCTCCCCCCTGGGGAAGCCTTCCTCTTCTCTCTCCCTCCTCCGGAGAGAGTCCTCTTCTCCTCCTCGCTGGGAGGAGTCCGCCCGAGTTGTCGGACACTGAAAACGGAACTCTTTCGAGCACCCGTGGCCTCCTTCTTGGTTTCTTCTCCGGCACCACGCGGTGCCGGAACCAGAAACCTCACTAGACGAAAGGCCAACTGGATTTTTCGGCATAGGAGCCGCAGATAATCTGCTCGGCCTTCCTTATCCAAATCTGTCAAAGGAAAGGGGAAATTAAAACCGCATAGAGTCAAACTATGAAAAGCAAGTGTCCCGTGAAGGGTAGAATCACTTACCTCGTTGGCTTGGCGCCATGAGCGAAAACCGCGATCTTGATCGCGGATGCGGGGCTTCGGCGCCTTGAACAACACCCTCCAGCGCCTTTGACGTCAGGTCAAGAGCCCGCCGGCCTGGTGCTGCTCCGGATCGAACTCCCACAGATTGAATGCCGCGCTTGGCATGGGAGAATCCGCGACGAGCGTGACTTGGACCACGTTAACCAGCTCGAGCTTCTTCACCAGCTTCGGATACAGCTTGGAGTTCCGCGGCTCCTCGAACTACCCCACAAAGAAGCCCTTCTCTTTCCGGGAGGTGAGCTGCGTGGGGATACCAGATCTGAACTCGGAGCCGCCGCCCATGTAGGGTCACGCTGCTCGGTGATATAGAACCACCCGATTGCCACCCTTGACGGATTCCACGAAGGCCCCTTCAACTAAAGGACATTGGGCATCTTGCCCAACATGGCGCCTCCGCACTCCGCTTGAGTGCCCTTCACTACCTTCGCTTGACATTGAAGGTCTTGAGCCACAAGCCAAGTGGGGCCGGATGCAGAGGAAGGTTTCGCACACCACGATAAACGCCGAGATGTTGAGGATGAAGTTCGCGCCGATCACGGAAATCCAGCCGTAGTAGAACATGAGCCCCGGACAAAGGGGTGAAGTGGAAAGCCCAGTCCAGCGGAGGAAGTGGGAAGAAAGACGACCTCTCATGGGGCCTAGGGGTGGGATGAGCTGCCCCTCGTCGGGCGGCCGGTCGCGATGTCGTCGGAGAGGTATCCGCGCCGCAAGAAGATTCGGGCGATGTGCTCCTCCTTAACGGTGGAGGCCAACCATTTACCTCCCGCTCCGGACATGGTCGGAGAAGGTTGAGATGAGATGCGCGAACTTGGGCGCTGGAGCTCGAGTCTTGCCGGAGATGGATAAGCAAAGGAGGAAGAAGGCGAGGTGAGAAGGTGAATCCTTATCCCTTATATGGGCGGGCGAAGTCACGCGCCCCCACCGCCTGGTAAAACTCGCTTATCTCCCAAGCGCCACCATCAATGGCGCGGTTGGGTTACCCACGTCCGTATTGATGAGAATCCGGATTAAGGGAAACACGATCTCGCTCGACAAGACGTGCCAAGAAACCGCTTCGCTAAATGCTACCGAGGTGGTAAAGTAAAAACAATTCAAGTAATGGCTTGGTAGTGGTGTGACGTCATGCCACAAAAAACGCCAAGAAATTGAACTTGTGTATATATTATCTCTCTACGGTGGAATGTGGAATTTATTTTGCAGAGCGGACACTATCCTGGTGTTCACAATCTTCTATCATTCGAGGAGGAACCCGCCTTGCAATGCCAAGCAATATACGGCACGGACTTATCGTCATTGAAGCCTGGTTCAGGCTACCGAGGAGTCCGGATTAGGGGTGTCGAATAGCGGACTACCATCATCACCGAACTATCATCACCGGACTATCATCATCGACCGGACTCCAAGACTATGAAGATACAAGATTGAAGACTTCCCCGTGTCCGGATGGGACTTTCCTTGGCGTGGAAAGCAAGCTTGGCGATACGGATATGTAGATCTCCTACCATTGTAACCGACTCTATGTAACCCTAGCCTTCTCCGTGTCTATATAAACCGGATGGCTCTAGTCCGTAGGGACGTAACAACAACCCTTACAATCATACCATAGGCTAGCTTCTAGGGTTTAGCCTCCTTGATCTCATGGTAGATCCACTCTTGTAAACATCCACAATATCAATATCAATCAAGCAGGACGTAGGGTTTTACCTCCATCAAGAGGGCCCGAACCTGGATAAAACATCGTGTCCCTCGTCTCCTGTTACCATCCGCCTAGACGCACAGTTCGGGACCCCCTACCCGAGATCCGCCGGTTTTGACACCGACAATGACCTCTGATAAAAAAAACGTTCAACACGAAAGTTGTTCGTCTTGTCGAAATGGTCAAGATTGCTTTTGGGCTCGTTTCCATCCGAGATCGTTTACCACCACAAAAAAGATCCGCAAAGTGCAGCTAGTTTAAACCGAACAGTTTTGGAAAGTTCGGACAAAACCAATCCGAATTTGACTAGGATTTTGGACGTGAATCCAAGCCTTTTCCTTGCACGGGAAGTCCAGCCGCCTCTTATATATCTAAGGGGTGACGGCCGATTGAACAACACACAATCGATCAATTCATCTACCACTTTTTATCTTTTATCTTTTCTCCTTAACCCTGGTTCTTCTTCTTCCTCGTTTTTCGTTCGTTCTTCTTGTTGCAGGGCGGCTAACCTCGAGGCCCTAGGGGCGGTCAGGCCGACCTAGGGCAGCCCATAGCCGACGCGTGCCCTGACGGGGTCCTTCCCGGGTGTGTGGGGTTTCGGGTCTTCAAAAGCACCCGCCGGATTGCTTGCGTACCGCGCTTCCGGACGGGTCTCCTTCGACGTGAGCTGCGGTGCATCACCCTCGGTGTTGGAGGTACACGGTGACGTGTTCGTGTGCGAACACGCCTGAGCCCCTCCTCCCCGCACAACCCTCCTCCTCGTGCCTCTCGTTCTATTCTCGTGCCGCGCACGCCTGTTGGAGATACACCGCCGTGGAGATTAGCTCCCCGAGGGTCTCTGCAGCGACCCGTGTACGCCGTCTCATCGATGTTTTGGGACAATTGGTTCCGGGACGAGCACAATGTGCGGCACCTGTCGTACTTCACTGCCCATGCTCCTCATGCGCATACTCCCAGCCCTCCACGTGTGTGTGCGCGTGCTCCCAGTCCACAACCCCTAGCCGTTGTGTCCGATGAGGCCTCCCAGATCGCCGACGAGGAGGACGAGGACCTTAAGAAGGCCATCAAGCTATCCGAACTCGAATAGCTCGCCCAATGGGAGGGCCTGGTGATGCAGCTAGCCTTATCGGCCGCAGGCGATGTCGCCGTTCCTCAGCTGGGGGAGTGGGAGGTGGAGGCCAAGGAGGAAGAGGAGGAGGAGCCGCCCATGTCATTTTGAGGCGTTGGTGGGACAATCGTGGCCTTGGACGATTACGGTGCCATGCACAACTGAGTTGGTGTCGGCCCCGGCCAGCTGGGTGTGGGCGCGGAGCCGTGATCACCGCAACAGCAGCCGGAGCCGCAGCAAGTGTCGCCCGCTGCACCGTCGATGCCACTTGTCTCGTTGTCATTCCTGTGGCAGCCTCCACCCTTCATCGACCTCACCGCGGATGACAGCGACTAGATCTATGCCGGCCAGGAGACCTGCGGCGACATTTTATTTATGTTTTTTTAGTTTAAGTTATTTATGTCCTTTTTAGTATAAGTTTAATGTATGTATGTATGTATGTGTGTGTCTAATATATGTATATATATTCACGCTATATATATATATGTTCGTAACTTTACGTAACATAAAATATTTTTTACGGCGAGTATATATTTTCTTACGTTCTTTTTTTACATATGAAATAAGACAAAATTTATGAAACCTAAAAATACGGTGCATTGACGCCAAAATAGAGAGGGGGTGAAGAATAATTATTCCTCACCCAGGGTGACGAATAGCGCGATATATACACACACATATACATATAACTTTTTTGTGGTAACTTGAAATAAAAATCAAGAAAGCTAAAATACATCGACTTCATTGGAGGCATTTGTGTGAAAAAAAAATGTTGTTGTTAGTGTGATCAATCCAAACGGACAAAAAAAAAGGAAAAAAAATATGTTTGTTTGGGTCTATGCTTTGGACTTTGGAGTTGCCCTAAGAAAATGATCAAATGAACTGAACTCTTCTTTCCCCTCTTGCCCTCCCCCTTCCTCGTAGCCATTTCCTCCGTGTTCCCCGGGCGGCGGCGCACAACACCTGTTCGACGGAACGCCGGTCCGGGGCGGGAAGCTTCGACCATGGCGAGCGGGGCGGACCGCATCAGCGCCCTCCCGGAGGACATCCTCCACCAGGTGCTCCGCCTCCTGCCGGCTCATGAGGTGGTGCGGACGTGCTTGCTCGCCCGGCGCTGGCGCGGCGTCTGGAGGTCCGTGCCCACCCTCTGCTTCACCGGGGCCAAGGGGTGGGGCAGCGCCGACAGGTTCGCCCAATTCGTGGACCACTTGCTCCACCTCAGGTGCGGGGGAGACGGCGCGCCTCTGGATTCCTGCTATTTTGATTTCGATTCCGACGGATTCATGCTGTTGCCCGCTAACGAGCGGCATGCGAGCATCTGGCTCTGGAAGGCCCTGCCTCGTGTCCGGGTGCTCCGGCTTTGTATCGTCGAGGAGCAGGAAGCCTCGCCACTATCTGATATGCATCTCTTCTCCCAGCACCTCACCAGATTAGAGCTTGTTGGTGTCGGTGTCAACAACAGCGTCGTTGATTTTGCAGGCTGTCCGACATTGGTGGAACTGAGTATGGATACTTGCGACGTTTTTGTCAGACAGCTGTTGTCTCCATCCTTGAAACATCTGCGCATTACCCGCAGCTATACTTCTGAGTTTGACCGCATTCTTATTTCTCTACCAAATCTTGTTTCGCTGGAGTTCATCGAATGCCGGCAAGGAAGGATTCCATTTATTGGAAGCTTGCCGCGGTTAGCAAGAGCTGTTGTTGTGCTTAACGAGTATTGTGCTGATCAATGCTCTCAGGATCGGTTTGATAGTTGTGGTGCTGACAGTGATATTTGTGACGGTTGTTATTATTATTATGGGGATCCTGGACATGGGCCTCATTATGACCGCAACAACTGCATCTTTCTCAAAGGCTTGTCAGAAGCCACAGACTTGGAGTTGTCAGCTCATTCCGATGTGGTACGTTTGCAAATGCTTCTCTCTTATTATTATGTTATATACTCTATGTTTCCTCATTTCTCATGTAGAAACCATATCCATCATCACAGATCGTAATTGCTTTACATATGGCTTACTTCACACATCAGCTGATTGCACTTTGTACTTCAAAGGTCAAAAGGTTCCTAATTTGATCCAGCTCTTTTGCACTTTCCCTAGACTGTTTTCAACAGGGATTTGAAGTGGTGCCCTACATTTACCAAGTTAAAGACTTTGCTACTCAATGATTGGTGTTTGGCTGCTGACCATAATGCACTAATTTGTTTTCTCCAACACTCGCCAATTTTGGAGAAGCTTACTCTTGAACTTTCTAAGGTATAGGTTTTAAAGCTGGATAGCTGTGTATCATTTAAAATGACCATCCATGATTACCTGATTGATTATTTTGTGTGTGTTAGGGACCTTTATATGAAACTGAAGCAGAAGGAATATACAAACCATTGGGACAGTCAATTGCATCCAACTGTCTTAAGATTGTTGAAATCAAATGTGCAAATGTTGATAGCAAGGTTCACAAAATTTTGAAAATACTGACTACGTACGGCATACGCCTTGAGCAAATTAGTGTCCAACAAACTAGCAGGATTCCTGGATCTGGATGTGAGTTAAACTGTTGGCACTCTTCATGCTACTTATTTTTCCATTTGTTAATGTGTCTAGGCATTGAACATCAGGCAGTGAAGAAAATCTCAAACTAATCAGTAGAATATAGTTAGAAATTTGGGCGTGCGTGGAGAAACATTCAGATTCAAATATTTGATGAAGAGAAAGTGAAAGACAGTGATGTACTGCATGTTTGTAACTGGCTTTATTATACAAAAACATATACTATCAATTTGGATTTTGGAACTACAACGATTAGTTAGTAACAATCACACATCAAGCAGTTCCAAGTATATTATGTTGGCATTATATTATCGACATATTGCAAATGAATGGTCCCAGTACATCCATATAGGCGAATGCTACCCTCTATCCAGCCATCTTGATTGGGCCTACTGTCATCTACTCCCTCCGTTCCAAAATAGATGACTCAACTTTGTACTAAAGAACTTTGTACTAACTACAAAGTTGAGTCATCTATTTTGGAACGGAGGGAGTAGATCCTTTACAAACTAGCGTGTGACTATCTTGCTCTTCTTACCCCTTGTGGATGTTGCATATTCTTTTGTCCCTTCTTTTTAGGCTGACAGCTCACAACAACTAACATGTCAATGATTTTGGCAAATTTTAACTCCATACTGTTACCCTCTGTAATTTATGAATCCTGTTATGTGCGATTACATGTCAAATAACCAGGAAGAAGCCAAAATATTACCATCTTAGTTTAGTAAAGTTAGTCCCTCTTTACAATATTTGGTTATAAAGAAGTACATGTTACAAGTGAAGCTCTTATTAGAAGATAATATACATGTTTCCATATTTCTTTACAGTTCATTGAAAATTCCCATTTGTCTGTAGTAGGTTCTCTCTGAATTGATTCTGTGTTTTCTTATCTTGCAGGTTTCAATTTTGTTTGCACTGAGTTCAGCTAAAACACGAGGTATGAAGATCTGGACTATTCTTAGATTTAGGTCTCTTTGATATTTTAGAAATACATGGAGCACATTTTGGGTAGTGATGTGTAGCTGTGTTGCTGATTGCCCTTTTTAGTGTCTTGATTAAGTTGGATTAGCCATTCCAATCTTCTTCAATGCAACTCTTTTCGAACACTGGCAATCTCTGGTGTAGATGTTCATTCATTCTGCTTAGTACATTGACACAATATGTGCATATAAAAATAAAGGAAAAGGTACAAAATTGCTTGCCAGTTAAAGTTTAGATGCACATTGGTTGAAGAAAAATATGTCTTCTTTTTCCTTGACCCAATGATAAAAACAGGGAAAAATAATTGAGGTACATCACTACAGTACTCTCCTCAACCATAACCTAAGTGCTCTCACCTTTTGCATTTATGCCGCAATGTGGCATCATTATTTTCGTTCAATAGTTTATACCAATAGTCAACCCAGTTACACATTGTGAATAATACCAATGGAAGGGTCAGGTGGTCTTATGCGCTGAAAATATGCTGCATTCCTGTGGCCAACCTTTTACTCCCTCCGTCCGGAAATACTTGTCGGAGAAATGGATAAAAATGGACGCATCTAGAACTAAAATGCGTCTACATACATCCATTTCCCCGACAAGTATTTACGGACGGAGGGAGTACTATTTTGTTGGAATGAACTCAACAAACTACCAAACAGCTGATCCACAGATTCAGTTGTCCAGAAGGTATAATTCCCATTCCAGAAGCGCAACCACAAATTTGACCAAATAGATGTAGCTAGGAAAGTCGACACATCAACAACAGGTGATCGACAGATTCAGCGGCATGCACCATAAAAGTCACAGGCATTGCTACCTTTCCATCCATTTTGAGCTTATTATCCTTATTTAAACTCTCCATTCCTCAAAGAAATTAATTTTCAGCGGCAGTCGGAATTCATACATGGTTTTGAATAGGTGAAAGACAGATTTGAGTTGTCAGAGCTGGATAAGAGGAATGTACTGAAAACTCGCCCTTTAGATCCTAACATTAATCAAACACTCGTGTTTCTTCTTATTTAAATGCACTTCAGCACATTCCTCTTATAACTGTAGGGTTGTTAATTAGAGATATCTGTCATCTGATGATCTCAATATATATGCTTGTCTAGGTACAAATGGTCGTGCCGGCCAATGACAAGAAGTTAGCCATGTTCTCAAGGCGGCCAGCTCCACCGGGGAGAGATACTCCACTGGATTCAACGAGCTCCGCACCATCGTCCCAAAGCCCTATCCCTTTTGTACTCCACACTAGTAGATCATAGCAGCGTTGTACCTTTGCTAAACAATTTCCCGTGGCTCTTGAACTTTGTTGAGAGTTGTTCTAAGTTTCTGATCTAGTATGTGACAAAATGGATGCATCAATCTCAACAATAGGTTCGGTCGCAGACTGTCCATTCAAGCAGAAATAATAACACGTCTCCGAAAAGGCAAAAGCTCACCACTAAAAGTACAGAAGTCATGCCCATAACACTAGCTTTTCCTTTTGTAGTTTTCAGATATACAGCATATTTTTGTGTATGCCCATCTGTACTCTATTCATTTTTTCTCTATGTGTATTTCCTCATTTTTCCAAAACAAACTGGACCTTCATTCCTCATCCGAAGTAGAAAGGTGAACATGCCGTAGCCAGTGAAAACTCATACCATTTTTTTTTTGATGAAAAGGGGTTTCCCCCCACCCCAACTTTTTATAAAAGCCAAGGCAAACAAAACCAGTTACGGACTGTTAAACAGCGCTCGACGACAGAGAGTAGCTGCCGCAGATAGAAAAGGTTTGGCCCTATTACAAGCTCAGGATAGTTCAAACACAAAGTAACAGCGACTACAGCTCCATATTGATAGAGAGCACTAGGATCTCCATGCAATCCTAAGCAACTCCCCTCTTCGGTGGTCCAAAAGTCTTAAGCATCGGAGAAGTAGCGCACCCTGCGCCTCGGAACATAGAATTTTCCACTTCTTGATCGTCGCCCCAAACAGGTCCAGGACACACCTCATGTTTCGCCATCTTCGCCCCTGGAAAACAAAATCATTCCGAAGACGCCATAAGCTCCACAAGGCAGCAGCAGAAACAATATTCAAGGCTTCATAATGTTTCCTTCTCTTCCAGAAGGAAGTTAGTTGATCAAAAGATTTAGGAGCATTTATCGCAAAGATATCAGCAATTAAGTTCCAGACAGATTCAGCAACAACGCAATCAAAGAATAGATGTTGAATAGATTCAGGTTCACTGCAAAAGACGCACGACATGTCCTCAACATGCCTACGTTTAGCTAGATTATCTCTGGGAAGACTCTTGTTATAATAAATCAGCCAGAGAAAGACATGTATATTTGGAGGCACTTTGATCTTCCAGATGTCATCTCTAATGATAGAAGGAATCCCTCCAAAGTTGATTAGTTTGTAAAAAGATTTGACAGAGTACTTGTTAGAAGAATCTAACATCCAGAGAGGTTGATCCGGCGAGTTGGATAAGCACACAGTCTTAACAATCTCGTTGAGCTCCTCCCATCTAACTACTGTATTCTCATCGACACATCTCCTAAATGTTAACCGAAGCTCACCATCCACCCAGACCTGGGCCAGGGTAGCCTCCTGTTGATGACAAATATTGTAAAGGTCCCAAAATGCAGTTTTCAAGGAGCAATCACCTGCCCAAATGTCATGCCAAAAGGCAATGCTATTCCCATCCCCAGGAATCCATCTATAGAAGTTCTTAGCAGCTGCAAGAGCCCAAGATAAACTCTTCATAAATGGGGAACCAAGAACCACCCTAGTATTAAAAAAATTAGGACAAGTGGTATTATATTTATATTTTAACAATTTCTTCCAATCACTGTCCCTATCGTCATAAAACCTTTTTCCCCAAGATGCCAAGAGAGCCATGTTAAATTCTCTAAGATTGGGAACCCCTAAGCCACCAAACTCTTTTCTCCTGGAAATCAGCCCCCAATTAGCAAGGTGGTATTTATGAGAATCCCCCATGTTGCCCCAAAAGAAATGAGACATCTGAGAATTAATCATATCAATTGCCCATTTGGAAAATTTCACAATAGACATAAGATAAGCAGGAATGCTAGCAATGCATGTGGTAAGAAAAATCAATTTCCCTCTGTAAGATAGAAATCTTCCCAACCAGCCCGAGATGTTCTTATCCTATCAATAATGGGTTGAAGGTCCTCCCTCCTCAACTTTTTAAAGTGAAGGGGAACACCTAAATATTTGAAAGGGAAATCCCCCACCTGACAGCAAAAAACTTGGGCAAATTCATTAGACAACTGTTCAGAGATATTAATAGTATGCAAATCACTTTTATGGAAATTAATTTTCAACCCTGACAAATGTTCAAAGCATGAAAGAATCCACTTCAAATTTTTAGCATAGTCCAACGAAGTCTCTAAAAACAAGATGGTGTCATCCGCATATTGCAGGCTGACCACCCCACCCGGAAAGGCCTGTGGCAGAAGTCCACAAATTAAGCCACTACTAGTGGCTTTTTGAAGCATTTTTGAAAACACATCAGCCACCAGGTTAAAAAGAAGGGGTGAGTGAGGGTCACCCTGCTTCAATCCCTTCCCCCCAGAGAACTGGGGGCCATTAGTATCATTGATCCTAACTTGAAACGTGCTTTGATGAATGGTGGAGATGACCCAATCCACCCATTTATTACCAAATCCTCTAGATAGAAGCATCTCTTTTAGAAAATCCCAGCTCACTCTATCATAAGCTTTCTCGTAATCTAGCTTAAGAACCAAACCAGGAGTCCCAGATCTATGAACTTCATGAATGACTTCATGAGCCATAACCACACTTTCTAAAATGAACCTCCCTTTTATAAACGCAGTTTGATTAGAAGAGATTAGTCTGTCACAAAGGGGGGAGGCCCTAGTGGTCATAGCTTTGGAAAAGATCTTAACAGCACAATTACTAAGGCTAATAGGCCTGCAATTCTTCATGTCTTTAGCCATAGGAATTTTGGGAATAAGAGTAATAATGGCATGATTGAGTTTATAAATATCCAGGATACCTTTTTCAAAATCTCTAACAATCCACATAAAATCTTCCTTAATCAAGTCCCAAAAGTTTTGGTAGAACAAAAAGGAAAGGCCATCAGGGCCAGGAGCACCACTAGCATATGAGCTCATCACAGCTTGCTTAATTTCATCCTCAGAAAAAGGTCTCTCCAGATAATCTCTCTCATCAGCACTCACCATTTCATCATTAGACCAAAAGTTAGTATCCAAGTGGATATCAGGCTTGGGTTCAAAGGCAAACAACTCTTTATAAAAAGAGGTAGCCACCTCAAGCATCTCTCTGGTTGAGGTGACCACACCAGTAGGACTATTCAGCTCAGAAAGATGGTTTTTACGTATGCGTGATTAGCCGATGCATGAAAATAAGCATTATTTCTATCACCCTCTAGGATTTTTCTGTCTCTAGATCTCTCGCCAGAGGGCAGTCTCCTCTTTCTTCCATAAAACATCTAGCTCGTTTTAATCTCTCTCAACCTGTCATAATCAGGTAGATAGTTGATGGGTTTGGACATGACATCCAATATATCAAACTCGTAGGAGTTCCTTCTTCTTTTCTTAAGAGCAGCCTCCTATTAATGTTCCATCCTTTGATCTTTTTCCTAAGATTCTTAGTTTTACATAACCAATTCTCAGCAGAGGAGTTCACTAAAGAAATGAATTCCGTGCTTCCACCACCATTTGATGGAAGTCTGGTTGAGAGCCACCATTTCTCAAACCTAAATGGTTTGGGGGTGGTTGGGGCTCTGCACCAGTGTCCGTGACCAAGGGAGTATGATCACTCCCACCACGGGAGAGTAACTAAAGTAGAGAAAGGAAAGTGTGTATCCCAGTTCACGTAAACAAACACTGTCTAATACAACAAAAACAGGGGAGACCAGTTGTTAGACCAAGTAAATACTCTGTTGGAGATAGAAATCTCCATCAAAGCCCACCTATTGATCCAATCATTAAACAAGAAAACAAATCATTGATTAACCAAACCACTACTCTTCTCTTTATCATTCCTAACCAAGTTGAAATCTCCACAGATCATAAGCGGGTAAGAAGTATTAGTCAAGGTATCATGTAATTCAAGAATAAAATCTATCTTAAATTCAGGTAAGCAGACCCATAAACCAACACTAACGCCAGATGAAACCATCAGACTTATTCTTAATGGTAGCAACAATCGAAAACTTCTGATTAGTAAAACCAACCACTTCAAAACAATTTTTTCTGAGACCCACAAGGATCCCACCCGCAGTATTATCAGTTGGCAAGAAATGCCAAACAAAACTATCAAATTTATCTATAGACTTGAGGAAACCTTCAGAAATGATTTCTCTCTTAGTCTCTTGAAAACCAATAAAGTCAGGATTAGATTTGGCAATAGTATCACAAAGGCACTGAATTTTACCATGTTGGCCCAAACCCCTAATGTTCCAAATGAGACCTATCATTAATTAATTCTAAAAGGGTGGGACAAGCCACAAGGCTTACTCTTAGTTAGCATCCTAGGTGTCCCCCTGGAAGCATCAGCAGTGCCCACTGGTTCCATAGGGGGCATATCATTAGGAGTACTAACTAAATCACTAGGATCAAGCTCAAGGTTATCAGGCAGAACAATTTCAGGGTTGTTGTTGGCAAAAACCAAACACCTCTCTTTTTCTACCTCTACCATCTCATCAATAGCAAGTTTCTTTTGATTGTCATCCCCCCAATCACCAAATCCATTTGACTCAACTGATTAGTAAGAATATTTTTATCCATAGTAGAGAAGGATTTACCTTTGAATGTGGGTGGGATTTCCAGATTCTTCTTCCTCTTATACGCTGCAGCTTTTTCCATAATGTTAGTATTGCCATGGCCTCTGGTAGTAGGTCTTGTTGCAACGACAGGGCCCCACCTTGACTTGTTTTCCTGAACAGCCCCTCCATTTTTAGCTTGAGCAAGTGATTCCAGAAAGATCTTTCAAGTTTCACTGGAGAATTTGAATAGCCTCGGGAGGAGAACCCCATCTCACCTTCTATCCCCTCATCTTCGAGTCATGCATGTCCACCGATCTCAACAGATCCTCACAAGAGTTCATATTCTCAAGATTACTCTCGGGTTTGGTGCTAATAAATTTTCCTTTGGGAACAGGAGTTTTGTAGGCATTTCCTCCCTGTTCTCATGATGTAGGTCTTGATCTGTCACCACACATATATCCATAATCATGCCCATGTCCATCGGAAGATGAACCCTTAGAGTCATCTTTTGCCACCGTATATTCCGAATAAAGTTCTCTTGGTGGTGTCTATGTTATCACCCATGTGTGCATCCATCCTCACTTGAACATCAGATTTTTTAAAGAAGAGTTTTGTTTGGATGAGAAATTGGCCTTGTCCAGCTCATCAATGGCCAGGTCACCACCTCCTGACCCATCAGAAGTATGGCCACCCTGGGTCCCTTCATGTCCTTCTGGCAGGTTCTCCTCAGCCTTCTCATCCTCCTCAAAGTCCTCCTCATCTCCATCTATATCAATAACAGAATCAACTCCACCTGTTTGTTCAAAACCTTCTACTGTAAAGCCAAGTAGAAACAATTTCTTCTTCATCTCAATCAGCCTCTCAAAGGGGATTTTGGTAGGGTCTCTGCAAGCAATCTTGACTCTGACATTCTCAAAAAAAGTTCTAAACATACCATTCCAATCCACATCTGTAAGAGCTCCAAACAGTGAGGCAATTTGAGAAAACACTTTCCAAGTACACCACTTGGGAGGGATCCCTTCAATCAGCACCCAAGCTTCAATCAGCTCACCAAACGGTTCACATCCACCTTTCCATTCAGTAAGGGTCACATTGACATCCTGTGGCAGGGAGAACCCAGGCAACTCAATAAGATCTTCCACTTTTTTCCAGGGAGGGAACCTAACCAAGAAAGTCTTACTAGACAACCCTCTGATTTGCCAGGGCCAGCTTTTAGATTTGCAAAAAGTAGCAGACAGCAATTCCCTTAGCTTAGCACCATTCACTTCTCCTTTCAGAATGTTAACCACTGGACAGTTTTGGAAGTTCAACCATTTGGACTCATTTGCAACAGGAACATCCACATGGTAGAAACCAAGACCTTGTGCTCCACTACCAAAAAAGGCAGCAGTTGGCTGAACCTTAGACCAAGCTGCACAATTATTGACATTATGATTTTGTTGACAAATAAAACAGGCCTTCGGCTTCACACAATTCCCAACGTAGTGCCCCGGTCCACCACAATTGAAGCATATCATGTCTTTGTACCTAGGGTCAAGGACTTGTTCCATCTCAACCTCCACAGATCGGGACGATCAGACTGAGCAGATCCAGCAGTAGAAGCTGTGGATCTAGCAGGCTTGGGAGCAGGAGCCTGCTCTTTTGCAGGCGCCGCTGTTTTCCGCCCAGCAGGCGCAGCAGGCTTCTGCCCTACTCCCTTGGTCGGAGCAGCAGGGTGGTTGCTCCCTCCAGCTCGACGATCTGCCATCTTCTCCCCACGCTTAACAGCCTCAGCAAAGGAGATAGAACCAGGGCCAATCCCCTCACGAGCAACCTTGATTTGTCTAGGGGGTGGGTCGAACGGCCGACGAGTTGCAGGAAAACAATCCGCAGCCGAAAAGGCTTTGTTCTCAACCAGGTCTCTCCGGATCCAGCAAAGGAATCCGGATTTTTGGTGGTCTTGCGGTCGAGGATTAGGGTTTCTGGGGGGCGGCGGCGAGGGGGGGGGGAGGAATGAGCCAGAGCTGGCCAAAGTGTTCCTCCACGTTTTCTAGGTTTTCGGTTTTACGCAAAACCCTCGTGGTTCCCGCTTTCTCTCCAACGACACGTATTTTGACCGTGGGCCCAGGCAGAGCTGGATCCACCCCACGGGAAAGGCACAGAGCCCCCGTTCCTGGAACGGGGTTAGGATTTAAAACCTGGCCGAGCCCGTCGCCGGACAAAAACTCCAACGAGGTCTCGCCCGCCGCAGAAGCAGCTCCAGATCCCTTGTTGTACTGGAAGTCAAGGGGGAGAACCCCCGAATCTAATTTCATATCTGGAACTAGCGCATTAGGAGCTGAACCCATCCGTTCAATCGAACAATTACCCTTGCACATTTCGCGGCGGCGCAGACGGAAATCCCGAAGCCTAGCTTTGAGAGTTGAATTAGCACGAAAATGTAAACCCAACTCACCTGGCCAAGGAGGAGGATCAATGGCGCGTCGTTGTGCCCGAACCGGTTGGGGAAGACGATCATGGCGGCACGCTGGGGCAGACGGTCCCCGCAGGATGAACTCGGCGGGATCTGGCGATCCCCCCACGAAGGCGGCGATGTTGAGCCTCGAGGTTCGCCGCCTGAAGTTCTCCGGTAGGCGGCCTGTCGCGGATCTGATGATTCCGCCTCTGAATCGCCTAAAGAGGAGCTCCACATCTCGCAACCATCGTCTCCGGCGAAGCGCTTCGCCACGAGTTCGCATGGCGGAGGATGTGCATGTGGATCTCCCCCCACATGTCGCGGTCGGGGAAGCGCTCCATCACCACCCGCTCCATCTCGCGAGCCTCCGGCGAGTTCGGATCGACCTCGGGTAGCGGCGCTGCAGCTGGCGGTGGAAGCGCCCGCGGCTCCGCCACCCGTGCCACCGGCACAAGCCGGCGGACCCGCACCCCGCGGCGTCGCGCTCCGGTCATGTTTCTTCTCTGCTGTGGATTGGGGGCGGGGAGAGCTCGGTGAGATATGGGGGTGGGTAGGAGGATGTGGATTTAATGGCGGCGCACGCGCTTCGCCCGAGAGGAAGGGGAGGGGGCGGGAGGAGAGCGTCATCTTCCGATATTTTCCTACCACATATATTTCTCTACTTATGTTTTCATGCTTCTCATACCATTTTACTCTCTTTCTTATGTATAACCAACCTTCAAAGTATCGCTCCTGAGTAAACCTCTCTCGGTCTGCTGCCCTAGGAAAAATGGGTCCATTCCCGCTGATGTGTAGTCCTCCAAAGAATCTAGGTGATTGATAGCCCGTACTAAACTGAAGTTGCTGAGCTGGTACCTAATCAATATTCATTCTCGTGCAGACACAAAT
This sequence comes from Aegilops longissima, assembly GCA_021605205.1. Lineage (NCBI taxonomy): Eukaryota > Viridiplantae > Streptophyta > Magnoliopsida > Poales > Poaceae > Aegilops > Aegilops longissima. The sequence continues at coordinate 729,885,547 of CM038677.1, read as the reverse complement.
ATTTTTATTTATTTTTGACAGGTCGTGCAGACACAAGTAAGCACCAACACTGCCCAACTTGGGTAAGATCACATATGACGAGTTCAGTGAACAATACCCTGGGTGACCTCGAGAGCATCTATAACCAGACCTCCCATAACCGCCCCAAATGCCCTGAACGGCTGTTGAGCGGACGAAAAAAAAACACCACCCAACGGGGCCCCATTGCGGGTCCAAACGTCTGGACTAACCGACACACCCATAACCAACCCAAATATGGGGTGGATATACGAACGCCTGGTCTGACCGACACTACTGGTAACTAGCCCAAATCTGGGGCGGGTATGGGGATGCCCGGGCGCGTCTGCCACGTCGGATCCAGCCGACGCTGGCCCACCCGACACGACATAAATGGACCTTATCCGCACTCCGGACGAAACCTTAGCCGCATTCCACTCCCCTCCCCTCCCCTCCCACACTACCAAGTTCCTCTCCGGCCAGCTCCGATGTTCTCCTCCATGGCGGCGCCTGGATCCGACTCTGATATGCAAAGATCCAAGGATTGGGAGCTCATCCCTTGCAGCACCGAGGAGCAGATGGTCGTCCACGCTGCTCTCCGACGCTCACGTGAGCAGTGCTCCCTCCCGCGGTCTTCAGCGAGCTGGTGGGAATCCATTGCCCAACGGGCGGCCGGATCCGGGGCCAGAGGATCTCGTCACGCGTCACCGGTAGTGGTCATCATGGGCGCATTGCGCAACCAAAGATGCATGAAAGTTCTTCTATTTCCAATGCATACAGTCAGCCAGGGCCGGCCCTGGGGCATGGGCGACGGGCGACGCCCGGGGCCCAAAGTAGAGGGGGGGGCACATGATGGAGTATATGCATATACTATAGCCCAGCAAAAAGCAAGTAAAGAATTAAAGAAAAGAAATAGGATGGGCTAGGCGGCCCAGATATAGCTAGCTAGCGATCGCTGATGGATACGCTGGCGGCGGCGCCGTGACTCACGCTGCTTCGACGTTTCCTTCAGAGGTTCGTCGCCTCGCCCGCCCGTCGGCCTTCTCGCTCGCTCGGCTCCTTGCCCTTGGCCCTTGCCGCGTCGCTCTTGCCTCGCTGGCTCGCCGTCGCCGCCACACTGCAGTCCGGCAGGCAGGCGGCAGCCCGCCATCCGCATCCGCACCGCGGCAATATGGCAATACCTATACAAGTACGCATCCGACTGGAAGTCAAGAAGTATGCATCCATGTTCCTGTCCATCCTCAAACCTCAATTTGACAATTTCAGTAATTTATTTATTCTTTATTTAGTATGTACGTATTGTAATCCAATCTATCAATTTTTTGTCATTCTATGTAACATGTCTAGGGTTTCAATCATCCGATCTATAAATTCCTAATTCTTTGTATGCTCTTTTGATCTTTTCTTCATGATTTTAGGACATCATGTCTAGGGTTATTATTGTTCTTGATGGAGTCATTGGAATTATTATACTCATATTTTAAACTAAAGATGTGTAATTGAATTTTACTTTTAATAAGTTATATATATATATATATATATATATATATATATATATATATATATATATATATATATATATATATATATATATATATATAACACGTATACATATATATTGTCTTAGGACTTAGGACATAGAGGCCCATGTCGTCGAGTTCGCCTAGGGCCTCCTGAAACACAGGGCCGGCCCTGCAGTCAGCACTCCTTAGAATCCCAGGTCGCCCTTTTGCTTCATGCATCGCTAAAAGCCTGGATGTGTCCTCAGTGTTGGGTGCTCGCACATACTTCTCTCCATAAATCCGCATCACAACATTAGCGAACACTTTCGTGATGATTGTATATTTGGCCATTTGAAAAATGTCGTACCATGAATATGCAAGGGAGCCATAGACAATCCTCTGAAGTACCGCGGTCACCTTCTAAAAAGGGGAAAGCCTAGGAGATTGACTGCATTTCTCTATTGTTTGAAGAAAGGTTCGTTGGCTTTCATGTCATCGATGATTCTGTAAAGTAGTCACTCAGTCAGTGAAAGTGTCACTGGAACACATATGGCGAGAAGGTACAACCTGACACAAAGTAGTCGAGCATGAGTTGCTTGTGGTCTTCGATTTTGTTACGGCGAAATGTCGCATGACCAACATGCGACCCCAAACGCTTCTTTGTTCCGGTTGACGCTATCCCTTAATCGACCATCAATATTGCCTCGTCTTCTTCGGCATTCATGATTTCACTCTCAGACTCGTAGCTCGAATCCGACTATGAATAAAAAACCAATAGTTCTGCCATCTAATCCATCCACACATAAATGCGAATTTTGTCATATGCATGAATTTATGAGCCGCTAAACTAAATATACAATAAAAGGTTGGGAAACTTTACCTTTGAGCAAGTCGTTGGACACCTCGAGGTCGGGCGCCGGAAGGAGTGACGCGAACGGATGGCGGGAAGAAGGCGCGTGGCTGCGGCGAAGCGTGGGAGGTCCGTGAATAGCTCAGTAGGGGCGAAAGAGGCCAAATTGCAGCAAATGAAAGCCACACGGGGATGTGGATGATAGTGAAAGGGAACAAATGTATGTTTTGAAGCCCTCTTCAAGAATTATGGTGATTAAGAATGGATAGCAACTGTGTTAGAATGACCATTTCAGACATAATAACTGCAATGATGATTATTATGGAGATCAGGACGATATGGACTCGCTAGAGTTTGGTGCAACGGATTGCTGCATGGCCGTAGTCGGCCTCGTGGACGCGCGCTCGCTCTAAGCTACTTCCTCCAGTCCTTTTTACTCCGCATATAAGAATTATCTAAAGTCAAACTTCATAAAGTTTGATCATATTTATATATAAAATATTAACATCTACAATGTTAAATTTATACAATATGAAAATAAAAGTCATGAGCATCTATGTTGTTAATTTCACATTTTAAATGTTGATATTTCTTTATAAATTTAATCAAAGTTTACAAGGTTTAACTCCAGACAAATTTTATATGCGAACTAAAAATGACTGGAGCGAGTACAAGCAACATGCAAATCGTGCGCCAGCCTCCAGGAACACAGAAGTACTACTGGCAGCCCCGGTGGCTGGTGCAGCACACGCAGCCCGAGTTGTCGGCGTCGGGCCGTGGCTAGTGGTGCCTAGTGTGTGCGCCTGAGGGGTAGGAACGGTGTTATGGGTTTAGGGCGTGCCGGGCGTCGCAGTTTACATGTGTCAGCGCGTGCCGCCACTCCCGCGCCGTTCAACAAGCCCGGCGGCATGTATCTCCGCCGTTGGCCGTCGGTGTCGCGAATGTGGCTCGTCAGGTCAGCGGTCACCTTCTAAAAAGGGGAAATTCATAGCATCTATAACCGGACCTTGAGCTTGGCCCCGACACCCGCGTCGCTCCCAGGGCGACTCGGGTGATGAAACCCTAGCCGCCACCTGAGAGCCTTCCTCCTCGTCGCTCCCTCGCCGCCGCCGGAGGATGCAAGGCGGGCAAAGCCCCTTCCAGCGGACGGTGGCGGCGGGGATGTCCCTTCTAGCGCTTGTCACCGGGCCATGGAAATTCTGGGGGTGGCTGCGCGACCCTGGCGCGGGCCGGGTGGTGGATCTGGCGAAGGCAGGCGGCGCCCGCAGCCTGCGCGGTTCCCCTGCGGTGGAGGGCGCGGGGTGGTGGAGTGGAGAGCGGGCGGCGGCAGGGCATCGTCCCGCGGTCTGAGCAGGCTGGATCTGGGCCCGACGGGTCGGTGGTGGCGGCGGGGGTGTTCTGCTCATGTTCGGCTCTGGTGGTGGAGGTAGGCGGCGGTGGGTGGTGCTCTTCCCTTCAGCGAGTTCTGCGAGATGCCTGCGTTCCTTGCAGCATGTGCGGCACGGTTTGGTGCTATCCGCCCCGACTTGGTGCGGCTGTGTGAACCGGACTGCTCCGGCCTTCTCTTGGTGGCGCCGGCTGCATTGGGAGCTAATGGGGTGGGTTGCACAGATCCAGATGAAAATCTTGCAAAGGCCTTGTCGATGCCAGCGGCAACGGCGTCTGCGAGCGTTGCTTCCCTCCTTGGGGGTGCCGTTGAGGAGCCTGTTGCAACCCCACGGCTCATTTCTTTAGACTCCGGGTGAAAACCTTAGATCGGGCGTTGCCAGATCGGATGACGGTGTTGGTTCTCCATCATGTTCTCCTTGGAGACGTCATTTGTGGAGTTCTTGTGGAGGGCTGTCACGATGCGGCTGGCTGAAAGGGGAGGTCGAGTTCATGGGTGGCCGGCGGGGGTATGTGTTCTGTACATGGTGGTGGCGGTGGAAGTGCTTTGCTGATTCGGGACATGCTAAGTTCTGGTTCCCTCTCAAGCTCTGGTTGGCCTCCTCTCAGGGATGTTTGTGGCGGCGGTGAGGTCTCGGTGTTCGACGTCCTTCGAAGATGTTGCAGGCTCTTGTTGTTTGACATGGTGCCCAGGTTTGCTCATTTGGTGATGGTGGTCGATGTGACGCCAAGAGGAGGTGCACTGCTCGTCTCGGTGGAACATTGCCCTTCGGTGCCATCAGCGACTTCCGTTCTCACGATGTCACCTCGGTGATGGGATGCCCTTCGACGGCGTTGCGACTCTCCTAGGTCTTCAAGTTCAAGAGTGATCGCTGGGCAGGCCGGGGACTTTTTCCTCTACATCGTCTCGATGTCGGGTATCTGTTCGATTGATCCAACAAGACTCCTCCCTTCTCTTCTCGGTTTGTTCCAGTTCTATTGGGTGCCAGGTTCAAGGCTTGTACTGCTAAGGCATAGTCCGTTTCGGCTCTCTCTCTGTTCCCTTGTTCCTTCTGGTGGGTGTTGTGTGCTACATCTTGTAGTCGTTGCGTTGTATCTTGTTTTGTTTTATGATGAAAATGAAAATGGTTCAGGCCGGCTTTTGCCCGCCGTAGCAGCTTCAAAAAAAAAATCTATAACCGGACCCCTCAAATGCCCGGGCAGACTATCCGGTCGTTGCCCGATCATGAAATTTGGACCCAGACGGCCCCTCAAACGCCCGGTCTGACCGGCACCCCTATATCCAGCCCAAATATGGGGCGGATATGGCCACGTCGGACGCGGCCCATGCTGGTCCACCCGACCCCACTTATATTCGTCCCCATCCTCTCGCCAGACCAAACTCTAGCCACTTCACTCCCCTCCCCTCCACTCCCCTCCGTCACCCGAGCTCACGTCCGGCGGTTTGCGACCTTCTCCGTCATGGCAGGCATCGGATCGGACTCCGACCAGTCTGGATCCGTCGACTAGGGTGTCGTCCCGTGTGGGTTGGAGGAGGCAATGGCAGTCCGCATTGCACTCCACCGCTCCCGGGAGGACAGTGCCCGGCCGACGGACGGATTCGTCCGCCGCGACGCCATACCGTCGGCTCACCGAGCGCTCGGGTCCTCTGGTACTGGATCCTCGGGTCCCTGTCGGAACACCTCTCCTTCCCCATCACCGTCCGGGCAGAGTACGAGTTCCCCCGGGAACGGGCGGCCCGCCATGGGAAGGAGAGGATAAGGGCCGCCGAGGCCCGTCTCGCGGCGGAAATGGCGGCGGCGAAGGCGGCCGAAGCGGCGACGTGGGCGGCCGCAGAGGTGTAGTGGAACGTGACAGAAAGCAAAAAAATTCCAACCTACGCACCAGCCCAGGACCACTATGGAGACTGCATACATGGTTTGATCTTTATCGTTACCGACTCGTAGTGCAGCGGGAAGTAGAGTCGATGACGATCGGCGGTGCAGATCCCCGCAGCTAGGATTTACAACCTCCCAACTGCGAGGATGTATATGTTGGAGAACGTAGTAATTTCAAAAAATTTCCTACGCACACGCAAGATCATGGTGATGGCATAGCAACGAGAGGGAGAGTATTGTCCACGCACCCTCGTGAGACCGTGAAGCGAAGCGTTATGACAACGCTGTTGATGTAGTCGACGTCTTCACGATCCGACCGATCCAAGCACCGAACGACGGCACCTCCGAGTTCAGCACACGTTCAGCTCGATGGCGATCCCGGACTCCGATCCAGCAAAGTGTCGGGGATGAGTTCCACAAGACGACGGCGTGGTGACGATGATGATGCTCTACGGCGCGAGGCTTCGCCTAAACTTTGCGACGATATGACCGAGGTGGAATATGGTGGAAGGAGCACCGCACACGGCTAAGGAACGATCCGTAGATCAACTTGTGTGTTCAGGGTGCTCCCCTGCCCCGTATATAAAGGAGGGAGGGGAGGTGCGGCCGGCCCTCAAGAAGTGCGCTGAGGAGTCCTACTCCCACGGGAGTAGGACTCCCCTCTGCCTTGTTGGAGAAGGAAAGGGGAGGGAAAGAGGAAGGGCGTCGCCCCCTCTCCTGTCCTATTCGGACTAGGGGGGAGGCGGCGGCCTGCCCTCCTCTTTTCCCTCATGGCCCACTAAGGCCCATTATCCCCGGGAGGTTCGGTAACCCCGGTGTTCGGTAAAATCGATTTCACCGGAACCATTCCGATATCCAAATATAGGCTTCCAATATATCAATCTTTATGTCTCGACCATTTGAGACTCCTCGTCATGTCCGTGATCACATCCGGACTCGAACAAACTTCGGTACATCAAAACTTGTAAACTCATAATAAAACTGTCATCGTAACATTAAGCGTGCGGACCCTACGGGTTCGAGAACTATGTAGACATGACCTAGAACTATTCTCGGTCAATAACTAATAGAGGAACCTGGATGCCCATATTTGTTCCTACATATTCTACGAAGATCTTTATCGGTCAAACCGCATAACGACATCGTTGTTCCCTTTGTCATCGGTATGTTACTTGCCCGAGATTTGATCGTCGGTATCCAATACCTAGTTCAATCTCGTTATCGCAAGTCTCTTTACTCGTTCGTAATACATCATCTCGCAACTAACTTATTAGTTACAATGCTTGCAAGGCTTATGTGATGTGTATCACCGAGAAGGCCTAGAGATACCTCTTCGACAATCGGAGTGACAAAACCTAATCTCAAATCGCCAACCCAACATGTACCTTTGGAGACACCTGTAGTACTCCTTTATAATCACCCGATTACGTTGTGACGTTTGGTAGCACCAAAGTGTTCCTCCGTAAAGGAGTTGCATAATCTCATAGTTACCGGAACATATATAAGTCATGAAGAAAGCAATAGAAATATACTAAACGATCAAATGCTAGGCTAACGGAATGGGTCATGTCAATCACATCATTCTCCTAATGATGTGAACCCATTAATCAAATAACAACACATGTCTATGGTTAGGAAACATAACCATCTTTGATTAATGAGCTAGTCAAGTAGAGGCATACTAGTGACTATATGTTTGTCTCTGTATTCACACATGTATTATGTTTCCGGTTAATACAATTCTAGCATGAATAATAAACATTTATCATGATATGAGGAAATAAATAATAACTTTATTATTGCCTCTAGGGCATATTTCCTTCATCTCCCACTTGCACTAGAGTCAATAATTTAGATTACACAAGAATGATTCTAACACCCATGGAGTCTTGGTGTTGATCATGTTTTGCTCGAGGAAGAGGCTTAGTCAGCGGTCTGCAATATTCAGATCCGTATGTATCTTGCAAATCTCTATGTCTCCCACTTGGACTTGGTCCCGAATGGAATTGAAGGCGTCTATTGATATGCTTGGTCCTCTTGTGAAATCTGGATTCCTTTGCCAAGGCAATTGCACCAGATTGTCACGAGAAGATCTTCATTGGTTCCGATGCACTAGGTATGACACCTAGATCGGAAATGAACTCTTTCATCGAGACTCCTTCATTTGCTGCTTCGAAGCAGCTATGTACTCCGCTTCACATGTAGATCCCGCCACGACGCTTTGTTTAGAACTGCACCAACCGACAGCTCCACCGTTTAATAAAAACACGTATCCGGTTTGCGATTTAGAATCGTCCGGATCGTGTCAAAGCTTACATCGGCGTAACCATTTACGACTAGCTCTTTGTCACCTCCATATACGAGAAACATATCCTTAGTCCTTTTCGGTATTTCGGGATGTTTTTGACCGCTGTCGATGATCCACTCTTGGATTACTTTGGTACCTTCCTGCCAAGCTTATTGCTAAGCATACGTCAGTCTGGTACACAGCATTGCATACATGATAGAGCCTATGGCTGAAGCATAGGAACATCTTTCATTTTCTCTCTATCTTCTGCTGTGGTCGGGCATTGAGTCGACTCAATTTCACACCTTGTAATATAGGTAAAAACCTTTCTTTGCACGATCCATTTTGAACTTTTCAAAACTTTATCAAGGTATGTGCTTTGTGAAAGTCCAATTAAGCGTCTTGATCTATCTCTATAGATCTTGATGCCCAATATGTAAGCAGCTTCACCGAGGTCTTTCATTGAAAAACTTTTATTCAAGTATCCTTTTATGCTATCCAGAAATTCTATATCATTTCCAATTAATAATATGTCGTCCACATATAATATCGGAAATGCTACTGAGCTCCCACTCACTTTCTTGTAAATACAGGCTTCTCCAAAAGTGCAGATAAAACCATATGCTTTGATCACACTATCAAAGCGTTTATTCCAACTCCGAGAGGCTTGCACCGGACCATAAATTGATCATTTGGAGTTTGCACACTTTGTCAGCTCCTTTTGGATCAACAAAACCTTCGGTTGCATCATATACAACTCTTCTTCTAGAAATCCATTCAAGAATGCAGTTTTTACATCCATTTGCCAAATTTCATAATCATAAAATGCAGCAATTGCTAACATGATTCGGACAGACTTAAGCATCGCTACGGGTGAGAAAGTCTCATCATAGTCAACCCCTTGAACTTGTCGAAAACCTTTTGCAACAAGTCGAGCTTTATAGACAGTTACATTACCATCAGCGTCAGTCTTCTTCTTAAAGATCCATTTATTCTCAATGGCTTGCCGATCATCGGGCAAGTCAACCAAAGTCCATAATTTGTTCTCATACATGGATCCCATCTCAGATTTCATGGCTTCCAGCCATTTTGCGGAATCTGGGCTCACCATCGCTTCTTCGTAGTTTGTAGGTTCACCATGGTCAAGTAACATGACTTCCGAATAGGATTACCGTACCACTCAGTGCGGATCTTACTCTAGTTGACCTCGAGTTCAAGAGAAACTTGATCTGAAGTTCCATGATCATCATCATTAACTTCCTCACTAATTGGTGTAGGTGTCACAGAACCGATTTACGTGATGAACCATTTTCCAATAAGGGAGCTGTTACTGTTACCTCATCAAGTTCTACTTTTCTCCCACTCACTTCTTTCGAGAGAAACTCCTTCTCTAGAAAGGATCCATTCTTAGCAACGAATGTCTTGCCTTCGGATCTGTGATAGAAGGTGTACCCAACTGTTTCCTTTGGGTATCCTATGAAGACACATTTTTCCAATTTGGGTTCTAGCTTATCAGGTTGAAGTTTTTTCACATAAGCATCGCAGCCCCAAACTTTCAGAAATGACAACTTTGGTTTCTTGCCAAACCATAGTTCATAAGGAGTCGTTTTAACGGATTTTGATGGTGCCCTATTTAACGTGAATGCGGCCGTCTCTAAAGCATAACCCCAAAATGATAGCGGTAAATCAGTAAGAGACATCATAGATCGCACCATATCTAGTAAAGTACGATTCTGACGTTCGGACACACCATTACGCTGTGGTGTTCCGGTGGCGTTAGTTGCGTAAACTATTCCGTAATTTTTCAAATGTAGACCAAACTCGTAACTCAAATATTCTCCTCCACGATCAGATCGTAGAAATTTTATTTTCTTGTTACGATGATTTTCAACTTCACTCTGAAATTCTTTGAACTTTTCAAATGTTTCAGATTTATGCTTCATTAAGAAGATATACCCATATCTGCTTAAATCATCTGTGAAGGTGAGAAAATAACGATATCCGCCACGAGTTTCAACATTCATCGGACCGATATGACCTAAACGGCAGTGCCACAAATAAGTTGTACTATCATTATTAACTCTGCATCTTTTGGCTTCGACATTATGAATATGTGTATTACTACTATCGAGATTTAATAAAAATAGACCACTCTTCAAGGGTGCATGACCATAAAAGATATTACTCATATAAATAGAACAACCATTATTCTCTGATTTAAATGAATAACCGTCTCGCATCAAACAAGATCCAGATATAATGTTCATGCTCAACACTGGCACCAAATAACAATTATTTAGGTCTAAAACTAATCCCGAAGGTAGATGTAGAGGTAGCGTGCCGACCGCGATCACATCGACTTTGGAACCATTTCCCACGCGCATCGTCACCTCGTCCTTTGCCAGTGCTCGCTTATTCCGTAGTCTCTGTTTTGAGTTGCAAATATTAGCAACAGAACCAGTATCAAATACCCAGGTGCTACTACGAGCTCTAGTAAGGTACACATCAATAACACGTATATCACATATACCTTTGTTCACCTTGCCATCCTTCTTATCCGCCAAATACTTGGGGCAGTTCCGCTTCAAATGACCAGTTTGCTTGCGGTAGAAACACTCAGTTTCAGGCTTAGGTCCAGACTTGGGTTTCTTCTCTTGAGCAGCAACTTTCTTGTTGTTCTTTTTGAAGTTCCCCTTCTTCTTCCCTTTGCCCTTTTTCTTGAAACTAGTGGTCTTATTGACCATCAACACTTGATGCTCTTTCTTGATTTCTACCTCCGCAGCTTTTAGCATTGCGAAGAGCTCGGGAATTGTCTTGGTCATCCCTTGCATATTATAGTTCATCACGAAGCTCTTGTAGCTTGGTGGCGTGATTGGAGAATTACATCAATGACACTATCATCCGGAAGATTAACTCCCAGTTGAATCAAGTGATTATTATACCCAGACATTTTGAGTATATGCTCACTGACAGAACTATTCTCCTCCATCTTGCAGCTATAGAACTTATTGGAGACTTCATATCTCTCAATTCGGGCATTTGCTTGAAATATTAACTTCAACTCTTGGAACATCTCATATGCTCCATGACGTTCAAAACGTCGTTGAAGACCCGGTTCTAAGCCGTAAAGCATGGCACACTGAACTATAGAGTAGTCATCAGCTTTGCTCGCCAGACGTTCACAACTTGGCGGCGTTCTCTGCAGCAGGCACTGGCACCTAGCGGTGCTTCCAAGACGTAATTCTTACGTGCAGCAATGAGGATAATCCTCGTTACGGACCCAGTCCGTGTAATTGCTACCATCATCTTTCAACTTTGCTTTCTCAAGGAACGCATTAAAATTCAACGAACAACAAAGACGAGCCATCTATCTACACAGTAAACATAGACAAGCAAAATACTATCGGTACTATGTTCATGATAAATTTAAGTTTAATTAATCATATTAAAAACTCCCACTTAGACAGACATCTCCCTAGTCATCTAAGTGATCACGTGATCCAAATCAACTAAACCATGTCCGATCATCACGTGAGGCGGAGTAGTTTCAATGGTGAACATCACTATGTTGATCATATCTACTATATGATTCACGTTCGACCTTTCGGTCTCCGTTTCGAGGCCATATCTGTTATATGCTAGGCTCGTCAAGTTTAACTGAGTATTTCGCGTGTGCAACTGTTTTGCACCCGTTGTAGATGGACGAGAACTTATCACACCCGATCATCACGTGGTGTGCAGGCACGACGAACTTTGGCAGCGGTGCATACTCGGGAGAACACGTCTTGATAATTTTTAGTGAGAGATCATCTTAAAATGCTACCGTCAATCAAAGCAAGATAAGATGCATAAAGGATAAACATCACATGCAATCAATATAAGTGATATGTGTCACGCCCAATATGCGACCCTATCCAAAAGGAACTCGACGGTCCCACCAAGGATTGACCCGCATATTGAAACGCTTTTGCAAGGTGGATATCATTACATCAACATTACATAATAGATGGGGATACATGCAGAAGGCATAAATGCCACAAGAATACATCAACAACATACATGAGAACAACATCCGACTACGGATGAAACATAAACAGAAACTCAAACGACATCCACCCTGCTAGCCCAGGCTGCCGACCTGGAACCTATCCCCTGATCGACGAAGAAGCAGAAGAAGAACTCCAACACAAGCAAACATCGCTCTCGCGTCATGATCATCGGATAACCTGTACCTGCAACTGGTGGTGTAGTAATCTGTGAGCCACGAGGACTCAGCAATCCCATTACCATGGGTATCAAGACTAGCAAAGCTTAAGGGGAAAGGAAAGGGTAAAGTGGTGAGGTTGCAGCAGCGGCTAAGCATATATGGTGGCTAACATACGCAAATGAGAGCGAGAAGAGAAACAAAGGAACGGTCGCCAACTAGCAATGATCAAGAAGTGATCCTGAACTCCTACTTACGTCAGACATAACCCAAGAAACCGTGTTCTCCTCTCAATCAACCCCGAAAAGAGACACTCACGGTTACGCACACGGTTGGTGTATTTTAATTAAGATCAACTTCGGGTTTTCTACAACCGGACATTAACAAATTCCCATCTGCCACATAACCGCGGGCACGGCTCTCGAAAGTTTATACCCTGCAGGGGTGTCCCAACTTAGCCCATGATAAGCTCGCGATCAACGAAGGATATTCCTTCTCCCGGGAAGACCCGATCAGTCCGGAATCCGGCTACAAGACATTTCGACAAAGAATAAAACAAGACCAGCAAAGCCGCCCGGATGTGCCGACAAATCCTGATAGGAGCTGCACATATCTCGGTCTCGTGGCACACCGGATGAGCAAGACGTCGGGTTGGCATAAACCCTGATTGCCCGGGGCGCCGGACATCGCTTCGGTTTGGACCAGCAGACTCGAAGGAGAAGCGGCCCGGGGCTAAAATAAAGATGACCCTCGGGCTCCGGAAACCCAAGGGAAAAAAAGGCATAGGTGAGGCAAATGGTAAAACCAATGTTGGGCCTTCTTTGGAAAAGTCTTATTCAAAGCGAACTTTCAAGGGGTCCCATAAATCACCCGACCGCGTTAGGGACGCAAAAATCCGGGAACATAATACCGATATGACGGAAACTAGGGCGGCAAGAGTGGAACAAAACACCAGGCATAAGGCCGAGCCTTCCACCCTTTACCAAGTATATAGATGCATTAATTAAATAAGATATATTGTGATATCCCAACAAGTAAACATGTTCCAACAAAGAACAACCTCTCCATGTTCCAACAAGGAACAACCTTCATCTTCACCTGCAACTAACAACGCTATAAGAGGGGCTGAGCAAAGCGGTAACATAGCCAAACAACGGTTTGCTAGGAAGGGTGCAAAAGGTTAGAGGCTGACATGGCAATTAGGTAGGCTTGAGCAGCAAGTGATAGGTAGCGCAGCATAGCGATAGAACGAAGCAACTAGCATGGCAATGATAGTAATGAGATCCAAGGTGACGGTCATCTTGCCTGAAATCCCGCAAGGAAGAAGAACGAGTCCATGAAGAAGACGAACGGATGAAGCCGAACCAAGCGTAGACGAACGAATCCTCACGATCGCAACGAAACGGGAACTAATAAGAAGAAGCACACAACATAGTAAACACACCACACATAGACAAGACATGATGCACAACCAAGCATGATGGATGACAAAGCTACATGAAGCTACTCATGGCAAGAGATGATGCAAACAAGAGCAACACATCAAGGCAAGTTTAAATGAGGCCGGAAGCAACATAGAACAATTCCGGTAAGTCCTCATATGCAAATTTCGAAATTGGTCCAGATCTGAATAAACCTTATGTTCAAGTTGTTAAACAGCAAGTTAAGATGCACCACGATGATCTACACAAAATTCTAGTCAAGTTACATATAAAGTTCATTAGATTCGGAGCTACGGCCTAGAAGATATGAGCAAAACAAGATAAACATGGCATTGATGCAAAATGCATACAAACATCAAGCAAACACCTCAAAACATGGATGCAACATGATAATATGAAGCTACATGCAAAATCAAGCAAGTTTTATATAGAGCACACTCAAAACGGAGCAACGGTTCAACACATACACATGAAACAAGTCATGACAACAATCTGTCCAAAACAGCAACTAGGCATATTGCAAGCATCAAAACAACAAGCTACAGCATCACAATATGAAAACAAAAGGCATGGGCATGATGTACATGTAAAGCATGACAAAACATGAACACTGAGCTATCTCCAGAAACCACTAGAACATGCCCAAACACACATGGCAAGATTACAAATAATAACAGTTTCAGACTTTGCAGAAATTAACATCAGGTTGCAATGTTTAGAGCTATCAAACAATATGCTATAGGAACTTAACATGACAAACAAAGGCATGGCATGAATCTACTCAAAGCATAGAACAAAAGTCCCTTACTGACCATAAGCCAAAAAGGATCAGAAAATATGATGGCACTCATGTAAACATGGCAAGTTATATTACAGATTTATACATGGCAGGAACAACAATAAGTAGGCATGTTGGTGAGCTTGAACCACTCACCACAGAGCAATACATGGCATGGCAAGGCAACCAACAGTAAGAAGACATGGCATAGAAGCTATACATGGCAAGAACAACATCATAGCATGCAAGGATCAACTACAACAACCTTGGCAAAATTGAATAACATGTAAACAACCTGCCAGGAAACATTTTATAGCAAAAGTAGAGCTCGATTGACTCAAGCTATGGCACTCCATAATTGCAAACAAGGGCATGGATGGATAGAGCAAGACATGTAGAACAAAACATCCTTACTGAAGTATCTCAAAATATGCATGGATCTCTCGGTAGCATCAAGTTAACATGGCATAAAAATATCAGCAGAACAGGGCTGAAATCAGCAACATCATGAAGCCTAGTTTGCATGCTTGTGCTAGTCACCACATAGATCACAAAAATACATGGCATACACCCCTGTAAAGATGGCATGGCATATTACAAAACACATGTAGGACTCAAGATCATAGGGTGCACACATCAATCATGGCAAAAATGTCAAAAGTGCATGTTCTGATAAGAAACAGAAACTAACATCACATAGCACTCTTCTAACAGCATTTCGGGCATCAAGATGAGCTCAAATGAAAATGATGCAATGAGATGAAATGATCTACTCATCGATACGAACAATTTGACATATTATACGCACGAAACGGAGCTACGGATGCAGAGTTATGGCATGATGAAAATGCATGAAAGTAACAAAAACTCGGGGACTTAGAGATATTTGGAGGGGGGGAGAGAAAGTCAACCGGCGGGATCCGGGCGCGCGAACCGAGGCCGGATCGGGCTCCTCCCGATCCGCTGCGGCGACGGACGCGGTGGAGGAGGAGGGCGGCGAGGGCGGCGCGGCGGCGGCTCGGCGGCGGCGGCCGGGCGGCCGCCGGAAGCGGAAGGCGACGCCGCGGCCACGGGCGCTGGAGGGCGGCGCGGTCGCCGTCGGCGAGGCGGCGGGCGGCGGAGGGCTGGCGGGCCGGGCGGCCGAGGCGACCAGTGGCGGCCGGACGGCGGGACGGTCGGGCGGGCGGCGGAGGCGCCGCAGGCATGAGAGGAATGGCTCAGGCGCGGCCAAGGCGAAAGCGGCGGCGACGGGCCGGGAGGGCCTGCTGGCCTGGGCGGGCACAAGGGCCACGTGGCAAACACGGGTTGGCCGTGGGGCGGCTGGCGGCGAGGCGGACACGTCCGGCGTGAGGATCTTTGTCCGGTGGCGAGGTAGGGAAGGCTAGGGTTAGACCCAAATTTGGAGGAGACACATATTTATAGGTAGAGGGAGCTAGGAGTGTCCAAATGAGGTGCGGTTTTCGGCCACGCGATCGTGATCGAACGACCGAGAGCATGGAGGGGAGTTTGCTGGGTTTTGGGCCACTTTGGAAGGGGTGTTGGGCTGCACACAAAAGAGGCTTTTGCGGTTACCCGGTTAACCGTTGGAGTACCAAACGAACTCCAAATGATCCGAAACTTGACAGGCGGTCTTCCGGTGCTATACCAAGGCCGCTTGACAAACCTCGGTCCATTCCGAGACCGTTTAACACCCGCACATGAAAAAAGGTAAAAGGGGGCGCCGGGAGACATAGGAGTGCCGGATTGCAAAACGGACAACGGGGAAAATGCTCGGATGCATGGGACGAACACGTATGCAAAATGAAATGCACATGATGGCATGATATGAAATGCAGATGATGACATGGCAAAGAGAGACACGCAAGCACATGACATGGCAACGACGGCGAATAACTGGCGGACACCTGGCGCATCGAATCCGGGGCGTTACAATATGATATGGCCATCATCATCTTGTGCTTGTGATCTCCATCTCCGAAGCACCGTCATGATCACCATCGTCACCGGCGCGACACCTTGATCTCCATCGTAGCATCGTTGTCGTCTCGCCAACTATTGCTTCTCGACTATCGCTACCGCCATCGATAAAGTAAAGCAATTACATGGCGTTTCCATTTCATACAATAAAGCGACAACCATATGGCTCCTGCCGATTGTCGATAACTTCGGTTACAAAACATGATCATCTCATACAATAAAATATAGCATCACGTCTTGACCATATCACATCACAACATGCCCTACAAAAACAAATTAGACGTCCTCTACTTTGTTGTTGCAACTTTACGTGGCTGCTACGGGCTGAGCAAGAACCGTTCTTACCTACGCATCAAAACCACAGCGATAGTTTGTCAAGTTGGTGTTGTTTTAACCTTCGCAAGGACCGGGCGTAGCCACACTCAGTTCAACTAAAGTGAGAGAGAGAGACACCCGCCATCACCTTTAAGCAACGAGTGCTCGCAGTGGTGAAACCAGTCTCGCGTAAGCGTCACGTAATGTCGGTCCGGGCCGCTTCATCTCACAATACCGACGAACCAAAGTATGACATGCTGGTAAGCAGTATGACTTGTATCGCCCACAACTCACTTGTGTTCTACTCGTGCATATAACATCAACGAATAAAACCTGGCTCGGATGCCTTTGTTGGAGAACGTAGTAATTTCAAAAATTTCCACGCACACGCAAGATCATGGTGATGGCATAGCAACGAGAGGGAGAGTATTGTCCACGCCCTCGTGAGACCGTAAGCGAAGCGTTATGACAACGTTGTTGATGTAGTCGACGTCTTCACGATCCGACCGATCCAAGCACCGAACGTCACGGCACCTCCGAGTTCAGCACACGTTCAGCTCGATGGCGATCCCGGACTCCGATCCAAAGCAAAGTGTCGGGGATGAGTTCCGTCAAGACGACGGCGTGGTGGCGATGATGATGCTCTACCGGCGCAGGAGGCTTCGCCTAAACTTTATGACGATATGACCGAGGTGGAATATGGTGGAAGGGAGCACCGCACACGGCTAAGGAGCGATCCGTAGATCAACTTGTGTGTTCAGGGTGCTCCCTGCCCGTATATAAAGGAGGGAGGGAGGTGCGGCCGGCCCTCAAAGTGCGCTGGAGGAGTCCTACTCCCACCGGGAGTAGGACTCCCCCCCTCTTGCCTTGTTGGAGAAGGAAAGGGGGGAGGGGAAAGAGGAAGGGGGGCGCCGCCCCCCCCTCTCCTTGTCCTATTCGGACTAGGGGGGAGGGGGCGCGCGGCCTGCCCTGGCCGGCCCTCCTCTTTTCCCTCATGGCCCACTAAGGCCCATTATCCCCCGGGAGGGTTCCGGTAACCCCCCGGTGTTCCGGTAAAATCCCGATTTCACCCGGAACCATTCCGATATCCAAATATAGGCTTCCAATATATCAATCTTTATGTCTCGACCATTTCGAGACTCCTCGTCATGTCCGTGATCACATCCGGGACTCCGAACAAACTTCGGTACATCAAAACTTGTAAACTCATAATAAAACTGTCATCGTAACGTTAAGCGTGCGGACCCTACGGGTTCGAGAACTATGTAGACATGACCTAGAACTATTCTCGGTCAATAACCAATAGCGGAACCTGGATGCCCATATTGGTTCCTACATATTCTACGAAGATCTTTATCGGTCAAACCGCATAACGACATCGTTGTTCCTTTGTCATCGGTATGTTACTTGCCGAGATTCGATCGTCGGTATCCAATACCTAGTTCAATCTCGTTACCGCAAGTCTCTTTACTCGTTCCGTAATACATCATCTCGCAACTAACTTATTAGTTGCAATGCTTACAGAGCTTATGTGATGTGTATCACCGAGAAGGCCTAGATATACCTCTCCGAGCAATCGGAGTGGCAAAACCTAATCTCAAATCGCCAACCCAACATGTACCTTTGGAGACACCTGTAGTACTCCTTTATAATCACCCGATTCACGTTGTGACGTTTGGTAGCACCAAAGTGTTCCTCCGTAAGCACGGAGTTGCATAATCTCATAGTTACCGGAACATATATAAGTCATGAAGAAAGCAATAGCAATATACTAAACGATCAAGTGCTAGGCTAACGGAATGGGTCATGTCAATCACATCATTCTCCTAATGATGTGATCCCATTAATCAAATAACAACACATGTCTATGGTTAGGAAACATAACCATCTTTGATTAATGATCTAGTCAAGTAGAGGCATACTAGTGACTATATGTTTGTCTATGTATTCACACATGTATTATGTTTCCGGTTAATACAATTCTAGCATGAATAATAAACATTTATCATGATATGAGGAAATAAATAATAACTTTATTATTGCCTCTAGGGCATATTTCCTTCAGTATACCCTCATCTACTCCTCAGACAACCCTCTGGGAGGCGGTCGAACAGCCCCCGGACGGTGTCGCGGACAGCCCTTCGGGAGAACCTTCGAAACTCGAATGGTCACTCGGATAGCCCTTCGGGAGGACCTTCGAAACTCGAATGGTCACTCGGACAACCCTTCGGGAGGCACTCACGAACTAAGACCGAAACTACAATCTCTCTACAGAGTTTCACACATACGGTGTCATCTATCCGGCAGGGCTTCGCCGTCGTAACTAGTTCTGCGGAACCCTGGACAACCTTACGGCTCTCTGAAACTATTTTCTTTGGGAGGAGAGAGAAGCCAGATCATGCATGGCACTTGTATGTGAGAAATAGTGAGTGTGGAGGGCTGCCCTCCACCTCTATTTATAGGAAATCCCAAGGGTAGGGTAGTTTAACACAAAACCCAAAATGCACATGAATGAAGTCCTTCCTCAAGGGCATAAGAGTGAAACCAAGGAACAAGAGGGCTCCAAGGTGGAGCCCCAAGTGTGGCTTGACCACATCCCTTGGGGGCCCCCATGAGGGCCTCCCAATCCATCCATGTCATCCCTAGATCTTTTGGGCAAAGCCCCAAAAGGTGGCTTTCCATAAAATATCCCAAAAATCACTTTTACTATTCACGACGACATTTTTCAGCGTCCATTCGAACTGAAAATATTTATGTGGGCTTAGAACATTTCCAGTACCCACCATAATAATTTTCAACGTTGCTCGAACAATTCCAGTTTAGTGATTTTCATCTGCAAAAAGATTCGAACCGGTTCCTGCAGCTCAGGAACATTTCCGGTTTTTATTTCTGAAAATTCCAAAAAGTTTTCAGAATGATTCGGGCACCCTCCAAGAATTATCAGGCATGTGCCGAAACCATTTTGACTTAATGGCATACCCTGAAACAACTATTTCGGTTTCACCGAAACTCATCGGATTTCTCTCTCTGCGGAACTTTTCCGCTGTCGAAACTTTTTCGATGATTTTCTCTCAGACTCCCTGTCTAGTATTCAGCAGATAGATGACCCTTAAGCGTGTGACCCTATAGGTTCGATGAAGTATAGACATGACCCGGAACCCCTTCCGATCAATGATCAACATCGGAGCCGTGGACACCCATATTGACCCCTATACCCACACGAATGAATATTCGAGTGAACCTCCAGTTGCAGTGAGCTATTCCTGTTGCTTCGCGATATGCCACAAACACCCGAGGTGAGATTTGTTGCATCCCCGTGGACGAACAATTTGTCCACCATGCAAGTTACCTCGTTACCGGTTTTGTTCTCTTTTCTCGTTTCCGTGTTCCGGCATCCCAGTGATCAAATCACACTGTGTCTGGCCAGACGATGATGGATACCGTAATACCGAGAGGGCCCGAGAATATCTCTCCATCGTCGGAGGAGCAAATCCCAATCTTGAGCTATCAAGTTACTTGACACACTTTTCCATGAACACATAAGCCGCCGTAATAGCCACCCATTTACGGATGACGTTTAACAAACCCAAAGTTTATGAAGCAAGCATGAAGAAACTCGATACTCTCATGGTCTAAGGAATCATGCAAACGTTAACCATCTCTGTGTTATGCACCATTAACTTGTGACGAATGAATCTCTTAGCATAACATCAATCCAGGTCGATTCAACACAAATGTTCTCTTAACATTGTGCCCTCAAAATTGCTGGCATAGACATGCTCATGATCAGGAAAACAAAACCATCATGCAACACTTGAGCTAGTCTTAGAGGCCAGACTAGGAATACTTCTTATCATTTATTATTCCACACGTGCATATGAGTCTTCCTCCGAGCCTCGTGGATATTGCAGACTCGAGAATCATTGCAGTTATAGCATGGAACATAAACATAATTATGAACTCGGAGATAAATAATATCATTTATTATTGCCTCTAGGGCATATCCCCTACAAGAGGAGGAAGCCATCCGCGCCCGCATGATGAAGAAACGGAGCGGAGAAACACGTGCGCCCTCGCCCGTGAACAGAATCGGGTGGTCCGTGCCATGGCCGGACTGCCACCGAACGAGGAGATGGAGGACAGCTCCGACGACGAGCAGATCCGGCTCGATCTGTATTGCGTCTTCGACCGGTACTTCCGCGAGAAGGACGGCAAGGGCCCCGGGAAGGGCAAGGGCAACCATGGATGAACTCCACCATAACCAAACATGCCAAAATATTTGTTGTCCGATGGCATGTCTAGTGTAGTGTGATGGAGTAGCCGGACGATGCGTGTGCATCGACGTAGTTGCATGAGTTTGCATGGATTTGAGATATGTTAATTGAGGTGTTCGGATGTGGATTGCATTTTTTGAGGAGTGCCTGGTCAATGCCCGCGAACGCGCACGGGCGCGTTCGTGGGTGTGTGAGGGGCCGGATTTGTCAAATCCGGCTGTAAATGCTCTCAGGAGACCGACTGCATTTCTCTGTTGTTTGAAGAACAGAAAGGTTCGTTGGCTTCCATGTCATTGATGATTCTATAAAGTAGTTGCTCGGTCAATGAAAGTGTCACCGGAACACATATCGTGGGAAGGTACAACCTGACACAAAGTAGTCAAGCGTGAGTCGCTCGTGGTATTCGATTTTGTTCCGGCAAAATGTCACATGACCAACATGCGATCCCAAATGCTTGTTCTTCGTTCCTGTTGATGTTATCCGTTAATCGGCCATCAATACTGACTCGTCTTCTTCTGCATCCATGAATAATAAAACAATAGTTATGCCGTCTAATACCGATCTAGTACCGATGTTCCATGACTTATTTAGTGGCCATCTGCAGCTATTCCACCTAAACTTTGGGACGATAATGTTGTTGCCAAAGAAGGAGGAGGCGGTGCGCATTGATCAGTTCCGTCCAATATGTCTGTTTAATGTGAGCTTTATTTTTTTACTAAAGTTCGGACAAACCAACTGACGCGTATTGCACATAGTGTGGTGCAACCAACTCAGACGATATTCATGTCGAGCAGAAACGTAGTGTGGACCACCTGAGGGTGTGGTGGTCCTACATAAAACACTTTACGATATCCACTCGAAGAAACTGGATGGGGTGGTCTTCAAAGTGGATTTCGAGAAAGCGTATGATAAAGTTAAATGGATGTTCCTACAGCAGGCTTTACGTATGAAGGGATTTGACGATTCTTGGAGGAAGCAGGTCAATTCATTTGTACCAAAAGACATTGTCGGGATTAAAGTGAATGATGACATAGGTCACTACTTCCAGACGCACAAGGGTCTATTATAGGGGGACCCGATGTCTCCTATCTTGTTCAACATAGTAGTAGATATGTTGGCAGTTCTGATAGGAATAGCTAAAGAGGAAGGGCAAGTAGGAGGACTAGTACCACATCTAGTAGATGGTGGGATGTCCATACTACAATACGTTGATGATACCATCATTTTCATGGAACATGATTTGACAAAGGCAAGAAATATGAAGCTTGTGTTATGCCTATTTGAACGGTTGTCGGAATTAAAGATTAATTTTAACAAAAGTGAATTGTTTTGTTTTGGGAGAGCCAAAGATAAACAAGATGCTTATAAAGAATTGTTCGGATGTGAACTAGGTACCCTACTGTTTAGTTATTTGGGCATTCCAATTCACCATCGCAAGCTATCTAACAAGGAGTGGAAGTGTATTGAAGATCAATTTGAAAAGAAACAAAACTGCTGGAAGGGCAAGCTTATATCATGCGCAGGTCAGCTAATTTTAATAAACTCAGTGCTCACAAGTATGCCCATGTTCCTCTTGTCCTTCTTTGAGGTACCTGTAGGGGTACGGAAAAGACTAGACTTCTATCGATCTCGATTCTTTTGGCAGAGTGATGAAATAAAGAGGAAGTATAGGCTTACTAAATGGGATATCATTTGTAGGCCGGAGGACCAGGGTGGTCTTGGGATTGAGAATTTAGAGGTAAAGAACAAATGTCTGCTCAGTAAATGGCTGTACGGGCTCTCTGTGGAGATCGAAGACACATGGGTACAAATTTTACATAATAAGTACTTACAATCTAAGACCTTGGCCCATGTTACCGTTAGACCTAATGATTCACCTTTTTTTAAGGGCTTGATGAGAACGAAAGGAACTTTCTTCCATAGAACTAAATTCATCATTGCAAATGGTAATTCAATGAGATTCTGGGGGGCGGCGGGGTACATGGTTAGGGGAGACGCCTTTAGCCACACAATATCCATATCTCTATAACATTGTACAGCGTAAGGAGGCTTAAGTTGCTACACTGTTATAGTCCAACCCTCTAAATATTCAATTTCGGAGATCTTTGGTAGGAAACCGATGGGAAGCATGGCTACATTTGGTCAGAAGGTTGATGGATGTGAACCCCTCTGATGAGCCTGATAGTATTCACTGGAAATTAACTACAAATGGCATTTTCTCAGTCAAATCTATGTATTTTGACCTAATTAATTCTGGTCCGATTCCGAAATTGATTCATATTTGGAAGATCAAAGTCCGTTAAGAATCAAAGTCTTCATGTGGTTTGTTCACAAGGAGGTGATTCTGACTAAGGATAACTTGGCAAAACATAATTAGAAGGGTAGTCAAAGATGTAGCTTTTGCAATCACGATGAAACCATCAAACACCTCTTTCTTAATTGTCCGCTGGCCAAGCTATTATGGCGCTCAGTTCATATAGCCTTTAATATCACCCCTCCAAATAGTATTCACACATTATATCTGGGACGTGGCTAAATGAAGTAGAGACAAATATTGCAAGTAGGAGTATGCGCATTACTTTGGCCTATATAGAACTGTAGAAAGACATGGTTTTTAACAGACAAACTTGTATAATTTTTTTGCAGGTTATCAACAGGGAACTGCTTGGATTCGTATGTGGTCATTACTCACTCCTATGAAAGCCAGGGAGCCTTTGGTTATTCGGTCTGCCCGATGTGAGATGGTAGCTCGGGATATCTACAACCGGTTTGGATGACGGTCAAGTAATATGATAAGTGTTTAGTCATCTCGTTCTATTGTTGCCGATTGTGGCATATTATACTTTTTTTTCCTCAGCTCTGAGCAAGCCTGTACTGGATCACAGACGGTTATTTTGCTTAATAAAGGGATTGGATGCATCACTCTGATGCAATGACCGGGGGTAATTCTCCTTTTCTAAAAAAAGGAAATCTAATCCATCCACACATAATGCGAATTTTATGTCATATGCATGAATTAATGAGCCGCTAAACTAAATATACAATAAAAGGTTGGGAAATTTACCTTTGAGCAAGTCGTTGGACACCTCGAGGTCGCGCGGCGGAAGGGGTGGCGCGGCCAGATGGCGGGAAGAAGGCGAGTGGCTGCGGCGAAGCATGGGAGGTCCATAAATAACTCAGCGGGGGCGACATAGGCCAAATCATCGCAAAAGAAAGCGGCACAGGGATGTGGATGGTAGTGGAAGGGAACAAATGTATGTAGTGTCAATATTTGAGTGGATGGAGGACGCGCTACATCACTAAGGGCATCTCCAGCCGTTGGCCCCAGGCGTCTAAGCGCCGCTGGGGTGAGCCAGCGAAAATGGCCTGGGGCGAGTCGGTCCCCAGGGCCGCCCCCAGGCACGTATTAAAAAAAGAAGAAGGGCCGTTCGGCGAAGTTATGATAAAAAGTAGTTAAATTTCGGTTAAACATGGCAAATTTCGACGAAATTCGCGCATTTTCATTACATTAACCTAATCTAAAAAGAACGGGCTGAAGTAAATCGCCGCCATCGCCGTCGTCGGCCTTCTCCTCCTTGACGCTGGCGCCCTCGCTGACCCGGCGTCGCCATGGCGGATCGGCGGCGGCGTTGTCGTCGTCGTCGTCGTCGCTGTCGATAGGACGGCGACCCGTCTTCATCGCGGCGCGTCGGCGCTCCTCGGCGGCGCTGGCGGGCGCCTTCACCTTCTCCGCGCGCCTTCTCCATCGCAATGGAGTCTGGCGCGCCCATTCTAGGGCCGCGTCGCCGTCCGAACTCCGCCTTCACGGCGCCGCCCGCTCCGTCTTCACCGGCGCCCGCCCGGCTCCGTCTTCACCGGCGCCGGCCTGCTCCGTCTTTGGCTTGACGGCGCGGAGGAGCCGACGAGAGGAGGCGCGCCGGCCGCCTCGTTGATGAGCGATGCGGCGCTGCGAATGCGCCGGCCGAGCGGCGACTCGCGCGCTGGCTCGCCTTGACGCCGAGCGGGCGAGTGCCGGAGGAGTGCGATGAGGATCGGGAGGAGGAAGAGGAGGAGAAGGACCGAACCTCCTTGGCGCCCATGGCCGACGCGTCGGTCTGCTGCGACCGGGGTACGCCAACGGCGGGTCGTTGCCGCCCTCGAGTGCGTGAGCACGCCCTCGAGTGTGCGGCGGGACGCCCACCGTAGGTGGCGCCCGCCTATTCGCCGGCGCCGACCACCGCGCGCCGCCAGTGACGCCAATCGCTGCTTCTTGGCGGCGCTCGAAATCGCCGCCTGTGCCACGTGGTTGTCGGCGGCGATGGGGAGGGAGAGTTGGGCGTCGGTGAGGGACGCGCGACGATCTCGACCTCCTCGGTGAAATGCCGGCCGCCCAGCGTCGCAACAGCGGGGAATGGGCACTCCCGGCCGAAGTCTCTACCCGTTGACCCGGCGCGCATGTCCGGCGGCAGCCGTGATGTTCGCTCGAACAGAGCGAGACTCTGTCGCGGAGCGAACGGCGGCAATCGTTAGCCGTCGCCTGCGTCTCGAGAAAGCGTTACGCCATGGCGACGAAATTTGGCGGGCTCGGGAGAGGTAGAGGAGAAATGGCTGGGCGGCGCTCGGAGAGGAAGGAAGAGGGAGGGTCGACGGCGGCGGCGTGGGCTGGTGTGGGCACAGCGAGTGGAGGCTGCCGGCTTTATAGCCGGGCCGCGCCAGTATGTCTCGCGGCGAGGAGGAAAGCGTCGGTCGCCGTCCGTGAGGAATCAATGGCAAGGTCGACCGCCATTGATTCCCATGGAACCGAGGCCGTTAGAATCGAGGCGCTGAAGTCACGACGCTGCTGGCTCGCGTTTTTCGCTAAAAACAACTTCGCCCGGCGCCCAGTCGCCCCAGTGGCCGGCCGGGCTGGGTCCGCCGGCGCTGTTTTCGGCTCAAACCGTGTAAAATCGGCTTGTGGCGTGTTGGACGATTTTTTCGGTACGCCGTATGAAAAGAATCGTCTGGGGAGGCCTTCTGGGGCGCGGCTGGAGATGCCCTAAGCCCAAACTTCAAATATCGAGGCTCACGCGCTCAATTTGAAGCGCTCTTAAAAAATTATAGTGATTAAGAATGGATAGCAACTCTGTGAGAATGACACATAATTACTGCAATGATATGATGATTTACGGAGATCAGGGCGATATGGACTCGCTAGAGTTTGGTGTAACGGAGAGCTGCTACAAGCAACGTGCAAACGTGCTCCAGCCTCCAGGAACTCAGAAGTACTACTGGCAGTAGAAAGAAGCCCCGGTGCAGCGCACGCGGCCCGAGCTGTCGGGGCAGGGCCGTGGCTAGCGCCTAGCGGGTGCGCCTGAGGGGCAGGGAGAGTGCCATGGGCTCGGGGCGTGCCGCCACTCCCGCGCCGTTCAACAAGCCCGGCCGGGCGGCATGTATCTCCGTCGTCGGCGGTCGGTGTCGCGAATCTGGCTCGTCAGGCCAGTCGGTCTCGGGCCATAGTCTACGTGCAGTGCACCGATATTTGGCGATCTGGGAGGAGTATCATTTACGCGCATACGCCAATTGTCCGCCAGTTACTCTACTGCTGCAGACGTACACATGAGAGCGGCGCGTACATCATCATCCCCAGTAATCCCACCCCGCATGATTGCCCAGCATGACACGAGGAAGATGACCCCAAAGCTAGCTAACCACGCCAAAACAAAGAGTGGTTGCGATGGGGTTGCATGTTAGCGCATCCACCGAAGTCAATGAGGAACTCAAACTGTATCCTTGATTGAGTAGTACGTGTGCGTGTGCGTGTGTATACTGCAGTCTACAGAATCGTGGCACATGGCTAGGCCGAGGCCGCGCGGCGAGAGCAACGCCAACCGTGTCCCGTACCAGTACTAGCATCGTAGCACAGCACCGGCGATCCTGCTCTAGCGTGAATCCCCGGCGACCGGAAGCAATGGCCGCCGCTAGTTAATTTAATTGATGCCGCGCCCTGCCAAGAACGGTTCGGTTCGATCGGGGAACATGTCGTCCACCCACTCCGGGGCCTGGACGGACAGCGGAGGCAGAGAGAGCTCCCAGTCACATGGGCTCGCTTCACACGCACCACCGTTTTGTACCCACTTGCCCATTGCATCCATGGTCCAATTCCTGTCCAACTCCAGTTATTAGGCCAACTCCACCGCGTGACCTTAAACGGACGTCCGTTTTATCCGGTTTCTGTCCGTTTGGATAGGGATTTGGTGGCCGTGTCAAGGCTGTCGCAGGATCTGATGGCGTATTCAGCGCCATGCGACCGCATCCATTTGCCCCATCCTGTCCGTCAAGGTAAAAACTGCTCAAATTTACATCAAAACTAGTTTTCAACCAAATATTTGTCTGAAAATTAAAATAGTTTTACAACCCGATTGAAATTGTCTTTAATAAAATAGTTTTACAACCAAATCAAAATTGTCTTGTTGAACATAAATTGGACCAATACATCTATTGGTTGCCAATGTGATCCTGACGTGCTCAACCAAGTCATTTGAAGATTCAAATGAGTGTGCCAATCACGCATCACACGGTGGAATTGGACAAACTGTTCAAATGTGGCGGGTCTTGGTGCAGGGGCTCAATATTTTCACCTTGATAATCAAATCCTTGGTCGAAGATACTCTCGTCACACTCGTCCTTGACGATCATGTTGTGCATGATCACACAAGCGATCATCATCTCCCAAAGCTTCCTTTCATCCCATGACGGTCGTGGTTTGAACGATACCCCACCGGATTGAAGCACACCAAAAGCACGTTCCACATCCTTTCAAACACTCTCTTGCATTTGGGCAAATCTCTTTCTCTTCTCACCTTGGGGTTTCGAGATTGTCTTCACCTTGCGGTCGTGGTGGCGAAGAGGCCGCGATGATCACCTCGACGCAGCAAGGGTGGTTGCTTGGCCGACTCTTGGCGCTCTGGAGCTCGTCGGAATCTGCCTCGGCCGCCGTGGTCCGTCCGCCGCGATCGTGTCCTCCGCCACCGGCAATGACGGCGACGGCCAAACCTCCCCGATAGGCGACCAAAACTACGGCGAAGCCAGGCGTGGTGGCGCCATGTCGGTATGTGGTTTGGTATGGACGGCGGAGGGCTGCGCGCGAGGAGGCGGCCGGAGAATAGGCGCGGCGCGCGGCGGGCGGGCGAGGAGAGAGGTGAAGCGTTGGGAGCGGAGGATCGCTAGTGTCCCGGCAGGCGGGCCACGCGGGAGGGAGGGACAAGGGCGCGCGTGGCGGCCGTCAGCGTCTGCTTTCACCCCAAACCGAGCGCAAGTTTGGGCCGGGATGGGTCAGCAGACGGAATTCGGACGTTGTCCGTTTGAGGCAGCTATTTGGCCGCCTCTTTTGTCCGTTTACCCCAAACGGACGGGGCGGACAGATAGGGTCATGCGGTGCGGCCTCAAACGGACAAACGCTCGAAGTTCCGTCGCTGACCCATCCACGCCCAAACTTGCGCCGTTTGGTGAACGGACGCGCGGACGGTCAGCGACAAGACGCCTTGTCCCCCAGGCCCGCCTGTCGGGACACTACT
This sequence comes from Aegilops longissima, assembly GCA_021605205.1. Lineage (NCBI taxonomy): Eukaryota > Viridiplantae > Streptophyta > Magnoliopsida > Poales > Poaceae > Aegilops > Aegilops longissima. The sequence continues at coordinate 729,857,126 of CM038677.1, read as the reverse complement.
AGTCCCTCCGCCCCAACGCTTCACCTCTCTCCCTCGCCCGCGCCGCGCCGCTTCTATTCTCCGCCGCCTCCTCACCAAGCAGCCCTCGCCGTCCATACCAAACCACGCCTCGACATGGTCAAGAATTCACGCCAAGGCCGCCGCAGTTTTGGTCTTTTATCGGGGGAGGTTTGGCCGTCGCCGTTCTTGCCGGCGGCGGAGGGGACACGACTGCCGGCGACGGACCATGGAGGCCGAGGCAGATTCCAAGGAGAGCTCCAGAGCGGCGATGGCGGTGGCAACCACCCCCTGCGCCGAGGTGATCATCGCGCCTCTTCGCCACCACGCACCGCAAGGTGTTCACCTTTTGCCATAAAAGGTATGGACAGTGGAGACGAGTTTTCTTTCATCACTTACTTTGTTCATCGGACGATTCATCGTCCGGATGATGAAGATCTTGTGGTGGCTGCCTTTGGTCGTTCACGACCATATTCAACGGCAGCTTCCTCGACAGGGGTCACTCCCCGGCGTGCTCCCAACCTGAACCGCAATAGGAGAGAGGCCACGCCTGCTCTATGCCGATTACTTTGCCAACACCCGCTCTTCAAGCGGATAAATTCCGTCGCCGTTTTCGTATGGCAAGGCATGTGTTCAATCGTATCCGAGAGGAGTGGTTTCTCATGACCCATACTTGAGTGCAAGACGGATGCCCTTGGCAAGCTTGGATTCTCCTCTTACCGAAATGCACCATGCCATCCGCATGCTTGCATATGGTATTCCGAGCGATCTGGTGGACGAGTATGTGCGTATGAGTGAGACAACATGTCGATGTCAATGTACAAGTTTTGCCGGTGTGATCGAGGTGTTTGGCCCAGTACTTGAGGCAATAGCGCCCCGATCTGTGGAGATTGTTGGCGACCAACGCATCTAGAGGCTTTCGTGCAAGCTTGGCAGCATAGATTGTATGCATTGGGAGTGGAAGAACTGTCCATTTGCTTGGCGGGGGCAGTATAAGGGGCATGTTAACGGGTGCACTGTCATATTAGAAGCGGTGGCATCGCAAGATCTTTGGATATGGCATTCTTTCTTCGGTATGGCAGGTTCTCACAATGATATCAACATGTTGCAGCGTTCTCCAGTCTTCACGAGGCTTGCAGAAGGCCACTCCCCACCTGTCAACTTTGAGATCAACGGCCATCAGTACAACAAGGGATACTATTTAGAAGATGGTATATATCCTCAGTGGTCAACTTTTGTGAAGACAATCTCGAAACCCCAAGGTGAGGAGAAAGAGATTTGCCCAAATGCAAGAGAGTGCTAGAAAGGATGTGGAACGTGCTTTTGGTGTGCTTCAATCCCGGTGGGGTATCGTTCGAAACCCTGCACTGTCATGGGATGAAAGGAAGCTTTGGGAGGTGATGACTGCTTGTGTGATCATGCACAACATGATCGTCGAGGACGAGCGTGACGAGAGTATCTTCGACCAAGGATTTGATTATCAAGGTGAAAATATTGAGCCCCTGCACCAAGACCCGGCCACATTTGAACAGTTTGTCCAATTCCACCGTGAGATGCGTGATTGGCACACACATTTGAATCATCAAAATGACTTGGTTGAGCACGTCTGGGATCACATTGGCAACCAATAGATGTATTGGTTCATTTTATGTTCGTTGAAGACAATTTCGATTTGATTGTAAAACTATTTTATTAGAGACAATTTCGATTGGGTTGTAAAACTATTTTTATTTTCAGACAATTAATATTTGGACGTGCAAACTAGTTTTCATATGAATATATGGGCAGTTTTGGCCCTGACGGACAGGATGGGGCAAATGGATGCGGTCGCGCGCTGGGCGCACGGCCACCGCATCCCAGGACAGGCCCGGACACGACCCCAAATCCCTACCCAAACGGACAGAGTCCGGACAAAACGGACGTCCGTTTGGGGTCGCGCGGTGGAGTTGGCGTTGACACCAGATTTTGGCATGACATAAAAAGAAAATGAGATGGCTTCGAGTGAAAGGGTTTTCAGCATGGGAAGTTTCACATCGCCGAGAGGAACAACTTTGATGTTTAAGTAATAGCCATCCGACCGCATCTCTAAGGCCGAAGTTGTGCTCAAAGTACTGGATTTTGAATTTAGAACACTGTTCGGCTGATTACACCCCCAAGACGGCCTCTTATGGAAGAATTATCTTCGTCTCGTCGAAACGATCGATTTTGATATAAATATCATTGCAATCCGAGGTCGTATGCAAAAGTTAGAGCCCGCACAACGAGACCCTCCAGCAAGCAAAATATGACGCCGGGAACCAGACACATATGTGGGTGTCTGATGAGATGCGTGAATAATTTGCTGTTTTACACGAGCGATTTGACCCTCGGGATGACCTCTGATGAAAAAACGTTCAACATGAAAAATGTTCATCTCGTCGAAACGGTCAAGATTGCTTTTGGACTCGTTTCTATCCGAGGTTGTTTGCCATCACAAAAAAGCCCGCAAGGTAAAGTCAGTTTAAACCGAACAGTTTTGGAAAGTTTGGATAAAACCAGTCCGAATTTGATTAGGGTTTTGGACGTGAATTGATGCAATTTTCTTGTAAGGAAAGCCTAGATGAATCTTTTTCTTATACGGGAAGTCCAGCCGCCTCTTATATATGGTGGGGGTGACGGCCGATTGAAACAACACCTAATCGAACAAACACATCTATTACTTTTTCGTGTTCATCTACTTTTTATCTCTCCCTTGTATCTTTCTTCTCGTTCTTCGCTAGTTCTTCATGCTGGAGGGCTGCGGATCCACGAGGCTCTAGGGGCGAGCGAATCGACCTGGAGCAGCCCATAGCCGCCGCGAGCCCTGACGGGTCCCTCCCGGGCAAGTGGGGCTTCGGGTGTACAAAAGCACCCGCCGACTGTCTTGCATATCGCGCTGCCGGTCGGGTCTCCTTCAACGTGAGTTGCGGTGCATCACCCCCGGCGTCGAGGGTACACGTGACGTGTTCGTGCGTCAACACACTTTTTGGCGACTCCACTGGGGACGAAGCTTTGAACGGTCTCCAACCCGTTCTTGCTACGAAGAGATCGTCATCTAGGGTTTGCAATCTACAAAGGTAATATGAATACCCAATTCCCTACTGTAGATGCAAATAATTCATATGGTGTTACTAGATCGTTCAATGATTATACTGTATCGACCAGTCCTAGTTTTTTCAATAATGCATCTAATTACGTGCATAGGCCGATTCAAAGTAATTTACATGTTTCAACTTCTTATGATACTAGTAACATACAACATATATATTCTAACTCTCATGCATCGGCAACCCCACAAATCCATATGCCGATGAACAACATGATGGGTTTGGTTAATCAATTTGAAACACCTCATGTTAAAATTTCCAATAGCATACAAAAAAGTGTTTCACCTTTTTATTCATCGGCAACTAATTTGCAATATGTGAATCCAACCTTGCCGATGGATGGGAGAATTGGCCATGCTACTACTAGCTATTCGGCCAGTTACTCTCAACCATCATATGCTACACCTCATGTTAGTAATTTTTCAGCACCATATGCAACTATAGATGTTCATAATTCGGCCCCGCATCTTCATGGTAATAGCCGAGTAAGTGAATAATTTGCAGGAACACATGTGCCGTCATCAAATACTGTAGCATATAATGCATACTCTATGCAGTTCAAGAATTTCGGCAACACTCATGAATCATTGCCGAAAGAATCTGAAAGTATTGCGGAGCAATCCCTTCCAGAAGCGGTTGTGGTTGCATTAAAAAAGAGCTTGGCACAAAACAAGAGAATTAGTGCTCTTTGCCTTGAACAATATGAAAAGGGGTTGTTTCCTGATTATGCTGCAATAAAGGCTAGAGTTTTGCAGGAAGATGAAACTTCATCAATTGTTAGTATTGGTGAGAGAGCATATGGTTATACAGAAGTGCATACACCTCCACCTAGTACCGCATCATATTATACACCCCCTATACAATTGCAAAATTTCGGCAACACTAACACTTCATTGCCGAAAGATCCTAAAAGCATTGGGGGGCAAACTAATCTAGAGCGGGCTGAAATTGAGAGGGGAGTTAAAGCTTTGCGCGATAGGGTGCAAGTACTTCGCCAAGAGAGAATTTATAGGGAATTAGCTCAAAGAAAAGAAGCCTTGCCAATTGATATAACCGGTGAAAAGAATGATGATTCACAAACTAAAAGTGCTTCGGTTGAAAAAGCCAAATCAAGTAGTATATATTCCGAATCCATCAAATCCATAGAGGCAAACATTCTTGAGAAAGGGCATGGAAAGTATAGCAAGACAGCCATACTTGATTTTTCTGAAGTTAATGGAACCTACTTCCTGCCCTATGAGTTTCGTGCCATAGAAATTGAAGAGCTTCAAGAACAAGAACAATTAGCCGAAGAAAGTTTGGTGGACAAATTTCCTCAAACTAATGATGCACGAAATCAAGAAAAAGATGATGACAAGGCGTTGGGGAGCTATCCGAAGGCGGAGCAAGATATTCTTCAAGTCACACCACCATCACGCTCTCCCAACATATTTGAAGAGGTATGTCTAGCAATTAATATACCTGTTTTCAGATTTGGTCATGACTTCGTTGTTGATGCATATATTAGAAAAATCTTCATAAGAAATATTGAGAGACCAATGAAGGGTAATTTATTTGTTAGCAACCAGATTGTCACAAAGCATATCGGTCAACACATTGCACCAATCAGAAAGACCGATAGCGAAAAATTATTGCAGCCAAGGCTTTCCCCATTGCTTTATCTAAAGTTCATATCTAATTGGGTAGCTTTGCTTATTTCTTACTTGGCTTACACTTGGTCTCAACTGAGACATGTATGTTCTAACTATTTTCATTTCAGAAATTTAAAGCCAAGGTTAAAATCTTCTGAGCAAACCGATGCAAGTATAGTTTCTTATCCAATGACATCGGTAAGAGAATGCAAAATAAAATTCATAGCCGAATGGGATGATACAAAATCTGAACCATTCGTTTGCTTAACTCCAAAGCCGTTCTCACAGCAAGATCGGCTAGAAAATAAAAAGTCTGCCTTCAATTCAAGCATGTGTGATCAAATATTTGATTTGTTGCTGAAAAATAATTACATAAGAATTCTTGATCACCATGTCAAGCCATCAATTCAAAGACGAATGTATTGTTGGTTGCATCATTCGTTCAAACATAATTTTGAGGATTGAAATATGTTTTGTCAAATAGTTAAATCGGCCATTGATAAAGGACGATTGAAATTTGTTGAGACACCAAGAGATGACCAGTCTATTCCGATTGGTCCCGATGGCAGAAAGTTTTTGCATCGGCTGCTTCAAGCCGAGCCATTTAAAGAGAATGTAAAAGCTGCAGGTGATGGGATCAAGCTTTCAAGTAAAGAAATTGTTGAAGAGCATAATGAATATAATTTTGAGGGCAAGAATTCCATCGAAGCTACAATGGAGACGCCAAGGACTGGGGGGCAGCAAGCAAATCCAATGATCGATTGAAGCAAACCAAAAGAAAACAAAGGCCAAAATAAGCGCAAATGTAAGAGATCAAAAATCACCTTCGCTGAAGTATTGGATAAATATCAAAAGAAGAGTGAAGAGAAGAATGCTTATTGGCCAAATCATGCAAAGAAACCAAGATCACCCCCAAGGCACAAATATGAGGATTGGTATTGGCAAAGTGATAATTTTAATGCAACATATTCATATCCTTATTTTAGGCCGCCAATGCCAATGCCGTGGATGCCTCCCTATGCTCATATAGATACATATTCATCATGGGACAAGTATGACACAAGGGCACATTCTCCATCTTATTCTAGACCATCTCACCAATACTATGCAGCTCTAAGAAGATCATCATTTGAACAATCACGCGTCAAAGACCGTTTCAATCATAAGGAATTGGTCCAGAGCTCAAGGAAGAAGAAAGAGGTGGTAAAGCAAGTTTACGCGTGAAAAGAGATGGTCGTAAGTGTGCTACTTCAGATTTGATCTCAAATAACAAAGAGTCAATTAAAGTGTTGACATTGGCTACAAAAGGCAAAGAAGTGAAGCAATCAATTGATAAAGATCAGAGTGCCAAATCTGAAGAAAAGAAGTTGAGAGTGCACAAGGCAAAACAAGAATTGCCACTACTTCAAACAAAATCACAGCCGGGGTGCCCACTCGGCTTATCGTATTGGCGAAAGAAGGAATTACAAAAACTTAGTGCACAAGAGCTGAAAAAGAAGAACATGGCATGGGTTCCCAAGAGGAGCAGTCAAAATAAAAATGATGTGCAACCTTCCATTGCAACAAGTGTTACAAAAGTGAAGAAGGAGAAGGATGGAAGCCAAAAACAATTAAGTCGAAGGTTTGCATCACCCCATCAAAATCTTCGGTTAGCACATCATCCATTTTCTTCAACAATGCCATTGATGCCTTTGCCATGGAATTCATCCACAGGTATGATCAGTTGCCCTCCATGGACTTATTTTGATCCATGGATGCAACATAATTTTCTATATGATGACAGAGTATTACCAAATCACTATACATTTGGTTAGTTACATTTTTGTTGCTAAGACAAAGGGGCCGAAATATTTTATTGCTATTTTATTTGTTTATTTCGGCTATACATGTTTTAATGGATGAATTCTACATAAACCTCATGGTAATGGCGCCGATACTTAACTATCATCCTAAGAAACTATCTGATCATGGCCGGTGTGGAATTCTAACATCGTCCTTAGTTCAATTGGAACCGAGACAAGGTACATGTTAAGTGATATTAGCCTTGTCTCTCTAGTACTATGGAGATTATATTTTGATGGTTCAATTTGTAGCAATGGCCAAAGTGTTGGTGTTGTTTATTTATCTCCATATGGAGCTAGTTTGTGAAGCCCCATGCCGCTTAAGATATTTTTGCACAATGATCAAAGCCGAATATGCATTGTTATTCGGATTGGAGCTTTGCCTTGCTATAGGTGTTATACATATTGAGGCTTCCGGTGATTCGTTATTAGTAGTGCAACAAATATCCAAGGGTTATCAATGTTTTGACGAATCACTTATAGTTTATCTTTTGGTATGACTAGATGCAAGATTTACCTTGGGTTGCTTTAAAATTGTTCATATATCTAGACATGATAATTGGAAAGCAAATGATTTGGCACAACAAGCATCCGGCTATCATGTTGATCGTGGCATTTCATATTTCTAAAAAGCCGATGTCTAGTCTTTCCAACATAGGGGAGACCGAACCGGAGCACACCGTTTCGGCCACTAATGAAATATTCAATGCAGGAGAAAATCAAGACTGGAGGAAACCCATCATTGATTATTTGTGTGATCCTAGTAGAAGGGTGGACAGGGCTGTTCGGCATATGGCTTTCAAGTACACAATGAGAGATGATGGTCTATATCGCCGAACGGTTGATGATGTTCTTTTAAAGTGCTTGGACGAAGACCAATCGAGAATTGCTATGGGAGAGATCCATGATGGTATTTGTGGCACTCATCAGTCGGCTCCCAAGATGAAATGGTTACTACGACGTGCTGGGTTTTATTGGCCGGCCAAGATTAATGATTGCTTCAGATATTATAAAGGGTGTGAAGCTTGTCAAAATTTGGTGATATTCGGTTGGCTCTGCTGCTATGCTACATCCCATTATCAAGCCATGGCCTTTCAGAGGATGGGGTTTAGAATTTATTGGACAAATTCATCCGTCTTCATCAAAGGGCATCGGTTCGTATTAGTAGCAACCGATTATTTCACTAAATGGTGCAAGCAAGTGCCTCTCAAGAACATGACGCATACATAGGTAATTAAGTTCATAACCGAGCACATTATTCATAGATTCGGCATTCCTCAAACGTTGACTACAAATCAAGGCTCATCTTTCATGTCACACCAAGTCAGAGAATTTGCCGAATTTTATAACATAATGTTGCTCAATTCCTCTCCATATTATGCCCAAGCCAATGGACAAGCTGAGTCTAGCAACAAAATTTTAATCAACCTCATCAAGAAGAAAATTGAGGATAATCCAAGGAGATGGCATGAGTTGTTGTCTGAAGCATTATGGGCACATAGAATCTCAAGGCATGGTGCTACGAAAGTGACTCCATATGAGCTGGTATATGGTCAAGAGGCTGTTTTACCAGTGGAAGTAAATTTGAATGCTTTGAGAATAGCCAAACAAAATGATTTATCGGCAGTAGACTTTTATAACTTGATGATGGACAATATTGATGAGGTTGCCGATAAAACGTTTGGCTGCTTTGAAGGCCATAGAGAGTGACAAGTTGAGGGTAGCGAGAGCTTACAATAAGAAAGTTAAATTGAAGAATTTTCAACTTGGTGATCTCGTCTGGAAAGTGATTCTGCCGATTGGTTCAAGAGATAAAAAATTCGGAAAGTGGTCTCCAAGTTGGGAGGGTCCTTTTAGGATTACAAGAGTAGTTCCCAGAAACTCATATTTGGTGGAATCCGTACAAGGGGCATTGTTACCTCGAGCTCTCAATGGCAAGTACTTGAAGAAATACCATCCGAGTCTGTGGCAAGAAGCCTGAGTAGGCAATGACCGATGTACGATTATCGCCCTTAGCACAAACATGGCGATACATAATTATCATACGAGAAAAATAAATGGCCGATGGAGTGTTGACATCGTCTTTCGAACAAACACCATGCATATTATTTTTCGGCGTGCAAGCTTTACCGAAAAACAGGGGGCCATGTGTTGACACCGGATTTTGGCATGACATAAAAAGAAAATGAGATGGCCTCGAGTGAAAGGGTTTTCAGCATGGGAAGTTTCACATCGCCGAGAGGAACAACTTTGATGTTTAAGTCATAGCCATCCGACCGCATCTCTAAGGCCGAAGTTGTGCTCAAAGTACTGGATTTTGTATTCAGAACACTGTTCGACTGATTACGCCCCCAAGACGGCCTCTTATGGAAGAATTATCTACATGAATTGTCTTCGTCTCGTTGAAACGATCGATTTTGATATAAATATCATTGCAATCCGAGGTCGTATGCAAAAGTTAGAGCCCGCACAACGAGACCCTCCAGCAAGCAAAATATGACGCCTGGACCAGACACATATGTGGGTGTCTGATGAGATGCGTGAATAATTTGCTGTTTTACACGAGCGATTTGACCCTCGGGATGACCTCTGATGAAAAAACGTTCAACATGAAAAATGTTCATCTCGTTGAAACGGTCAAGATTGCTTTTGGACTCGTTTTTATCCGAGGTTGTTTGCCATCACAAAAAAGACCCGCAAGGTAAAGTCAGTTTAAACCAAACAGTTTTGGAAAGTTTAGATAAAACCAGTCCGGATTTGACTAGGGTTTTGGACGTGAATTGATGCAATTTTCTTGTAAGGAAACCTAGATGAATCTTTTTCTTGTACGGGAAGTCCAGCCGCCTCTTATATATGATGGGGGTGACGGCCGATTGAAACAACACCCAATCCAACAAACACATCTACTACTTTTTCGTGTTTATCTACTTTTTATCTCTCCCTTGTATCTTTCTTCTCGTTCTTCGCTAGTTCTTCATGCTGGAGGGCTGCGGATCCACGAGGCTCTAGGGGCGAGCGAATCGACCTGGAGCAGCCCATAGCCGCCGCGAGCCCTGACGGGGTCCCTCCCGGGCAAGTGGGGCTTCGGGTGTACAAAAGCACCCGCCGATTGTCTTGCGTATCGCGCTGTCGGTCGGGTCTCCTTCGACATAAGTTGCGGTGCATCATCCCGGCGTCGAGGGTACACGTGACGTGTTTGTGTGTCAACAGTTGGCCTGAGTTGGCCTTAGCACCATGAGTCGCCGTAACTCGGCGCATTCACGTGTACAGGACACGAGAAAGAATGTGCGCAGAGATCCATCCACCCCACCCATCTTTCAGAGAGACAAAGAAACGGACGAGCCTACTGCCGGGGCTAGGCAGCAGCAGTAACGTATTGGTCGGAGGACCGAGTATTGAACGGGCGACGGTGGCGCGGCACGCAAAGCGATGGCTCGGTTTGCCTTGGTTTGGTTCGTGCGAAAAGGAGACAGGGGGTCATGTGTTGCGCGCGAGGCCGTACAGTCCAGTTCAGTCCAGTCCAGGCTAGTGCCTTTTCCGCCTTGGCCCCCTGGGCATCATGCTGCCGGCCGCCCGCCCGCCCGCGCGCGCTCGCCTTTTCTTTCAGCTGAATCCAGTGCGCTCTCCTCCGCGGCGAGCTCACAACCACTACTACTCCCAACCGACGGCGACGAGCCGTCCGCCGGTGCCATCGGTGCGGCGGAGACGGGTCGGATCCCCCGTGGAAAGGAAACTTTTCTTCCCGGGCTGGCCAGCAATCTCACCAGACACTCGACTCATTCCGGTCCACTCGTAGCGGCACGATAGAATCTACTCCTACGTACATTGCCAACCGTTAACTAAAGGGAGGCGATTAGTTTACGCACACCCGGCCAAAACCGCCGCGTCCTCCAACGCGGCGGTGTGCATCTCGTGAGCCATTCCACTCCACCGGAGACCTGCTACTAATCCAAGTGTTTCGTAACTTGTAATGGATTCCTCTTGGATGAATAACATTATTGGTCTGTCTCCGGCTCACGTTTTGCCGGCCCGTCCACGTCCCCTTGCCCCAAAGAAGACACGGACGCGCCTTTCCTCGATATACGCCTCCGCACCGCACGCCTCGTGTGTCCCTGCCTGACAAAAAAGCCCAACTGCCGATGCCCCAACGCCTCTCTCTCTCTCTCTCTCTCTCTCTCTCTCTCACACACACACACACACACCTTTGCTGCAGCAGCTCCGCCTGCAGCTGCAAGAGACACCCATCTCCTTTTTCTAACCATTGCCCCATGATTTTTCCTCCTTTTCTTTCTCTCTTTCATTCATCCTCCCCGCCCGCCCGCTGCTAGTTTTCTAGCAGCTTCTCCTTCAGTGGCTTCACTGCAATCTTTGGCATATGCTTGCTGTTCGACCGAGTCCTAGTTCTTGCCGTCTGCTTGCTTGATCTGCCCCTCCGCTTCCTTCCGCCTGCAATGGCCGGGAGCTTCGACGGGAGGGTGCCAACCAGAGGTGTTGAGCAGGTGCGTAAAAACTTGTTTTTCCTTGTCAATTTTTCCTCCCATGCACCCCCTTGAGAATCTGTTTAGCGCCACTTTCTTAGATTTCTTGGTAGATGTAGATCACATGGATTATCAGAATGCTTCTTCTGGATTTGCTCTCCTTTTCCCCCCCTTCATCTCGGCTTTCACCAGTATCTAGTTACTACTCCAGGCCACTGTATACTTCAAAACTGAGCGGATTTATTCCCCGGTAGGATCTGCCAAGAATGTGATCTGATTCTGACGGATTACTTCTTCCTATTACTATTATCCAGGCCATTGTTGCTCTGAAGAAGGGCGCACATCTGCTCAAATGTGGCAAGAGAGGGAAGCCCAAGTTCTGCCCCTTCCGGCTTTCTTCTGTGAGTACTCTACCATTTTTCTGGCTTCTATTCATCTAGTAGTAGCATTAATAAAGTCGAGGATTTAAATCAGGGAGCAGAGATTGTGACCTGTGAGCCCCTGAGATGCCTCACAGTTACTACTACCGAATTTATTTATTTATTTATTTACGCGGTTACTGCAGACAAGCTACCCCCATTCTCTGGAGCTCTGCGGTGATTCGCATGTCCAGCGCAATCATAATACTCCTTTTATATACTCAAACATTTTGACTGCAGCCTTCGCAGCTCAAACAAGCTGTCTGAAGTACACAAATCTGTCACTGTCATGGGGATTTTCCAGAGTTCCTAGGCAATAAAGTTATGGTTGATATACTAATCTGCACCTACAAGCTACTACTGATGCTTTAAGACTTATGTTTTGCATTTCTATTTTTTGTAAATGCTCAATCGCGATTCGATGACACTATCTTCTACTGCTGTTAAAGTTTCGACAGTAAATGGGTCTAATCAAACTGAAATATAGAGCTTTGCTCTTTTCCCCTTTAGTTTACCATTGTGACCTATATAAATCTGTAACAGGAGAAACTGCTATGCAACTAAATCCACCTTCCAGTCATGGCAAACTATTCTTCCTTTTTGCAGGATGAAAAGACACTGGTGTGGTACTCGAAAGACAGGGAAAAACACCTGAGCTTAAATTCTGTGTCAACTGTAATTCTTGGCCAGAAGACTGTACGTAATTCCTTACCCTGAACAAATTATTGTGTTATCTATGTATCATATAATAGTACTAGTTCTAAGGATCTCAGAATTCTGCAGACAAACTTTTATCGTCAGCGTTGGCCTGAGAAAGAACATCAATCCTTGTCACTCGTATACAGAAATGGCGAGTGCTCACTCGACTTGGTATATCCCTTGCCAGATATTATGTCAGTTCATTTGTGATTTCAGTGTCCATTGTTCCTCACCGGTATTGCATCTTCTAAAAATCATGCTGACCCAGATCTGCAGAGACAGAGATCAAGCTGAGTGCTGGCATCTTGGTTTGACAGCGTTGATATCAGGTTCTTCTAGTCCATTTTCATCAGTTGGGTCAAAGAGCAGCAGGCAGATGACTAGTTGCACAAGTACTCCCCGCAGCTATATTCAGCGAAAGAGCAAGCTATCAGCTGTGCATGACACACCAAGGCACAAACAGGTTAGTTCTAAAACTTGTACAATGATATCTAAGTGAACTTTATTTTCACTTCAGAAAGATTCATATGGCCAATTAGGTCTATCTAAACTTTGTATTCAGGGCATTGTCCAATGGACAAACACGACATTCTTAGGTTCTACTAGTGAGGTGTGTCAATTTCAACAAACCATTCTCTGTCCAGATAGCATGATAAGTGCGATGGGTATCAATAATATCCGCATATAAATTATTGGACTTACCACTGAACTCCATTTAAAAAAAAGGAGTGGCATCTTACTGTCGTTAATGCGTAAGTGTGTAGACATTGCTGAGCTATAGTTTAATTTTGCTGGATGTTCTCTGTCATTTTGTAGTATCCTCTGTGGGACTGATCCTTCGTTAATGAATTTCTTCTTGAAGGTATATCCATCTTATGGGAGTCCTAGGATGACACAGAAAGATTTATTTGGTGGTTACCTTGATTGTTCGGAAGCATTATTTTACCAAAGACAGCGAACATTTTCGGACGTGGACTCTTACCTGGAGAGGCTTAGTCCCAAGGTGGCAAATCCAGTTAGGCATAGTTTGAAGGACATTTTGGTTGCTAACAACAAACACAAGACACAGACAATTAGTCGAACACCTAAAGTGAAAGCATTTGAAGGGCCCCGTGCAGCATGCAGACTGGATTCTCTGAAGGATGTTTTTCTCTGGGGCGATGTTGTTGGCAGTACGTTAGACAGTGAAGATATTCCAAAGGCACTTCCGAGGTTAGTGGGATCAACCAAAATGCTCGATGTACAGAGCATTGCTTGTGGGGAGAATCATGCAGCCATAATCACCAAGCAAGGGGAGGTCTTCTCCTGGGGCAAGGAGAGTAGCGGGAGGCTGGGACACAGAGTAAATGACAGCGGTCCGTGTCCTAAAATGGTGGAGTCTCTTGCCTCTGTACATGTGAAGGCTGTTGCATTTGCTTCAAAGCACACCTGTGCAGTCACGGTTTCTGGCGAACTTTTTGAATGGGGTGAAGGAGCTCATAGCATGGGTCTGTTGAATAACTGGCATGGGAGGAACCAATGGTTACCCCACAAATTGTTTGGTCCTATGGACAGCATTTCCGTGTCGAAAATTGCCTGTGGCGAGTGGCACACAGCTATTATAACATCTTCTGGTCAGCTATTCACATATGGGGATGGAACATTTGGTGTTCTTGGGCATGGGGATACACAAGGAATTGGTAGGCCAAAAGAAGTAGAGTCCTTGAAAGGGTTACGGGTGAAATCCGTGGCATGCGGGCCATGGCACACAGCTGCCATTGTTGAAGGAATGAGCAGTGTCAAGTGCAACGCTCCAATTGGCAACCTGTTCACATGGGGAGATGCAGATAAAGGGAAGCTGGGTCATGCTGACAAGAAGATGAAGCTTGTACCAACATGCGTCGATTCACTCATCAGTCATGATTTTCTCCAGGTATCCTGTGGAATGGCTCTGACTGTCGTGCTTACTTCTAACGGGGTGGTATTTACCATCGGAAGTTCCAAACATGGGCAACTAGGGAACCCGCAAGCAGATGGTGAATCTGTTTGCACTGTTGGAGGAACACTTAAGAATGAGTTTGTGACAGAGATATCATCTGGTTCTTCCCACGTAGCCGTGCGGACTATGAACGGAAAGGTTTTCACCTGGGGTAAAGGTGCGGACGGACAACTTGGTTTAGGTGACTATGGCAATAGGAGCTCTCCTACTTTAGTAGAGGCATTAGAAGGTAGACAAGTTCAGAGTATAGCTTGTGGCTCCAATTTTAGTGCTGCAATCTGTTTGCATAAGGGTATCTCAGTGAAGGACCAACCCATATGCAGCAGATGTCAGATGGTTTTTAATTTTACTAGAAAGAAACACAACTGTTACAACTGTGGTTCCATGTTCTGCAACTCCTGCAGTAGTAACAAGGCCGCAAATGCAGCACTTGCACCAGACAGGAACAGAAGGTATCGTGTCTGCGATGCGTGTTTCTGTCAACTAGAGAAAGTCTTGTACTCTGCCGAAGTCAAGCCACAGCCAAAGGTCAGCAAAGGAGAAATGTTTAAAGCAGAAATAATGGCATACACGCCTAAGTTGTCACGTTTATTCAAGGAAGCAAACCTCATTGTTGAAAAGATGGCTTCAGTACAAGGTCCCAATCAAAGAAATGTGGACTCTGCTGTTCCAATCCAAGTGAGAACTGAAAGATGGGGGCAAGTTGAGTGTCCCGCCAAATTTATATCTGCACAAGACAATTTCAGACATCAGCTGGTACCAAATAATCAGATGTCTGGTGTCTCTTTTTCCCAAAGAATGCATGACGCTGTAGGGTTGAAGGCTGGAAACCCTTTGCGACAGTCTACTGATAGCCAGAGAGATGAAATGAGTATGATGGAAAGAATACTCACGGAGGAAGTAAAGCAGCTGCGCTCACAGGTAATTCTTTTTTCATTGCTCAGCAAATTAATTGTTTCCCCCTTTGAGAACTGAGGAACACTGATATTCTTGTTCTTCCTCAACCAGGTCACCACTCTTGCCGAGCAATGCCAGCAGAAAGATCTTATAGTCAAAGTGTACAAACAAAGACTTGATGAAACATGGCTAATTGTTAGGGATGAGGCTGCAAAGTGTAAAGCTGCCAAAGATATCATAAAGGTTCTGACTAATCAGGTATGATATCCACATAATCTCGTTACACGGTATTGGTGGTATTTTGTCCAGTAACAAAGAACTCGTTGCTGCATGATGGATGACATGTTCGGCCGTTGTAAACTGTGCAGTGTAATGCCTTGTCAGCGAAACTTTCGGTTGGTCAGCAACCAGAGAACTCAAAGATGACACGTAATAGCGTCGCAGAACAAGCACCGTCACCAGGAGCCGCGGTGCCAGCAGATGGATCACTCAGTCACCGGGATATCGCCAGAACATTCGACCGTGATGGCTACACCACGGAAGCAGATTCCGTGGATGCTCCTGTCGACGGTGTGATCGAGCAGATTGAGCGAGGGGTGTATGTGACACTTGCCGTATCCCCAGGTGGAAGGAAAGACATAAGGCGGATAAGATTCAGGTGAATCCTGTAAGGCTTTGCTTGTTACCGTTGCTGATTATTAACCTGCCATTATACTTGTGCCAATATCTTTTGCTTTTTCGCCGCAGTCGGAAGCATTTTGGCGAGAAGGCAGCTCAGTGCTGGTGGGAAGAGAACAAGAGCAGGGTATATGCAAACTACAGCGTTGAGCAAGCGGCGACACCACACCTGAATCGCGCGTAATGGTGACCGGCAAAATAATTGTACAGAGGTAACCGGTGCTACCGCTATTAACTGACCAAACCAAACAGTCTTCAGCTAGCAGGCCTTATTGTAGCATGAAGCTGATGGAATTTTGTAAGCTGATACCAAGTGATCTGATCTATCATTTTTTTTTTCTTTTTCGAAAAGGATCTGATCTACCATTTGCTTTGTACAATGGGGGGCAGTTAAAACTTACCACTGTAGATATGCTTCCGATAGGAAGAAGTAGAACTGACGGATTGGCGCGACGGTATGTCCAAATCGATCCTACGGCCAGCAGCGGTTCACAGCCAAGCGACCTAACCTGTAGACAGAAGAACGAGAGCGGGCAGGGGAAACAGAGGCGTCTCGCCGCTGCTACTGCAGGAAGGGAGGGGAGCCGCGCCGGCTGCACCTCCAGGGTGATCTCCGGCGGCGTGCGATGGAGAAAACGGCCTCTACGACCCTCTCCGCCCGCCTCCGGCTACTCCCTCCGCCCCGAATTCGACGGCCCCATAGGACACCTCAACAAAGTGGGCTTGGCGCCGGTAGTTACGAGCCCAGCAATGATTCAGTGTAGGACATCGGTTCTGCCGGCGCGGCTCAGAGAAGAAGCAACAGAGTCCAATTTCTTCAGGCAGTTAACAGAGCAGAACATCGGTTCAGTTCAGTTCGGCAAAACAGCAGTATTACAAGGCTGTAAACAACACATCACAGTTTAGTTCAGTTCAGCAACAACATCACTTCACTTCACTTCACTTCACTTCAGTTCAGTTTAGCAAACGACACCACTTCAGTTCAGTTTAGCAAACATCAAGCAAAAAGGAAAACCTGAGCCATACTTATGTACATAGCCACATAGGTCTCAACACTTCAATATATTACTACCACCCGTGCACTTTTAATACATGGACATTCAGTTGACAGGTTCAGGGAACAACAACAGAAAGTTTAACACAATAGAGATTCTTTTGTAGGTCTGAACAGACTAATTTTTTAAGCACTTAACATTGACATTTGTTCTTACATAATCATTCAAGTACATAGATTTGGCCCTTTTACTTGTACACTTAGGCTACAAAAGAATGTAGTCAACCCTGTCCAAAATACTACTCCCTCCGTCCCATAATATAAGACGTTTTTTGATACTAGTGTAGTGTCAAAAAACGTCTTACATTATCTAACAAGCTTATACTCCCTCCGTTCCAAATTACTCGTTGTGGTCTTAGTTCAAATTTGAACTAAAACCACGACGAGTAATTTGGAACAGGGGGAGTACATGTTAGAACATATCTTCATCATAAGCGGTAGCTGTCATGAGTTGCGGGTAACTCATGATCATGTTGCACTATTGAAACTCCATATTTGCTCCTTTATCGCGGCCATCCTTCTCCACTCCTACTAGAGGCTCTGCACCATCATGTTTCTTTTGTTGCTGCAATAAAAAACCTAGTAAGCAGTTTAGGAATGAATGGTAACAAACACATCATGTACATATTGCTGCATATCTTTGCTCCTTTGTTTTTGGATGCAGCAACTTTAGTTGGCTTGCGCTTCCCTTTGCTCCTTTGTTTTTGGATGCAGCAACAAACACTCAAGCCAAGTTTTCTTTCTCCTCATTTTTTTTTATTGAACCTCTTTTTTTCTTGAGCTTTGCAGCACTAAGAACCTCATATGTTTGTTGCACATTTGGGTCAACATTTTTTTGTCATTACATGGCTTATTCGCCGCATTCGTAATTGCATTGATTTTATCCTCTAATTGTGGACCAACGCAATCAAGAGTGCATTTTCTAACATCAAACAACATTCTAGTACATAATTATTACATCGCTTATGAAAGCACAAGCTCAAACTCAACACAACATAGCATAAAGTTCAACACAGATATAGAACTAGTGATCTTATTGCCCATTCCACGTCCATCACTACACGATGAGATATCTTTCAAGATGTTAGTGAATTTCCGCATCTCGAATTCCATAGTGAACTTGGAAAGAGTTCAATGCGGTCTTTCCTTCTAAATGGACGCACCACATTTTTACATGAATTCACATAATTAGTAATCCAAATCTTGGCCGCGCTTATTCTTAGTCGTCTTATTGTGAAAGATCACGGTGGCAGTCATGATGTATCAAAGAATCTCTTAATCTCAAAACCTAGCCGACCGATGCACAATAGCAAATTGGTCTGGCAAAATCTCAAATACCCTTCCACATCCTTTCTAGCAGCCACAGCGCGCGATGCCACCACCGCCTGCTTCCTCACACCACACTGCGTCGCTAGGCTATACATCAGCGTTAGGCTTCTCGATGTTGTTCCTTGCAACCGTTGTGAGGATACGAAGAAAGCTGATCTGGATTCCCACGCGAAGAACTGCAGGCACATCTTATTGTTCTTCAGCACGGATCCTAAAGCACAATGAAGGGGTGCACTGAAAGGTAGAAGGTAGTAGGGTTTTCTTAGCCGAAAAAGTAGTAGTAGTTTTAGGGATGCAAGTTTGTGACCCTCACCCTACTTATTTGAACTAAATAAAGTAAAATTTCAAAAGTTATGATACTTCTCCCTCAATTTTTTTGTTGATTTAGTTGTCGAACTAAAGAGGGACCTATTTGTAGGTTGGTTTTCATCTGCTAGTCTCTGATTCTCCTGATTCAAGTTCACCTGTGGGTGGATAGCACACATACAACATAATCCGTCATTCTGAAAGTTCTCCGGTGAGGACCGTCTACAGAAGAAGGCTTAACAGCCAGTCCTCATCTAATTACATTCACCCAGCACAACACATCATCTAGTACTCCTATAACAACTAGTACAGTGATAGTTATGAAGTCTTCGGTTCATTTGCCATGCTTAAACATTGTGCAAGTAGGGCATCGGCGCTAAGTTCATTTGTCAAGAACAACACAGTACAACTAAGAAGGCCTTGCGGCATTCTCCTTCCATGCCATTGATGAGAGCTGTGCAATGATTAATTTACATCAGGGCGATCGATTCTACTACAACTACGCCAAAATTATATAGGTCAACGTCGACCTCTGAACCTCCACCAATGGGGGCGAGATCACAGACGCCCAACGAACACTCTGTACCTCGAGGCCTACCAGAGTTACAAGCAGAGCCTCGTCATCTCTCTATCCGCCTCCTCCCTGGGAGCCTGGGGCTGCATCGCCTTGGTCTCAGCCGCGCACCTCTTGTACGGCATGAAACCTCGCTGCTGGACGAAGGTCGGGCTCACACGCTCTCTCAAACCCGCAGCATGCACCACTTCGTCGTCGCCGCCGACCGCTCCCGTGCATGACTCTGCAGAATTCCTGGCTGTTGTTTCAGCCACACTGCTGGAGGCCGTGTTCGACGACGCTTCCCTCCGCCTAAGCTCGTTGTCGGCTTCAGAAGCCTGGTGCTGATGCTGTTGATCTGCCTTGGGGCTCGACGGCACGGGGTACGGCACACTTCCATTGTTGTAGCCGAAGAAAACTGCCCCCTGAGAAACATAGTACATGAACTGCTGCGAGTTTGCCATCCACGGGCTCCATGTGTTTGCCTCTGGTGCACTGGTGGGTGTCTCGGACGAAGTATCCAGTTCCATGTCCGCGGCAGTTTGCAGGCCGCAGGTACCAGGGCTTGGCAGCTGATGTGATTCATTCACAACAACTGTCTTCCCAAACAGCTTCAGGACCGGAGCATCGGACGTGTTGTCACACACCACTTCTTCTGAAGTACCACTACTGCCCTTGGATTTCTGAAACACACAATCAAGAAATTCATCAGAACTGTAAAGATTGAATAATTTCATTCAATAATAATAATGAAATATCTGCTGGTGTGTTGTGTTGATATTTTGTGGACTTATTAAGATCGGATAGTTATATCCTGCAAGATATTATGCTTTTGCTGGGAGTATACCTTGGAATCATTGGTTGGTGGCGCTTGCACAGCGACCTCGGCGGTCCCCGTGCTCGGCGTGGGGCATCGCTCTTCAACGTCGATGGTCGAGGTGTCGCTGTCGAAGCTCTCGGAGCCGAGGCCTATCTGCGAGGTGGTCATCACGGATGTCGGCGAGCCATTCCCCTGCTCACACATGGACAGCTGAGGCTTGTCGACCCGGAGGAGCGCGGGGGCGCGCTTCCCCGGCTGCGCGCTCCTCAGGTTGCACGGGTACGGGTGCACCGACTTCCTCTTGGGCCGCGGCGGCGGGATCTGGATGGCCGGCCCGGCGCCGGAGCTGCTGCCGCCGCTGTCCCCGGACGAGTCCCGGGTGACCTTGGAGAAGAATTTTTGCGCGTGGCTCCTGATCTGCACGGCCGTCTTGGTGCCTATGTGCTCTGCGGAGAGGAAGAAACCTTTGTCAGGTCATGAGGATTTTTTTTAGTTTTACTCGGATAATAAGGAGTTTGCTGGGGAGGAAACGCACCTTGAATTCGGCGCCAGGCGCGGCCATGGAGCTGCATGGCCTCCAGGAAGAGCTTGTGCTCCTCCTCGGTCCATTTCTCGCGCTGCTTGGTTATCATGTACGGCTTTCGCGCCTTGGGGAGGCGGCCCTCGGCCATCATCCGCGTGTCGCTGCCGGAATTCAGCAGATCCGGCTTGGTTTCCTTGAGGAAAGAAAAGCAGACGATTTTGTTAGACTCGATTCGAAGGGAGAACAAGGTTCTACTAATTTCAGCATGAAATTTCTGCTTGGTCAAAAAATTGGACTGCAGAAATAGAAGGAAGAAAATTTTTCCAACCAACAAATATTACTAGCATCTTTTTTCATTTGAGAACAAAAAAGAAAAACAGTTCTGCGGCCGTGGATCTTTCATCAACATGCTTTACTCCCAGAGAAAATCACATCTGAACAAAGATGGAGCAATCAGTACCTGAAAACGAGCCATATCTCTCTCTGGATCCTTCAGAATCGAAGCACCGGCGAAGCCAAATCTGGCAGAGAGGCGGGCGACGAAGAACGGAGGCGAATTCACCAGCTCCTAATCTTTGTTGCTGCTGCTGTTTTCTTCTTCCAGGGAGAGGAGAGGAGAGCAGAGCAGGAGAGGAGAGGAGGGGAGATGAGAGGAGGAAAATGAGGAGGCGTGTGCTGCGACGAGGAGGGAGGGGAGGGGAGGGGAGGGGGGAGAAAAAGGGCGAGGCCAGGGGTGCCACCTCGGACGGGATTTTTGGTGGCTTTACGCTTTTCCCCGGTGCGCTTTTCTGACTCGCGCAAATATCCTAGCGGCCAAATTCGGGAGGCCGCTCGATTCTTGTGGCTCTTGCTGCTTCCTTCACCTGCCACCGCTCCCGTGCTTGTTCGGTAGTGGAGGACTACTGGCACTGGCAGGCAGGGTCACGTCTCCATGACGGTACGTGGCGCTTGTGTGTGGTGTGCTGTGCTATCCCCTCCCGTGGGGCTGCACGAAATGGATGCGTCTTCATCCGACTGTCTATCCATGGCCTCTTTTTCGCCTTTGTTTTCCTCTTTTCCGCAAGGATTTCACCCTTGGTGCGCGCGTGTGTTTACCGACACGTCTGATGGATGTGTTTGTTAGGCCGAAATTTCGCCAGTCAGTGAGGGTATCGGCACATCTCGAATTTCGACTTGTGTTCTTTGTGATTGATCAAGCTTTCTTTTCTGCGAAAAAGTGTTGGTGAAGTTTTGGGCGTGCTGGTTTTCCCTTTTTGGAAGAGTTATGCTACTTCTCTGCCGTATGGGAATCATAGTCGGCCCGGCCAAGCTACATACATCAAGAATTGTGGCCGTCTGGTAAGAATCATGATATGCTAGTTCTCGGTTTGATCGAGTCAGTTAGATGAGACTTTAGTATTACAGAAAAGGGTGACAAAACTAGAGATAACTTGTTAAATGAACACTAAAAAGACTAAACGGTTCAGTAAGTTGAAATACTATCATATAGGAAAAACAGGGCCTTAGAAATAACAAATTTTCTTATAATCACCTACTACCTAAAGTTTTCTTCTTCTACATGCAGCGATTAGTAGATATTTGCCGCTTGATTTGTGGGGACAAAAGGAGATTGGAATATCATCACACGTCGAACAAGCAAAATCCAAAATATCTAAGTGTTCTCCACAAATATCCTGGAGCTTCGATTTGGCAAAACCCAAAAGCGTAACCAAAGATACCCAGCGTCTCGCCTCTAAAAATATCCGGAAAAGCTGCATTGTCATAAATGCTGAACACAATCGTAGAAATAAACATTTTTCTTATAATCAGGTACTCGCTAAAGTTTTATTCTTCTGCACATGGTGATCATATATTTCCCTCTTGTTTCGTTGAAAGAAAAGAGTGCGAGAGGCCTAATTATCCACTCCACACGTGGATGAAGCGAAATGCAAAGGGTAGCAATGAATATCTAGCAGCTCTCCTTGACAAATATCTTGCATCTCGATCTGGCAAAGAACAACCATATACTTTTATAATCTGTTGTGGAAAGCGATATGACTAATTAAATAATCACTAAATCGACCAAAAACCTTGTCGGGCAAGCTAAGGCATTAGAGATAATCATTTTTTCTCATAATCAGATACGCTTATTCATCTACACATAGCTATTAGATATTTGCCTCTTGTTTTGTGGAAATAGCAAATGGGTCTCAGGAGTCAGGTCCCATTGCAGCACCTGAATTAGATTTATTTTAGAAAATTCAAAAGGAGAGAAAAATTCAAAAAACTTTTGGTTTCAAACATGCTCAGGTATTACACTGTGAAAATATGCTAGTTTTAAGTGTTCTTGGTAATGAATCAAGCTTGCTTTTTTGCAAAACATG
Source organism: Aegilops longissima (assembly GCA_021605205.1). Taxonomy (NCBI): domain Eukaryota; kingdom Viridiplantae; phylum Streptophyta; class Magnoliopsida; order Poales; family Poaceae; genus Aegilops; species Aegilops longissima. The sequence goes on along the minus strand of CM038677.1, from coordinate 729,834,435 downwards.
TGATGATAGTAAAGTTATGTGAACCCTAGTTTCCTTTTTTGGAAGAGATATGCTACTCAGCTGTCTAAGGATCATAGTCGGCCAAGCTACGTACATGAAGAATCATATCTGTCTAATAAGAATCATATGCTAGTCCCCTCTTCTATTGTGTCAATTAGATGAGGCTTCATTAATTATAATCCAAAATTTATAACCTACTATTGTATTCTAAAAAAGGGCACAAAAAAACTAAAGATAAGTTGGTTAAATGGACACTAAAAAAAGGCTAGAATGGTTTGTTAAGTTGAAATGTCATATGGGAAAAACGGGGCCTTAGAAATAACTAATCTTCTTATAATCAGATGCTCCCTAAAGTTTTCTTCTTCTACACATAGCGATTAGTAGATATTTACCGCTTGATTTTGTGGGAAGAAAAAGCGCAAGCAACTGGAATATCATCTTCACACGTTGAACAAGCAAAATCCAAAATATCTAAGTGTTCTACTCCAAAAATATCCTGGAGCTTCGATCTGGCAAAAGCGCATGCGAAACACAAAAGCGTAACCAAAGATACCTAGCATCTTGCCTCCAAAAGTATCTGGAGAAGTTAAATTGTCATAAATGTTAAATGCAACCTTAGAAATAATCATTTTTCTTATACTCAGATACTCCCTAAATTTTTGTTCTTTTGCACATGGTTATCAGATATTTCCCTCATATTTTGTCGACATAAAGAAGTGGGAAAGACCTAAATATCCGCTCCACACGTAGATGAAGCAAAGTGCAAAAGCACAACCATGAATATCTAGCGGCTCTCCTAAAAAAATATACTGTAGCTCGATGTTGGCAAAGAAGGACCATATACTTTATAATCTCTCGTGGAAAAAAAGAAGGACCATATACTTTATAATCTCTCGTGGAGAAAAAGAAGATACAATTGATTAAATAATCACTAAATAGACTAAAAATCTTGTCAGCCAAGCTAGGGCCTTAGAAATAATTATTTTTCTCAAACCTTATACCCCTGAAGTTTCGTTCTTCTATACACGTACCTATTAGATATTTGCATGTTGTTTTGTCATAAGAAGAAGTGTGAGAGACTGAAATATCATCATCACACCTCAAACCAGCAAAACACCAAAATACCTAACAATTTTGCTCCAAAAGTATCAAGCAACTCCATCTTGCAGTGAACAAGCAAAAACCAAAAGTGAAACAGATAATATTATCATTAAACTAAAACAAAAAAAACTTTTTTTTGCCTAAGTTGCATTTCATAAATGGCAAACACAACCTTAGAAATAACTATTTTTGTTATAATCAGGTACTCCCTACAGTTTTATTCTTCTACATGTAGTGATTTGGTATTTATGTCTTGTTCGTCAAAAGATAAAGCTCAAGAGACTGAAATGTCATCATAACACCTCAAACAAGTGGAAACCAAATAAGTGGTCTCCTCCACAAATACCTTGGAGCTTTGATCCGACGAAGAACAAGCAAAAACCAAAAGCGTAACCAAGGATATCTAGCATCTCGCCTTAAAAAATATCAGGAAAAGCTGCATTGTCATAAATGCCAGGCACCACCTTAGAAATAACTAATTTTCTTATACTGCGCAACAAAATAAATCTTATACTAATCAAGTAGGAGCATTGCCTAAACTTTAATTCTTCTCGACATGGATTCATGGTTATCAGATATTTCCCTATTGTCTTGTCGACAACGAGGAGTGCGAGAGACTTTACGCCCCGAGCAAGCGAAATACAAAAGGGTAACCATGAATGTCCGGCAGGCCTCCTCAACAAATATCTTGCAGCTGGATCCGGCAAAAGAGCGAGCAAAAACCCAAAAGCGTAGCCAAGAATATCTCTCTCTCATAGCTAGCTAGCTCCAGGAGGAAATATCTCTGCATAGTAGCTCGCTCGATCTGGGAAAGAAGAAATATCTCGTGTTGGGATCACACGGGACTGCTGAAATCTCTGATAACCATTTTTCTCATAATCAAATACGCCTATTCATCTACACGTAGCTATTAGATATTTGCCTCTTGTCTTGCGGAAATAGCAAATGAGTCTCGGGTCCCATTGCAACACCTGAATTAGTTTTTTTTCTAGAAAATTCAAAAGGAGTCAAAAATTCTGAAACTTTTTGGAATCAAACATGCTCAGGTATTACACTTGTGTTCTTGGTAATGAATCAAGCTTTTTTTTTTGCAAAATGTGTGATGATAGTAAACTTTTGCGCATCCTAGTTTCCTTTTTTGGAAGAGATATGCTACTCAGCTGTCTAAGGATCATAGTCGGCCAAGCTACATACATGATGAATCATATCTGTCTAATAAGAATCATATGCTAGTTTCCTCTTTGATTGTGTCAGTTAGATGAGGCTTCATTAATTCCAATCCAAATTTTATAACCTACTATTGTAATCTAAGAAAGGGCAAAAAAAATCAAGATAAGTTTGTTCTTCTGCACAAGGTATCAGATATTTCCCTCTTGTTTTGTCGACAGGAAAAAGTGCGAAAGACCTAAATATCCGCTCCACACGTAGATGAAGCAAAATGCAAAAGCGCAACCATGAGTATCTAGCAGCTCTCCTCAACAAATATATTGTAGCTCGGTCTGGCAAAGAATGGCCATATACTCTTATAATCTGTCGTGGGAAATAACAAAAAAGGGAGATACAATTAATTAAATACTCGCTAAAATAGACACAAAAAAACTTGTGAGAGAAGCAATCCAAGGTATTTGCATGTAATCAGGTACCCCCCTTACAAATAATTATTTTTCTCAAATCTTATACCCCTAAAGTTTTATTCTTCTATACACGTACCTATAGATATTTGCATGTTGTTTTGTCATAAGAAAAAGTGTGAGGGACTGAAATATCATCATCACACCTCAAACCAACAAAACCAAAAATATATAACAATTTTGATCCAAAAGTATCAAGCAACTCCATCTTGCAGTGAACAAGGAAAAACCAAAAGTGAAACCGATAATAATGTTATCATTAAACTAAATAAAAAAGTATCCAACATTTTTGCCTAAGCTGCATTTCATAATGACAAACACAACCTTAGAAATAACTATTTTTCTTGTAATCAGGTACTCCCTATAAATTTATTCTTCTACATGTACCGATTAGGTACCTACGGCTTGTTCGTCAAAAGAAAAAGCTCGAGAGACTAAAATGTCATCATAACGCCTCCAACAAGTGGAAACACCAAATAATAGGTCTCCTCCAGAAATATCTTGGAGCTTTGGTCCGACGAAGAACAAGCAAAAACCAAAAGCGTAACCAAGGATATGTAGCATCTCGCCTTAGAAAATATCAGGAAAAGCTGCATTGTCATAAATGGCAAACACCACCTTAGAAATAACTAATATTTTTATACTGTTAAAAAACATAAAACATACTGTATAATCAAGTAGTATTCCCTAAACTTTTATTCTTGTGCACATGATGATCAGATATTTCCCTATTGTGTTGTCGACATAGAAGAGTGCAATAGACTTCACGCCCCGAGCAAGCGAAACGCAAAAGGGTAAGCATGAACGTTCGGCAGGCCTCCTCAACAAATATCTCGCAGCTGGATCCGGCAAAAGAGCGGGCAAAAACCCAAAAGCGTACCCATAGAATATCTCTCGTAGCTACAGGAGGAAATATCTCTGAATAGTACACGGGCCTGCTCGCTCGATGTGGGAAAGAGGAAATATCTCGTGTCGTGTTGGGACGGATCGCACGGGACTGCTGAAATCTCTGACCTGACCCTGTCCACCTCCCGGATTGATTCCTCCAAAACTGTAATTTTCTCGAAACAGTGTGCACACGCCTTGCCCGCTTTGAAATATCGCCAGTCGGGACGGGACCCACCCACCCGCCTCACTGCTGGGATGGATGAATGGACGGATGGATAGAAAAGCGCAGGGGCGGCGGGGCCCGCCGCTCGCTTTTTGGACACGTCAAAGCCGGCAAGCTGGCCGAGGGCGTCGCTCGCTGCTGACGCCTCCCCACGTGGTTTTCCTCCTCGGATGGGCATGGACGATCCTCCTCCACATGCTCCTGAGTCCGGGTTGGCACCGCTCGCGGTCGACGGGAGCCTTCCCAGCCACATGCTCTCTCCGCACCACTGGAAGAGGGTTTGGGTGGAGACGTGACCCGCCCGCCAGACGCTTGGGTTTCTCGCGGAGTCGCGAGAGGCGGATGTTGCCTGTGCCCACCACTGTGTCGCCCACGAGGTCGTGCCGTGTGGCGCAGCTGCGCGAGTATCCAGGTATTATCCGTCGGCGTCGTCGGCATCGGCATCGGCATCGGCCATCCGTTTATTTATTTTAGTTAGAAAAACATCGTTTGGTGAGTTGATACTAAGAGATAAACCATTGTTTGTGTGGTGACACTGCGACCGGATAGGATATAGCGAGGCTGGGTCATGCTCCACTCGTTTAGCATAGCCTAGTCCGAGGGCAATAATTCACTCACTCACAGGCGCTTTTATTGCCGTCTTTGGGTTCGGGACGGCGACGCTTCCAGCTAGTAGGGTCGATGCTTGGATATGCTGCCTCGGGCGGTTTATCCTTTTTCTTTTTTCGACCGCGGCGAGTAGCAGTCCAAGGTTGGTTTCTTCACGCATAATGATAATATTATTGTTGTGAAAACCCGACTCGTGTGTGCAAAGCGATGGCTTTTGTTTGCCTAAAGAAAAGGCCTGGCCACTGCGGGGCGAGCAGCTGGCGCGACGCACCTCATCCGGTGCACACGAGAGGCCGCTGGCTCTGTGATCTGTACAGCACGCCCTGGCACTGGTGGGCAGCTTGTGGCGGAGACGAGAGAAGAGGAGACTTGCTTTGGGTGCGCCGAAACTAAGGCCAACCCCACCGCGCGACCCTAAACAGACATCCGCTTTAGCCGGATTTTGTCCTTTTGAGACGCTGATGGATTCGCCTATGTCCGCGTTTGTCCGATGCGTGGATGCGTCCAACGTGCGGCCGCATCCCAAAACCTGTCCGCGGTGAACATGAATAGAAAAATTTAAAAACTTAAATGAAATGACTGAATAAATAAATAAACGTAGTTAAAAAAAATATATATATATATATATATATATATATATATATATATATATATATATATATATATATATATATATATATATATATATATATATATATATATATATGGAAAATCCATCCTACCACCTGGGGTAGTTACCCTACATGTCTCATATACTATCTTATGGTAGTATATATCATACTTTATCATTTTAAGTATGTTCATATACTATATATAAGATACTCCAAAGTGAGTTACATGAAAAAATTTCATGTTGGCCCATGGTTTTATTATATTTATGAAATACGTACATATTCGTACATAAAAGAGAGCATACTCAAAATATGATATATACTATCAAAAAAATAGTATATATACTACCTAAACATTCTTATATACTACATACTACGCGTACATACTCTCCCATTTGATAGATACTACATACTACATATAAAACTCAAGTGGTGGTAACTACCACTGGTGGTAGATAAAATTTGAGATATGCGGGGTAACTACTACCGGGTGGTAGGATGGATTTTCCTTACGGCCACAAAACGGCCTAGTTTATCAGTCCACTTAAACGACCCAGTTCGTAATTAACATAAAACCAAAATAAACGCCTCCATGCGCGCCGCCGTCGATGCTCATATGGCCGACGCCGTCTTTCATCGTCACGGTGTAAGTCGCTGCTCGTCACGACTGTGTCGGCGACGACGTGCGCGTCGAGGTGGGCGGCGGTGTGTGGTAAACGAAGCGGTTGGACGGCGGAGGTGCCTACACCACCTCCTCCGTGGTAGCGCCTCCGCTCCGGTGGCCATGGCGGCGTCGGGCGCCAGTTCACGCCCACGGCGTCGGCCATCTCGTCTGCCGTGCACGACCAGCCCCACCACTGGCCCACCAGGGCCGGGTGGAACGCGGCCACCAGCAGCTCCTCCATCACCTCCTCCTTCGCCACCATCTCCAGCTCGGGATGGCGACCTCGCCGACGGTGGAGCGGGCCATCATCTCCTCGAGGCCCTCCCACTGGCGCTCATCGTGCGTGCGCATGGAGTCCTCCATGACGCGCGCAACGGACGAACCTCTCCTCCTCCGTCATGCGAGGTGGTGGTGGCGATGGGGGCGGCGGCGGCGGCGTGGGCGTGACGCCGCGCACCCGCCTCGCCCGCGCTCTTGGGGAAGCGGCGGCTGCGCGCTCCTGTCGTGGCCGCTGCGGCCCTGCCGAGGTGCCGGCGAAGAACGACGCGCGCCTGGTGTCGTGCTCGTCACGAAACCAGGTGTCCCAGAGCCCGGAGTCGGGGGCGTACCTGGCGTCGTAGAAGAGGTCGTCGGGGAGGAGGCGGCGGCGGCGCCGCTCGATCTCCTCGTCGCGCGCATGGCCGCTCGTCGGGACCGGCGGGATCGGGACCTGGTCGGCGGAGAGATGCCAGTTATTGGGAAGATGGACGTCGCTCCAGGGGAGCGGCATCCTCGTCTCCCAATAACTCGGCACACCGACGCGCGGATGTAATGCCGGTCGCGTTCGCCGGCGGACGTGGGCGCGATGGAGAACGCGGGCGGCGTGGGGGCCCGGCGTGGTGGTGATGGCGACACGGGCTCCTCTTTCTTCACCGAGCCGCGACGGTGTCCCGACGAGGAACCAGCCTCGCGGTCGTGCTTGCCTTTGCGGCCGTAGTTCCAGAGGCCCATGGCTGCGGGCGGCCGGCCGGTGAGTTCTTGGCTAGGGTTTGGGTTCGGCGCTGTCGGGTTTCGAGGAGGCCGCGAGGTGGCGTGGGGCAGTGTGGACAACGATCCGTCCACGCTTTCCACTTAAAGAAGGACGACGACTGTTCGACGTGCGGATGATAGGTGAGGCCGCCCGCTCGTGCGCATTGATGTGGGCGGGTGGGAGGTAGGTGGCCGCCTGCCACGCGGCCCCGACGCGGACGAGGCGCGTGTCCGTTTGATGTCCGTCTTGACCCAAACCCGGCGCAAGTTTGCTCGAAATGGACCGGCCCGAACACAAAACAGACAAGATGGGCCGGGCCGTCGCGCGCTGGGCCTTCTCCTTTGTCCGTTTTACCCCAAACAGACGGGGCCAGACAGGATAGGGTCGCGCGGTGAAGTTGGCCTAAGCCAATCGGTCTGGAAGCCACCACCCACCTCGCAACGCTGGTTGGTGAACGGAAACTCGGTGCACATGGCCCTGGGCGGTCACACCTTCTTCCAGGGGGCTCCAGGTTCCTGAGTAAAACCTCAAAAAGCGGGCATGAAAGTGCACGGGGTTTTGTTGGATACTCTACTTCGGTGGTGTCCTCGGAGCCGTCGTGCCAAACCGTGATCCATGCCAAGCCTTGCCGACTGGTCGGACATCACCATCTTCAATTCCTGGACCTCTTTTGTGGTACAGACCCGATGACTACTGCTAGCAAGTTCCTACGGGTGTGTCGTACCGTATTCTCCGTTCTCCGTAAAAAATATATGCAAATTCGTCTACTTGGCGGCATATATGATTCTGGCGAATAAGTTTATGACGCGTTTGGTAGGTTGCATTACCATCAGCCAAGCCTGCGCGGGATGTTTTCGGCTTGTTTGGTTGTGTGGGCTGCATATGTTTTTTGGCCCACACAAAACTTAAAGCAGTTCTGGGTCTGCATCCAGAGAAATGGTCGAATCGGTCATTTTTTGCGAGTCAGTTGATGGGTGTGCTACATAGGGGGTGTTAACTTGTCTAAAAAACATAGGGGGTGTTAACCACGTCAGCCCCTGAGCATTGGCGGGGACAAGGACCCCAAGCTATCAACCAGTACGCTTGTCCATTCAAATTTGAGGTTGTGATGTTATGATCTGATGGTAGCACTGATCAAATGATCAATGCAACTGCCAATCATCATCACTACTTTGCTTACTGTCGTCCACTTAACTGAAAAAATTATGAAGTGGAACACGGTCGGCGAAGGAGCACATGTCTTTGTCGGCGTCGAGGATGCCGAGGACCTCATCCCCACAAACCGTTGGCTGAAGAGGGTGGAGGTTACGGGCAGGGTGGACGCCATGAGAGTGGCAATAGGCGCTGGCAGGAGGCCGAGGATCAACCACAAGGAGGGTGCACGGGAGCCGACCAGGTTCTACGTGTAGATCAAGGACCAGGAGGACATCGCCATGCTGGTCATCCCGGCCGCCTTCAGGCCGGTGATGAAGAAATGGCTGGTCGTCGTCCCTCTTCATGTTGTCAGCCTCTCTGCCAACAAGTGGTGCGAGTTATGGGTCCAGGTGCAGATGGTGCTCGGGAGGGGCTAGGAGTACTTCTGCCGGCATCACAGGATCGTCCTCGGCGACCTACTCTTCCTAGGCTCGGCATGAAGGTGCAGATCTATAACTCAAGCACCTTGAACATCTGCTAGGTCCGGTGCTCGATGCAGAGCCGTGCCGGCGACATCAACCATGCCCTTTAGGTTCTCTTTGTAGATCATCTGATATCTGAACTTAAGTCTGGCCGTCTCTTTTGCTGCAAAACATGTCTATATTTTGCTCAGGGATCACCCTGGGGTCCAGCATGGGATGCCCCGTTGTTTGAAACTTAAGCGTAGTACTACCTTCGTCCTGGTTTATTGGTTCCCTTTGTAATTTATGCCAAATTTTGATCAAAGATTTAACTAACAAAATGCTAATGCATGTCAACACAAATTATATCGTTGGATTTGTATTTAAACATAGTTTTCGATGATATAATTTTTTATAACATGCATGAATATTTTGTTAGTTAAATTTATGGTCAAAATTTGGCACAAAATACAATGGAGACCAATAAACCAGGACGGAGGTAGTAGTATTATGAACTACTTGTTCTTATGTGTTGTTCTTGCTATTCTTGTTGTTTTTGTGTGATCTGTTCTGCCGTTGTTGTGTTTTGGCTGTTGTGGAGTGCTGCAAAAGGGGTGGTAAGGCCACCCACCACATTTAAAAGGGGTGAGCAGAACATCTACTTGCACACATCCAAACTGTTGTACTTTGCATCTGCTCACCTCTGAAGCACAAACGCAGGCAACCAAACAACATGTCGCAAGTCGGGCCTTGATGCAACGCAGACAACCAATCAACATGCAGATGTTGATTTTTTGCCTACATTAGCTCAACTAGGCCCAGATGGGTCAAGTATGCAAAGTGCTAAAAAATGGATCAGGTAACCAAACATGTCATTAATGGTAAGACCACCAACCCCCCTATCGAGCTCGCAGATGACAAGGAGCCCTAGCCCAGCCCATCAAGGCCCAATAGAAGCAGGAAGCCCAACTACTTCTTTGGCCTGGCCACACGGGAAATGTGAGGAGCTACTTATGAGCGAGTGGGACCTACGGGTCAGTCACGACAATGTAATTGGCAAACACTTTTCCCGAAACCTCCTCTCTCTCGTCTGAATCTCCTCCTCCATCTTCCACCAAACCCTACCCTAAATCCTTGTTCTCGACCTATGCCTGTGCAAATTGAGAAGAGCCTCTATATTATCTCAAGAGAACCACCTTCACCACGGGCCAGTAGCGTCACACCGGCGAAGTGGAGCATCGGGCCGACGACTTGGTGGCGGCGCTCAAGGCTATCCAAGAGCAGAATGCATCTATCCAGAAAGCGGTGAAGGTGTCCATGATACGTCTCCAACATATCTATAATTTTTGATTGTTTCATGCTGTTATATTATCAATCTTGGATACCTTATATGCATTTTTATGCTATTTTATATCATTTTTGGGGGCTAACCTATTAACCCAGTGCCAGTTGCTATTTTCTGCTTGTTTTTGGCTTTTCAGAAATTCAATACCAAATGAGGTCCAAACACGATGAAACTTTACGATGATTTTTTCCTGACCAGGAGGGACCCTAGAAGGTTCGGAAGAAGGCCAGAAGGGCTACGAGAGAGCCACGAGCTCACAGGGCGCGCTCCTTGAGCTCATGGGCCCCATGTAGCTCCCTCGACCTAATTCCAACTCTATAAAGTTGCAAATATTCCCAAACCAACGGAGAGCCACACGGGACACTTTTTCCGCCACCGCAAGCTTCTGTTCTTCCGCGATCCCATCTGAAGGCCTTTTCCGGTACTCTGTCGGAGGGGGAATCGATCATGAAAGGCTTCTACATCATCCTTGCTGCCTTCTGATGGTACGTGAGTTTCACCACAGACCTATGGGTCCATAGCTAGTTGATAGATGGCTTCTTCTCTCTCTTTGATGTTCAATACCATGTTCTCCTCGATCTTCTTGGAGTTCTATCCTATATAATCTTCTTTTGCGGTGTGTTTGTTGGGATCCGATGAATTGTGGGTTATGATCAGATTATTCATTGAAAGTAATTGAGTTTTTTTTTCTGAACTTTATTATGCATGATTGTTATAGCTTTGTATTTCTCTTCGATCTATCTGTTTGGTTTGGCCAACTAGACTGATTTATCTTCAGCAGGAGAGGTGTAATGGGTCCAATCTTGCGGTGTACTCACCCAGTGACAATAGGGGTAGCGAGGCACGTATAGTGTTGTTGACATTAAGGGTAAAACGACGGGGCTTATTCATATTGATTGGGTTTACTTTGTCTACATCATGTCAACTTGCTTAAGGCGTTATTGTGTTTGTCATGAACTTAGTACCATAGATGCATGCTAGATAGCGGTCGATTGGTGGAGTAATAGTAGTAGATGCAAGAAGGAGTCAGTCTACTTGTCACGGACATGATGCCTATATACATGATCATTTCCATGAATACGTCATAACTATGCACTTTTTTACCAGTTGCCCACTAGTAATTTGTTTACCCATCGTATGCTATGTGTTCGAGAGAGAGAAGCCTCTAGTGAAAACTATGGCCCTCGGGTCTACTTTTATCATATTACTAAAACCAAAAATACCTTGCTGTAATTTATTTACTTTTATTTTGTTTTGCAATTTATCTATCTATCTACCTATAGAAGATTTGATCCTTGCAAGTAATGAGTTCAAGGGGATTAACAACCCTATTGCCCGCGTTGGTTGAAGTATTTGCTTTTGTGTGTGTAGGTGCTGCCGAAGGGATTTTGCTTGGTTGTCCTATTGGTTCGATAACCTTGGTTCTCACATAAGGAAATACTTATCTCTACTATACTGCTTCACCCCTCCTCTTCGAGGAAAATCCCAAATCAGTTTACAAGTAGCAGTTCACGACTCTCTTCGAGGAGATCCGACCTGCGGTGATCGGTCTGGCAAAGTGGAGGTCGACGCTGGAGAATTCGATCGCGGGTCTGGAGCAGGAGCTTGGCAGCATGCAACGGGAGCTGGATCTCATCGCGAGGAACCCTGTTCTCAAGTTCAGGCCGATGGATCTTCCTCCTTTGCTACCATGGCCTAGAGGTGTGCCGCTCTATATCGCCGACTGGATCAACCAATGGGACAGATGCCCACTTTGTTGAAACACCACATCGAGGGCTGGACCGGTAGTCACCACCTTTGCCTCGCCTTCAGTCGTGGGTACGTTTCACCCGTCCGATCCCCGCTCTTCTACTGTCCATCGGTCTCCTAATCACTGTTCTCGGCCTCTAGGCGATCGCCTTAGCATGAACCGTCCCGCTTCAGTAGCCCACATCTGTTACCCTCTGGCAGTCCCTGTCCACGTCACGCACCCTTGCTCTCTCGCCCAAAGATGGATTTGTCTCAATTTTTGGCTGAATATGCACACCGTTTGTCGGAGCTAAATCTGGCAGATCCCTCGGTAGGGTATCTGAAAGTGCAACTAATCCCCGGGTGGTCTTGGTAATTCATAACAACATATAGCTCAATGAACTAATATCGATTCAATTTAAATATATCAGAAAGTTCAATGATTGGCATGACATGGACTAGAGATGTGGACCCCTCAAAATGCTAAGGACAGATATTGGCAAAGGCTCAAGACTCTTCATTTTCATTTTAGTGATCCAAGATCACATTGAGTCCACAGGAAAGCCAATACTATTAAAAGGGGATGAGGTGTTGCTTAGTGGTCTACTTGCTCAAAATGCTTAGTGATATTGCTCCAAAACCCTCAGCCACTTTATCATTTCCACATATGTCCAAAACCTAAAGTCTCGGCCCACCGATTTGATCTATCCGGCGCCACCGAGTTCATTTGGCCTAGCCACTGCCAGAAACCCTAGACAATTTGGTCTCACCGATACGGATCTCGGTCTCACCGAGATGGCCTTGCAAACTCTGTGTTTCCCTTCATAACATTTCGATCTCACCAAAATGAGCGATCGGTTCCACCAATTTTCCTGACCAACTCCCTGTTTGCTCATTGCTGAAATCGGTCTCACCGAGTTCATGCAACCGGTCTCACCGAGATGAGGTTTTTCCCTAGCCCTAGCACATCGGTCCCACCGAGTTGATCATGTCAGTCCCACCGAGATTCCTAACATTCACATTTTGAACTGAATCGGTCTCACCGAGTTCTTCTATTCGGTCTGACCGAGTTGGGTCAAATGTGTGTAACGGTTGGATTTTGTGTGGAGGCTATATATACCCCTCCACCCCCTTCTCTATTTGAGAGAGAGCCAGCAGAACATGCCTACACTTCCACTACTCATTTTCTGAGAGAGAACCACCTACTTATGTGTTGAGACTAAGACATTCCAATCCAACCACAAGAATCTTGATCTCTAGCCTTCCCCAAGCTGCTTTCCAATCAAATCATCTTTCCACCATTGCCAAATCTATGAGAGAGAGTTGAGTTTTGGGGAGACTATCATTTGAAGCACAAGAGCAAGGAGTTCATCATCATCACACCGTCTATTACCTTTTGGAGAGTGGTGTCTCCTAGGTTGGTTAGGTGGCACTTGGGAGCCTCCGACAAGATTGTGGAGTTGAACCAAGGAGTTTGTAAGGGCAAGGAGATCGCCTACTTCGTGAAGATCTACTTGAGTGAGGCAAGTCCTTCATGGGCGATGGCCGTGGTGGGATAGACAAGATTGCTTCTTTGTGGACCCTTCGTGGGTGGAGCCCTCCATGGACTCGCGCAACCGTTACCCTTCGTGGGTTGAAGTCTCCATCAACGTGGATGTACGATAGCACCACCTATTGGAACCACGCAAAAAATCTTCGTGTCTACATTGCGTTTGCCTTCTCCAAACCCTTCCCTTTTACCTTCATATGCAATGTTTTACTTCCCGCTGCTACACTCTTAGAATTGCATGTGTAGGTTGATTGCTTGACTTGTGATAGTTGCTAAAATCTGCCAACACTTAAAATTGGGAAAATGTTAGATTTTTATTTGGTCAAGTAGTCTAATCACCCCCTCTAGATCTACTTTCGATCCTACAAGTGGTATCAGAGCCTTGGTTTCCATTTGCCTTGATTTCCATAACTTTGGTGATCATAGCCTTGGTTTCACAACCTAGGAGAGTATGGCATCTAGCGAGGGAAATTACCTCTGTAGAGGTCCTTACTTTGATGGTACTAATTTTGCTAGTTGGAAGCATAAGATGAAAATGCATATTCTTGGTCATAACCCTATCGTTTGGGCTATTGTGAGTATTGGCTTGCAAGGTGAATACTTCAAGGATGGAAGAGAAACGGATGGTGAAGCGTCCGCGGAAGAATTGAAGATGTTGCAATACAATGCTCAAGCTTGCGATATTCTTTTCAACGGATTGTGCCCTGAAGAATTCAACCAAATCAGCCGTCTTGAGAATGCTAAAGAAAGTTGGGATACTTTGGTTGATATGCACGAAGGTACCGAGTCCGTCAAGGAATCCAAATTGGATGTGCTTCAAAGTCAACTTGACAAGTTCAAAATGAAGGATGGTGAAGGAGTCGCTGAAATGTACCCTAGGCTTGCTCTCATCACAAATGAGATTGCCGGCTTAGGAAGCGAAGAGATGACTGACAGATGCATCATCAAGAAGATCCTAAGATCCTTGGATGGAAGATATGATACCGTGTGCACCTTGATCCAAATGATGCCCAATTACAAAGATCTCAAGCCAACGGAAGTCATTGGTAGAATTGTTGCTCATGAGATGTCACTCAAGGATAAGGAAGAGCTCCACAACAAATCAAGTGGTGCTTACAAAGCTTCATGTTATGCTCCTACAACATCAAGTGAGAAACAAGTCTTCAATGAAGAATTGAGCTTAATGGTGAAGAACTTGAACAAGTTCTAGAAGAGTAGAAGCAAAGAGAGAAGTTCCAAGTCTAGGTCCTACAGTGACGAAAGATCTTCTAGTCGTGATCGCAATTGCTACAATTTTGGAAGACCCAGACACTACTCTAGCGAGTGTACGGCTCCCTACAAAGGAAGAGAAGACTCACCTAAAAGGAGAAGTAAAAGAGAGGAATCACCTCCAAGAGAGAGAATGAGTAGAGATGATCGTTATGAACAAAGACCCTCTCATAGAAGCAAGGATTCAAAAAGGAAGGACAAGTCATCAAAGAGCTACACAATACGAAGACATCAAGCTCACGTTGGTGAATGTGTATCCGGTTCCAACTCTGACAACTACTCTGAGAGAAGTTACCACTCCGACTCTGGATATACTCAAGATGAAGGTGTTGCCGGTCTTGCACTTGTGTCATCCTACTCCTATGACATATTTGACTCACCAAATGAAGGAATTGGAAGATGCTTCATGGCTAAAGGCCCTAAGGTATCACACCCCGAGTATGTTGATTTCAATAGTGATGAAGATGATTTGCTAGGTGATGATGATTTACTTGTTGACATCACTAGTAATGAAAACTATGATGAAATTGCTATTAATCATGCTAATCAAGATAAATCAAATGACAATGATAATAAGGAGATTGAGCATCTAACTGAAGAACTAAATACTCTTAAGTTAGCTTATGAAACTACCTTAGAGGATCATCGAGAGCTTTTAAAGACTCATGAGAAGCTACGCTTTGAGAAGCTCAAACTAGAGCAAGAGCATGGGTTCTTAAAAGCAGTCAATGATGATCTTCGAAAGAAAAGTTCTTCTTACATTGCCAAGTGTTTACTCTTGTCTACTTACACGCCACAAGTAAAATCTAGCAACAAGAGCAAGAAGATTTTTCTTCTAGTAGTAACAATAATCATGTTAAATCCAATATTGTTGCTTCTAGTAGTTCTCTTGATCCCACTAATGATTCTCTTATACAAGTTACACTTGAGCAAGAAAATAGCTTATTGAAGGGAATTATAGAGAAAGGTGTTTACAAGAGCCTTGCCGAAAGTAAGGAATTTAAGGAAATTGTACGCAAGCAAGGAAGGCACCGGAAGAATCAAGTTGCTGGTTTTGAACGAAAGTTCAATGCCAATGGAGTTGAGTAGGAAGAAGATCAATACCCCAAGACGAAGTTTGTTCCTCAACAAGAGAAGTATGACCCTACTTCTTTCAAGGGAATACAAGCTCAAGATGATCTTCCACCACAAGACCACAAGCTAAAAGGCAAGGACAAGCTTCAAGAAGAGATTGATTCATTTGAAGAAGCTCCAAAGGCCTTGGTTAAGTGGGTTCCCAAGACTACATCAAGTTCTACTTCATCAAGTACGACTACAACTCCAAGGATTCCCATCAAGTTTATGTGGGTCCCAAAGAAGAAGAATTAGAGAGTTCTTGAGGGTGACTCCGCCAACATACTTCACTCATATTCATTTTGGCAAGGAAAAGTGCAATCAACTTCCATATCTTGCACTAGTTCAAGGAGTCACAAACCCTCTTGTTGGTAAGACAAGGGACAAGGTAACCTAATGCTTTCATGGACATCATCATATGTGTGTTTCACTCTATGTCTATGGATATCCTTGTGTGTTCCTTGTGGGACTAACCCATGTAGGTATTGAAAGTGCAACTCACTCCAATGGATTGACCCAAATGATCTGCATCAACATTGAGCATCCACATCTTCAACATCTACATGAAGTCATCATCGACAAAACCCAAGGTTAGTTCATCCCTGTTAGGGGGGATATCACATCTAGGGGGAGCTTTGCTCTAAAAATTGAGCTAAAGCAACTCAAATGATGTGAGCACAACAATGCTTTATGTAAAAGTGGCAACCCCACTTGTGTGCTTAAATGATGAGTATGACCTATGATCAAATGTTCTCATTTGACTCCTAAGTCAATATACTCATATATAGATGACCTAGTCATTGCCAATTGCTTGACAGATGCTAGAGTGATTGTGCATGCTTTGCCACATATTTCATTTGATATCTTATTGTGTGAGCATGTTGGTTGCATAATTTTCTCCATTCGAGGACATCCATTTGTTGCTTTGATTGTTTGGTTTTTCTCTTTGCCAAATGGATGGACATGAATGCCTAAGTACTCCCTCTAGATATCTATGCTTTTCTCGTCTCAACTCTATTCATGCTACATCACAAAGCTTGAACAAGTCGAATTCGGACCCTCCGGGTGAGGAGCACTCGGAGCCACCAATCCTTCAAGGGCTTAAACTTCCAAAACCTCTTAATGCATCTCGGTCAGACCAACTCATCACACTCGGTCTCACCAAGCTCATTAAGTTGATCTAGGTTTTCATCTCGGTGCTACCGATTTGAACAATTCGGTCACACGGAGTTGCTATAACTGCTAGCAGTTTTGCATCTCGGTGCCACCGAGCCGTTCCACTCAGTCACACTGACAGTGACTGGGTATATATAACGCGGGTTGAAATTTTGGAAATTCCTCCAAACCACTCGTCTATGCCTCCCAGCTCTTCCGCCCCCTTGGTGTCCGGATCGTCTTCGTCGTCGGTAGTGTCCTCCTGCCGCCGGTCTCCGTCGTCGTCAACGGAAATCTCATAGCTGTTGTCGCCGAAGCGAGTTCGTCGCCAAGTTAGGGTACGAACTCGACCTCTTTGTGCATTCTCTTTTTCTGATTCTTGCACAAAGATCATTGCCATTATTCTTACCACGAATGAGGTCAATCTATCCACCAAAAAGTTCCATTAGAATATATTTGATGCAGAAACTTAGGGTTAGGTTTCCATCGAACTCATCTCAGACCGACCGATCTGAGGATCTCGGTCTCACCGATTTGGCTCAAGCCATTGCACAAGTACATCTCGGTCTGACCGAAGAGTACTAATCGGTGTGACCAAAATCACTTACTCTGTGAAACCCTGGCATTTCGAAGTCACCGAGCTGCATTTTGGTCTGACCGAAATTGCATGTTTAGATTCTATTAATGCTTCGGTGTCACCGATTTTTTCATATCAGTAGCTCCAAAATGCTTTCTGCAGAAAACTAAAGTTAAGTTTTTGTCTCAATATTTTTTTGCAAAACAGCTGTGCTTTGTGATGCTCATCCACTCTACCTATACCTATCTATTCATAGGTCAGTTTCAGAGATGTCAGAGGGCAGTGACAGTCAGAACAGGTCTGAAGAGCGAGTAAATCTCAGTGAGGGCACTAGTCCCTCCAATAGCAGTTATGAAGATTGTTGAGGATATAGCTACTAAGTATGAACCGCCAGAGGGCCAGTTTCACCTTAGATCTTTGAAGCCCATGAAGGTCTTGAAGATGGCGTTCAACTAGTAAAGCTTGGAAGCCCACGGCCCAAAGGCGGATTAGGGCCCGTAGTGGTAAACCGCCATGATCATGTAAACTTGTAATATAAGTTAGAAAGGAGAGAGACCGAGCCGGAAACTTTGTATAGGTCGGCTCGACTCAGAGACCGGCAAGCGCCAACCTGTATATAAAGGACGACCGTGGCGGTTCAAGAGAGACAACAACAACTCGAGGCCTAAGGCGGCTTATTTGCTCCCTAGTCATCGAAACTACATCAATCCCATCACAACTAGACGAGGCTTTTACCTTCATCGAAGGGCGAACTAGTATAAACTCACGTGTCTTTGCGTCCGCTTTAACCCCTTCAAGTTAACCCGTAGCGATGGCTCCACGGCGAAGTCCTTTCACGAGGTCATCTCGCGGGACAAAACCACGACATTGGCGCCCACCGTGGGGCTATCGACGATGGTTTAATGATCTTGAGGGCAAGTTCGAAGGACTCGAAGGCTATATTGTGGGCGGATGACCAAGAGTCGCCACGGCAAGCTCTACATCGACGATGCAGGATGGGGCCCCAAGGCCGCTCAATCGATCTGAATACCGGGTCCCCTTTGGTGGCATACATGTTTTCATCGGCAAGATTGGTGAGCCAGGGCCTGAGCCGGACATCTGCACGGACCTCGTCGAGACGGCTCAGCGTACGAGATCTGCCCAGGTTAAACTGGCCGTGAAGAGTGCCTTTGTGGGAGTCATCCATGGAGGAGGTTATGAGGACGGATCAGAGTCTGGTGGTGAGATCGTCGTCTATTCTGATGACGAGTCGTCAACCGGAGAAACTGAATCTCTATATCAGCTACAAGATGGCCGGATTGGGGCTGTTAGATGGTAACGATATTAGGACCCTCCGATCTGCCCAACCGGGTCGGAATATTCATGGCCAGTACACAAGCAGCGCTTCACTCTTCGACTGCTGCGGCAATGATCGCCGGTTCAATAGCGGCGACGGCTGCCGGGGCAGGAGGCCCTGTGCGCCCGCCGGCTCAAGTTTTATCAGATCTGTTCGATGCGTTGGCTGCGCTCATGACAGAGGCTAACCCGGCGGATCAGGACGCTCATAGCGCAGAGATTGCGAAGGTGAAGGAACAAATCACTCAAAGCTAAAGCGGATCTAGCAGCCGCAGACGCCAGATGACGGCGAGCGGGCGCTTTAGATGCGCAGCTTATAGGCTCATGTTGGATCGAACGCATCACATGAAGTCATGAAGAGGAAATACAGATCCCGTTTTCCTTCAGTTTTGAAGCCGAGACCTCTTCAACACCCGGGAGCGGGAACAAGAATCCGCCGGTGGTAAACCGGCGAAGCACTGGACGGGCGTGCGGTCCAGCCCCGCTTAATAGATCTACTCGCCATAACGCGGTGTACCTCAGTTGTGCAAACACCTCCGGTCACTACTCCAACCCGATGGATAACCTTGTTGCAGCTGCGGCACGGTGGAGGCTATTCAATTGAAGGTGATTCACCACAGCGATAGAGACGCGCGGGTCAAGGAGCTCCTTAGGACAGCTTTGGTCCAACAGAAGCGATTCGATACCTTGTGACCGGATCCACTCTACCCCCGCCCAAGCCGGAGCTATAGCAGTACATGGATGAACCGGCCAGATCAAGTAATGCACGGCGTGGTGCGCCCGTGGCAACAACCCGACAGTGGTGTCGATAACGCCAGGAGGTGGTGGACCGGCCCGAAAGCCTTGAGGAGGCGAATTAGCAAGACAAAGAACAGGCTCATCCGCTTAGGCTAGTTCGTCAGACCATCTCGGTCGATCCAGGGTTACCTCTAACTCTTTGGGGTGCCTTGCCTCGCCCCGCTTTACGCAATGTGCGCTGCCCAAAGACTTCAAGGGTCCGCGCAAGGTGCCAAGTTACACCGCCGATTTAGCTCGAAGCATGGATAGAAAGCTATGAGATGGCCATGGAGATTTGGATGTGGATGAGGGGCGTGTGCAAAGTACTTCACCATGATGCTTGAAGGCACGGCCGTGCTTGGTTGAAGAGCTTGCCGCCCAATTCTATCAATTCATGGGCCCGATTCTTGGGCCGGTTTATCCAGAATTTCAAAGATACCTGTAAGCAGCCCATGTCCGTGGTGGACTTGGCGGCTTGTGTCGAGGAAGGGAGTCAACAACCCATTGGGTACACCGCGTTTCGGAAATCTTGCACTCATCAGACCGGATCAACGCTGACTCTGCGATCTTAACCCTGGAGGGCAACTGCCGGTTTCAGCCTCTGAAGTTAAAGTTGGGGCGCATGAAGCGATTTTGTAATGACATGGGAACTCTCATGGGCGCTTTAGTGAAGTATGCTGATTCTGATAGTACCAAGGATCCCGAGTCTGACGATGACAAGACAGGGAAGGGAAGGAAGAACAGCAACTCCAAGGGCCAGCAACATCACTCAGCAGGTAATGGCAAGCGTAAAGCGGATGGCAACATGGACTTTGTAGCTAATACCAACGCACAGGACAAGGGTCAGCGACGCAGAGGTAAAGCGGCGAATCGTGGTGGGGCTCCGAATCCTAACCCGGATCGCTTAAATTATTTATTGAATCAGCCCTGTCCAAAGCACGGGACGAAAGAGATGCCGGCCAACCACCTTTGGAAGGACTGCTACATTATGCAGGAGTTCAAGAGTTCTAATGCTTTCCGGTATGATCATGGCTCTGGCGGCGGTTCAGGATCCGGGCCGGGTTACGGTGGAGGAAATTAGGTTCAGGATTTAATGGTAATCCGGGCGGACATAACAATCAGAATAGCCAAGGTGGTTACAACCAGCAACAGCAGCAGTCGGGTTATCAGAGCAACCCAAAGCAATTGAATAGTGGGCAGTACCATGTCTTCACCACTAGCTTAGACAAGCGAGACCGAAGGTTGAAGCGGGCATCAACGCCGTTGAACCGGCCGTGCCCCATTACCTACGCTGGTCTGAGCAGCCCATTATATGGAGCAGAGGATCATCCTCCCGGGTTGACAATCCGGGTCAGCTAGCCCCGTGGTGGCACCTCGTGGGAGGTTATAAGTTCACCAAGGTACTCATGGATGGAGGGAGCAGCATTAACATCTGTACTATGAGACCTTCCGTCGTATGGGGCTAACGGATAAACATCTCAAACCGCCCAATACGGTGTTCCATGGTGTGGTACCGCAAGTCAAGATATCCTGTTGGTAAAATAGCTCGAAGTGGCCTTTGGTGATGATTATGACTCAGATCGGAAACATTGACGTTTGAAGTGGTAAAATCCAAAGTCCATATCATGCCCTGTTAAGGCGAATCGCTTATGCCAAATTCATGGCACGGCCTTGTTATATCTATTTGCAGCTCAAGATGCCGGGTCACAAGGGACAATAACGGTTCATGGGAGCCGCAAGATCGCTTTGGAATGTGAGGAAGGTGATGCGCTTACGCCGAGTCGGTTTGTGCCACCGAGGAGCTGAAGTACTATAAGGACAATGTTGATCCGCAGACATGATTCCGTTGAAGAAGCCAACTACGAGCATGATCCGCCCGAAATTCAAATCGGCAGGTGAGACTAAGCTTGTTGACTTCGCGTTCTGGCGATTTGTCCAAGCAGTTCAACATCGGTGCCAACTTGGATCTGAAATAGGAAAAAGCGCCATCGAAGTTCATCCGTGAGAATCGGGACATTTTGCATGGAAGCCTTGACATGCCGGTGTACCGAGGCAACTCGCCGAGCACACTCTTAATGTTGATCCAGTACAAACCGTGAAGCGGTTTCTCGCGGTTTAACGAAGAAAGGCGCAAGGCCATTGGAGAGGAGGTGGCGGGCTCTTAGCGGCTGGTTTTATCGTTGAAGTCTTCCATCCGAGTGGCTTGCTAATCCGGTGCTGGTTCTTAAGAAAACGGCACTTGGCGATGTGTGTGGATTACAGATCTTAACAAGGCTTATCCGGCAGATCCTTTTGCCCCCCCGCATTGACCAGATTATTGATGCCACTGCGGGTTGTGGCGTTGAGCTTTTTGGATGCATATTCGGGTATCATCGATCAAGATGGCGATTAAGGACCAGGAGAAGACGACGTTTATCACTCCCTTTGAGCCTTCGCTATGTATCTATGCCTTTTGGGCTCAAGAGCGCCCAAGCAACTTATCAACGCTGTATGCTGAATTGCACGCATAAACAGATCGGCCGTAATGTGCACGCCTATGTTGATGATATTGTGGTCAAGTCAAGGGAGAAGGAGACACTGATTGACGATTTGAAGGAAACCTTTGACAACCTACGGGTTTACGAGATGATGCTCAACCCAGCCAAATGTGTCTTTGGTGTTCCGGCAGGCAAGTTATTGGGTTTTCTCGTGTCCAACAGGGGAATTGAAGCTAATCCGGAGAAGATTACGACTATTACCTCCCTGGCCAAGCCGAAGTGCATTAACGATGTCCAGCGTTTGGCAGTCCGGATTACGCTACCGAGCCGGTTTATCGGCCGCCTCGAGAGAAGGCCATCCTTTGTACCAGATCTTTGAAAAAACAGATCGGTTTATGCGAGTCCAGCCGCCGATGAAGCGTTGGAGGACTTAAAGCGGCAATTGGCCAACCCGCCTGTGCTCGCCGCTCCCATTGACAAGGAGCCGCTTCTGCTATATGTTGCTGCTAATGCCAGGGCGGTCAGCGTGGCCATTGTGGTGGAGCGGAAGGAGACAGGGAAGGAGCATCCGGTTCAACGTCCGGTTTACTATATCAGCGAGCTACTTATTGAATCTAAGCAAAGGTATCCGCATTGGCGTAAGCTGGTATATGGAGTTTTCATGGCAAGCGGAAGTCAAGCAGTATTTCCAAGGGCACCCCATCACGGTGGTCGATTCTGCTCCCTTAGGCGATATCATACTGTAACCGGAAGCGATCGGCGGATTGCCAAGTGGGCTATAGAGCTTGGGCCGCCGCAGTGCGAAATGCGTGCCTCGGATGGCGGTGAAGTCTCAAGCACTTGTGGATTTCATTAATGATTGGATGGAGTTGCAAGCACCTGAAAAAGCCGGATCACATATTGGACCATTCGTTTGACGGATCCGAGCAATTGAGGGCTCGGGGCTGGAGTCGATTAACTTCCCCACGAGGTGACAAGTTACATTACGTTCTCCGCTTAATGTTCCCTTGTACTAACAATGCAGCTGAGTATGAAGCCTTGCTCCATGGTCTCCGGATGGCTAAGGAGATGAATCTAAGTCGGGTTAAGTGCTTCGGTGACTCGGACCTAGTGGCTCAACAGGTGTCTGGCACTTGTGATTCAAAGGACCCACTCATGGCTGCATATCGTCGTGAGGTGGATATTGTTGCAGGTTATTTCAAGGGTTATCAGGTGGACCACGTGGACCGTCGGAAGAATGAAGCGGCGGACGCTTTAAGCCGGTTGGGCTCTCAATGTAAACCGGTCCCGCCCAATGTTTTTCTGGACGTACTGCACAACCCGTCGGTCAAGCTCCCTGGTGAAGCGGATTTGGCTATTCCTGATCCGGAGGCTCAATTGGTGGCAGCTCTTCACGTCACTCTGGATTGGACGCTTCCTTATCTTGCGTACATGAACCGGGGCGAGTTACCAGAAGATGAGACGTTGGCCCGACAGATAGTCCGGCGATCCAAGTCTATGACCATTGTTAATGGCGAATTGCATCATTGCAGCGTGTCAGGGGCGTTTCAATTTGTGTGTCCCCGAGGAAGGCTGTGAAATATTGCGTGAGATCCACGAAGGATATTGTGGTCACCACGCCGGTTCAAAATCCTTGGTGGCTAAAGCGTTCCACCACGGTTTCTATTGGTTGTTGCTCATCTTGATGCGGAAGATCTGGTCGACGATGTGATGGTTGCCACAAGTTTTCAGACGTGCTCATGTACCGCCCAAGAATTGAGGATGATTCCAATTACTTGGCCGTTTGCAACTTGGGGCTGGATATGGTTGGACCTTTCAAAAGGTCCAAGGACAAGAAGACCCACCCTCTTGGTGGCGGTTGACAAGTTTACAAAGTGGGTAGAGGCAGAACTCATTAGCAAGTGTGGCGCAGCCACGGCGGTTCGATTCATCAAAAGGTGATTTTCGGTTTGGCTTTCCACGGTATCATCACGAGATAATGGTACCAATTTGTCCAAAGGTGCCATGAAAGAGTTCTGCTGACGTGAACACATCCGACAGCGTTTCTTGATAGCCCACCCACGGTCCAATGGTCAAGCGGAATGGGCTAATAAAGAGATCTTGAGAGGCATCAAGCCCGGCTTATGGTCCCTTTGCAGAGGACACCGAGTTGTTGGGTAGAAGAACTACCATCTGTGTTATGGAGTATCAACACTACGCCCAACAGATCCACATGATACACACCGTTCTTTATGGTCTATGGAGCGGAGGCAGTTCTCCCCAGTGACATCCGTCATGACTCACCTCGTGTGGCGGCTTATGTTGAAGCGGACAACGAGACAACACGGCAAGACGCTTTGGACCGGTTGGATGAGGAGCGTGACATAGCAGCTGCCCGCTCGGCGATTTACTAACAGGATCTTCGTCGTTACCATAGTCGCCGGGTCAGAACCAGAACTTTTCAAGAAGGAGATTTGGTGCTTCGGCTCATCTAAGACCAGACTGATATGCACAAGTTATCCCCACCTTGGGAGGGACCTTTCGTGGTTAGCAAGAATCTGCACAACGGGTCGTACTATCTGATTGATATTCGAGAGCATAAAGACTCACACACGTCAGAGGAGGAGACCAACATGCCGTGGAACATAGCTCATCTTCGGCCTTATTATACCTGAGCCATCGGCTCTACTCATGTACATATTATGACAGTGTATATATTATGAATAAAGTAATAAACCGGAGCCTCGGCTAAAGCGGGTATACGTTACATTACATCATGTGTGGTTACATGGAGTTGTTCTGTCTTAAAGCGGCCTCGGTTTACCCCCGAGTTTGCTTTTCAAAAGCTTTTGATATCACTTGGGGCTTGGTGGTGTCGAACCAATGCAACACCTTTTGATAGGCGAAAGCCACCGGATCACTTGGGTACATGGTCAAGTCTGAACGATTCACGCTTCTTGATCGGCCTAAGGCCATAGAGTCACTTGGGGTTTGGTCGAACTCAACCATTGCCACGCCACTTGATCGGCATAATGCCACGGTTTCGATTGGGGGCTGGCTGACTTGAACCATAGCTACACCTTATTGGGAGCTTGGTCGTGTCCGACCATGGTAACACCATCGATCGGCTCAAGAAAGCCTCTTTTTGCAAACGGTTTTATCATTGCCTTTGCTTCCATATTTTTTCATAACTGTTATTTGATTTTTGTTGCGTTTTTTAAACCGATAACATTTTTCACCGGTCAAACTGTCAATTGACGGAATTCGGTCCATTTTTAATCCGGAGATAATTTTTCCGGTTTGACTTTTTCTGTTAACATCCCATTAAGGAGTAACAGGGGGCTTGTCATGACTCGGCACGGTTTACATGGTAAACCGGCATTATAAACACATGAGCTGTTTTCTCCTTTGACGGTAATGGTTTATACAACCTCCGCTTCAAGATTGGCTAAGCCAACTTCATGCCCAACGATGGCAGGTATTTTGTATCACAAATTTTGATTATATACCACAATATTTCATTTCATATATATATGAACGTCACAAGCCGGCTGGCGGCACAAACCGTCGTGGCAGTTTAAGATTTTGTGACTGCATGCAATATAGATTGAAGGTTTCGATCATTCAATCAAAAAGTATCAGCACCTGTGCACGAAGGCATATTAAAAGCAAAAGTGTTGGCTATTCTATTACAAGGCATTCAGAGGCCCAAATTTTGGAACTGTTTCATAAAGGGCAGTTTCTGGCGTATCAACCGACTTGACGGATTAGGCTTCATTGCCGGGTTGACGGGAAGTAGATGGGTCGTCTGGCGTCGGTTCAACTTCTTCCTCCTCATCATCCAATGGTCGGAAGTCATTGGTGGTCCAGTCAATCCGGGTTAAAGCCTGAAAGACAGCCTCTTCACTTATAAGCTCAGCCAGATCAACGTCAGGGGCATAAGTGTGCTTACGGGTTGGTGGAACAAGGTTCTGCACTTCCGGAATAATAGCTTCAACCCATCTGTTGTTCGCGTCGTAGAAGGAGCGGTGAACCGTCAGGTTGGCCTCTTCTGCCAGTTGACTCGCCAGAGGACGCATCTCCCTTGTTACCCGTTTGAGAGCATCATTATCAAATACTTCGCCATTTTCTTGAGCACTGGGGAAGCCTTTGGCTATGTCAGCTGGATCAAGGTCAGCTATCCATGCTTTGGCGCGAGTTAGTGCCAATAAGGTGCCAGCCCGCAGCGGATCGTTTCAATTCTTCTATCTGTCTTTGGTATCATAGATAGCGGTCCAAGTGTGTCCTTGATCGATGTCGAGCTGCATTATCATAAGAAGTGGCGCAAATAACTCGCTGAGTGCGGTATACAGCTGTTCAATTAGCATATCTACGCGGCCTTGAGTTTCTTCCGCATGTCGAGCCGAGATGAGCAATCGCCTACCTATACCGGTTTAAGAAAGTTCAGGTTAAACCGAGGAAATTTCAAAACGGAATATTCATCACAACCTTGGTGAAACGTTGCTTACCAAATATTGCAGAGGTCATGGCATTGACTTGGCGCTTTAATCCGATGAGCTCTTCCGTCGCGGTTTAAGAGCTGCTTGACATCTTCCGCCCGCTTTAGCAAGCCCGCCTTTTCAATATCCGGCTGGCCCGCGCCAGACTTAAACCACTCCTTGAGCTGCTCCATGGTAGTCAAGGCGGTTTCAGCTCATCCTTGGCCTTGGAGGTTTCTGCTTGCTGAGATTTCAGATTTCCTTGAAGATCATTGATTTGTGAGACTTGTTGGTGTATCTCACTCTGCAACAAAAAGGGAGCATGTTAATATCTTCATTAGAAGTCCCAAGCGCATAACCAGTCATACACTTGGCCCTTGGGGGCTAATGCATATTTGATCTTCATCTGCCAATAAAATCACAAAGTCCCAAGCTCAATACAGGTATTCAACTTGGCACTTGGGGGCTAATGGCTATTTGCTCGAACATGTTCTGATGCGGCGATATAAATTGAAGTCCCGGTTTAACTATACTAAGTTGAACCGGCCCTTAGGGGCTACATCAGTGAATTCTGAAGCATTGAGTGTTATATTAAGTCCCGGTTTAACTATACTAAGTTGAACCGGCCCTTGGGGGCTACATCAGTGGATTCTGAAAGTATTGAGTTCTATATCAAGTCCCGGTTTGAAAGAAGATTACAAACAGGCCCTTGGGGGCTACTATGCAATGAAGGTACAAGAGAAAGGCACAACGGTTTACCTCATAGCGCTCCTTCATAAGATTTACTAAACCGGCTTCATAATCACGGCTTGTGTAGAGCTGGTTCAGGAAGCCAGAGTGAAGGTCTTGGGCAGAGAAATTGTTATAAGCTGACATATCAGTTTTCTCCTTCCCTTTGATCATAGCAGTAAATTCTTCCTTGGCACTGTGCTTTGATAGAGCAACCGGATTGCCAGGGGCGGTATATGCGGTGCCCGTAACTATGACATCATCATCTTTGGTCGAATCGGCGGATTAGCATTTTCAACGAGGCTTGGTGCTTTCATACCGGGCTTGGCGGATCAGCATTGAATCCGTTGTTCGCTGCAGACTCGGAGGAGCAGGAGGATGTGAAGTCTCAAATTGGACATCCAGTTCAACCTCTGGCGGATTAGCATTGGCATCTTGATTGTTCCCAGCAGAGTTGTCTTTAGCCACTTGAGATTTTCACCATGATGCTCGAGTCTTCTCGGATCAACATCCACAGAGGGTCGAGGTCTTGGCCTTTTGCTAAGTCGAGCCTTGGTGCTACAACATCAAGGGTTAGAATATGATAAACCGACAAGTACAAGGAACAAATTAAGGAGTAATATATTTACCAAAGAAGCAACTTTGAGAGGAGGCAGGTGAGTGGTTGATGAACCGCCAGACGAGTTGGAAGAAGCCAGTAATTCGGATCGACGGATTGAGAGGGCATCGGAAGAAACCTTTCAAAGGATAACGCTTTTAGGAGAACAAGTCACTCACGGACGACGCTTCGGGTTGGCGTGTTAGCTAAACCGGACGACGTAATTTGTTGACCGCTATGCCGGTCGCAATGGCGTTCTTCGGTTCTTTGTGTCTTCAAAGAAAATTTTGGATCCAAATGAGCATAGGAGTGAGATTGTTTCACTTTCCGGACTGCGCGGCGAATTATTTTAACCGGTACAAGATCAGAATCAGAAGAAAGAAGGATTACCTCAACAGGTTCAGCATGGCTGGCCTCAGCGTCATCCTGGGAATTGTAACTGCCAATAAAATGAATGAAAAAAGAACCAAGTGAGTCAAGCTCTACCTCAGCATCTAATTCTTCATCTTCTGGCGGTTCAGAAGACTCGGCGGTTTTCCTCTTGCCA
The DNA here is from genome assembly GCA_021605205.1 of Aegilops longissima. Taxonomy (NCBI): domain Eukaryota; kingdom Viridiplantae; phylum Streptophyta; class Magnoliopsida; order Poales; family Poaceae; genus Aegilops; species Aegilops longissima. Next base: position 729,806,448 of record CM038677.1, on the reverse strand, counting down.
GTTTTCTTGGTGGTCTTGGTCTTTGTACGAGGAACCCGGGCCGGTTTAGTTCGTTTCCAAAAGGAGCTGTTAGCCTGAAAATTAATACAGAGGGATTAATACAATCAATATGTAATCAAAGTCAGTAGAGTAATGAGAGGAACCTTACCGCGGGCGGTTTGTTGGAGACGCAGAACGGAGCCAACCCGGTTTGGCTGCATGCGGAGATCGGTTCATCGAGCATTTTCTTCACTGTTTCGGTAACTTCAAGCTCAGTTATTGATAGTTCGTGATGTCGTTGAGGATCTTTGATGTCACCATAATATTCGTGCATCAATCCGGGGCGGCGGCTTAATGGCAAGATGCCCCAAGAAACCCAAAGAGCGGACAAGGTCAATACCGGTTAAACCGTTGGCCATCGAGGCCGGAGCTTGGTAATTTGAGGTGCAAAGTTCTTCCATTCTGCGGCGGTCAAGCGCAAAGGCAATGGGTGGTTGTTGCTAAGCGGTGAGGCGATAACCCGCAAGGGATTTTCTCCGTTAGGAGCAGTGTTCCGCAATAGAACCAGGTTTGATTCCAATCTTTAGGATGGCTATGATGCTTGGCATGAGGGAAGTCCACTTCCTTCCTTTTACGGATTGAAACGCCGCCAAGTTCGTGTTAGGACCGTCCGAGAATTCTCAGACGGCGGTTCAAATGAAAGAAATCTCGAAATAACTCCACGGTTGGTTCTTCTTGAAGATAGACTTCGCAGAATACTTGAAAGTTGCATATGTTGGAAATATGCCCTAGAGGCAATAATAAATTAGTTATTATTATATTTCCTTGTTCATGATAATCGTTTATTATTCATGCTATAATTGTATTGACCGGAAACAGCAATACATGTGTGGATACATAGACAACACCATGTCCCTAGTAAGCCTCTAGTTGACTAGCTCGTTGATCAATAGATGGTTACGGTTTCCGACCATGGACATTGGATGTCATTGATAACGGATCACATCATTAGGAGAATGATGTGATGGACAAGACCCAATCCTAAGCCTAGCACAAAGATCGTGTAGTTAGTATGCTAAAGCTTTTCCAATGTCAAGTATCTCTTCCTTAGACCATGAGATCGTGCAATTCCGGATACCGTAGGAGTGCTTTGGGTGTATCAAGCGTCTGGCGAATCGGGTGACTATAAAGGTGCACTACGGTATCTCGAAAGTGACCATTGGGTTGACACGGATCAAGGCTGGGATTTGTCACTCCGTGTAACGGAGAGGTATCTCTGGGCCCACTCGGTAGGACATCATCATAATGTGCACAATGTGACCAAGGGGTTGATCACGGGATGATGTGTTACGGAGCGAGTAAAGAGACTTGCCGTAACGAGATTGAACAAGGTATCGGTATACCGACGATCGAATCTCGGGCAAGTACAATACCGCTAGACAAAGGGAATTGTATACGGGATCGATTGAGTCCTTGACATCGTGGTTCATCCGATGAGATCATCGTGGAACATGTGGGATCCAACATGGGTATCCAGATCCGCTGTTGGTTATTGACCGGAGAACGTCTCGGTCATGTCTCGCTTGTCTCCGAACCCGTAGGGTCTACACTTAAGGTTCGGTGACGCTTAGGGTTATATAGGAAGCTTGTATGTGGTTACCGAATGTTGTTGAGTCCGGATGAGATCCGGACGTCACGAGGAGTTCTGGAATGGTCCGGAGGTAAAGATTTATATATGGAAAGTTGTTGTTGGGTTAGGAAAAAGTTCGGGTTTTTTCAGATTGTACCGGAAGCTTCCTGAAGGTTCCGGAGGATTCGGAGGGGTCCGGAGGTCCGGAAATTGTTCCACCACGTCCAATACAGTAGCATGGGCTGTGGGGGCGCCCTAGCCATAATGGGCCAAGGGAACCAGCCCCCAAGGCCCATGCGCATGGGAGGGGGAAACCCTAAGGGGAGGGCCTCCACTTGACTTGGGAGGCACTCCTCCCTCTTGGCCGCCCCAAGTCCCATCTAGGGCTGGCCGCACCCCTTGGGGTGGAAACCCTAAAGGGCGCAGCCCCCTTCCCCTATATATACTTGAGGTTTTGGGCTGCCCAACACACGAGAACCTCTCCCTCTTGGTGCAGCCCCGCCTCCTCCTCCTCCTCTCCCTTGGTGCTTGGCGAAGCCTGCGCAGATTGCCACGCTCCTCCATCACCACCACGCCGTTGTGCTGCTGTTGGATGGAGTCTTCCTCAACCTCTCCCTCTCTCCTTGCTGGATCAAGGCGTGGGACGCGTCCGGCTGTACGTGTGTTGAGCGCGGAGGTGCCGTCCGTTCGCACTAGGATCTCCGGTGATTTGAATCACGATTTAGCAATCGACTCCTTCAACCCCGTTCTCATGAACGCTTCCGCTTAGCGATCTACAAGGGTATGTAGATGCACTCTCCTTCCCTCGTTGCTGGTTTCTCCATAGATAGATCTTGGTGACACGAGGAAAATTTTGAATTTCTGCTTTCGTTCCCCAACAAATGGCATCATGAGCTAGGTCTATTGCGTAGATTCTTTGCACGAGTAGAACACAAAGTAGTTGTGGGCGTTGATGATGTTCAATATGCTTACCGTTACTAGTCCAATCTTGTTTCGACGGTATTGTGGGATGAAGCGGCCGGACCGACCTTACACGTACTCTTACGTGAGACAGGTTCCACCGGACCGACATGCACTTGGTGCATAAGGTGGCTAGCGGTGCCGCTCTCCCACTTTAGTCGAAACGGATTCGATGAAAAGGGTCCTTATGAAGGGTAAATAGCAATTGGCATATCACGTTGTGGTTTTGCGAGGTAGGAAAGCGTTCTTGCTAGAAACCCAAAGCAGCCACGTAAAACATGCAAACAACAATTAGAGGACGTCTAACTTGTTTTTGTAGGGTATGCTATGTGATGTGATATGGCCAAGAAGAATGTGATGAATGATATGTGATGTATGAGATTGATCATGTTCTTGTAATAGGATTCACGACTTGCATGTCGATGAGTATGACAACCGCAGGAGCCATAGGAGTTGTCTTTATTTATTGTATGACCTGCGTGTCATTGAACAACGCCATGTAATTACTTTACTTTATTGCTAACGGTAGCCATAGTAGTAGAAGTAATAAGTTGGCGAGACAACTTCATGGAGACACGATGATGGAGATCATGATGATGGAGATCATGGTGTCATGCGGTGACAATGATGATCATGGAGCCCCAAGATGGAGATCAAAGGAGCAATATGATATTGGCCATATCATGTCACTACTATATAATTGCATGTGATGTTTATTATGTTTATGCATCTTGTTTACTTAGAACGACGGTAGTAAATAAGATGATCCCTTACACAAATTTCAAGAAGTGTTCTCCCTAAGCGTGCACCGTTGCTACGGTTGTCGCTTCTAAGCACCACGTGTTAATCGGGTGTGATGGATTCTTACGTTCACATACAACGGTGTAAGCAAGATTTACACACGCAGAAACACTTAGGGTTAACTTGACGAGCCTAGCATGTGAAGACATGGCCTCGGAACACGGAGACCGAAAGGTCGAGCATGAGTCGTATAGTAGATACGATCAACATGAAGATGTTCACCGATGATGACTAGTCCGTCTCACGTGTTGATCGGACACGGCCTAGTTGATTCGGATCATGTAATCACTTAGATAACCAGATGGATGTCTATCTGAGTGGGAGTTCATAAGATGAACTTAATTATCTTGAACATAGTCAAAAGACCTTTTGCAAATTATGTCGTAAGCTCACGCTTTAGTTCCACTGTTTAGATATGTTCCTAGAGAAAATATAGTTGAAAGTTGAAAGTAGCGATTATGCGGACAGTAGAAAGCTTATGTCCTTAAAGCACCGCTCAGTGTGCTCAACCCCAAACGTCGCTTGTGGATGTTGCGAACATCGGACATACACGTTTTGATAACTACGTGATAGTTCGCTTAAGCGGTTTAGAGTTGAGGCACCAAAGACGTTTTCGAAATGTCGCGGAACATATGAGATGTTTCGAGGGCTGAAATTAAGACTTCAGGCTCGTGCCCACGTCAAGAGGTATGAGACCTCCGGCGATTTTCTTAGCCTGCAAACTAAGGAGAAAAGCTCAATAGTTGAGCTTGTGCTCAGATTGTCCGGGTACAACAATCACTTGAATCGAGTGGGAGTTAATCTTCCAGATGAGATAGTGATGTTTCTCCAAAGTCATTGCCACCAAGCTGCTAGAGCTTCGTGATGAACTATAACAAATCAGGGATAGATATGATGATCCTTGAGGTATTCGCGTTGTTTGACATCGCGAAAGTAGAAATCAAGAAGGAGCATCAATTGTTGATGGTTGGTGAAACCACTAGTTTCAAGAAGGGCAAGGGCTAGAAGGGACACTTCATGAAAGCGGCAAATCGGTTGTTGCTCCGGTGAAGAAACCCAAGGTTGAACCCAAACCGAGACTAAGTGCTACGTAATAAGGGAATAGTCACTAGAGCGGAATTACCCTAGATGCTTGGTAAATAAGAAGGCAGGCAAGGTCGATAGAAGTATATTTGATATACATTATGTTAATGTGTACTTTACTAGTACTCCTAGTAGCACCGAGGTATTAGATACCGGTTCGGTTGCTAAATGTTGGTAACTCGAAATAAAAGCTACGGAATAAAAGGAGACTAGCTAAAGGTGAGCTGACGATATGTGTTGGAATTGTTTCCAAGGTTGATATGATCAAACATCGCACGCTCCCTCTACCATCAAGATTAGTATTAAACCAGAATAATTATCATTTGGTGTTGAGCATAGACATGATTGGATTATGTCTATCGCAATCTGTTATTCATTTAAGGAGAATAATGGTTACTCTATTTATTTGAATAATACCTTCGATGGTCTTGCACCTAAAAATGGTTTATTGAATCTCGATCGCAGTGATACACATTTTCATGCCAAAAGATATAAGATAGTAATGATAGTACCACTTACTTGTGGCATTGCCATGTAAGTCATATTGGTGTAAAACGCATGAAGAAGCTCCATGTTGATGGATCTTTGGACTCACTCGTTTTTTGAAAAGTTTGAGACATGCGAACCATGTCTATTGGTGTATATGCATGAAGAAACTCCATGCAAATGGACCGTTTGGATTCACTTGATTTTGAATCACTTGAGATATGCAAATCATACCACATGGGCAAGATGACTGAAAAGCCTCGGTTTCAATAAGATGGAACAAGATAGCAACTTGTTGGAAGTAACACATTTTGATGTGTGCAGTCCAATGAGTCTTTGAGGCATCTGATGAATATCGTTATGTTCTCGACTTCACAGATGATTCGAGTAGATATTGAGTATATTTACTTGATGAAGCACGAGTCTGAATTATTGAATGGTTCAAGTAATTTCAGAGTGAAGTTGAAGATCATCGTGACAAGAGGATAAAATGTCTATGATATGATCATAGAGATGAATATCTGAGTTACGAGTTTTGGCACACAATTAAGACATTGTGCAAATTGTTTCACAATTAATACCGCCTGGAACACCATAGTGTGATGGTGTGTCCGAACATCATAGTTGCAACCTATTGGATATGGTGCGTACCATGATGTCTCTTATCGAATTACCACTATCGTTCATGGGTTAGGCATTAGAGACAACCGCACTCACTTTAATGGGGCACCACGTAATTCCGTTGAGATGACACCATATGAACTATGGTTTAGAGAAACCTAAGCTGTCATTTCTTAAAGGTTTGGGGCTGCGACGCTTATGTGGAAAAGTTTCAGGTTGATAAGCTCGAACCCAAAGCGGACAAAATGCATCTTCATAGGACACCCAAAACGGTTGGGTATACCTCCTAATTCAGATCCGAAAGCAATAGGGATTGTTTCTTGAATCGGGTCCTTTCTCGAGGAAAAGTTCGTCTCGAAAAGTTGAGTGGGAGGATGGTGGAGACTTGATGAGGTTATTGAACCATCACTTCAACTAGTGTGTAGCAGGGCACAGGAAGTTGTTCCCGTGGCACCTACACCAATTGAAGTAGAAGCTTATGATAGTGATCATGAAGTTTCGGATCAAGTCACTACCGTACCTCGTAGGGTGACAAGGATGCGTACTACTTCTGAGTGGTACAGCAATCCTGTCTTGAAGGTCATGTTGCTAGACGACAATGAACCTACGAGCTATGGAGAAGCGATAGTGGGCCCAAATTCCGACAAATGGTTAGAAACCATGAAATCCGAGGTAGGATCCATGTATCATAACAAAGCATGGACTTTGGTGGACTTGCCCGTTGATCGGCAAGCCATTGAAATAAATGGGTCTTTAAGAAGAAGACGGACGTGGACGGTAATATCACCGTCTATGAAGCTCGACTTGTGGCGAAGAGTTTTTCACAAGTTCAAGGAGTTGACTACGATGAGATTCTCTCATTCGTAGCGATGCTTAAGTCCGTCGGAATCATGTTAGCATTAGCTGCATTTATGAAATCTGGCAGATGGATGTCAAAACGAGTTTCCTTACCGCTTTATAAGGAAAGGTTGTATGTGATACAATCAGAAAAGTTTTTTCGATCCTAAGGATGCTAAAAGGTATGCTGGCTCCAGCGATCCTTTCTAAGGACCGGAGTAAGCATCTCGAGTTGGAATGTGCACTTTGATGAGATGATCAAAGATTTTGAGTGTATACAAAGTTTATGAGAAACTTGTATTTCCAAAGAAGTGAGGGGAGCACTATAGAATTTTGATGAGTATATGTTGTTGACATATTGTTGATCGAAATGATATAGAATTTCTGGAAAGCATATAGGGTTATTTGAAAAGTGTTTTCAAGTGAAAACCTGTATTAAGCTACTTGAACATTGAGCATCAAGATCTATAGTGATAGATCAAAATTGCTTAATGGTACTTTCTAATGAGCATATACCTTGACATGATCTTGAAAGTGTTCAAGATGGATCATCAAAGAAGAAGTTCTTGCGAGATGTAAGGTATGAAGTTGAGACTTAAAGCTCAACCACGGCAGAAAAGAGAGAAAGGACGAAGGTCGTCCCTATGCTTTAGACGTAGGCTCGTAGTATGCTATCTTGTGTACCGACCGAAGTGTGCCATGCCATGAGTCATCAAGGGGTACAAGAATGATCCAGAATGGGGATCATTGGACAATGGTCAAAATTGTCCTTGGAGTAAATAAGGACATGTTTCTCGATTATGGAGGTGATAATGAGTTTGGCGTAAAGGGTTACGTCGATGCAAGCTTTAACACCTATCCGAGTGACTCTGAGAAGCAAACCGGATACGTATAGTGGAGCAACCATTTGGAATAGCTCCAAGTGGAGCGTGAAAGCAGCATTTACAATATGACATAGAGAATTGTGAAGTACACACGGATCTGAAAGGTTCAGACCCGTTGACTAAAACCTCTCTCACAAGCAAAACATGATCAAACCCCGTAACTCATTGAGACTTAATCACATGGTGATGTGAACTAGTTTAAGACACTAGTAAACTCTTTGGATGTTGGTCACATGGCGATGTGACCTATCAGTGTTAATCACATGGCGATGTGAACTAGATTATTGGCTCTAGTGCAAGTGGGAGACTGTTGGAAATATGCCCTAGAGGCAATAATAAATTAGTTATTATTATATTTCCTTGTTCATGATAATCGTTTATTATTCATGCTATAATTGTATTGACCGGAAACAGCAATACATGTGTGGATACATAGACAACACCATGTCCCTAGTAAGCCTCTAGTTGACTAGCTCGTTGATCAATAGATGGTTACGGTTTCCGACCATGGACATTGGATGTCATTGATAACGGATCACATCATTAGGAGAATGATGTGATGGACAAGACCCAATCCTAAGCCTAGCACAAAGATCGTGTAGTTAGGTATGCTAAAGCTTTTCCAATGTCAAGTATCTCTTCCTTAGACCATGAGATCGTGCAATTCCGGATACCGTAGGAGTGCTTTGGGTGTATCAAGCGTCACAACGTAATCGGGTGACTATAAAGGTGCACTACGGTATCTCCGAAAGTGACCATTGGGTTGACACGGATCAAGGCTGGATTTGTCACTCCGTGTAAGCGGAGAGGTATCTCTGGGCCCACTCGGTAGGACATCATCATAATGTGCACAATGTGACCAAGGGGTTGATCACGGATGATGTGTTACGGAACGAGTAAAGAGACTTGCCGGTAACGAGATTGAACAAGGTATCGGTATACCGACGATCGAATCTCGGGCAAGTACAATACCGCTAGACAAAGGGAATTGTATACGGGATCGATTGAGTCCTTGACATCGTGGTTCATCCGATGAGATCATCGTGGAACATGTAGGAGCCAACATGGGTATCCAGATCCGCTGTTGGTTATTGACCGGAGAACGTCTCGGTCATGTCTCGCTTGTCTCCCGAACCCGTAGGGTCTACACTTAAGGTTCGGTGGCGCTAGGGTTATATAGGAAGCTTGTATGTGGTTACGAATGTTGTTGAGTCCGGATGAGATCCCGGACGTCACGAGGAGTTCGGAATGGTCCGGAGGTAAAGATTTATATATGGAAAGTTGTTGTTGGGTTAGGAAAAAGTTCGGGTTTTTTCGGTATTGTACAGGAAGCTTCGGAAGGTTCGGAGGATTCGGAGGGGTCCGGAGGTCCGGAAATTGTTCCACCACGTCCAATACAGTAGCATGGGCTGTGAGGCGCCCTAGCCATAATGGGCCAGGGAACCAGCCCCCAAGGCCCATGCGCATGGGAGGGGGGAAACCCTAAGGGGGAGGGCCTCCACTTGACTTGGGAGGCACTCCTCCCCCTCTTGGCCGCCCCCCAAGTCCCATCTAGGGCTAGCCGCACCCCTTGGGGTGGGAAACCCTAAAGGGGGCGCAGCCCCCCTTTCCCCCTATATATACTTGAGGTTTTGGGCTGCCCAACACACGAGAACCTCTCCCTCTTGGTGCAGCCCACCTCTCCTCCTCCTCCTCTCCCTTGGTGCTTGGCGAAGCCTGCGGGATTGCCACGCTCCTCCATCACCACCACGCCGTTGTGCTGCTGTTGGATGGAGTCTTCCTCAACCTCTCCTCTCTCCTTGCTGGATCAAGGCGTGGGAGGCGCCACCGGCTGTACGTGTGTTGAACGCGGAGGTGCCGTCCGTTCGGCACTAGGATCTCCGGTGATTTGAATCACGACAAGCACGACTCCTTCAACCCCGTTCTCATGAACGCTTCCGCTTAGCGATCTACAAGGGTATGTAGATGCACTCTCCTTCCCCTCGTTGCTGGTTTCTCCATAGATAGATCTTGGTGACACGTAGGAAAATTTTTGAATTTCTGCTACGTTCCCCAACAGCATATATTGGACACAGAGTTCGGACCAATATCTTGTGGATGGAGTTGGAAGCTTGCGAGGACATCCCGGAATTTTTTTGATACGGACGGGCTGAATCCCCGGTCTAGGTGTTGCATAAAAACAATCACCTCTCCTTCTTGAGGTTCAGGTGGACATTCCGATTCCGGAACTCGCTAGTGGAGAACATTTTTTGAGGCTAAAGCGCCAGTGGTGACGTAGCCGTTGAGCTGTGTTTCCGTGATCCGGGACGGAACCCAATCGCAAGCAGAAAATTGTTTCGCCATTCCGGAAGGGGGGAGCTGAAAGAAAATCAAACAGGTGCCGATTTACTGTCTACGGTTTGTAAGTGAAAAATTCATTGTTAAACCGGTGAAAATACAAGGCAAGGTCTAGTTGGCGGTTTAAGAGAGGGCTAATGACATATGGCGGATTGGCCATCAAATGTTAAACCGCCCATAGGCAGAAAGGCCAAGATTCAAATTTCTGCTAAGTGTTGACAGAAACAGGTTTTACACAATGTTCAAATCTATTTGGATCTACCGCACATCTATAAAGCAGTTTTTACTGCGTTCTTTAAAAGGAGTTCAAGTATAACAGAGAAGGATGCATACGTTACAAGAAGAAAAGGAAGGGCTGCTAGTATTAAAACAGATGTGAATGACTACGCAGAGAGATCTATACCGTTTTTGGATCAAAACTACTGCGGCAGAAGGTAGGATGAAGAGGAAAAATGGAGGACTGTGCGGATGAGCTTGCAAAAATTTAATGCAGATCTAAAGGACGAAGAACAGAAGAAGTTTACCGCTGCAGATTACGGTGGAGGAGGGCGATGAGCTTCTGATCTAACTCAGGTTGATGCAGCGGCCTTGGTTGGTGCAGTTCTCGAAGGTCGCGGACGGCGGCGGAGCTTCAGAGCTGAGGGCGTCGCGAGGAAGAAGAAGATGCAGAAGAGGAAGAGAAAAAGGAGCTCTCGGGTTTTATTTATAACGGAAAGAGTAAAAGGTAGGCCCGAGAATCAAGGCGTCCGAAGCGGCCGAGTGGGCGCGCCTGTCGCCTCGATTTTCGAGATAATCATTAATGAGAAGGGAATTTTTTAAATCCTTTTTATGCAGAGATGATGTCATGACGGACTGTTGCGGTGCTCCGAAGATGACGTCACGGCGGTTTACAAAAATTCACAGGAGAAGTCAATATGGCGGTTCACGAAAATACAAGAGGATGTTTACAAGATATTTTTTAGTTTTGAAGATTGACATAAATAAATTCAAATCAATCCGGGGCCTAATGTTGAGGATATAGCTACTAAGTATGAACCGGCCAGGAGGGCCCGGTTCACCTTAAAGATCTTGAAGCCCATGAAGGTCTTGAAGATGGCGTTCAACTAGTAAAGCTTGGAAGCCCACGGCCCAAAGGCGGATTAGGGCCCGTAGTGGTAAACCGCCATGATCATGTAAACTTGTAATATAAGTTAGAAAGGAGAGAGACCGAGCCGGACACTTTGTATAGGTCGGCTCGGGACTCTGTAGACCGGCCGGGCGTCAACCTGTGTATATAAAGGGAATACCCGACGGCGGTTCAAGAGAGACAACAACAACTCGAGGCCTAGGCGAAGCTTATTTGCTCCCTAGTCATCGAAACCACATCAATCCCATCACAACTAGACGTAGGCTTTTACCTTCATCGAAGGGGCCGAACTAGTATAAACTCCTGTGTCTTTGCGTCCGTTTTAACCCCTTCAAGTTAACCCGTAGCGATGGCTCCACGACTAAGTCCTTTCACGAGGACATCTGCCGTGACAAAACCACGACAAAGATGGTAGCAGAAGTACTCCAAGAAACTTTCCTAAGGCTGCTACTAGGAAAAGGAAGAAGAGAACATCAGAATATGAGGATGAGATTTTGTAGTTGAGGAGGAGGTCACCTCAAAGAAGAAAGTGCTCAAGAAGGAGTATATTGCTGCTGCTGCTGCCACCAAGCCTGGTGTGCCAAAGAAAGCTCCTGCTAAGAGGAAGCCCATGTCAAAAGCCAGAGCCTCTACTCAAGAGTAAGCTCAGCCAACAAGTGGTGCTGGAAAAGAGAAGAAAGAAAGAAAAAGAGGAAGATGGTGCAAACTTGTTGATCCAATGGCTGAGTTTGAGAAGCATTCATCTGATGAAGAAGAAGAGGAGGAGGAAGAAGCTGCTGCACCTCCACCAAAGACTCCGAAGCTTATGGGGGATGCTATAAGATCAGGGGCTGCTCCATCTAAGCCCAAGACAACCCCCAAGCCTGCAACTCAAGATCAAGCTCCAAAACCTTATGCACCCAAAGATCCACCAGAAACATCTCTGCCGCTGAGAAGAAAAAGGCCCCAGTGCCTGAAGCTTAAGAGGATGAAGAGCAGCAAGTGCTCAGAAAGTTGAAGCCAAACATTCCTGATCATAGTGATGATCATCCTGTTGTCGAGAACATGAAGGAAAGGAAGGATGCAGGTCTGAGATTGTGGAGACAGATTGATCCCTATGCCACCAGGAGAAGGACTGTCATAGATTATCGTTTCCACACCAAGGAACAACAGGACTTTTATGAGACTGTCTTGCTAGACAAGAAACCCATTGTCTGTGATATGAAGTGGGTTGACTGGAAATATATTGATGACAATGAGGACTACTTCCCAGGTGTGCATGAGAGCTTCAGGATGAACGAACTGGACAAGTTTGTTGGTCATAAGTTGACCAAGTGGAATGATGAAATGATTATGCAATTCTACTCCACTGCTCATTTCTATCCAGATGGCAAGATTGTCTGGATGAAAGAAGGAACCATATATCAATCTACAAACATGTACAAGACTATCCCAGATGATGCCTTGGAAACTCACAAGCTTGGGTCCATATATTATCTGCTGTTAGGATTGACCACCATCTTGAGGCACACTCTGTTGCCAAATTCAGGAGATCATAGGATGATCCGTGGTCACTCCATCAACTTACTCCATATGTTTGATGTGCCACAGTAGTTCAAAGTGATGAGTTTGATAGTTGAAACAGTGAAGAGAACTGCAGCTGATCAGAAGAGATCATGTGGATATGCCCCTCACATACGGATGTTGATGAACTCCAAGATGGGGACTACGATATATCTTCTTGATAAAAGGCATCTTCCCCTAAGGCCATAATTTGAGGACAATGAGATTGTCATGGATGCCTCCCATCCAACATGTGCTGAAGCCCAGGAGAAGAGAGAGAGAGAGAGAGAGAGAGAGAGAGAGAGAGAGAGAGAGAGAGAGCAAAGGCTGCTAAAGCAGCAAAGGCAACTAGTGTACCAGATGCTTCACAAGTGATGCTCTAGACGAAGCAAGATCATGTCAGTTATCTGCTTGAGGCTACTATGAGGATTGAGAAAGGCTTGGCCACCCTGACTCAGAATCAAGAAAGTCTTGAGAGGATCATTGAGAAGGTCACAGAGATCCAGACTACTATGGAGAAGCTCCAGGGAGAAGTTGAGGACAGGAGTGACAGACCAACCACTGATGCTTTTCAGAGAGTACCAAGGGCACAAAGGTCTGCAGCTTTGCCAGTTGTCAAAGACTCCATGACTACCATTTCAGCACCTGCAACAACTACCTCAGCTATCCCTCCGGTTTCAACTCCTCCAGCTCCTTAGACATCTTCAGAAGTGTTTGCAGATGCTCTCCTCTCCATGCCTTCTATGCACACCAGAGCAACCAGCCAGAAGACCCCTTCAGGAGCTCCCGGAGATCGTGCCTAGAGTGCCGCATAGCACTATGCAGTTTCAAGATTTTTGGTAACTTGTTGCCAAAGGGGGAGAAAGTTTATAGATCATTAGGCATTGAGAGAGAGTGTTTTGCTTTTTTGTTGCCTCTCTTGCTACTTTGATCATTTTCTCGTTTGATTCATGCTACAATATTTGTGCTTGTTTGTGAGATACACTTGTGATCATGTGTTTGATCATACTATACTTTAATGTGTGCTTGCATGATGATATCTATGATATTTGTGTATGATCAATCATGTTTTCCCTTGGTGATGAGTGCATGTTATTTAACTCTTATCATTTTGAGAGCTCCACTGATACGTCTCCAACGTATCAATAATATTCGATTGTTCCATGCTCTTATATTATCACTCTTGGATGTTTTACAATCATTTTATAGTCATTTTTTGATACTAACCTATTGACATAGTGCCCAGTGCTAGTTGCTGTTTTCTGCATGTTTTTTACATCACATGAAATCAATACCAAACAGAGTCCAAACGCAACAAAACTTTTTGTCGATATTTTATGGACCACAAGACATCCAGTGGGCCAAATATGTACCGAAGAGAGAGCCCGAGGTGAGCACAAGACACCAGGGCGCGCCTGGAGGCCCAGGTGCGCCCTGGTGGGTTGTGCCCACCTCGATGGCTTCCCGCACCGCCTCTTTGCTCTATAAATACCCCAATATTCCAGAAACCCTAGGGGAGTCGACGAAAATCAATTCCAGCCGCCGCAAGTTCCAGAACCACCAGATCCAATATAGACACAATCATGGAGGGGTTCATCCTGCCCATTGGTGCCTCTCTGATGATGCGTGAGTAGTCTTTTGTATACCTACGGGTCCGTAGTTAGTAGCTAGATGGCTTCCTCTCTCTCTCTCTCTCTCTCTCTCTCTCTCTCTCTCTCTTTTAATTCTCAATACAATGGTCTCTTGGAGATCCATATGATGTAACTCTTTTTGCGGTGTGTTTGTTGGGATCCGCTGAACTTTGAGTTTATGATCAGATCTATCTTTTTTATCCATGAAAGTTATTTGAGTCTTCTTTGATCTCTTATATTCATGATTGCTTATAGCCTCGTATTTCTTCTCTTATATTTGGGTTTTGTTTGGCCAACTTGATCTATTTATCTTGCAATGGGAAGAGGTGCTTTGTGATGGGTTTGATCTTACGGTGCTTGATCCCACTGACAGAAGGGAAAACGACACATATGTATCGTTGCTATTAAGGATAACAAGATGGGGTCCATTTCTACATAAGTAGATCTTGTCTACATCATTTCATCGTTCTTATTGCATTACACCGTTTCTCCATGAACTTAATACACTAGATGCATGCTGGATAGCGGTCGATGTGTGGAGTAATAGTAGTAGATGCAGGCAGGAGTAGGTCTATTAATATTGGATGTGATGCCTATATAATGATCATTGCCTGGATATCATCATGATTATTTGAAGTTCTATCAATTGCCCAACAGTAATTTGTTTACCCACTATTTGCTATTTTTCTCGAGAGAAGCCACTAGTGAAATCTATGGCCCCCGGGTCTCTTCTTTATTATATTTGCCTTCGCGATCTATTTTTATTTGCCTTTATTTTCAGATCTATTAAACCAAAAATGCAAAAATACCTTGCCGGATTTTATTTGCTTTATTTGCATCTATCAATCTATCATATTTTATCCCTTCTACTTGCCAATTTCTGGCACCGTTGCCCGAAAGGAACTGACAACCCCTTTAATACATCGGGTTGCGAGTATTTGTTATTTGTGTGCAGGTGCCGTTCACGTAGTGTTGCGTGGTTCTCCTACTGGTTCGATAACCTTGGTCTCATCACTGAGGCAAATACCTACCATAGCTGTGCTGCATTATCCCTTCCTCTTTGGGGAAATACCGACGTAGTTCAAGCCGCATCAAAAGGAATTTTTGGCACCGTTGCGCCGTCTTGACGGATCTGTTTTTTGTGCGCAATCTTGTTTGCTACTTTTTTCGTGATGGATAGTTCTTCCTCTATTGCGTGCACCCCCGAGAACAAGGTTCTTAACTTTAAACAAAGGGGAGGGGAGAATTTAAAAGATGCTTGGTATAGGATTTGCAATGCTCATAATAGATGTATTCGTAAGCAATCTACCATTGTTCTTCTTCGTTGTTTTTTTATGTGGGTATCACTACTTGGTATAGATTCGTCCTTGATATGATTACTGGTGGGAATTTCTTGATGTGTCCCTCTCTTGATGCTTTTAACACTATGGGAAATTTAGTGGGCTCACCACCTCCTATGATTAATGAAACAACTTTGACTCTTGAGCATGTCATGGAAAGACTATATGCTATTGAAAAGAAAATGCTTACTAAAGAACATATTAAAAACTTGGGTAAAAAGATGCATAATTTTGCTAGTAAAATTAAGTCAAAAGCGGGAGAAGTTTTTAAGTTGTTAAAAGAAAAGGGTACCGTAATTCATGAAAGAATTGAAGAAAGCCCATCTCGGATTGATAAACTGGAAGAAATCTTTAGTAATTTAAGTACGGATTTTGCTTCCGCTAAAACTATTGAAAAAACTCCCATAAAGATTGGCAAGATTACCCAAGTTACTAAGAACAAGGGTGAAACCTCTAGTAATAACAGTAAAGAAGATCTTAAGATAATTAGTATTCACCCGGATTTTGTTGAAGTTATAAGAGATCCTTTGGGCAGGAATGAATTCCTTAAACTTGTTCCTAGGAGTATTGTCATTGAAAGTCTATATGCTAAATCTCTGAAAATTTCTAAGTGCTTGATTGAAGAGTTGGAGAACAAAGATGACAACACTTAGATCCTTTGCTTTATGCCTAGCTAGGGGCGTAAAACAATAGCGCTTGTTGGGAGGCAACCGAATGAATAAAATTTATTTTTTTCTTTTGCTTTCTGTTCTTGAGTGTTTGCACAAGTATAATACTGTTATGATTGTGTTTTTTGTGTTTTAGTTAGTGTTTGTGCCAAGCATTGCCTTTGGGATCATGTTGGGTGATAGTTGATTTGATCTTGTTGAAAACAGAAACTTTTGCGCTCACCAAAAATAATTCTCATTTTAACAGAAGCGTGATAAAATACTAATTCTTTTTGCAGAAGATTAATATACAATTTTTTCACGTGGTCTAATTTTTTCAGAATGTTTGGAGTTTCAGTGGTATTAGAAATATCCAGATTGCTACAGACTGTTTAGTTTTTGACAAATTCTGTTTTCTTTGCGTTGTGTGCTTGTTTTGATGATTCTATGATTTTCTTTGAAGAGTATTTGCCATAGAAAAGTTGAAATACAGTAGATATAATGCAAGAATAAAATATGAATGGGTTTCAATAGCACTTATAGTAGTGATTTACTTTCTTATACTAGCGGATCTCATGAAGGTTTTGTTAAGTTTTGTGTGATTGAATTTTTCAAGTTTTGGGTGATATTACGGTGGATGAAGGAATATGGAGTAAGAAGAACCTAAGCTTGGGGATGCCAATGGCATCCCAAGCTATTATCCAAATAGAAGCAAGCAACTAAGCTTGGGGATGCCCGAGTGGCATCCCCTCTTTCTTCTAACGACCATCGGTATTTTACTCGAAGCTATATTTTTATTCGTCACATATTATGAGTTTTGCTTGGAGCGTCTTTTATTATATGAGTCTTTGCTTGTTTTGATTTTTGTTTTAAGTCCTGAATCCTTGCTGGACACACCTATTTGAGAGAGCCAAAATTATGCTATGACTTGTTAGAATTGCTCTCTATGCTTCACTTAAATCTTTACGAGCTAAGGAATTACTCTAATGCTTCACTTATATCTTTTTGAGGACGATGTGCTTTATTAATTTTGAAGAAATGCTCTCATGCTTCACTTAGATTTATTTGAGAGTCAGTATTTTTTTAAGAATTTCTCTCTTGCTGCACTTAAATTATTTTGAGAGAAAGAAATATGATGCTCATGATCTTCACTTATATTTGTTTGAGCTTATTGAAAAAGGCAACATATGAAATTAGTCGCAAAGTGATAGATATCCAAGGAGAATATAATAAAAACTTTGATGAAGATAATTGGACAAAATAAACTTGATTCCTTGTAATAGTTTTGAGATATGATGATATGATATGTGAGTCATGTTGATGAGTAATTATGCTTTAGTAAGAATATTGGTGTTAAGGTTTGTGATTCCCTATGCAAGCATGAAAGTCAATAGTTATGCAATAAAATTACATCCTACTTGTGGTGCATTATTCGGTGTTATTAATTATGCTTAATGCTCGCTTATGAGATTTTTTGTTTCTTGGTTGGTCGCTTCTCAATCTTTTGCTAGCCTTCATTTTGCACTAAGTATCACTCTCGGGCGGGAATTTGCCATCATGACTCTTTGCCATCCGCCGGTGATGGCAAAGAACGTCTTTGCCATCTGCTTATAAAATAGATGGCAAAGAACCGATGACAGCGAAGAACATGGTTGCCATCACCAATTCTTTGCCATCGCTAGCCGATGGCAAGAATCTTTGCCATCCATTGGCAGATGGCAAAGAGGTGGTACGGTCTGATCGAATGTACTTATCAACTCTCTCTTTGCCATCCGCCAAATAGATGGCAAAGAATCTTTCCGTCTGTTGGCGGATGGCAAAGAAGTGGGTGGGGCCCAATGGATGACGGCGCAGAACGCCCAAGAGTTTCTTTTCACATCCGCCAGTGCATTGGTGATGGCAAATATATGAGCCTTTGCCATCCGCTGGCTGATGGCAAAGAAGTCGGACTATCTCCTCCCCTCTCTTCTTCTAAAAAAATCTCCTCCCCTCTCTCCCAGCCCGGCCCCACCCCTCTCTCTCTCTCCCAGCCCGGCCCCACCCCTCTCTCTCTCTCCCCACCTCACCCACCCACCACCGTTGTCTCAAAAAACTCACCCACCACCGCACCCGCGCGCCCCAGCCCCGCGTTCCGGACGACGCCCAGCACCGCCGCCGGCCCGCCCCTCCCCGCCACCGCAGCCCTCCCCCGCCCCTCCCCGCCACCGCAGCCCGTCCCTCCACCGTTCCAGGCCGCGGCGCCGCCCCTTCCCCCAACCCTAGCCGCCGCACGCAGTAGCCATGGCGGACTGCACCTTCAGCGCCGGCAGCCGCCGCTCGTCCATGCTGTGAAGCCATCCCCGCCCTGCTCGCCTTCGTCCGCCGCCGTCGCGGACCGTCTCCTCCATCCCCGACCACACAACCCCGCCCTCGTCTGCCGCCATCACCGACCGGCTCCTCCGTCCCCGACAAGTCATCCCCGTCCTGCTCGCCGTCTTCCGCCGAAGAACCCGGTGGCTGTGTCGATTCTCTGCCTCCCCGACCACCTCTTCCGATTTTGCGAAGGTGATGCCCTCTTTGCTGGCCAACCACCTCTCCATGTACATGTTCATGCTCTGCTGCTTATACTAGTACGCTGGTACGTGCACAGCCCGTGCAATTTGTGAATACAAATCTTCCATAAGATTTTTGCAAAAGGACAAAACAAACACATTGCTCTTGAGAATTCTAACAATTCAACCGTTGTTTTTTGTTTGTGCGTAAATCTATTATGGTAGTTATCCCAAAAAAAGTTCTTGTGACAGTTATCATAAATTCATAATATCACTTATCCTCCTACCGTGGGGGTTCTGATGCAAATGTAATAATATTTTCTTTAGCAATGCATATCATACAAATAAATTATCTTATAATCACATCTGTTCTATAAAGAACACTATTTTTATGGTTGCAGAACTTAGAAGAAAATGTACGCACCAAAAAGTTATCAGTCTCAGGTATTGGTACCGTGCTATACTCTAATCACATGGTGACTTAGCTAATGTACTACCAACTCTACTATATTCTCCAAGACACGCAGACGGGGTACAATCTTTGGGCACATAAAATTCTCCGAGGGTGCATCCAGTGATTATGTGCTTCTCCGTGATGGGGGTGGCAATTTGCGTGTTAATTATCTTTGAGCTGACCAGGGCCTCTTCAGCTGGCTTGGCACTTGCGCTGGCAGCCGGAACAGTGTGTGATTGGGAGAACCTTGCCTATCTGACGTTAATTCCGTGGTTCATAGTCTACATACTGATGTTATTATATCCACCTATCAGATATGTGTCATTCGTACGTGTTACACTTGAGTGTTTTTATTTATTTATTGGATCCAACCGCCTCTATGATTTGGTGACCATCTTTAATTATTTGACATTAGAACCTTCTTTATTTTGGTTGCACCAACACTTAATGTTGTGTCGTGATACTGCTTGCTTCTGAACTTGCAACAAAAATATTTCAATCATGTTGTGATATACGTTGGTGAAGACTAAATTTTGCACATATATGTTAGCACATGATTCAGTTTCTATAATTTCATATTACTGCAATTCCGCGCAGGGGATTTTTGTCCATGCATGACCTGCTGTACTATAGGAGTTGTTGAGAATTCCTGGACAAATAAAAGTTTTCTGCTTGGGTCGCAATTACTCAAATATCAGCCTTTTCAATGCTTTCTTTTTTATGTGCTATTTATTTGATCAACAACCTATGTGAAGTACTTTCCAGAGCAACCATGCTGTAGTCCCTTATATACAATTAATCACCTTCTATTCATAGATGACAGACAATATTCCAGAGCAGCTGGTATGAGCTTCATGTATGTTGCTGATTCATAAGAGACAGACTTGGGTGCAGGTGATGTAGTCCTTGGAATGCTTCCTTTAGAATAGGAATTTCTAGGCCATGGAGTTAATATATAAATCGAAATTAAGATAAGAAGAATGCATTTCTTTACTCCACATTGTACTTTGATTTAAAAAGAAACATGTTTTGTTGTTTCATGAGATTGAATCATGGGCTATGAACAAGCAATATATTGCATGCTCATAGTGTGTTTTATTTACATTTGTGTTCTCCTACATGGAAAATATAGACTCAATGCTAGATTGGGAAATTACATTTTATTTGTGTCACCCAGAAGGTCCAGAATTGATAGAAATATGACCTTTATTTGTCCATGAGCAATCTTTTCAAATAACAATTTAATGATTACCTCTTTCTATTGCTAATCAGATGCTTAGCATAAGCCAATAAAATAATACTAGGTAGTTCTGTTTATAAATTAATTGTCGGCTTTTAATCATATTATGGGTACTCAGATGCTTAGCATAAGCCAATAAAATAATACTAGGTAGTTCTGGTTATAAATTAATTGTCGGCTTATAATCATATTACGGGTAATGCTTAGCATAAGCCAATAAAATAATACTAGGTAGTTCTGGTTATAAATTAATTGTCGGCTTATAATCATATTACGGGTTGAGCAACATTGTGAAATAACCATTCAATGATTCATTTTTCTATATCAGGAAATTACATTTTATTTGTGTCACCCAGAAGGTTCGGAACTGATAGAAATGTGATCTTTATTTGTCCATGAGCAATCTTGTCAAATAACCATTTAATGATTACCTCTTTCTACTCCTACTACGCACATACACCACTGCCAGCCATTTCCGCCCGAAACAGTCGCTCGGCTAATATGGTGTTTCCATGCTGATCGCACTTTTGTTTTTGCTATTATGATAGCTAAGTATTGCAGTATTGTATGACCATATAACTGAAACCACTTGCAATTTTAACTTTACAGTTTTCATCAATTTCACTAGCGAAACGAAATAATCTTTATATTTCTCTTTCACCCAACCGTGTCATCCTCACAATACTATTCTGTACATATTTTCCCAGGTGCAACATATGTAAATGTAAATGGGACTGCAGCTCATTCATTGTTGGGTAGTATCCTTTCTCAAGACACCACAAACAGGAGGGAAAAAATGCCAGTCCAATCGCACGGTATGACCTTTTATTGTTGCTCTTTGTCCCAATTATGTAATACTCATAGCTGGCTTTACTGTCACTTTTGTTAGGTGTGAAATCTGAATCTGAGAATGGGGCGATTACTGATCATCATTTCACATAAACTCAATTTGGCCCAAGTCAGTAAAGTAGACAAGTGTGGTATGCTCAATGATTTGATGATAAGAAAGCAGAGTATCTAAAGAAACAAAACATACCCCACCAGTAAAAGAAAGTTGCAGCACCCAATGTTAACATCAATGGACCTAGCTATTTTACTTCATTTATGTTGTTGATTTTGCCAATTGTGTTGAAGTTGCTGCAGTTCTCTGATCTGAATCATTGATCATCCACCTTTAATGTTGTAGTTGCCAAAGAAGCAGCAGGAGATTTAGAATATTTGGTCTGATAACTTTCTTCTTTCCCATTCTACAGATTTGCTTAAGATCACGGAAGCTTGGGTTGATGGAGTGCTTGTATTTAGTTTTTGTTTTGACCTTGTGAAACTTGCTACCTATGAATGAAACTATGTAATATTGATGAAACTATGTATATGTACGGATGAAACTTGCTACTATTGGTAACATGTGTTGGATACATATGTGTTCATGACTATTGGTAATATGTGTTGAATATGCTATATTGGTCATATAAATATATTTGTGTTTGATTTCTGTGAAAATGAATTGATATAAGAAAAAAAAAATTTAAATGGGGCAATATAGTCACTTTGCCATCAGCTGGCAGATGGCAAAGAGGCCACGTGTCATCTACATGCAACATTTGGGCTGGCCTATTTGGGCTCTTTGCCATCTGCTGGCAGACGGCAAAGCATGCAGCCTTTGCCATCTGCTGGCAGACGCAAAGAGCCTGCAGCCTTTGCCATCTGCTTGCAGATGGCAAAGTATCCGTTAACCTTCTAACGGGCTAACCCGTTAAGAGGCTTTGCCATCACCAAACAGACGGCAAAGAAGCCTTTTACCGGCGGGGTTTGGACGACTGTTTGCCATCTGCTGGCAGATGGCAAAGCCTTTGCCATCCGCCGACCATGCCTTTGCCATCTGCCATGGCAGATGGCAAAGTGCCAGATTCCAGTAGTGTATGATCACTACTTGTGCATCCAAAATCCTCTAAACCTATTTTGCCATATGAGTCCACCATACCTACCTATATGCGGTATTATTTTGCCGTCCTAAGCAAATTTATATGTGCCATCTCTAATTTTCAAAATAAACTTCTCTTTTGTGTGCTCGTACCGCTCTTGAAATGGTAGGGGGTAGCTAATATATTTCCATGCTAGATGATTCTCACGATGAGTGTTTATTCACTTGTCATTGCACAAGAGTACGTCAAAGGTATTAGGAATGCCCAGTCCCGAAATGAAAAATGAATTTACTTTATGTTATCAAATAATAAATTCCTTGGAAAGTGTTGGTATGGAAGGCACGTGTGGATACGGCTAGACATGGAAAGTGAAAGTATGGTTGAAAAAGGAATAAACTTTAATTTTTGTTTGGGAATCGCCTATGATATATCTAGCATGGAAAGTATTAAGAACTACCCGGTCGTTTTCGTTGACGGGAAAAGCATGCCTCCCGAAATGTTTTTATCTCTATCTTTTTCGCTTTGAGCTCTGGCACCTATACAAATCCCTACTTCCCTCCGCGAAGGGCCTTTCTTTTACTTTATGAAATTTTTATTTTTATTTGAGTCTCCATCTTCTCTTATAAAGTACCAACTAAGGGGCGCTATGATCGTACTTAAGCATTGGGTGTAGCTAATATGCGAGTGAGTTTCATGAATGGATTAATGATTGAGCATATGGGCTAGGGATAACTTGCTTTAGTGTTGATATTTTGGAAGACATGGTTGCATGTTGATATACTTGAGTATTTAAGTCCTCGTGTCAAAACTATACTATTGATTTGAACCATATAAAAGTCCAAATGTCCATGCTACAAAGAAAAGAATATGTGATGAACATGTTAGGCAGCATTCCACATCAAAAATTCTGCTTTTATCATTTACCTACTCGAGGATGAGCATGAATTAAGCTTGGGGATCCTGATATGTCTCCAACATATCTCTAATTTTTTATTGTTCCATGCTGTTATATTATCATTCTTGGATGTTTTACAATCATTTTATAGTCATTTTATATCATTTTTTGGTACTAACCTATTGACATAGTGCCCAAGTGCGGTTTACATTTTACGCATATTTTTACATTGCAGGAAATCAATACCAAACTGAGTCCGAATGCAGCGAAACTTTTTGTGGATTTTTATGGACCAGAAGACATCCAGTGGGCCAAAGAAGTACCAAAGAGGGAGCCCGAGGTGAGCACAAGACACCAGGGCACACCTTGGTGGGTTGTGCCCACCTTGGTGGCCTCCCGCATCGCCTCTTTACTCTATAAATACCCCAATATTCCAGAAACCCTAGGGGAGTCGACGAAAATCAATTCCAGCCGCTGCGAGTTGCAGAACCACCATATCCAATCTAGACACCGTCACAGAGGGGTTCATCATGCCCATTGGTGCCTCTCCGATGATGCATGAGTAGTCTTTTGTAGACCCATGAGTCCGTAGTTAGTAGCTAGATGGCTTCCTCTCTCTCTTCTGATTCTCAATACAATGGTCTCTTGGAGATCCATATGATGTAACTCTTTTTGCGGTGTGTTTGTTGGGATCCGGTGAACTTTGAGTTTATGATCAGATCTATCTTTTTATCTATGAAAGTTATTTGAGTCTTCTTTGATCTCTTATATGCATGATTGCTTATAGCCTCGTATTTCTTCTCCGATATTTGGGTTTTGTTTGGCCAACTTGATCTATTTATCTTGCAATGGGAAGAGGTGCTTTGTGATGGGTTCGATCTTACGGTGCTTGATCAAGTGACAGAAGGGGAAACGGCACATATGTATCGTTGCTATTAGGGATAACAAGATGGGATCCATTTCTACATAAATAGATCTTGTCTACATCATGACATCGTTCTTATTGCATTACACCATTTCTCCATGAACTTAACACACTAGATGCATGCTGGATAGCGGTCGATGTGTGGAGTAATAGTAGTAGATGCAGGCAGGAGTAGGTCTATTAATCTTGGATGTGATGCCTATATAATGATCATTGCCTGGATATCGTCATGATTATTTGAAGTTCTATCAATTTCCCAACAGTAATTTGTTTACCCACTGTTTGCTATTTTTCTCGAGAGAAGCCACTAGTGAAGTCTACGGCCCCGGGTCTTTTTTTATATTTGCCTTCGCGATATATTTTTGTTTGTTTTTATTTTCAGATCTATTAAACCAAAAATACAAAAATACCTCGCTGAATTTTATTTGCTTTTATTGGCATCTATCAATCTATCATATTTTTATCCCGTCTACTTGCCTATTTCTGGCGCCGTTGCCCGAAAGGGATTGACAACCCCTTTAATACGTCAGGTTGTGTGTATTTGTTATTTGTGTGCAGGTGCCGTTAATGTAGTGTTGCGTGGTTCTCCTACTGGTTCGACAACCTTGATCTCGTCACTAAGGGAAATACCTACCGTAGCTGTGCTGCATCATCCCTTCCTCTTTGGTGAAATACCGAGGTAGTTCAAGCCGCATCAACCACCAAGATGTATGTGACATGGAAGAGTGACCCGTGATCCTAATCGATTGTGCATTTGCGTTCAAAAGCAAATTTTAAATAATGCACAAATTTAGGGGGAGCTCTGCTTATCACATACTTCTCAAAGCGATGATGTATTTAATTCATATTATCATTTGTTGAAGCTCTGATCTATATGTTGCAATCAATTACCAGAAAGGGGGAGATTGAAAGTGCAACTAATCCCCGAGTGGTTTTGGTAATTCATAACAACATATAGCTCATTGAACTAATATCTATTCAATTTAAATATTTCATAAAGTTCACCGATTGGCATGGCATTGACTAGATATGTGGACCCCTCAAAATGCTAAGTACAAATATTGGTAAAGGCTCAAGACTCTTTATTTTCATTTTAGTGATCCAAGATCACATTGAGTCCATAGGAAAGCCAATACTATTAAAAGGGGATCAGGTGTTCCTTAATGGTCTACTTGCTCAAAGTGCTTAATGATATTGCTCCAAAACCCTCAGCCACTTTCTCATTTCCACATATGTCCAAAACCTAAAGTCAAACTTGGCCCCACCAATTTGATCTATCCGGCACCACCGAGTTCATTTGACCTAGCCACTACCAGAAACCCTAGACAATTCGGTCTCACCTGTACGGATCTCGGTCTCACCGAGATGGCCTTGCAAACTCTCTGTTTCTCTTCGTAACATTTCGGTCTCACCGAAATGAGCGATCGGTCCCACCGATATTGCTTGACAAGCTCTCTGTTTCCCTTTGTAACATTTCGGTCTCATCGAAATGAGCGATTGGTCCCACCGAGTTTGCCTGACCAACTCTCTGTTTACTCATTGCTAAAATCGGTCTCATCGAGTTCATGCAATCGGTCTCACCGAGATGAGGTTTTGCCCTAGCCCTAGCACATCGGTCCCACCGAGTTGATCATCTCAGTCCCATCGAGATTCCTTACGTTCACATTTTGAACTGAATCGGTCTCGCTGAGTTCTTTCTATTCGGTCTGACCGAGTTGGGTCAAATGTGTGTAATAGTTGGATTTTATGTGGAGGCTATATGTACCCCTCCACCCCCTTCTCTATTTGAGAGAGAGCCATCAGAACGTGCCTGCACTTCCACTACTCATTTTCTAAGAGAGAACCACCTACTCATGTGTTGAGACCAAGACATTCCAATCCAACCACAAGAATCTTGACCTCTAGCCTTCCCCAAGTTGCTTTCCACTCAAATCATCTTTCCACCATAGCCAAATATGTGAGAGAGAGTTGAGTGTTGGGGAGACTCTCATTTGAAGGACAAGAGCAAGGAGTTCATCATCATCACACCATCTATTACCTTTTGGAGAGTGGTGTCTCCTAGATTGGTTAGGTGTCACTTGGTAGCCTCCGACAAGATTGTGGAGTTGAACGAGTGAGTTTGTAAGGGCAAGGAGATCGCCTACTTCGTGAAGATCTACCCGAGTGAGGCTAGACCTTCGTGGGCGATGACCATGGTGGGATAAACAAGGTTGCTTCTTCATGTACCCTTAATGGGTGGAGCCCTCCGCGGACTCGCGCAGCCGTTACCCTTTGTGGGTTGAAGTCTCCATCAACGTGGATGTACGATAGCACCACCTTTCGGAACCACACCAAAAATCTCTGTGTCTACATTGCGTTTGCCTTCTCCAAACCCTTCCCTTTACCTTTATATGCAATGTTTTACTTTCCGCTACTACAATCTTAGAATTGCATGTGTAGGTTGATTGCTTGACTTGTGATAGTTGCTAAAATCTTCCAAGACTTAAAATTGGGAAAATGTTAGATTTTTATTTGGCCAAGTAGTCTAATCACCCCCACTCTAGACCTACTTTCGATCCTATAGTATCCTAGCTAGGCGACTTGGCACGATGGTAACATGGACAAGGATTCTTACCCAGGTTTGGGTGCTCGCGGATGTGATAATACCCTACGTCTTGCTTTTTGTTTATTGCGCTGGGGCGTATACAAGATACAAAGTACCAAGGGATTGTAGTGTGTCTATCTACGAGCTCGGACCCCGGCTTATATAGCATATTGGGGGTTCCTAGGTTACAGATCCTAATCGGCTACATAGGTGGAGGTAGATTCCTCCACAGCTCCGCCTACTTGTATTGTACGTCAAGTCTTCTGGAGTTTCCATGTAATCTGCCACGACCTAGGGGTCCTTCGCCCGACCACAAAGTTGGGAACTGAGGGTCATCCGAGTTGCACATCGTCTTCAGTCCTTAAAATTGGTAAATGTCCCCCGAACATTGTCATCATGCAGCCAACATTCATCTGCGGGGTTGTATCCGTGGTGAAATAAACCACCTCGGTTTTGGATATGTTGAAGGAGATAGCTGACATATGTAGAAGGAAGATTTATCGTGTAGCTAGCTGCTTGGCGGGAAGAATTCTCGCACTGCACCTTGGTGCTTATCCGGTCCGGTTCTAACAAGCCAGACTGGTCTCACGAGATGACCCCATACAACCACGTGTCAGCCTTGACCTGAAGGTTAATGTGACATGTGGGAGTGGGCTAGGGGCCCACCCGGACCACGTCCCATCGATAACGAGCGGGCGCCTTGATCCAGGTGAGGGATTAAACGCAACCCCCGTCAGTTCCCGCAGATGATTAACCCGATTGTGGGGAAGGGGAGAGGATTTACTGTCATGCAACAGGATTAACCTGCCGCCTTTTGATAACCCACAAGTGTAGGGGGTCAGTTGTAGCCTCTTTCTATAAGTAAGAATGTCGAACCCAACGAGGAGCTAAAGGTAGAACAAATATTCCCTCAAGTTCTATCGACCACCAATACAACTCTACGCACGCTTAACATTCACTTTACCTAGAACAGGTATGAAACTTGAAGTACTTTGTAGGTGTTGTGGGATAGGTTTGCAAGATAATAAAGAGCACGTAAATAAAAATTAGGTGCTGTTTAGATAAAGAAACAACTAAATTAGTTTTAGGATAGAGCTTTTTGTCACAAGAAAGTTATTTGTCCCTAGGCAATCGATAACTAGACCGGTAATCATTATTGCAATTTTATATGAGGGAGAGGCATAAGCTAACATAATTTATCTACTTGGATCATATGCACTTATGATTGGAATTCTAGCAAGCATCCGCAACTACTAAAAATCATTAAGGTAAAACCCAACCATAGCATTAAAGTATCAAGTCCTCTTTACTCCCATGAGCAAACAACCTACTTACTCGGGTTTGTGCTTCTGTCACTCACGCCACCCACCATAAGCAAATCATGAACATATTGCAATCTCTACAGCAGGGATCCCTCACGCTTGCGCGACACGGAGAGCACACTACAAAAAGAGACACATCAGTGACATTTTGGGGAGAACGAATTATTTTTCTGTCATGCTTATGACACTTCTATGATGATAATTGTGACAAACCTGGTATCATCATAGATGTGGTGGGCCCCTACTTCTATGACAACAGATCATGACAAAAAATGGGCTTTTTGTCCTGGGCGGGCCGGAGAAGCAGCTGCATGACATTCTTTGGGCCATCCATGATGGAAATACCGTGGTAGAAGCGAGGGCGAGGAAAATATCGAGGAGTTCCCGGTTACGGTGGGTGGTCGGGGCCAAGCGATGCGCGTTTCTCTCATACACGTACGTGCATGGGTCCGAGGCGTTGGGATCTAACAGAACTCGAGCGAGGCATTCGCCTATTGACCCCGAGCGATTGCACTGCAGGCTACGCGTTACTGAACCCGAGTGATCAATCGATCTGGCTGTTAACTGGACCCGATCGAGCGATTCCATTGCTACTACTGCTAACTGAAGCCGATCGAACCTGCTGCCTCTTGATGAACAGTGAGCGTTGTTGGGGGTTGGATGAACAGTTCCTGGTGGGGGGTTGGATGAACAGGACCCCGTGGTAGTAGAGGCCGTTGCCGCTGGATGAACAGGACCCCGATCGAGCCGGTTGGGGGTGGATGAACAGGACCCCGTGGAGGGCTGGATGAACATGACTCTGTGGAGGGCTAGTTGAACAGTAACTGGTGGAGGGCTGGATGAACAATAGCCCGTGGAGGGATGGTTGAACAGGACCACGTGGAGAGGGCTGGTTGAACAGTAGCCGGTGGAGGAGCGGTGGAGGCTAGATGAACAGGAGCCCGTGGATGAACAGTCGTAGGTGGAGGCTGGAGGAAGTCGACGGTGGATGAACAGTAGGCCGTGGAGGCTAGAGGAGGTCGACGGTGGAGATGAACAGTAGCCCGTGGAGTCCATTTTGCGGTACGCCACACCCCTCCCGATGTACAGGACCCCCGTTTTGACCGTAGCACTCCAACACAAGTCCGTTTTCTCCGTTTTGCGGTACGCCACACCCCTCCCGATCAACATGACCCCTTTTCGACCGTAGGAGGTCAAAGAGAAGTCCGTTTCCTCTGTTTTGCAGTTCACCACACCCCTCCCGGTGAACATGATCCCATTTCGACCGTAGGCGGTCGAACACAAGGCCGTTTCCTCCGTTCCGCAGTACACCAGGCCTCGTTTCTATCGGCTGTTCCGTCCAAGCCGGTTGGCTCCCGATGAACAACACGTGTTCCGTTGCCTCCCGATGAACACGACGATGCAGTTTCTCCGTTCCGACCCAGCCGGTTGGCTGCTGATGAATAGGACGTCTTCGCTGCCTCTCCATGTACACGAGGCCTGGCTGTATGTATGCGCGAGTAGGAATTCGAGACCCCGCCTGCATGTACGTACGTGGCCGTATTTACTTACTTGCACCCCGGCTGTACGTACGTGTACATACTACGTCCGTGCCTCTACTATGACATGTGGCCTTCCTTACTCGGCCATGGTTCATCGCTGCAGCCTGTAGACAGACCGATTGACCAGTATGTACGTACACGTTCGCGACTAGAATGACAACGCTACGTACACTTCGACCAGGTGGGTCCCGACTGTTAGGAGGATAAGGAGGCACTTCCTTGCGTGCGAAGATGTAGCTGGTGGGTCCCAACAGTTAGGGGGGAAACATTTTTTTCGTGAAATACGGTGGCCCGTTCGGTGGGTCCCTGCTGTCAGGTGGAGGAATCATTATTTTGTGCGTAATAAGGAGGCACTTCCTTGCTGCGGCCGTGGACCCAGCTGCCAGCCTCTCCATGTACCGTACTCTTCCGATGGAAGTCGTTCCTTGACCACATTGACCACGCCGCGCCGAGAGCACCAAGGCGGTGGATGACGGAGAGGCCTAGGAAGGGGACAACGCGGAGCCAGGGAAGACGCGACAGTGGATGCCCACGCGGAGAGGAGTATAAGGGTTCACTGGTTCGGCTGCGGTGTGAGGCTGCCATCACCGCAGATTAACAGGGGGTGCGGGTGAGTAGAGGGATGGCCTGGCCAGCGATGGGAGTAGTAGGGGGCGGTGAGGCCTCCACGGCAGCACAACCGACCATGGGAGGCAGGAGCAGGCGGCACGACTGGCGCTGGTTTGGGCGGCTGGAGCAAGAAGACCAGAGGTTTGAAAAAGCACTATGGCCGTTGGATGGACATAGTATGGTCACTGGATCTAGAATCGTTCATATTGACTAAGTTGACAAAGCCCTCCGTCCCCGTCAACTTAGTAGGCCCACAAGTCAGCCTCCCACTATGGTGGGTCCCGACTAGCAGGGGAGTATTAATTTTTGTGTGTGTTGACCACGCCGTGCCGAGCGCATCTAAGGTGGTGGACGAGGGGAGGCCCCGGACAGCAACAAGCCAGAGATGGGAAGACGCGGGAGTGGAGTCGCAGACAAAGAGGTGTACAAGGGTTAACTGGTTCTGGTGCAGCGTGGTTCAGTAGTCAGTGGAGAAGAACATGAGGTGTGGAGGGGTGGAGGGATGACCTGGCCGGCGGTGGGGTAGCGATTCACAGCGAAGCATGCTAAGCAGAGCTGCTAGCAGCAGGAGGCGAGAACAGTTGGTCCCGGCGGCGCTGGAGGAAGACGACGAGAGATTGAAGATGGATGCCGGTCGTTGGATGTAAATCCAATGGCTAACGATGTCAGAATCATTTGTTGACTAATTTGACAACGCTTGCGTTGGCTTCGACCTGTTGGCCCACATTTCAGCCTAAAAAAATGTGGCACATATTCAACCCATTTTTTTTTAGAATTTACAGTCCATTTGATTTTTTTTGAGAATTACAGTCCATTTGCTGGACTGGGTGAACAAATAATGTAGCGTCCATGCAACCCATTTTTTCTAAAAACTACAACCTATTTTCACTTTCTCGAAATACACGAATCACCAGGATTCTCGTTGCCTTAATGTAAAAAATATTAAATCTTACCATGCTTTTGTACACAATCACCAGGATTTTCGTTGCCTTATTGTAAAAAATCTAGGATTTTATTGTTAAAAAATTATTTTTGTAAGTTAATAAGATGTGGGATATTGTTTTCTTATATATGTAAGTATCTGTAAAATATATGATGACAATAACATATAATAACATATAAAATAATTTAGATATATATATATATATATATATATATATATATATATATATATATATATATATATATATATATATATATATAATATAGTTAGAAGGAAACATAAGTTGGACCTGGCATTCCTATTCTTATATAGAAAAATAGAACAGACCTCTTCGTTTTCTTCAAAAAGATACATAAGTTGGGCTGCCCATGTATCAGGAAAAATAAAACCTCGGATGGGAGGTCCGTAGGCCAGTTATTACATGACGGCCCTCAAGAAAATACAAAACGACATGTCATAGGCTGCACATGTTAAAAAAGAAAGCCTAGATGGGGTAGCCCACAACCCAGCTGATACTTGCTGGCCCTCTGATAATAAATGATACCTGCCAGCTCCCTGGCTTCGTTGTAAATTTATCTCCTTTAGTAACTATGTTGAAGCACCTAAAAAAATGTAACTATGTTGACAAACCCGTGGGCCCCAACGTAAGTATAGCATTAGGAGGAAGTATTTTTTCAATGAGGCACTTGCTTGTGTACGGCCATAGACCTGGTGGGTCTCGACTGTCCACCTCTCCACGTACAGTCCTCTCCAGATTCCTCTCGTTTGTTCAGCATGTTCACGATGGCAGACAGTGGCACCGCGGCGAGCGCACAAAGGCGCAGGACGAGAAAGAACCACCGGACGCAGTGCCTTATTTCTACCGAAACTACTGAACTAGCCCAGTGGCCAAGTGACACTACCCGACCGCTGTTCCGCCCGGGTTCGATTCCACCTGATGCAGGGAAAATATCTCCAAATTTTTTGCCTCTGCCATTATTGACATGTGGGTCCCCATTATCATCTATGCACACCACATCCAACACTTTCCAAAATTTCGTCCCTTGTTTTCTCTGTTTTTCGCACAGTCGAGATTGTGTGGGCATTTTGAAAATAGCATATCTTTTTGATTGTGCATCATATGAAGATGTGCTATGCATAAATGTTGATCAGCATGATGTTAACTGGCTGGTAGTTCCATTTTCGACCATGAATAAAACTTCCAACATGATGTTATCGCTGTTTGAAAAGGGCGTGTTAATATAAAATCTCTGCCTATGAAACTTGCAGTTTCTTATCTGAAACTGAAACTTGCAGTTTCTTCTGTGAGAATTACATTGTCTGCACTTTTATACTCCTATGAAACTACATTTTTAAGTGCTAAATATAGATATCTAGAATTCATAAAATACTTCATATGCTCAATACTGCAAATCTGAAATTCAGAATACATTCATATCTGAAAGTACTCTCAAAATACACAACACAAAACACTATTCACAACCTGCAAATACGGACAACCCTAAGCTCCTCCTGGCAATTCACAACCTTCCCGACTATTGGGCGCGGGGGGAGGGGGGCAGTCCCCTCCTATTCCTCCATGGCAGACAACCGCCCCGTGAGATGATATGAACGGCAAGGGAGAGGATGGCTGGGAAGCGTCGTTGGTCCAACTACTTTTCTGCTCTTGAAGTTGGGTTCGGTCGATGAAGACTCCACCGGCTCGCTCTGGCATGACACCCTAACAAACAGCACCCTATAGATGCTCGATCCTTCAATCTCTGGTGGATGCTCCATCTGGGATCGATACTCCCACCACCACTGCCTCACGATTGGATTCGGTGAACCTGTTTGCTCCATGGCCCAGAGGAGTACCTCTATGTACTCCGGCACGACTCCCTTCGGGAGTATCGCCGCCTTTTCGCTCTGTTACAGATATTTGGCCATGGATGTCGTCGTCGCCCTAGTTGGTCCTTGTTGTCAAACCAAGACTATATCTCCAACATCCTAGCTAGCTTCATATTGTCTCCATCTGCGATCCTCACATATCAGTTGTACTCCTCCATCGATCTACTTCTCCACAGCACCTTCACTCGCCGGCGGTGGTTTTTGAATGGAAGAGGAGAGGAGAGACGCTAGTTTTGGATTAGAACGGGAGAGGAGCGGTGATGGTTTTGGATTGGAACAGGAGAGGAGGGGCGGTGGTTTTGAAATGGAAGAGGAGAGGAGCGGCGCTGGATTTAGATTGGAACAGGAGAGGAGCGGCGGCGGTTTAAGAGGAGAGGAGCGGCGCTAGTTTTGGAAGTATTTTTTGTTTTGCATATTTTGGTTCAAAGTTTGACCATGTACTGTATTTGATAAGCAAAATGTGAGTGCATGTCACCAAAAATTGTATCATTTGGTTCGTATCTGAATGTACTTTCAAATTATATTATTTTGGGAGCGTATAACATATATTTTATTTGTGAAAATCATGGTCAATTATGACCCAAAATAAAAGGGAGACTAGTTAATGTGGGGCCACTTTCTTAATTAAAGGGTAAATTGATTTTGATTTTGATCGAGTCACAGCGCCGTCCCTCTCATCCAATCCTAAATCGTTGCCGCACACTCCTCTCCCTCTTCTCCACCACCTCCTCTCCTCTCCATCATCTCCATTCCAAAAACCACCGTCTCGTCTCTCCCTCTTCTCCATTGCAAAACCACCCCCTCTCCTCTCCATCTTCTCCATTGCAAAACCACTATCTCGCCTCTCCCTCTTATCTATTGCAAGACCACCGTCTCTCCTCTCATCTTCCAAAGCTAGCACCGGACCTCTCAGAAGGACATCTATGGAGAGGATGCAGCAGCGAATCAGGCAGATCGCCGTCGGTGACCAGGCAAAGTTAGCCAGGTTGAAGGAGATCCTTACTTGGTTTGACAATGAGTGGGAGATTTCGAGGACAGTGAGGGCCATGTGGCAATGTATGCGAAAGAGCTAGACAACGGTGATGTACTCCTCGGCGGTAGTCACGCCGCAGTCCTTCGAGTTCATCAAGTATCTCCTCTGGGCGATGGAGCAGACAGATTCGCCCGAGGCAAAAGTGAGGCGGAGGTGGTGGGCATACAGGTCGAAGGTCGAGCATCCAGAGGATAACGAATCGATCGAGTGCGGTGTGTCGTTCGTGATGGTGCAGAGCCAGCCGGAGCCATAGGAGTATTTTTTATCCCACCGCAAGAGGAGGCCGGATGGCATTACGTCTCTTCCCCGCCGCCCTCCATAGTTCCCTCGACGCTCGCCTCGTTTCAACGGCGGTGGTAGGGTTTAAGGCATGCTTCAAACTAACCTAATCTTCCATCTGCTCATGCTTACAATCAGTGTGACGGCTAATGAAAATCATGCTTACAATCAGTCTCCTAGTACTACGCCAATCACCCTAAAATAGCTCTGGACCTTTGGGTCAAAGTTGTGACACTGTGTACAAATAAAGAAAAATAGATTGCCAATATAAGCTACTAGTGTTTGGTTAGAGGATTTGCTGCCAAGAAAGATCCATCCACAGAGAGCGCCACACATCCCACTGGTGGTGGTGGATGCCAATGCTTGCATGGAGGATGGTTGGTGTCGGTAATTTTTAGTTGGCACACCTCACACTCTGCATATATGCCGGTTCCATCCATACAGTTGTGTAGTTCCACCAAAATGCAGCTGAATAACCCTGTTTGCACCGATAATGAAAAAGCGTTATTACATTATAGTGGCACTAGTTGATGAAACATACACTAATAAATAGAAGAAAAATGTTGCGATAGTATCATAGTATGCCATCACTACAAAAAAAGACACTTCCGTGATGATACGTGTTTGTCACAATAGGTCGAGTTTTTTTGTCATGCATGTACATCCATGACAAATTTATAGCGTAATCAAGATAGTCATACTGTCTTTGTCATAGAAGTGTTCCATGACATTACCAAAATTATCATCACGGAAGTGTCCACTTTCATGACGATAAATCGCGCGTCACAGAAGTGCTTTCGTCAAGGGTGACCGACGTGTGGCATCCACCGTAACGGAACACTGTTAAGCTATCGGGTTCGATTTTGGATCCGATAACCCGTTAACAGCCTCGACCAATGGGGATTTTCCACGTGTAAAATCATCATTGGCTGGAGGAAACACGTGTCGGCTCACCGTTGGGACAGATGTCATCCACTCATTGGACACAAAGCGCCTATGATACGTCGACACATGGCACGACCCAACAGAGGCCCATTCCTGTGAAAAGGCCGGCCCATTTGACTTGGTCAAAAGGTGGCGGGCCGGCCCATGACAAGCCCGTTAACGGCCTGTTCGCATATAGCCCATTTACAGCCCGCTAACCCAGGGCCCGTTTACGGCCTAACGAATTAGGCCCGATGGCGTCATCTGGGCCGTCCAATATAATTCCAGGCCGTTTTAACTTCCGGCCCATGTATGGCCCATGACGTCTTTCGGCCCATATGAGGCCCTTATTACTCTCGGCCCATTAACGGCCCATGGTAAAACTAGCCCGTAATGAACAGTGTATCACTTTATACCCATTAACGGCCCGTGGTGAAACTGGCCCGTAATGAACAGTGTATCACTTTATACCCATTAACGGCCCATTATTTCGTTGAGCCGTTTCCAGCCCATGTTATCTTTCGGCCTACTCGGGGCCCATTTATTCTTAGGCTCATTTCCACATTCGTTTACTTACGGCCCGTTACAGTCATTTTCTGCTTGTGGGCCAAATTCAGCCCGTGGTTACTGTCGGCCCGTTAATACGTTGGGCTGTTTTCATAGCGTCATCAAAATACGGCCGATTAACGATGGCCCGTTATGGTCGGCCCATGAACGGACGATTTCAACTCTAGCCCATTTACGACCATAATGTGGGCTGTTATTGGCCCATGTTTGGCCAACCGATCATAAGCCCATAGAAGGCCCATTGATGATACGACCCATAGAAGGCCCATTGTGTCTACGACCCGTATAAGGCCCATTGTTTCTACGCCACGTAGAAGGCCCATTGTTTCTACGACCCTTAGAAGGCCCATTGTTTCTACGGCCCGTGGGAGGCCCATGTTAACTACAGCCGGTGGGCATCAAAGTTCGCCACCAGAGCAAATATAGGAAACACCCTACACTATACAAAAATGGCTTGCTATTTTCTTCAGCCGGTGGCTGCACGTTAAGAACAAATGTGGTATCGCACCAAAACAAATTACAGCTATAAAACAAAAGGAAGGTTGGCATAAAAGTTAACCGTCTAGCAGATAAATGCACCACCAGAAGTTCAGAAGCTCAGTTCATTTGACTGGTATTACGTTTTCATCTTTGTATTGTCCGATGGAGCACCATAACCTGCGCCTTCAGTTCTCCTAGACTCCTGAACAACATAGCAAATGTCTGATAGTCTGGTTTCAAAACCATGCATATCTTGACGACATCGACCAATATCTTTTCTTGTTTCACAAAGGGTCTCTGTTAGGGAATGGACTTGTGTGAGGAGCGCAGATATAATATTGTTTTGAGGTTGCATATCTTGATCATGAGGCAGTTTGGACGAGATTGCCTTAACAACCAACCCAGTATTACGCAGGAACGTGCTTTTGGCTTCGTTAGTGGATGAGTACCGACCCACTGCAGCAAGAGCTGACATTGCGGTTATAGTTGCCTCGCCACCTTCAGAAGGTGGCGGTTCCACCATTTTTTCCATAGCTCGCTGAAAAGTTGTGGTTTTACATTAGTAGTACCAGAACAGAAGATATTAAGGAGGTAGCAAAACCAAACAAAATAGCTTTGGTCTGTATACAAAACTTATTCTGGTGAACCCATGTAAAATAATAGTTTTATTTTATTGCAAAGTACATAATAAAACCAGGTTCCAAACATATGACCATGTACCATCGCTAATGTATTGTCTATTTCTTCACATTGTATTGAGGGCTAAGGATAAAGAGACGAAGTTTATAATACGGTAAGCATAGTATGACATCATTCATATCACAAAACAACTGAGAACAGACAAACAGACAATTGTAACGTTGTGTGGGCAAGTCTAGCACGGAACTAGATTACAGGTCAAGATCAAAGGAACATCACTCCTCTCTTTTAAACCTTGTAAGGTGCAATGATATGCTAAGACAATTGTGTATAAAATTGAAAAGAGTAATAGACATTGGTTGCAAACCATGCAGTTCAAGGCACAAGTCATAGTAAGTAGTAGTTAAAAGGCATGAGGATTAAGGACTTACAACAGCAGCTTTGGTGGTGTAGTCATGCCCTTCTTCTTCTTTGGTGTGACAGTCCTTGAAGATCTCCACAACATTTGGTTCAGGTACTTTTTGGTCCTTGCGGGCTTTCCTCGCATTTGGAACAAGTCAATATAGATCGATAATATGGTACAACGAAAAGAGTGAAACAACAGCTAATTACAAGAGCCTCACGATTGTGCAATATAGCTACGAGATCACGTAAATGCATTGGAATTTCACTTTAAACGGTTGTCCTTGTTCTTTGAACATTTCACCTACAAGAAGATAGATTTGTGTGGCACATGCGTAAATAGGACTTCAACATGTGATCTGATGACATATATATAATGTACCTGATACTTCGGATCAGACCAGTGTTTAACGAGGCCTCTCCAGTCTTCATCAGATATATTTTCCACTGGAAATGTTTGGGCAATTTCACTGTTAGCCTTGCCTTCAAAGTGAGTTTTCCTCAAGTTATACCGATACTGTCGTAGAGCAGACTTGAAAACATGGGTGCAAGCTTGTATGGTTGCATCATCTTGGCTATCCAACTTGAACCTCATCTGTCTAAAATTATGGGAGTCTCATTATCAGCAACCTAGAAAGTATTGGATAGAGCAAGACGATATTACTAGTTTCCATACATAACCATACTTACAGATAAATGGTCGAGGAAGGTGTTGAACTGGGTTTCGTCTTTGTCATTCCTGTACTAAATCCATGTTGGGAGGATACGTACATGACACCTAACAACAACCGCTGCCTCTGATACTAACTTGGCTGACTCTGTAGCATCACGTGGCCTTTTTAAACCTGCCTCAGAACGGATCTCGATTCTTCCTCCTCTAGATTTAGTTAACCTATCGAGCATTATCCCTGATGTTTGTTTCCTCTTGCACCTAGGTGCTAGTCCAACAACAAACATAGGAAGTGTTAGTGTACATCAAACTGTGAGACTACATATAAAGAAGCATGCAACTGTAACTTGACTCCTGCAACTACCTTCTTGCTGTTGAAGCTCACAAAGTTCATCGATCTTGCCAACTCATCTTGTGTCAAGAGTGCATCGGAAGTAGTGTCGGTGGCAAGGAGCTTGGGAGCGCGTGCCGCTAGCTGAGTTGATTTGAGCAGTAAATCGTGCGGTGGTGGTACTGTGGAAGGTGTTGCAACAACTAGGGTTGTCTCTGCTTGTTTGGTGGCAGCTATTTGTTTCATTTGGCATGTTACGCAGCTCGTGTAGCATGGGATACCCTGTTGGTACAATTTTCCGCGGACTTTGACCTTCTATTGCACCATCGTGCAATGAGAATCTGCAGGATTGTTGTGCTTCCCTTTCCTCGTTTCATCTTGCTTCCTCTTTCTCTGTGCCATGTTAAGTCAAGCCGACAAGAAAAACGAATAAAAATTTAGTTCTTCAGAACATATGTACTTTGATGTAAGAACATGGTGTGATAGACAGATATTGTATGTTCTAGAAATAGGAACACATGTCTTAGTCACAAGTATAATGTGTAAAGTAAGCAGATGCAATTAAACAAAATTAGAAGCAATACAAGCTAGACATCATACATAACATGCAACCACATATAATAGTGCCAAGTTAGAGGGAGCACCTTTGATGGTGCACTAGGGGAGACGTGCTCATCACCAACACAGCTACGTTGAGTGTCTATGCATGTGTTGTCTTGGAAATCATCTTAGGGGGACGGAGGAGTAGAATCTGTAGAGGCCCTCCATTTGGAAGGAGCACCTTCATCCGCTGCCTTGCTAACTTCCTTCTGCTTCATTGATTTTGAATTGTCAAGTAAAACCGACAAGAAAAAGCAATAGAATTCACTCTTCAGAACTCATTTGTGGATGATACTAACAATCACTACTTTGATGTAAGGCAAACACATGATTCTAGGATGGAATAACACGAAAAACAGGATGGCATGGCATATTCACAACTGTTTGTGTAAACTAAGCAGAAACCATTTCAACAAATAAGAAGCAATGCAAGCTAGACACCACGTGAAAGATGCAACCAATATGACTCTGCCAAGTTAAAAGTGTCCCATCATAAATGACATTTCAACAAATTAGAAGTAGCGTATGCTATAAATCATATCAAAGATGCAACTAATATCACACTGCATATACTGAAGGTGTCTCGTCATATTGATTTATGCGGGATACAAAAAAAAACAATAGTTTTATGTGAGGACATGCTTAATAGACAGATGTACTATGTACTAAATACAGGAAGGCATGTCACATTAACATGTATAATGTATAAGCTAAGCAGAATAGCACATGCAGTTTAACCAGATTGGAAGAATTACAATCTAGACACCATATGCAACATGCAACCACATGTCACGCTGCCAAGTTAGAGCAAGCACCTGCGATGCTAGTGTAGGGGAAATGCGGTAATCAACTATAGAGCTACGTTCACTATCTTCAACTAGCCTTGTTGTTTCTTGAGAATCATGTCGGGAGGCTAACGCTGCATTCTTTAAATGAGGAGTAATCCACTTGCCTGACTGCCTCATCATAAGTGATTGATGAGGGATACACAAGAACATTAGTTTGATGTAAGAACATGGTTAATACACAGATGTACTAGTACGTACCAAAAACAGAAAGGCATGTCATATTCAAAGGTATAATGTGTAAGCTAAGCAGATGCAATTTAACCAATTTGGAAGCAATACAAGCTAGACATCCGGCTGGAGTGGTGAGCATGATCATCTAGGACACGAGAGCACGGTGGGAGGCGGGGCTGCCGCCACCATTGTGGCTTTTTAGTTGGCTTCGGTGATGCCTCTCTTTCTGGGCTTGTCATTGGCTCGTCCGAGTGCCACGACTAGCTATTTGTCTTACGGTGCTCACGGGATGGTGGTTCGGGTAAAAATATCTTTCCTTATCTTAATAAATACCGACTTCGGCCTTTCGAATACAAGCTAGACACCATATGGAACATGCAACCACATATGACACCGCGAAGTTAAAGCAAGCACCTGGGATGGTGGTTCATTGCGAGCGAGGTCATCAACTCCAGATCTACGTTTACCTTCTCCATCTGCTGACACTGCACCTACTATACGCTGCAACGTGTCTGGCCTATCCGTGTACGACACTGGAGCGACTTCTCTCTTTTATTTTTTGATTCTCTCATAGCAGCAGAGTCTGAAATACCCTTGCATAAAAACACAATAGTGAGAGTATGGGTGAAGTGTGTGCAGAACTAGTGCACTGTAAAAGTAGCAGATAGCAGGTGGCTGAAAAATAAATGACAAGAGACATATGATAGCTCTACAACATTGCCTGGCAAACAAAATTATATTCTAATCCGTATGATTTTGTAATATATGAGCACAGGGATGGCTGGGAAATGCAGGTACTCCTCCAGCACACCACCACATGTGGTCAGGTCAAGATAACAGTCGACTGAAAATATATAGATCAGTCAATTTTTTAATGAACCGTCCGATCAATAAGGAACGGGTAGATGGCCTTCGTCTACCTCCCGCCAGTCATTGTTGACGATCTTTCTCGAGCCGCCAGCGACCACCGTCCCTGACCCCTGCCTCCGCCGCCCCGCCCTCCCCTCGACCTCACACCACCGCTGTGCTTGGCAGCGTCCCCAGGCCATCCCTTTAATCCCGGACGACCTCCAGATCAGGCGCCAGTAGCTCTAGGCCCCACACGCCCCTAAGATAAACACCGAGGCGCTGCTTCCCCGGCGTAATAGGCGGACTAGCGCCTGTTACGCCGGGGAATGCTTCCGTTAATTGGAATCAACTGACCAGGAATTGAAATTCAGGGGACCGACGGACCTCTAGCTAAGGTGAAATAGTATATGAGGAGAAACCTTGTGCATCGCGAGTGTAACATCCCAAAATTCTAAATTTTGGAATGTTATATTAAATAAATAACTATGCTTGTTGTCTGATTGTTGGTTTGATTGAATGAGTGAAACTGAGTGAAATTTGAAACTTTTGAAAGTTGAATGAGAGGGAATGAAATGACTTTCCCAAAACTTTCTCCTTTGCCTTTTGGATCTCAATGAATTCAAATTCATTCCCACACCAAAACCTAGAGTGAAGATGACATGACTTCTTCCATTTGAAATGAAAAGGGTTTTGAAAAGATTTGAATTTCATTTGAGAATATTTCAAATTCAAAGCTTTATGCAACTCAATGATTTTCATGAGGGAAGATAAAATGACTTCTTCAATTATATGAAATATGAGTTGGAAGTAATAAAGTATCAAGTTGAAAGTCATTTGAAAGTGCTTTGAAACCCTCTTTCAAATTTTGAGTTTTGAATTTGAATTCAAACTTTGGCAAGTGGGAATCATTTCAAAACTATGCACGATAAATACTTGATCAAAAGTATGAGAGGAGCAAACATGACACTCCAAAAATATTAGAGGAAACAATGCCAAAAGTTTTGGATTCAAATCTGAATTTTATTTGAATTTGAAAAAAATGGATTTTTATAAAGTTTGGATTTTGCCTTTGGAAAAATGTTCAAATGAAAGGGAATATTCCCCTGATCATTTTGGTATATATATACCCTATATAAAATATTTATATTTTAAAAGTTATACTCTGTTTTGTTTTATTTTAAAAAAATAAATTAAAAAAAAGAAACCCCAGCGCTCTTGAGCCCCTCGCCGAGCCAGTGCTGAAACCCCCCCACCGGCCCACCGAGCGGCCCAGAGGCCTGACCAGCGCCGACCGAGCCGGCCTCACTCGCCTCGCCCAACCCCTTACGCGGCCGGCCACCCGCTCGCTCCCCACCCTCCTCTCTCATCGACAGTGAGCCCCGCCCCTTCTTCTCCCCCCCCACGCCACGCCGTCGCGCCGCTGGATCGCGGATCGAAGGATCCAGATGCCGATCCCCTTCCCGATCGCCTCCCTTACCCCGACGACCCCGGCTATAAAGCCGCCGCCCGCACCCCATTCCCCGAGACGTCGCGGACCCCTCTCCCTCCCGCTCGACCTCACCGGAGACCCGAGCTCCCTCCGCCGCCATTGTCGCCGCCGTCGACGCCCTAGGCCACCCCGATCACCCCCGACCCCACCAAACTCCACACCCGTTTGATTGTTTCCGCTGAGTATTATGAGGTATATATCATTTTACATTATTTATACATGTGATTGCACTTTGATATATACATTGATGTCTTGTGTGTGCCAAAGATCTTGATCGAGGATGGCACAAACAACACGAGGCTTGACCGTCGAGGTCGGGTCGCTCTGAGAGATGGTATCGAGCACATGTTGACTGTAGGACGTGACCCTAGAAATTGGAAAGCCTAGGACAGGAAATCTCTAAAACTTTATTTTCAAAAGGATCCTTTACTTCTCGTCTTTTCTGATTTTATCAAGTAGTCCCTCTGACCTCAAATAGTTAGAATATACACCTTTCCTTTTTGACCACACGGAGGATCAACTGAAGACGCTCCAAGAAGGATTAGAGAACTGATGACCACTTCAGAGTAAAAAAGGATTTCACCATGTATTAGAAGAATTGAAGTACAACAGTTGGAGACTCCGATGATTTGAAGAATCTAAAGAAATATTTGACCTTTAGAAGACCAAACCCCTGTTATACACTTACGTTAGATGCGATGATTTGTGAGCCGTCCTTTGTTTGATGTTTTCCGACAGCCCCAAAAATAAAACCTGTTTCTTCAAAAACTAATGTTTGTATTGTGTGTATATCCCTCCCCACCTCTCTCTCATCTCACCCTAAAACCCTTGAACCCCGTAGATGATGAATGAAGTTGGACTGATATTCTCTGGACCGAAGACTCAGCCCGAGGCAGAGCTATGGATGCAGAACATGGAAAAACACTTCGGGAGCAATTTGGTTTCAAGGAAGTATGAGGTCCAATACGCTCTTCAGTACTTTACAGAAAGTGCTGCAACCTGGTGGAACATGCATCAAGCCATACAGGGATTTAATGGAGCAAGAACTTGGGAGGAATTCAAGAAGACCCTGTTGAGATCACGTCTCATCCGGAAGCACTATGATAACCCGAGACCTTGTGCCTGCAAGATTTGCGGAGAAATAGGACACACCCAGGAGGAACACAAGGATGGATGCCCTCATTGTGAGGAAGAACACCCAGCTGAGGAATGCCCAACTAGTCAGGTGAATTGTTTTCTGTGTGAAGGAACCACCCACTAGCCGGTGCAGTGTCACATTTACTCCACGGTGCAACGAACTATTCCGAAGCAGGAAGAGGGAATGAAAGAAGCCCTCAAGGAGGAACTAGAAGAACCAGTGATGAATGAAAGTGTTGAAGACCTTGATGGAGAAGGCCTCAACAGATTTTACTCCAATGCCTGCTATTCATGTGGAGAAGAAGGACATTTTTCACAGTATTGCACCAAGGAAAGAAAGGAGTATCCAGGAGATTTCCCGACAGCAGAAGTGAAGTTTGACCCCCGAGAGATAGAAACTCTGATCATTACAGAGAAATCCAGGAAGAGAAAAGGAAGGCAACCCGAGAACAACGCAATTTTTGCAGAGAAGGACCTAAGTCATATCACTTGTTACAGATGCAAGGATTTAGGTCATTACGCTAGTAAATGTCCAGAAAAGAAGCCAAGAATCCAAGGAGTCCGCATAGTCACAAAGAAGCCCCGAGACATGTCGGAAGTCATTTGTTTTCACTGCAAGGAAGCATGACATTATGCTATTAAATGTCCCGACAAGATGAAAGCTGGAGTTGAGTAGTTGGAATTTTGATATGGATAATAAGAGTAGTAGAAAGCAATTTCCTTTTCATGAGCTCAAGGAGTTGAA
Source organism: Aegilops longissima (assembly GCA_021605205.1). Lineage (NCBI taxonomy): Eukaryota > Viridiplantae > Streptophyta > Magnoliopsida > Poales > Poaceae > Aegilops > Aegilops longissima. The sequence continues at coordinate 729,762,527 of CM038677.1, read as the reverse complement.
TTATGTAATAGATTACTCTGAGATTGTAATGGTTCATGACTCAATAAAGTTGTAATGTCACATGCTGAAAAGCTTTAAGGAGTTGTCACATTTTATCTTGGAAATTAATATTCTTGATGAACATGGAAGAAGGTGAGTTGTGATGCATAAACAGGAAATTGGAAATTGAGTTTGAAGTTTTGTTTGGATGATATGAATGTGTGCCCCAGGAGATATGTACCTTATTCTGAGCATCATTTTTGATTCACAACTGCAGATGACGACCCTTTACAAGTCTTTTCTTAAGGGCCCTGAAACGATCATGACCCTGACAAGTGATCATGATTACCCGAAGATCTTGAAGGACATGATGAAGCATATTCACCTTGAAGGAGATGCAGTCTACAAAGGCTACCCCTTCATGCAAAAGGGAGTGGAACTTTGGTATGTGGAGGTACACCTCCACCGTTTGAAAGGAGTTTGCCCAAAGAGGATGGGACATTACTTTTTCATCTCACGTGTGCCACAAGCAACTTTCTTCGATGCCGTTCGTGAAGCAGCCATGGAAGCCATACGCCAGATCGGAGAAATACTTGAAGCAAGACTCCGTTATACTCAGGAATACCTAGCGAAGTGCATGCAGAGATGATGAAGGAGAAGCTCAAGACCACCATGATGAAAAAGAAGATTGAAGATTTCAAGGCTCATGTCGCACACTTCCAGTGGGACTGAAGAATCCTCGAGGAGGAAAAATGAATAAAGTTGGAAGTAATGTCTGACCATACCAAACCATGTGGGTGGCAGCATTTGTAACAAAGTACTTTTTTTGGAATTTGAATTTACAAAAATGGTTAAGGATGTAATGAAAGATTGATATGAAAATAATGAGATGTTATGGATAAACTTGTGCATTTTTGGTCATAGTACTCTGTAAAACCACAAGATCAATGAAGAAAGAAATGTGTTATTCATGACGGTCCATAGAAGGAAGCTGAACAAAATAAGTTGGAGTTTTGTTTTGATATGATGGTATGAAGAAACAGAGTACTACTGGATTCAAAGGAGGTGTAACAAGAGAGAGTTACTCCAAGGATGATTTAAAGCTGCACTAGTCTTTGAAGTGGGCCATAACCCACGTGCCCGAGGATTTTGAGAAGGAACAGTTGTAACCTGGATAAAGGAATACACTTGGAAGAAGCGGTGATCAAATCAACATACGTTCCGTAGGAGGTTACATAAAAACCTAAGAGTGGTGAAGTAACGATAGATGTTTTGTTTGGCTTGCGAAACCATGGATTTACTCGAAACCAGTCCGAGAACAAGAGAAAATTCTGCAATGCTTGTGAGTATGCCCAAGTGTTAGAATCGTGATTCTCTGTTTACGTATGTGGTAATGATTCAAATGCAGGATGGATTGGCCCCATACCAAGACTTCTATCATGGACTATCATATGTTGATGGAAAATCAGAGAGACTTGAAAACCTTTGAAGAGTGTCGACGCTATAAGCCCTAAAACCATTAAATGGTAGGACGATGGAACCCCATTACAGGCAACCGTTGCCAAATGTAGGTTATTCGGTGAGGTTCAACCCAGACCCGTTTTCTGCAGGAGAAAAACCATAAATTGTAGACCACCATGAGTATTTGAAAGTTGTCTAGAATGGACACGAGCCTATCGACTAAGAAGATCCGATCCGGACAAATTTCAACTTTGACAAACCGACCCAAGATTCTGAGGAAAACTCTATGCTTATGACAGAGGAGCTATTGTAAGAGATGTGAAGAGACATACATTATCAACACTCCAGAGGAAGTATCTGAGTTTATTGGAACTGTAACCTTGCTTTTAAGTGTGGTAGCACCCCTGACCTTTCGACGTAACTCTTGCTAGAAGACCCCCAACCCCTAACCTTTTCTTGCTAGCCTCTTCGAATCTCGAGGACGAGATTCATTTTAAGTGTGGTAGGTTTGTAACATCCCAAAATTCTAAATTTTGGAATGTTATATTAAATAAATAACTATGCTTGTTGTCTGATTGTTGGTTTGATTGAATGAGTGAAACTGAGTGAAATTTGAAACTTTTGAAAGTTGAATGAGAGGGAATGAAATGACTTTCCCAAAACTTTCTCCTTTGCCTTTTGGATCTCAATGAATTCAAATTCATTCCCACACCAAAACCTAGAGTGAAGATGACATGACTTCTTCCATTTGAAATGAAAAGGGTTTTGAAAAGATTTGAATTTCATTTGAGAATATTTCAAATTCAAAGCTTTATGCAACTCAATGATTTTCATGAGGGAAGATAAAATGACTTCTTCAATTATATGAAATATGAGTTGGAAGTAATAAAGTATCAAGTTGAAAGTCATTTGAAAGTGCTTTGAAACCCTCTTTCAAATTTTGAGTTTTGAATTTGAATTCAAACTTTGGCAAGTGGGAATCATTTCAAAACTATGCGATAAATACTTGATCAAAAGTATGAGAGGAGCAAACATGACACTCCAAAAATATCAGAGGAAACAATGCCAAAAGTTTTGGATTCAAATCTGAATTTTATTTGAATTTGAAAAAATGGATTTTTATAAAGTTTGGATTTTGCCTTTGGAAAATGTTCAAATGAAAGGAATATTCCCGATCATTTTGGTATATATATACCCTATATAAAATATTTATATTTTAAAAGTTATACTCTGTTTTGTTTTATTTTAAAAAATAAATTAAAAAAGAGAAACCCCCAGCGCCACCAGCCCTGCTGGCCAGCGCCAAAACCCCCACCGGCCGCCCACCGAGCGGCAGAGGCCAGCCCAGCACGACCGAGCCGGCCTCACTCGCCTCGCCCGAACCCCCACGCTGCGGCCACCCGCTCGCTCCCCACCCTCCTCTCTCATCGACAGTGGCCCCGCCCTTCTTCTTCCCCGCCGCCACGCCGTCGTGCCATGGATCGCCGGATCGAAGGATCCGGATGCCGATCCTCCCGATCCCTCCCTTACCCCGCGACCCCTGGCTATAAAGCCGCCGCCCAAGACCCCATCCCCCACCCCCGAGACGTCGCGGACCCCTCTCCCTCCCGCCGACCTCACGGAGACCCGAGCTCCCTCCGCCGCCATTGTCGCCGCCGTCGGCGCCCTAGGCCACCCGATCACCCCGACCCCACCAAACTCCACACCCGTTTGATTGTTTCCGCTGAGTATTATGAGGTATATATCATTTTACATTATTTATACATGTGATTGCACTTTGATATATACATTGATGTACTGTGTGTGCCAGCATACTGATCCAGGGATGGCACAGCAACACAGAGGCTTGACCGTCTGAGGTCGGGTCGCTACAGCGAGTTACTAGGAACATCTAGTATCAAGAAGAAGCGGTCAACTAGTGTCTTTTGTGGGATGAATACCGTGCAAGCAGACACGTAAGATTTGCACGAATAAGGGAAGAGGAGTACCATTTTCGGTTGCCGGTGTGGTACCCTCCACATGTCGCGCCGATCTTCTTCTTTTTACCAGGGAAACCGATGTTCTGGAGGGTGCATGCTTGGATGAACCCATGGCCAAATTGTTGACTGTGTTGCCGTGGCCATATGTCGGCGGAGGGGAAGCAGATCCGAGGCGACGAAGGACGGCGTAGCAGGAACAACTCCGGTGCGGTGGAGGGTGGCGAAGTTGGAGTGGCAGCGGTGAGGCGCAGGACGGCGTGGTTGAACTAGATCGGGTGACGGCTCGGCCTCAGCTTCAATTACTAGCCATGGAGGGTGTTGCGGTTGAGGTAGCGGTGGACGACGACGTCGGGGTATCGGCTCCGGCATGATGGAGGAGGGCGGCGGTTGATGGGTGGAATGGGGTGACGGACGGAGGACGTCGGGGTTTCGCGGCTGGTGGAGAGGTAGTTTTTGCGCCCATGGAGTACGAATGGGGAATCGGGCGGGTGGGGGGGGGGAGAACCATGTTTGGTCAGGACGCGCTTGTTTTGGCTTTTTTGAACAGAAGATGGGACGCGCTTGTTTGAAATTTGGGGAAAGTACAAACTTTGCCCCCCACTTAAATTTTGGACCTACTACGGGTCGGGGGTAGGATGGTAATCCCAGGTGTCCCAAATAGTGGGCAGGAGCGATTTTGGTCGCATGCATGTGTGCTTAGGCGGCCATTGTGTATGAATGTTTTTGGAGGCGGTTGCGTGGCGTCTAGATGAAGCTACAAACCCACCCCGGATTAGACCTTTGGACGTCGGGCCGGTAGGTTTCAAGGGTCGGAGTTATTAGAAAAGTAATTTCCTTGTACTACCAAACATTGGTCTCACGCGGTTTCGGGCGAGTAGAGGCTCTTTTGGCGCTTCGTTCGAAATTTTGAAACACAAGCATTCACGTTTAGAGTACTCTTGGACTTTGAGGATTGACCTAAATAGGCAACGTTAAATTTGACCTTGTATGTTTGAAAACCTCATTAAGTTATCCGCTTCTTTTTGAAATTTTGACACTTGAAAATCCTATAACTACGATTATTTTGGAATGGAGGAGCTAAATTAGAATGCTATTATGTACAAAATCAGAGCAAAGATCGGTGCCCCCATAATTTAGGTATGATTTACAAATGCCATGATATCAAATTCAAATAATTGAATGGACTTCATGTTGAATTCGATTTTTTGAAACCACCTTAAGTTGAATTCAAATGTATGCTAGTTCATAGGTAGCTATTTATAATGTTCATTGTGTAACTTTCGTATGTATAATGTGCTTTACACACACAACATGAACTATACTCACGTTTATATTCGATTGCTAAAGCGATGCATTGTCTGGAGTTCAAACTACTAACTATGTGGATCAATTGTGTCGAATAATAACATAGACATGCTCAAATTTGATAGAATCTAGACGTCTAATGGATCAATGACCGTTCCTTACGCGAATTGCAAATATCATGATCCCATCCTAATATTTGGATACAATTTATATCTTTAATCAATGTGTATAGCAGTCTTGTACGTGTAGTTTCACTCTCCATCGGTGGTCTCTCACACATGCGCACACACTCTCTCCCGAGGTGTCTTTCTCGCACACATGCTGTCGATATAACCCTCCCTCCCTCTCGTAACCATTTACGACTGTTTTCACTAACCTTTATCACAAGCACTCTTCCTCTCGCAAGCATACACACGCACAATCCCCATCGACCCTTTCTATATACATAGACCTGCCTACGTGTCTCATGTACGCACATTATCTTTAGGGATGTCTCTCACGCATTGTCTCACACCTCTCTTCCTAATCGACGAGTATGATTCTAGCAGAGCATTCTGTAGGATGCCCCTTAAAGTTAGGTTGGATGAATAGTAATGTCAGAGATAAAGGGCTTACCTTAGTCCGAGAACCCAGGGTTACAAATCCTAGCCGGCTTTGTCAGTGGACATAGAGTCCTTCACAATTATGCTATCTTTGTCTTGTACGACTAGTCATCCATGGGTCTCCCTAAATGCGTCACGGACCAATGTGGCACGGGACGGAACCGAACGAAGGGCCTCACCTCAACCCACCGGACCTCACACGGTGGCACACCCTCTGCCCCCATGTCTCGTTATCTTCTCACACCCACACATACCAACACAGATACGACACACAAAAAATATATTCTCCTGGTGCCTCTATCCACTCCGCCACACATTTTTGCCAAGCTTGCCTAAAGTTTTCAAAATGAGAAGGAGGTACACTTGCGCACGGCTGTCGCGGTCGCACTGCACCCTCACACGGTCGCTCCTGCACACCGCGGTCGCACCGCACCCTCACATGAACAGTCGCTCCTGCACGCCGCAAACCCAACCAAGGGAACGCACCCTCGCTGACACGTGCTGTCGCATGTGAACAAACCAAACTCACCCATCCTACCGCTGACACATAATTTTTGATCGTAGAGTATGTTTATCCAACCGCATGTTGGGGAGTATCCGTACGGCCCGTGCGGTGGTCTGTTGGGGAAGAAGAAGAGGTGAGGAAGAAGGGTTAGGAGACGTAGGATATTCATCCAACTGCATGAAATGGTAGACTGACCCAAGTAAGGGGACTTGCATAACAATATATGTTTTTACACAGCAAAAGATCCATAAAAACAACAACATAAAGAACAACTATCACTGCTCGTGGAACGAGACGACCTCGTCGTCTTTGGCTACCGGTGCGAACCAACCGTAGCTGCCGATGTGTGTCTCCACACCGTGGTTGTCCTCGGCCTCCAGCTACTCGTTCACGCGGAGCATGCGGTCGCTCTGAACGGACGAGAGCACCGCCCGGTTCAAGTCGAGGACGTCCAGTTCTGCCTACAGGAGGGCCTCGATGGCAGCGGCATCCGCGCGCTCCTCGTCGAGTCGAGCCTCCGCCGCCCGGTTCAAGTCCAGGATGTTTGGTTCCGCCTGCAGGAGGGCCTCGATGAGAGCGGCATCCGCACGCTCCGCGTCGAGTTGAGCCTCCGCCCGGTTCAAGTCCAAGACGTCCGGTTCTGCTTGCAGGAGGGCCTCGATGGCAGCGGCATCCGCACGCTCCGCCTCAAGTTGAGCCTCCGCCACCCGGTTCACATCCACGACATCCGGTTCCGCCTACAGGAAAGCCTCGATGGCACCGGCATGCGCGCTTCGTGTCGAGTTGAGCCTCTGCCTCCCGGTCCTCCTTTAGTATCGCCAGGTTGAACCGCTGGTCCGCCTGCACCATGGGGGTATCGGACGCCGGCAAGAAGTCGATGTCCATCGTCTCATACCCATCGGGGGCCTTCTGCGCCGCGACCTCCGCCATGAACATTGGATCGGCTTCCTCCTCCTCGTAGCTTGGCTCCAGAGAACTCGGGGATTGGCCCGCCGCAAAGCGAGCTTGGGAATGGAGGTCTCTGGCACCGACCGCCATCACGATTTCTGCGCGGCGCTCCGGCATCAGCATCTTGTAGTATGTGATCTTGCGGCACACCATGGCTTTCCGGCGAACTAGGGGATGCTTGATGCGGGCTAGGGGATTGAAAGGTGGGGGAAGGGGCTGGAGATTAGGTGTGGTTTTAGGGCACTGGCTGGCGTAGGCCGAGCAGCGAAGGTTCTGGTGTGAATAGTGGTTCCGATGACGACCGGTTAATCTGTTTTGACTATTCGCTCTTGTCGCCTTCGCGTTGCAGCCCGGCACGCTGGACCCTCCATGTTTCTCACCGAATGGAACACACTTCATCTTGCATTTTTGCTCGCTTGTGGGACCACAGTTGAGAGCAAACCGACATCCTTCCGCCTCCCCCGCCCGCGTCATTTTATGCGGAGTAAATAAAAATAGAGGGAGTATATTACGGATGAGGATCCCCTGACGTGGCCGAACCCATTGAGTAACTGACATGCGGGGCCTAGCAAGCATGGGGTCCGCCAGTAAGTGACCGTAAGGGATGGTAAGGCAGGGATACGTATGTGAAAGGAGCTTCCAATGATATAATTTTCACATTATACATCTCATGTACTATTAATCTTGTCAATAGTCAAATGCGGTTTTGAAAAACGCATTAGAGCATGGTTAATAATATAGCCAGTCGATGGCTATAAGGAACTGCCATGTCTTCTATGGCCATCATCTATTATATGCACTCATACAGTAGTGTGGGCTATAAGGTTGGCTATTTCCCGCAAAAAAATTATAAGGTTGGCTATTGTATTAGTACTTTTTTCCATCTCCTCTCCATCTCTTTCTTCATATTTATTATATGTATTTAACTAGGAATGCGTATATAGCTAGGCTCTTGCATGAGAGCTCACTCCCCTTACTTTTTCACATCTCTCTCCTCCACATAGGCCCTATATAAATGGAAGGAGGGAGTACAACTATGAGCACTGCATACTCTAGTATAGATGTTGTCAGTACTCTACTAGTACTATTGGACAGGGAGTTTAGAAAAAGTTACTATTGGACCGGCTATACGTGGCGAAATCTTAGTAGGAAGAGCATGCGCGAGAACAAGCACATTCACATGGTTGAAAACAAATTGGAAACCATCTCGAGTACAAATCTAGGAGTACGTACGAATCTAACAATATTGATTGGGCGTTGTTGAATGTTGATACTTTTTTATCAAAGTAGAGATACTTTGACTACACATAAAACTTATATGTAAACTAGAAAGGATAGGAGGGAGTATATTGTACGTTTAAAAATGAAACGAACATTGAATACCCTTTATATATGATTTACAGATGCTATGATTGCCGGTTCAAAATTTTGAATCCGCCTTAGGTATCACAGATGCCCCCACTCGTTCTCTCTCGATTTCATCTCGGGGTCTGGAGATCGATTGAAAGAGGACTAGGGTGGGTACAATACGTTCATTTCGCTTATGAACATACAATATACTCCCTCTGATCCACCCCCCTCCGCGGGTCATTTCTATCATAGAAACAGACCAAACATTTCTATCATGGACACGCAATTGATCTCTGAACATCAATCGATCTCGTCAACATGTGTCGGGGCATACATGAACCGAATGGGATGCCAAAACTAAGACGTGAAGTGACACGTAGTGGAGGCAAAGTGAAACTTCAAACGAACTGTTTGTTTTTATGCATGGCGGACAAATTACAAATAAACGTTGGAAATACAAGCATGGTCTAGGCCCACATGTGAATGATACTCGTCAGAATGTTCAAATGAGGCATGTGGGAGGATGGACTCAACCAGCGGGCGACATGATCGATGGAGAAGAGGGTTGGAGATGAATGAGAAATAAGCAAACGCCACATGATTATACTTGACCGGCTCAAATAAACAATAAGTTCTCTTGCTTGGCCTACATAGTGAAAGGCCTAACGCGCAACGCGGAGCACTGACGCTCGAATATGGCCGAGAAAACAGGGAAACTGACATGTGGGGCACACCTGTCGGGACGATGTAGCGCAAACTAGTCCAATGGAGGAGCTGGCCCATGACCTCCTCGCCACCGGCAACCATTCATGTGGGTCGTGGGGGCCAACATCGTGGCGCAGCTCCAGCACCGCCTCTGGACACGGCGACCGCGGTGAGCGACACGCTCATCGTCGCTAGACACGGTTGGTTTCAGTGTGCCGCGGGTGGTGTTAGTGTTGTGGCACGACCAACAGCTAGTATGTTTGGTTTGTGCCCAAGGTTGCCCCATCAAACATTGGGTAGCCAAAATTTTGGTTGAGGTTTTGGTTGCCCATGATTTGGCCGACATCGGCAAGAAAGATGAACTTGAGTTGGCTAGAGTTCATTGGCATGCCAAAAAATGGCAACCATCCATTTTTGGGTCATGACCAAAACCTCAAAAAAAAGGCAACCATCCAAACAAAGACCAATCTTTGGGTCATGACCAAAATTTTGGTAAGGTGCACTTTGGCCACAATCCAAACACACCCCAACACCCGGCTCGCCGAGGATGCACGGGGTGCCGGGACGCGTCCGCGGAGTGGTGTAGCGCGGCCAACTGCATCCTCAGGAACTGAGACCATGCTGGGTCGTCTTGCTTTTTCAATGACATGCGTCGATCGCATGTGAGCAAAGGGCATCTCCAACGTTGCCACGACCACAGCTGACTACCCTGGCACACCAAAACCCTCGTCCCTCGCGCCGTCGCTCGGTGCGTTCCCATCCGTTGCCAGCTGCCCGCATTCATGCCGTCTGTCCGTATGCCGACGTTAAGAGGCTCGGTGCCCGAGGAACCAACTCCGACGACTTAATGACGCACCAGGATGCTTGGCCTCACCAGAATGCGCTACTTAAAGCGGCAACGCCCGGCTAACCTCCACACCATAGTGCATCGTCCTCCTACCAGGCACCACATCCGCCATGACCGCAAGCGCGAACGCTCTGCGGGAGAGCTTGTCTTCGGGGATGGGGCTCGAGGTCACCGCCCTCGCTCAAGTCGCCGCACAAGCGGTGACCACGCTGGCGGCCGACGACGGGACCACCGTCAGCCACGTGTCCTACTTGCCACTGTCCAACGTCCGGCACGCCGAGGTCGAGGACTCCTCTGAGGATGAGTAGGGCATGGGAGGCGGCCGGGCATGGTGTGCCAACTGGCCGGTCCGTCTCCCGTGTTCTACTTTTCCTCGCTGGAGACCGCACCTTCACTTCATGGGTCTTGAACCCCGCCCCCGTACATGGAGATCGCAGATGGAGGACGTCAGTCGCCACCGTAGAATAGGTTTAGGGTCGGGTTTCTTTTATTTTTCTGTCCTATAAAAGTTCGAAATGTAATGAAAATCTGTCGTGTTTGCATTAATCTCGGCCGGTGTATATGAACTTTCACAATAATATAGTATATTGTAGGAGTACTAGCAAGATGCCCGTGGCGTTGCACGGAAGATCAAGATCTTGTGGGAGAAAAGGATGAACGAGGGAAGGCCTTATCTGCAAATGCACATTCACGCATTTCACATTTTTCTACATCTACGGGAACCTACGAAAGGGTTAACATAAATTGCCTCTCTCTCTCCTCCCCTGATTTTCATGGTGGTGGCCCCCTCCCTCCCCCCAATCTACAATCAACAACTCACACGTTTCACATTATGTTAATTACGTAACTAGGACTACGTAGGTGTAGCATTACTCGTCCTAAAAAACCCAACTAAGCCAACCTCCCAGCATATCGCGCGGGAAAAGACCCGGCCATGCCGTTTTAGTCGGGATTACCGGATTACTAGTAGTAGTATCGATGGATCGCGCGAAGCAACAAGTTTTTTTTGAGGGGGCGAAGCACCTAGTTTAAAAGGAAAAAGGCGGTACACTCACAACACCCCTGTCGCGGTCGCATTGCACCCCACACACGTTCGGTCCTGCACACGGCTCACATAAGCGGAACACGCTTCGCTTGCCTCTTCAGCGACACGTGGGACTGCACTTGGATAAACCGACCATCGCCAAACTCCCCGCCCACCGCGAAAATCCTCCCCACCCAAAATCCCCCCAAATCCTAGATTCAACCGCCCTTCGCCAAGTAGCCAATAATATTCCCCAAACCCCTCCCCGTCCCCTCCACTCCATTCGCTCCGCCAAAGCCGCCCTCCCCGGCACGCCGATACGTCGGCACCGCGGTTTGTCGAGGGGACGCACGGCGATCCTCTCACTCCCACAATACGCTGTCGTAGACTGCCGTCCTCTAGTCGTGCCGCCACTGCTGGCGACGTTCTTGTGGAGGCGCAGGGCGGTGGCGATGTTCGTGTGGAGACGCACGGCGGTCAGCTTCTCCCACGTTACACGCATTCTAGACTGAGGTCCCGTGCATGTCGGTGTAGCGCTGAATGTTAGCTGATAGACTCTGTTAATCTCACTGTTTGCCGAAGTAGTTTACAGTCAATATGCTCTGCTTAAGAAGCTTCCTTGCCCCGTTCTGCACTCAATCTGCTTAGCTGAGATGGCATGCCAAGGCCGATTAGTTGCTAAAATATCCTGCCATATATTTATTGTGATGTAGATTGCCATGGTCTAGTAGCCAATCTGTTAGGTGAAATAGCTCTACACTGTTTTATACTTGATCTTTGTTGCTGCGATGGCCTTCAATAGTTCGATGGCTGTGTGCTCGGCCTCAATGACTGCTGAAACAGCCTGCCATAACTTAGCACTCAAATCTGTTTGCTGAATTAGCTTTACATGTATTTCGTTACTTAGATCTGCTCATCCAAATATCTTGCCATAGCTTTAGACATCGACCTAGGTATTTTCTTCTGGACTTCATAAAAAAGCATATATGCTTTTCCTGTAATATCTAGTAGAAGAACTAATTTGTATGTCTAACAGATAGACAGGACTTGGATAACTTTTGCTCGAAGATTCTCCGCTGCATATGTCGAGGGGGTTGAAAACTTCATGAACTTTAACATAGCTGAGTACAGTGGTCCGAAATCAGATGTGCTCTACCCGTGTAGAAGTTGTATGAATTAGTTACAAGACTCCAGTCAACTGTGCAAAAGCATCTACACTTGCATGGGATGTCGGTCACAGATACTAGGTGGGTTCATCATGGTGAAGCTGTGAACGTGAATGTTATTGACTACATGGAAGCAACATATCACCATCTTGATCTGCCTGATGCTTAGGTGGAAGAGGAGGAGGAGGAGGAGGTGGTTGCGGAGCCAGTGAGTTTGACCAACATTGAAACAATGCTACGAAATGCTCGTGCATTCTGTGAACTTTCACCTGCAGAAGAAAAACGGTGGGCCCGCATGTTGGAACAATGCAACATGGATGTCACCCCAGGAAATAAGCTGTCAGTATTCTCACCTATGGTCACCTTTCTTCAGGTTAAGACATCTGAGCGGATGACCAACAAATCATTCGATGCGATGTTGGATGCTTTCCGCAAAGCTTTCCTAGATGCGTCTGAGCTGCCACACACCTACAGTAAAATGAAGAATTTCCTTCATGCAGTTGGAATTGGATATGATATGATCCATGTTTGTAAGAATAATTGTGTTCTGTTCAGGAAGGATTATGCCAACTTAAGTGAATGCCCGAAATGCAAATCATCAAGATGGAAAGATGGCGATGCTGTGAAGAGGATTCCTCAAAATGTTCTCAGAAATTTTCCAATTACACCAAGATTGCAGAGGTTGTTTCATGATGCTGAAACAAGAGAGGATGTACTGTGGCCTTCTAGGAACCAGGATTTCAGAGATCAGAATGTAATGAGCCATCCATCTCATGGTAGTGAGTGGAAAAGCTTCAATCAGAAGCACGAAACATTTGCTGCTGACCCGAGAAACATTAGGCTTGGCTTAGCTTCAGATGGATTTAACCCATTTGTCCACCAGAGCGCCACATATAGCATGTGGCCAGTGCTTGTTATCCCTTACAACATGCCTCCAAATGTCTGCACCAAAGAATCAAACTACATGATGGCCTTGCTCATCCTAGGTCCAAAAAGTCATGGAAAGGATTTTGTTTTGTTCATGGAGCCTCTTGTGGAGGAACTTCAATAGCTATGGAGGGGTGTTCTCACTCGAGACCTATATTGCAGCCCACCAGCTGATTTCTTTTTGCGTGCTGTTATAATTTGGTGCATCCATGATTATCCAGCTTTGGGCACTATGTCAGGGCGAACGACACATGGTTAAAATGCATGTGTTCACTGTGACAGGAATCCGCTGTGATACGCAATACTTAGCAAGATCTATTACATTGGACACCGCCGTTTCCTTGCCAAGGGCAAGCCGCATCCTAGAAAATACCGAAGACATGTGTTCAATGCAAAGCATGAAAACCATGATGCGCCAAAGAGGCTCACCGCCGACGAGTTGCAAGTGGAATTAGAGAAGGTCAGCCATATTACACAAGGAAACCATCCTGATAATGGTAGCGAGAAAAGGAAGCGTGGCAGGGTAGAAGAGAGATTATTGTTTACCCGCAGGTCCACTTTGTGGGACTTGGAGTATTGGAAAGATTTGGATCTGCGGCATAATCTTGATGTGATGCACATCGAGAAAAATATATGTGACAGCATTATCGACACACTTCATAATATTGAAGGCAAGACGAAAGATACCTTAAAATATAGGATTGATTTGACACACCTGGGTATCAGAAAAGGATTTGCAGGTGCAAGACGAAGGTAAACCATGGGATATGGCACCGGTTGTATGCGTCTTGGACAAGGTAAAAGAAAAGAATTCTGCAAGGTCTGTCACGTGTGAGATTCCCACATGGATTTGCTTCCAACCACGAAAGGAGAGTCGGCAGATGGAGACAAGGTACAAGGGTTGAAAACTCATGACTGCCACGTCCTACTTCAAAGGGTTTTACTGTTATCCTTAGAGGTTGGGCATACGACTTATCTGAGCAGATTGCAGAGTTGGGACAATTCTTGAGGAACTCTGTAATAGAAATATCAGGATAGATGCTTTGGAGCGTCTTAGAGACAAGATACCAACTATCCTATGCGACCTTGAGAAGATATATCGTACAACCTTCTTTGGTGTGATGGTGCATTTGGCTGTTCATCTACCTGATGAGGCACTACTTAGAGGTCCAGTACAGTATGGTTGGATGTACCCTATTGAAAGGCGGCTAGGCACTTTCAAGGGCTATGTTAGGAACAGAGCTAGACCCGAGGGTTCCATTGTAGAGGCCTACATTGCTCTGAAGCGTTGACATTCTGCTCAAAATACATTGAAACGGTGACCAGCTTAGCAAAGGCGTGGATGAAGACAATCCCGGGCTCAATGTTTTCGATTATTCATTCGAAAGTTACGTGGAAGAGTCGACAAGAGGACAAACCTAAAGATTTGGACAAAATGGTTTGGTGTGTGTTGAATAAGCGTCACGAGATACTACCTTATATCAAGTAAGTGCTAAATCTTGCAGCTTATACATCGTAATCTACTAAACTTGCAGTATATTTAGATGTTTGACGCGATCACTATGTTGTGCAGCATCTACAAAAGGAGTTCTTGCCGCAAAATCCAGAAACATTGACAAACTGGTTATGGCAGGATTTGTGAAATGGTTCAAGAGCCATGTAAGCTTTTGAATTGCACTGTCAGTTTTTTTTAATATATTGAGTACATAAGATGATCAGCTTGTCTATTTTCTAACCATAGGTTAAGAATATGCGGGAGGATGGGCAGGCAGTTGATGATGCCCTTTACTCACTAGCAATGGGTCCTGATACTCGGGTAAGACATTATGAATCTTGCGTTGTTGGAGATGTGCGCTACAACACCCTTGCACGAGACGAAGGCAGGAAGACACAAAACAGTGCCATCACGAGCACGGATACGTATGACAAAGAGACAACTGAAATGTATGCTAACATAATGACATTGTTCGATTTGCGATATATCTCGATTTCGAGGATCATCGGTGTGTGGTTACATTGTCTTTGTCGTTGGTATAACATGTTTTCGAGGATCGCAAAACCCAAAGCTGATGATTATTTCAAATCCATCAATGTCAAGGCGGCGTATCAGACCAACGAGCCTTTTATTTTGGCAAATCAAGCAACACAGATATTTTTCTTGGAAGACACATTTGCACGTAGCGATGACTGGAGAGTAGTGCAAAGGTTTGAGCAGAGGAATTTGTTTAATGAAGTTGCACAACAAGATGATGCTTACACTGCTCCTGATGTACAAGATAACACATATGTTCCTAATATCTTTGAGAACCATCACGTCAATGACGCCGGCGAAAAGATTGCTTGTCGTGCTGTGGACATACAAGAGTTGATCAAGAAGAAGCCAATGTTCGAGGACGAAGAAGAAGATGACACCATGGGGAATTACGATTCAGACTGATACACATGGCGAAGATGTTGACGCTGCTGCTACGGATGATGATTACATTGCTTTTGTCGTATTTGCGTGTCAGAAGACGTTTTTTTATCTGCTATGTGAAATTGTGTTTGCTATGAAAACTGAAACCTGATGAACATGTTGTTTAGTATTTTCCTGTGAGAACATCACTTGTTATGTATGCTGATTTGTGTTTGGTGATTGTATGACGACTAAAACATGATGACATTCTTGTTTAGTTGTACTCATATTTGGCTGTGAAACTTGAATTTGATGACATAGTTTGCTGTTGGACTACAATTTCCTCGACATCTTTGAATGAGAACAAAGCTGACCCAACAGGTCCTCTGCTAATTTATTTATTTATTACCAAAAGGGCCTCTGCTATTTATTTATTTATGAGCAAAAGGGGATACCCCCTGATTTTCGTTAATAGAAATCATTAGATGTTCACAACACTACGCCTGACTGCTACATGTGTTTCATCCATTACTAGTTTCAGCAAAGTGCTCATGTCATAGCCACGGAATACATCACGAGTGCTACATACACTGCAAATAAAGAGACAATCATCCTACAGAGCACACCGATTTTGCCCATTATCTTCACAAGCTCTTTCATCTCCTCATTGATGTCAAGGTCGTTCAGCAGCTGTTGCTTGGCCATGATCAGAGGAACTGCATCTTTAAGCTTCTGCTCTGCATCTTCCTCTTCTGTCGTTCCTTCAGTTACTTGTCCAACACCCCAACCTGCTAGTATTGGGATTCCTCGGCTAACCAAATAATCAGCGTAGTTGCACTCCCCCACATCAGCAATTTCGTAGAAATACAAATCACATGAATCTTCCCTTTTCTGCACGAATCAAATTGGAAGATCATCAACGAAACTATTAAAAAAAATCAGCAACTGAAAGCAGCAGAACAACACTTAAACATATTATTACCCCATGATTTGGGCATTTGTAGAAGACTCGGCCAGGGTTGAGGATTGTGGTTGAGACACGACGGATGACTCTGCGTGATTTGCAGCAGTGGCACCACACCAACGACAGCGGGTTTTGATGAGCAACCGGCTGCGGTGCGCGTGCCTGCGGGGGTGTGATGAGACCCACAGGCGATGGTACGGGAGGCGACTTGGGGCATATTTGGTTGTTTCCTGCTGAAGAGCAGGTGGACGAGCAGCCAGCGGACATGGTTGCTACGGCCAGAGCTTCTGATGCTAGGTAGAGTAAGTAGAGAAGAGGAGAAGCGAATGTTGGATATGTCAGTTTGATTACTTGCAGAGTAGCATAGCACCATATATAGTCATAGTCTAGGTTTGGATTCGAACCAGCTACAGGAGCACGTCTCTCTTTTTTCTAGAACTCAGCAACGTCTCTTTACTGGTACACTAGCTTGTTCTGTACACCTTCTCAAGTCTTTGATTCCTCCACCTGACATCTGGGACCACCGGAAGGGTCTCTGTATTTCACGAAAAAAATGTGCCCCCCGCTGACAGGTCGGACCCACCAGCTATCTTCGCACGCAAGGAAGTTCCTCCTTATTACGCACAAAATATGAATACTCCCCCTACCAGCTGGAACCCAGCATCGTGGGAGGCTGACTTGTGGGCCTACCAAGTTGACGGGGATGGAGGGCTTTGTCAACTTAGTCAATCTGAATGATTCTAGCTCCAGTTACCGTATGATGTTCATCCAAAGGCAGTAGTGCTTCTTCAACCTCTGGTCTTCTTGCTCGAGCCGCCCAAACCAGCGCCGATCGTGCCGCATGCTCCTGCCTACCATGGCCGGCTGTGATGCCGCGGAGGCCTCACCGCCCCCTACTACTCCCATCGCTCGCCAGGCCATCCCTCTACTCACCCACACCCCCTGTTATTCTGCGGCGATGGCAGCCTCACACCGCAGCCGAACCAGTGAACCCTCGTACTCCTCTCCGCTTGGGCATCCACTGCCGCGTCTTCCCCGGCTTCGCGTCGTCCCCTTCTTAGGCCTCACCGTCGTCCACCGCCTTGGAGCTCTCGGCGCGGCGTGGTCAATGCGGTCAACAACCGACTTCTATCGGAAGAGTAGTGTACATAGAGAGGCTGACAGCTGGGTCCACGGCCGCAGCTGGGTCCACGGCCACAGCCCAGTCTTTTTGTGATTTGCCAAGTAAGTCGCTTTTTCAGGCCTGTTGGGCTGCAAATCTTTCAAGATGAGGAGAGCTTCATTCGGCTGGCCGAGAAAATGGCCTATCAGTAATGAGAAATTGGCTGTACATTTTTAAAACACATCAAACCTGCAATTAGTTTCAAATTTCTTTTTTTCATTTTGAGATTTTAAATTGCATTTATTTTTATGCATGGACAATTTGTTGGATTTTATATTGATATACATTTATTTTTAAAATCAGTTTGAATGTGACTCAAAATTTCGGGATTAAAAACAGTTCGGGCCGCACCGAAATATGCAAAATTTCATATAATTTTTTAACCGTGGCCACAATATGGGCTGTAATGCTAACAAAAAGAATATGGGCTCCAAAAAAACATTAAGAATTAGCAAATGGGCTCTAAATTATTAGAAATAATGGTAGATGGGTTGTATGCTGTTTTCCACAGATTTGAGGCTTTCCTAAAAAAAAGGTTGATGCACAAGCAGTGACTGTTGGATGTCCATCCAACGGCCATCGTGCTTCTTCAATCTCTGCTCTTCTGCTCGGCCGCTCAAACAAGCGCCGGTGGACTGCTCGCTCCCTCCTCCCCACGGCCGGTTGTCTTTGCCAGCAGCCTCACCGCCCGCCGTACTCCCATCGCTGGCATACCCATCCCTCTACTCACCCACACCTGCTGTTATTCTCCGACGACGGCAGACGAACCAGTAAACCCTCGTACAGTCGTACTCCCCTCCACGTGGGAAACAACTGTCGAGTCTTCCCTGCCTCTGTGTCGTTCCCTTCCAAGGCCTCGCCGTCGTCCACCGCCCTGGTGCTCTCAGCGCGGCGTGGTCAACATGGTCAAGGAACGACTTCCATCGGAAGAGTACTATATGTGGAGAGGCTGACAGCTGGGTCCACAGCAGCCGCAAGGAAGTGCCTCCTTATTACGCGGAAAATAATTATTCCTCCACCTGACAGCAGGGACCCACCGGACGGGCCACCATATTTGGCGAAAAAAACGTTTCCACCCTGACTGCTGGGACGCACCGGATGGGCCAACGTATTTCGCGAAAAAAACGTTCCCCCCCGCTGTCAGCTCGGACCCACCGGAGGTGCCTCCTTATTACGCACAAAAAAATGAATACTCCCCCTGCTAGTTGGGACCCACCATGGTGGGAGGCTGACTTGTGGGCCTACTAAGTTGACGGGGACGGAGTGCTTTGTTAACTTAGTCAATATGGATGATTCTAGCTCCAGTGACCGTACGATGTCCATCCACCGGCCGTAGTGCTTCCTCAACCTCTGTTCTTGTTGCTCCAGCCGCCCAAAGCAGCGCCGGTCGTACCGCATGCTCCTACCTCCCGTGGCCGGCTGTGCTGCCGCGGAGGCCTCATTGCCCCATACTATTCCCACCGCTGGCCAGGCCATCCCTCTACTCATCCACACCCCATGTTATTCTGCGGCAACGGCAGCCTCACACCGTAGCCAACCAGTGAACCCTCGTACTCCTCTACGCGCGGGCTTCCACTGCCGCGTCTTCCGTGGCTCCGCGTCGTCCCCTTCCTAGGCCTCACCGTCGTCCACCGCCCTGGTGCTCTCGGCGCGGAGTGGTCAACGTGGTCAAGGAACGACCTCCATCAGACATGGACTGTACGTGGAGAGGCTGACAGCTGGGTCCACGGCCGCAGCAAGGAAGTGCCTCCTTATTACGCGCAAAATAATTATTCCTCCACCTGACAGCAGGGACCCATAGGACGGGCCACCGTATTTCACGAAAAAACGTTTCCCCCTAACTGCTGGGACCCACTAGCTACATCTTCGCACGCAAGGAAGTGCTTCCGGGCAAAAAAAAAATGATTCACCCCCTTGACTGCTGGGACCCACCAGGTACATCTTCGCAGGCAAGGAAGTGCCTGACAGTCGGGACCCAGCTGGTCGAAGCGTACGTAGCGTTGCCATTCTGGTCGTGAACGTGTACATACATACTGGTCGATGTAGAGGCGCGCACATAGCATGTACACGTACGTACAACGGCCAGGGTGCAACAAAGAAAATACAGCCAAGTACGTACATACGGGTAGGGTCTCGAATGCCTACTCGCGCATACATACGGCGAGGGCTCGTGTACTTGGCTGGGTCGGAACGGAGAAACAACGTCGTCGTCGTGTTCATGGGGAGCCAACCGGCTGGGTCGGAACGGAATGCGTCGTCGTGTTCATTGGTAGGGCTTGGATGGAACAGCCGATGGAAACGAGGCCTAGCGTACCGCAGAATGGAGGAAACGGCCTTGTGTTCGACCGGCCACATTCGAATGGGATCCTGTTTATCGGGAGGGGTCTGGCGTACCGCAAAATGAAGGAAACGGACATCCTATGGTCGAAACGGGGGTCCTGTTGATCGGGAGGGGTGTGGCGTACCACAAAACGGAGGAAACGAACTTGTGTTGGAGCGCTACGGTCAAAACGGGGGTCCTGTTCATCGGGAGGGGTGTGCCCGTACCGCAAAACGGGACTCCACAGGATACTGTTCATCTCCACCGTCGACCCCCTCCAGCCTCCACGGGCTACTGTTCATCCACCGTCGACCTCCTCCAGCCTCCACTTGCGACTGTTCATCCACGGGCTCCTGTTCATCCAGCCTCCACCGCGCGCTACTCCACTGTCTACTGTTCAACCAGCCCTCTCCACGGGCTCCTGTTCAACAACCCCTCCACGGGCTACTGTTCATCCTGCCCTCCACCGTCTACTGTTCATCCTGCCCTCCACGGGGTCCTGTTCATCCAGCCCCAACCGGCTCGAACGATCGGGGTACTGTTCATCCAGAGGCAACACCACGGGGTCCTGTTCATCCACCCCCACCGGGAACTGTTCATCCAAACCCCGCGTAACACTCACTGTTCATCCAGAGGCGGCATCGATCGGCTTCAGTTAGCAGCAGTAGCGAATGAATCGCTCGATCCGTTTCAGTTATCAGCCATCGATCGATTGCTCGGGTTCGAAGAACGCGTAGCTGCGGTCTGTCAATCGCCGGGTTCGATTAGAGCCCAACGCCTCGCTTCGGGTTGATTAGAGCCCAGCGCCTCGCACCCACGCGCGTGCGTGTACGAGAGAAACGCACATCTCTCGGCCCCGACCACCCACCGTAACAGGGAACACCCCGATATTTTCCTCGCGCTTGCTTCTACCACGGTTTTTTCCGTCATGGACGGCCCAATGAATGTCATGCAGCTGCGTCTCCGGCCCTCCCAGGACGAAAAGCCCATTTTCTGTCATGATTTTTTGTCATAGAAGTAGGACCCCACCACATCTATGATGAAACCGTGTTTTGTCATAGTTATTGTCATAGAAGTGTCATAAGTATGACAAAATATTTTCGTTCGGCTGAAAATATCACGGATGTGTCTTTTTTTGTAGTGCATGCTGCGAGGGCGAGATGGGCCCTGCGACGCCTCATACAGTAGGCCTCATACTAGAAATCGACCCAATTCTCCCCGATACACCTTCTGCCAGTGATGAACATCAGTGTACAGCGGTAGTACAAGGAGGGGCTTGAGACATTCCAATCTCTATTTTTGTGTAGATCAACTAAAATTAAGCACCCCAGTTTGCATAAATGCTTAAACATTAACAATGGGACTAGTTGATGAAACATATACTAACAAAGAGAAGCACTTTCTTTATCTACATTGGAAATGAAATGATAGAGAGGACACTTGCTCTATTTTAACTGTATTATTACTTCATTTTATCAGTGGCACTAGGGTCGAGCAGGTGGCAAGCGAGGTGTACCATGTGTCGCAAGGATGGAGGCCAGGGGTGCTTGGACTGGGATGCCGAAGCTGGCTCTTTCACTCCCTATCTCCCCCTGATGTTTCTGTGGTAGCATTTGGGTTGTAATCTAAACTTGGTCGAGCTGGTGCTGCGCCCCCTACCTGCCTAGCTTATGTGGCGAACTTGTCTCCTGCTAGTACTCGGCCCGTTCTAGTAGTAGTTGCATAATTGCCCGTTTACACTGAGATGTTGTCGGATAATGGTTCTATATGGTTGGGTTTCTTTAATGAAATCAGAGGAAACCCCCTCTTTAGATATATAAAAAATTAGTGGCACTAGCAGTGCCAAAATATTGCGTCAAATTAATAGTTCCACTATTTTAAGGTGCAAAATAATAACATTACTGCTTTATCATGGCAGCGCCAAAACAAGTAGCACAAGAGCAGACTCAACATGCAGGATCTTTGGCAAACGGTCGGACCAAAAAGGAACATACCTCGTGATGGGAACCATATCTGGAGTCAATGCCAGCCATCATAGAAGGGATGACACCAGTCACCAACATGGATGGTTCCATTCATGGGACCTTTTTGTGCAGTTCACCTAAAATGAAGCAATGTCCCATGAGCTAGCAGCTTCTTCTTCATTAGTTGCAATAAAAATTGAGCAACATCAAGGTTTGTTGTGAAGCTTGTGGAATCTTCAACTATAATTTGGACATCATTTTTGAAGTTCAACTAAGATCAAGCGTGAAATGTACATCTCTGTTTGCACAAAAAGGTGGAAAGGAGGGTGACTAACAAGTGATGAAACATACATCAAATGAAAATAAGCATGTTCCTTATCTGAATGGAAATCCTACAAGGACAGTAGCAATTTCTAAAGCAGCAGCATTGCTAAATATTAGTGTGGGCATTAGGATTAACTATGATAACCGTTAAATACGACATTACTTTAATGGTGCCATTGCTTCATTTTTCCAGCAACATTACATTAATAGCTGCTACAGAGTTGGTATTTGGGCACGGGAGAGTAGGCGGACCAGGACAGTTGCATTTCTAATGAAAAGAAGCAACTTATCTTAATGGGAAATTTAGCAGGACATGAAAAACAGTGCCATTGATTCATATTACTGGAGGCATTACATTGAAAACATCATTGGTTTAACGTGTTCTTACTTTTAACGGTCGATCGCTACATTTTACCGGTGGCATTACATAAGAGGGGCTCGGGGCAACAAACATCGTAACATGATATCCGGGTTGGTCCCATTTTTGTTTAAGTATAGCCACCTTATCTTTGTGTGAGGCTAGCAAATCTAGTCTTGGACATACTGTTGACTTGTCCCCCAGTCCCCACTTTCTTTCCTTTTTCAACTAATAGATCGGGTTTATATTGAGTTTGTACTGTGTTTCCCTTTATTTCCCTATTAGGCCAAGATACCAGTTGGATAGCCAGTCTCTGCTACTTTTCGCCCCCATTATTTCCTCTTTCGACCAAGTCCTAGATTCAGGTAAAAAATATTCCCCCACCCCACCCACTTTCTTCCTTGTTTGAACCAAGTAGTACTATCTTCGAGTGCATGAACTAGTTTTACCTCTTAACAGTAAAAATTTAGGTGGCTTTCGAACAACCGATCGACCCTATCTACGAGGTGGCCTGAGAAATAGTAAAAGATACAAATGCAGCAATGTCAGGAGTTGGGGAAGTAGAGCAAGGCCAGGTTTCAAAGGAAGTTATACCTGAGGGTCGCTGGGATGTCGCTAGGTGGGCGGCGGGAGGCCGGATTTGCCCACACTACGACAGCGAGGAAGAAGGGGTCGGGGGCCCTCCCTAGCCGGCGGTGCATGGGAGAGAACGGCAAGGCCCGCTGATCAGGACGCGCCGGCAGTGGGTAAGAGCTGTCTCCGAGGACGACCGCGTGACCGTTGCAGCTTCTCACCTTCCCCGGCGGAGAGGATCCAGCTGGATCTGTGAACATCGGTGAGCAAAGAGAGAGAGATAGATAGATAGAGAGAGAGAGAGAGAGGCCACCGCTGTCGTGTTTAGATCTAGAGAGGACGAGACAGTGTGAAGAGAGCAACACTACAAAGGAAGCGCGGAGGCTCCAGCTTGACCTCGTCAATGACTGTCGAGAAGTCTTCATGCATGTGCCCCGGAGGCGCAGTTGACGTCATTTTGATCTGAAGCACCAGATTAACATATAACACGAAAAAATGACAAGAAACCATAACCTCACCGCCCAAGGAGACAACATGAATCCCGACGGACAAACTAGACGAGGATCAATGCTCAAATTAAAGATAAACTCTTAGAAAAGGGGTCCATCGAGTGATGTCCTAATTAACATAGCCGGCCTGACCTAGATGGAAGCCGAGTAGTCTCGTGCATGTGCCCCAAATGAACAGCACCTTGGAGGAACTCAGTTGTTGCTGTTTAACCCTCACAGTGATCCGAAGCACATGACACCTAATATTGCGAGATGGCAAGAAACCTTTTTTTAGATTTCTCATCAGAACTACAGCCCTATACAACACAACTGATACGTCCATTTTGCATCATGCTTTTATATCGATATTTATTGCATTATGGGATGTTATTACACATTATGTCACAATACTTATACCTTTTCTCTCTTATTTTACAAGATTTACATGAAGAGGGAGAATGCCGGCAGCTGCAATTCTGGGCAGGAAAAGGAGCAAATATTAGAGACCTATTCTGCACAACTCCAAAAGTCCCGAAACTCCACGAAAGTCAGTTTTGGAATATATTAAAAATATTGGGCGAAGAAAGCACCAGAGGGGGCCACCCACTGTCCACGAGGGTGGAGGGCGCGCCCTACCCCCCTGGGCGCCCCCTGCCTCGTGGGGCACCTGGAAGTCCCCCGATTCCCATCTTTTGATATAAGGTGTCTTTTGCCCTGGAAAAAAAATAAGAAGGAAGCTTTTGGGACAAAGCACCGCCGTCTCGAGGCGAAACCTTGGCGGAACCAATCTAGGGCTCGGGCGGAGCTGTTCTGCCGGGGAAACATCCTT
The DNA here is from genome assembly GCA_021605205.1 of Aegilops longissima. Lineage (NCBI taxonomy): Eukaryota > Viridiplantae > Streptophyta > Magnoliopsida > Poales > Poaceae > Aegilops > Aegilops longissima. Next base: position 729,738,352 of record CM038677.1, on the reverse strand, counting down.
CCGGGAGGGGGAAATCAGCACCATGGATCCTCTCATTGGGAGGGGGTCAATCTCCATCAACATCTTCACCAGCACCATCTCCTCTCAAACCCTAGTTCATCTCTTGTATCCGATCTTTGTCTCAAAACCTCAGATTGGTACCTGTGGGTTGCTAGTAGTGTTGATTACTCCTTTTAGTTGATGCTAGTTGGTTTATTCAATGGAAGATTATATGTTCAGATCCTTTAAGCACATTAATACCCCTCTGATTATGAACATGAATATGATTTGTGAGTAGTTACGTTTGTTCCTGAGGACATGGGAGAAGTCTTGTTATAAGTAGTCATGTGAATTTGGTATTCGTTCGATATTTTGGTGAGATGGATGTTATCTTTCCTCTAGTGGTGTTATGTGAATGTCGACTACATGACACCTCACCATTGTTTGGGCCTAGGGGAAGGCATTTGGAAGTAATAAGTAGATGATGGGTTGCTAGAGTGACAGAAGCTTAAACCCTAGTTTATGCGTTGCTTCGTAAGGGGTTGATTTGGATCCATATGTTTCATGTTATGGTTAGGTTTACCTTAATTCTTCTTTCGTAGTTGCGGATGCTTGCGAGAGGGGTTAATCATAAGTGGGATGCTTATCCAAGGAAGGGCAGTACTCAAGCACCAGTCCACCCACATATCAAATTATCAAAGTAACGAACGCGAATCATATGAGCATGATGACAACTAGCTTGATGATAATTCCCATGTGTCCTCGGGAGCGCTTTCCTTTATATAAGAGTTTGTCCAGGCTTGTCCTTTGCTACAAAAAGGATTGGGCCACCTTGCTGCACCTTGTTTACTTTTGTTACTTGTTACCCGTTACGAATTACCTTATCACAAAACTATATGTTACCGATAATTTTAGTGCTTGCAGAGAATACCTTACTGAAAACTGCTTGTCATTTCCTTCTGCTCCTCGTTGGGTTCGACACTCTTACTTATCGAAAGGACTACGATAGATCCCCTATACTTTTGGGTCATCAAGACTCTATTCTGGCGCCGTTGCCAGGGAGTGAAGCGCCTTTGGTAGGTGGAATTTGGTAAGAAAAAAAATTATATAATGTGCTGAAATTTACTGTTACTTGTTACTATGGAAAATAATCCTTTGAGGGGCTTGTTCGGGGTATCTTCACCCCGACCAGTAGAGCAAAGAGTTGCTCCTCAACCTACTAAACCTACTGAAATTGTTTACTTTGAAATTCCTTCGGGCATAATATAGAAACTGCTGCCTAATCCTTTTATAGGAGATGGAACATTACATCCCGATATGCACCTAATCTATGTGGATGAAGTTTGTGGATTATTTAAGCTTGCAGGTATGACCGAGGATGTTATCAAGAAGAAGATCTTCCCTTTATCTTTGAAGGGAAAGGCATTGACATGGTTTAGGCTATGTGATGATATTGGATCATGGAACTACAACCGACTGAAATTGGAATTTCATCAGAAGTTTTATCCTATGCATCTGGTTCATCGTGATTGTAATTATATATATAATTTTTGGCCTCGCGAAGGAGAAAGTATCGCTCAAGCTTGGGGGAGTGAGGGAGTCCTGGATTAGGGGGTATCCGGACAGTCGGACTATATCCTTTGGCCGGACTGTTGGACTATGAAGATACAAGATTGAAGACTTCGTCTCGTGTCCGGATGGGACTCTCTTGGCGTGGAAGGCAAGCTTGGCGATACGGATATGTAGATCTCCTTCTGTTGTAACCGACTCTGTGTAACCCTAGCCCCCTCCGGTGTCTATATAAACTGGAGGGTTTAGTCCGTAGGACAACAACAATCATACCATAGGCTAGCTTCTAGGGTTTAGCCTCTACGATCTCGTAGTAGATCAACTCTTGTAGTACTCATATTCATCAAGATCAATCAAGCAGGAAGTAGGGTATTACCTCCATAGAGAGGGCCCAAACCTGGGTAAACATCGTGTCCCTTTCCTCTTGTTACCATCCGCCTTAGACGCACAGTTCGGGACCCCCTACCCGAGATCCGCCGGTTTTGACACCGACATTGTTGCTTTCATTGAGAGTTCCACTGTGTCATCGCTGCAAGTTTCGATGGCCCCTTCGATCATCGACAACGATGCAGTCCAAGGTGAGGTTTTCCTTCCCGGACAGATCTTCGTGTTCGGCTGCTTCGCACTGCGGGCCAACTCGTTTGGTCATCTGGAGCAGATCGAGAGCTACGCCCCTGGCCATCAGGTCAGGTTTAGAAACTTGAATTACACTGCCGATATCCGCGGAGACTTGATCTTCGACAGATTCGGGCCCATGCAAGGTGTGCCACACGATCACGACGAGCGCGATATAGCTCTGCCGTCGGACGGTGTTCGGGAGATCACGCCAGCAACTACTCCGGCCTCTAGTCCGGAGCAGATCGCGCCATCCGAGGACGGGAGGATAGACTCCACCACGGAGGCCGTGCCCTCAGTGGCGATAGAGCCGAATACTGACCTTACCCTTCATGAGAGCCGTGTCGCCGACCTGCTGGACTCGTCCTCGGCCACGGACTCCATACCACCCGCGCCCATACCTATCGAATCCGATTGGGCGCCGATCATGGAGTTCACCTCCGCAGATATCTTTCAGCACTTGCCCTTCGGCGACATACTAAACTCATTGAAATCTCTCTCCCTGTCTGGAGATCCTCGGCCGAACTATGTCCGGCTGGAGTGGGACGCGGATGATGAAGAAATTCAATCCCCACCCACCACCCACTTAATAGCCACTGTCGACGATTTAACCGACATGCTCGACTTCGACTCCAAAGACATCGATGGTATGGACACCGATGCCGGAGACGAACAGGAACCACTGCCCATAGGGCACTGGACCGCCACCTCATCATACAACGTATATATGGTGGATACACCCAAAGAAAATAATAACGAGGATGCAGCGAAAGATAGCTGCCATGACAAGCAATCAAAACGGCGCCGTAAGCGCCGCTCTAAATCCCGCCTTGGCAAAAACAACGACAACGACGCAACAAGAAGCCAACTTGACCCAGCGATAGAGCAGGGAAAGCCAGCGGACGACGAAGAAAATGCGGAGCCGCTGTCCGAGCACGGCGACGCCGAGCATCAAGACAACCAACCCGTCTCCAGTCAGGAGAACAGTCCGGACGACGACGAGCGCATCATCCTGGAAGGGCAGCTGGAGCAAGAAAGGCTTATGGCCACTGCAAGAAGTTTGAAGAAGCAGAAACAATAGCTCAAGGCCGCACAAAACACACTCAATAGTAGATGGAATAAAGTGCTCAACACTGGAGAAGAGTACGGTGGCAGTCGCCCCACGAAGAGCTACCCAAAGCGGAAGCTGCTGCCGGAGTTCGACGACGAGGCCTTCAAACCCTCGCAGCCAAAAAACAAAACCGCTGATCGGTCGGATCGATGACCTCGTGGCCGGGATAGGGTGGCCAACGAGGCCGCACATAAGTCAGTACATGACCAACGTGAGGACCCGCATCAACGGGCTGACGCAACCAGATCCATCTATGGATCAAGGAAACGCGCTCCAGCACTCAGACAACACCAAATACCACAACCCGTCCGAACGCCATGGCACAGCCAAATACAGGGGTGCCGCACACCCCCTATGTTTCCCCGACGAGGTATTAGACCATGAATTTCCAGAAGGGTTCAAACCAGTTAACATAGAGGCATACGATGGAACCACAGACCCTGGGGTCTGGATCGAGGACTTCATCCTCCATATTCACATGGCTCGTGGAGACGATCTCCACGCCATCAAATAGTTACCCCTCAAGCTCCAAGGACCAGCTCGGCACTGGCTGAAAAGCCTCCCCGAAAATTACATTGGAAGCTGGGAGGAGCTCGAGGACGCTTTCCGGACTAACTTTCAAGGGACTTATGTCCGACCCCCGGACGCTGATGATTCGAGTCATATAATTCAACAGCCCGGAGAGTCAGCCCGAAAGCTTTGGAATAGGTTTCTCACTAAGAAGAACCAAATTGTCGACTGTCCGGACGCTGAAGCCCTAGCAGCTTTCAAGCACAGCATTCGAGACGAATGGCTTGCCAGACACCTTGGCCAAGAAAAGCCGAGAACAATGGCAGCCTGTCACATCCCTAGTTCTGGTCTGCTCTGGGTTAGCTAGTCTTGTGTTGCATCGTGTTTAAATTTCTCTTAAGTTGAAATGGGGATTGCTCAAACCCTAGCACCAGATCAAATCAACTAGGTTCAAATAAAAATATTCTCAATGAACCCAAAATGCCGTTCAGAAAAGTTCATCACATTTGGATTGGTTTTAAAACCTCTACAAAAAAATGGTGCACATATCTCTAGGTCATTTCTGGATTTTTGAATTAAATCATATTGTATTTGACTTTGGGCATTTAAACACTATAAATAATTTAAATGCTCAGATAATGCTGAAATTAAATGTGGGCCACTGGAATAATCCAGAGAGTGTCCAGAAATTATTCCAGCATTTTACAAAATGCTTTAGTATTTTTACTAAAGCCAAAACAACAGCAGAAAAAATAGAAAACATAAACTAAAAAAGAGAGAGAGAGAGAGAGAGAGAGAGAGAGAGTTAGTACCTGGCGCTTACCTAAAGCCCACAGGCCCAGCACTGTGCAGCCTAGGAGCTGTCCCAGCCCAGTAGGCCACCCCCTCCTGTCGTCTTCCTCCCCTCGCCCCAAAGCAGCTCGGTGGCGAGCGCTGCCGTCATCGTGGCTTCCTCCCTGCCTGCTTCCCCCTCCCCGACCCTTCTAGCGATGCCACGGGGACGCCCGTGACCCCTCTCTCCTCTCCCTCGCTCCCTGGCCTCTCCACTCCTCTCTAGCTCCTTCCCTGGACCATCGAGCGGAGCTCATCGCCGCCGCCCGCAGTAGCCACGCCCACCGTACTCCCCTCGCCTCCCCGTGTCGTCTGCAAGCTCCGCCACCATCCGTTACGCCGCCTGGAGCGAGCCCCGAGCACCCGGACGCCCCAAGACGTCCGCCTCGACTCCGTCTTCAAGCTTCGGTCGCCGGCGATCCCCTCGACGACTCGTCATCCTCAGCACGCCCCCGGCTACCCCGAGCATCGCTTCGTGATCTACGTGAGCCCTGCCGTATTTCCCCTCTCTTCTCGCTGCCGAACGCGTTCCCTAGCCGTGGTTTTCCTCGGAGCCGAAAGCTTCTGCCGCCGGCCATGTCACTGCCATCGCCGCAGCCGCTTGGGCTCGAAGCTGAGCGCGTTTCCGTGCTCAGCAAAGCTCCAGGAGCACGTAGAGGCCACCCGTTGCTCCTACCGTGCACCATAGCAACGGTTGCATCATCGCCCGAATTCCGGCCGCCGCCATGAGCTTGATTCCGGCGAGCTCGGCTGACCTCAGCCCCTCCTGTTTGCGTAAATGGTTGCGGCCAAGCACCCGCAACGCGTAGATGCCCTCCTCCTTGCGAATGGTCGCCGGAATAGAAACTCCGACGAGCCACCGCCATCCTCTAAGGTCGCCGGCAACTTGATCCGGCGACGCCGACGTGGCGTGATTAGATTAGGTCTAATCCACCCACTAATTACCACCGCAGCGACTGACACCTAGGCCCCGCTGACTAACTAACACTGAATTAGCTCATGTTTAGATTAAACTAACCTTACGGGCCCCACTGGTCAGTTTGACCTGGCCACGTCACACGTTGACTTGCCCCACGCGTCGGAATTGACCCAGGTGATGTGGCCATTGACTGGGCCCACATGTCGCGACACTAATCTGCCCGATCAGCGACCAATGGACCCCATTGGTGGGTTTGACTGAACCATACTGTTGACCTGCTGACGTCATGGTGATGTCATGCTGACGCAGTATTTGATTTCTGGATTTAAATTAAATCAGAAATTCCAGAAAATGTCCTAAACTTCTAAAAATCATATAAATTCAACCGTAACTCCAAATGAGATAAATTATATATGAAAAATGATCAAAAAATCCAATCTATCCATTTATGCTGCTTTCATGCATGTTAAACCAACTTTTACCCACTGTATAAGTGAAAACATGATAATGGCATTTAAAATGCTAAATATGGAGTTTGCATATGAACCCTTGGTTCATATGGACTTCATCTAAATTGTTGCTAGATGCATTAGCACAAATCATAACATTATTGCCATGTCACATTCATGTATCATATTGTGCATTCCATTGATTGTGTTCTTCCTTGTTTGCCAGTAATTGTTCCCTCTCGATAGACGTGTTCCGGCGATGAGTTCGATGACACTGATGAAGAGCTATACCATCTTCAGAAGTACCCGGCAAGCAAAACCCCCTTGTTCATTCCAATACAATCCCACTCTCTCGTTCCTGCTCTCTTTTACTGCATTAGGACAACAATGATTCATCTGTTACTTGTTGCGGTAGTTGAACCCCTTATCCTCTGCATGAGCTGTCATTGCCACAGTAAATAGATGAAACCCACTAGCATGAGTAGGAGTTGTTTGAGCCCTGATGTGCCTACTCATTCATGCTTGTTTGTCATGCCTGCTACTGCTTAGAGTTGAGTCATGTCTCATTCATCGGGGATGAATTGGAATGTTGTGAAACATGTCCTACTGTGTGTGAACACGATTTGGTAAAGGTAGTGATGAGAGGCCATGTAGGAGTACATGGTGGGTTGTCTCATTGAAGCCTTCCTCAGGAACTGAGTTCTATGTCTGTGATCCATGAACAGTTACTACCACACATTGGGCTCCGGGCACTCCAAGATCTCTCAACTTATTAATCAACTCGATCTCTGTCCAGGAGTTGCAACTAGTTTTCTCGTGTTTGTAGGTTGTGTTAGTAGTCTACCAAGTGGCACCCGGTACAGGTGGGCTTGGGACTGACTAGGCACCGTGGCATGGTGTAGCAAGCGTAGATCCACCCATCGAGGTGGGCTTGGGAACCCTGCACACATCGTTTGGGGCCGTGAGCGACACCCCGGCCGGATTTCCTTGCGGATGGAACGCGAATAGGCGATAAACCTGGATGAGAGACTTGTGTGGTTAGTCAGGTCGTGGCCGACACCCTCGCTGGGCTTCCTCTTGAAGGTTGCCGAGTACATGTCGTGTAAACGGTGATAAGTGGTGAGAGCGTGTTTGAAGAAGTACACCCCTGCAGGGTTAACATTATCTATCCAATAGCCGTGTCTGCGGTAAAGGACTTACGGGTTGCCTATACAGTTCATAGACAAGTGAAAGTGGATACTCTAAAATACGCAAGATAGGCGTGAGTTCTACGGTTGGCGTTCTCGTAGGGAGACGGGAGCGGATCCATAGTGGTGTATTGATATGGTGAATATGTGGACTCGTGTGCGCCACCTCAAAAGAGTTGCTTGCGATCGTAGTTCAGATAGTTACGAGTCAAAGCTGGCTTGCTGCAGTCAAACTCCACCACCCCCCTTTGTTGATAATGATGCATATGTATATAGTTCTGATGTAAGTCTTGCCGGGTACATTTGTACTCACGTTTGCCTATTTTATGTTTTGTAGAGAGACTTCAGTCTCACTAGTAGTTCCACGTGGACTTCGACATTTAGCTTGTTACCTCAGGTACAATCTTGTGCCCTCGGCGGGATCTAGTAGTTAGTCAGACTTCTCAGCCTTTTTCATTTGTAGTTGTCTGTACTCAGACATGTTAAGATTCCGCATGTGCTTTGACTTGTATGCTCTGAATGTTGGGTCATGAGACCCATGTTTGTAATATCTCGCTCCTCGGAGCCTATTGAATAAAATACTTGAGTTGTAGAGTCATGTTGTGATGCCATGTTGTATTTGCACATATCGAGCATATTGTGTGTATGTTATTGAAATGCTTGGTATGTGTGGGATCTGACTATCTAGTTGTTTATCCTTGGTAGCCTCTCTTACCGGGAAATGTCTCCTAGTGCTTCCACTAAGCCTTGGTAGCTTGCTACTACTCCGGAACACTTAGGCTGGCCGGCATGTGTCCTTCTTCGTTCCTGTGTTTGTCCCTTCGGGGAAATGTCACGCGGTGTCTACCGAAGTCCTGTTAGCCTGCTACAGCCCGGTTTACCGGAGTCTTGCTAGCCCAGTTGCTACAGCCCGGATTCACTCGCTGATGGCCGACACGTTCGTTGCTGGGTCATGTATGCCTGTCCCTGTAAGTTAGTGCCACTTTGGGTTCACGACTAGCCATGTTAGCCCGGGCTCCTTGTCATATGGATGCTAGCGACACTATCATATATGTGTGCCAAAAGGCGCAAACGGTCCCGGGCCTGGTAAGTGATATGTCTCCGTCGTATCTACTTTTCCAAACACTTTTACCATTGTTTTAGACTCTAAATTGTATGATTTGAATGGAACTAACCCGGACTGATGCTGTTTTCAGCAGAATTGCCATGATGTTGTTTTATGTGCAGAAAACAAAAGTTCTCAGAATGACCTGAAACTCCACGAGATGTCTTATAAAAAATAATAAAAAATCCTCGCCAAAGATGAAGACCATGGGGCCCACACCCTGTCCACGAGGGTGGGGGCGCCCCGCACCTCGTGGGCCCCCTGGACACCTTCCAACGCCAACTCCAACTCTATATATTGGCTTTCGGGGAGAAAAAAATCAGAGAGAAGAAATCATCGCGTTTTACGACACGGAGCCGCCAAGCCCTAAAACCTCTCGGGAGGCTGATCCGAGTCCGTTCGGGGCTCCGGAGAGGGGGATTCGTCGCCGTCGTCATCATCAACCATCCTCCATCACCAATTTCATGCTGCTCACCGCCATGCGTGAGTAATTCCATCGTAGGCTTGCTGGACGGTGATGGGTTGGATGAGATTTATCATGTAATCGAGTTAGTTTTGTTAGGGTTTGATCCCTAGTATCCACTATGTTCTAAGATTGATGTTGCTATGACTTTGCTATGCTTAATGCTTGTCACTAGGGCCCGAGTGCCATGATTTAAGATCTGAACCTATTATGTTTTCAAGAATACATGTGAGTTCTTGATCCTATCTTGCAAGTCTATAGTCACCTACTATGTGTTATGATCCGGCAACCCCGAAGTGACAACAATCGGGACCACTCCCGGTGATGACCATAGTTTGAGGAGTTCATGTATTCACTATGTGCTAATGCTTTGTTCCGGTTCTCTATTAAAAGGAGGCCTTAATATCCCTTAGTTTCCATTAGGACCCCGCTGCCACGGGAGGGTAGGACAAAAGATGTCATGCAAGTTCTTTTCCATAAGCACGTATGACTATATTCGAATACATGCCTACATTACATTGATGAATTGGAGCTAGTTCGTGTCACCCTATGTTATGATGTTACATGATGAACCGCATCCGCATAATTATCCATCACGATCCGGTGCCTCGAGCTTTCCATATCTGGTCTTCGCTTATTTACTTTTCCGTTGCTATTGTTACAATCACTACAAAATACCAAAAACATTACTTTTCTTTGTCTTTCTTTATCGTTGTTACCGTTACCACCACTATCTTTGCTACTAAACACTTTGCTGCAGATACTAAGTTTCCGGTGTGGTTGAATTGACAACTCAGCTGCTAATACTTGAGAATATTCTTTGGCTCCCCTTGTGTCGAATCAATAAATTTGGGTTGAATACTCTACCCTCGAAAGCTGTTGCAATCCCCTATACTTGTGGGTTATCAAGACAAATTTCTGGCGCCGTTGCCGGGGAGCATAGCTCTATTCTTTGAGTCACTTGGGATTTATATATGCTGGACACTATGAAGAACTTGAAAGACGCTAAGACAAAAATTTATCCCTCAACTACGAGGGGAGGTAAGGAACTGCCATCTAGCTCGCACTTGATTCACCTTACATTATGAGTAAGCTAGCGACACCTAAACCTGCTTCGCTATTCGTTCCGATATGTCGCATGTTATTGATGATGCCACTTCGCTATACATGATACTTATGACGAAACTACTTCTATGCTTGATACTACTTTGCCCCTTGGTGAATTTCTAGATGAACAAATTACTAGGCTGGAGAAAGAAATTATTGAATCTGAATACGATGATGAAAGTGATGATGAAAATATGCCTGTTATTCCCGAGGGTTATGTTTTGATATGGAATCTTCGCAGCTATTTTTTGCTTGCAAAGACAGATATGAGCTCAAGAGGTTATTAGTTAAATGGAGTAAAGAATCTCTTAGAGAGAATGAAACCTGACCCTGCTTTTGCTACTTCACCTATTTGTGTTCCCGATAAGGATTATGAATTTTCTGTTGATCCAGATATAATTACTTTGGTCAAATCTGATCCTTTTTATGGCTATGAATCTGAAACTGTTGTGGCACATCTTACTAAGTTAAATGATATAGCCGCCCTGTTTACTAATGATGAGAGATTGCGCTACTTTTATATACTCAAAATATTTCCGTTCTTATTAAGGGGTGATGCTAAGATATGGTTTAATTCTCTTGATCCTGGTTGTGTGCGTAGTCCCCAGGATATGATTTATTACTTCTCTGCTAAATATTTCGCTGCTCTAAGAAACAAGCTGCTTTGAGGGAAATATACAACTTCGTGCAAATTAAAGAAGAGAGTCTCCCACGCCAGGCCAGTCTCCTTCCAAGAAGTAAGCCGCGTGGGAATACCAGACCGAAATTCGGGGGCCTCCGCCCATTTAGGGTCGCGCGGCTCGGTGATGTAGAACCATCCCGATTGCCACCCCTTCACGGTCTCCACAAAGGAGCCATCGAGCCATAAGACGTTGGCGATCCTGCCGACCATGGCGCCTCCGCACTCCGCCTGGCGGCCGCCCACAACCTTCGGCTTGACATTGAAGGTCTTCAACCATAGGCCGAAGTGGGGCTGGATGCAGAGGAAAGCCTCGCACACGATGATGAACGCCGAGATGTTGAGGATGAAATTCGGGGCCAGATCGTGGAAGTCTAGGCCGTAGTAGAACATGAGCCCCCGGACGAATGGGTGAAGTGGAAAACCCAGTCCACGGAGGAAGTGGGCAAGAAATATGACCCGCTCATGGGGATCGGGGTGGAATGAGCTGCCCTTCGTCGGCAGCCGACAAGCGACGTCGCCGGACAAGTATCCGGCCTTCCGCAGTCTTTTTACTTGGCCCTCCGTGACGAAGGAGACCATCCACTTGCCTCCCGCTCTGGACATGGCTGGAGATGGTTGAGGAAGGATGTGCGGACTTGGGCGTTGGAGCTCAGAGTGCGCGGAAATGGATGAGCAAGGGAGGAGGAAGGCGTAGGTGAAAAGGGTGGATCCTTATCCCCTTATATGGACGGACGAGGCTATGCGTCCCCCACCAGCCTGATAAAACTCGCTTATCTCCCAAGCGCCGCAATCAATGGCGCGGTTGGGTTACCCACGTCCGTATTGATGAGAATCCCGGAATAAGGGGGCACGATCTACGCTTTGATAAGACGTACAAAGAAACCGCCTCGCTAAACGCGCTGAGGTGGGACAGTAAAAAACGATTCGAATAAAGGCCTGGCCGTGGTGTGATGTCAAGCCGCAGAATACGTCAGCAGATCTGTGCAAAAAATTATTCTCTCTACGGTGGTAAGTGGAACTTGTTTTGCAGAGCCGGACACTATCCTTGTGTTCAAAACCTTCTATGAAGTATTCGGAGGAGGAAGCCGCCTTGCAATGCCGAAGATAATATGCGCGCCGGACTCGTCGTCATTGAAGCCTGGTTCTGGGGCTACTGAGGGAGTCCTGGACTAGGGGGTGTCCGGATAGCCGAACTATCATCTTTGGCCGGACTCCTAGACTATGAAGATACAAGATTGAAGACTTCGTCCCGTGTCCGGATAGGACTTTCCTTGGCGTGGAAGGCAAGCTTGGCGATACGGATATGTAGATTTCCTACCATTGTAACGGACTCTGTGTAAACCTAACCCTATTCGGTGTCTATATAAACCGAAGGGTTTTAGTCCGTAGGACGAACAACAATCATACCATAGGCTAGCTTCTAGAGTTTTAGCCTCTCTGATCTCGTGGTAGATCTACTCTTGTACTACCCATATCATCAATATTAATCAAGCAGGAGTAGGGTATTACCTCCATTGAGAGGGCCCGAACCTGGGTAAAAACATCATGTCCCTTGTCTCCTGTTACCATCCGCCTAGACGCACAGTTCGGGACCCCCTACCCGAGATCCGCCGGTTTTGACACCGACAATCGCCCACGGTGTTTTCTCATTAACCGTTTGCGATAGGAAAACCCAATTAGCAAGCTATTTGGCCGATTAGCCGGCTAATTTCCCTATTATTAATAATCCATTTACTAATCTAATTGACATTCATATTAAGCACATAATATATTTCATTTCCATATTAAGGAAGCATGAGAAAACACCATTACACAACTGCACCAGCAGCAAGTTTCACATGCAACATCTAGAACCTTTCGAAATTAGCATCATAGAAGGTTGATACGTCTCCAACGTATCTATAATTTTTTATTGTTCCATGCTATTATATTATCCATCTAGGATGTTTTATATGCATTTATATGCTATTTTATATGATATTTGGGACTAACCTATTAACCTAGAGCCCAGTGCCAGTTTCTGTTTTTTTCCTTGTTTTTGAGTATCGCAGAAAAGAAAAACCAAATGGAGTCCAATTGACCTGAAATTTAACGGAGATTGTTTTTGCACCAGAAGAAGCCCACGGAGAACCGGATATGGGCCAGAAGAGTCTCGAGGCCACCACAAGGGAGGGGGTGCGCCCTACCCCCTGGGTGCGCCCCCTACCTCGTGGCCACCTCGGAGACCCCCTGACTTGTTCCCGATGCCAAAACCTCTTATATATACAGAAACCCCCAGAACATAACCTAGATTGGGAGTTCCGCCGCCGCAAGCCTCTGTAGCCACCAAAAACCAATCGGGACCCTGTTCCGGCACCCTGCCATAGGGGGGATCCCTCACCGGTGGCCATCTTCATCATCCCGGCCCTCTCCATGACGAGGAGGGAGTAGTTCACCCTCGGGGCTGAGGGTATGTACCACTAGCTATGTGTTCGATCTCTCTCTCTCTCTCTCTCTCTCTCTCTCTCTCTCTCGTGTTCTTGATTTGGCACGATCTTGATGTATCGCTAGCTTTGCTATTATAGTTGGATCTTATGATGTTTCTCCCCCTCTACTCTCTTGTAATGGATTGAGTTTTCCCTACAAAGTTATCTTATCGGATTGAGTCTTTAAGGATTTGAGAACACTTGATGTATGTCCTGCATGTGCTTATCTGTGGTGACAATGGGATATTCACGTGATCTACTTGATGTATGTTTTGGTGATCAACTTGCAGGTTTAGTGACCTTGTGAACTTATGCATAGGGGTTGGCACACGTTTTCGTCTTGACTCTCTGGTAGAAACTTTTGGGCACTCTTTGAAGTTCTTTGTGTTGGTTGAATAGATGAATCTGAGATTATGTGATGCATATCGTATAATCATACCCACGGATACTTGAGGTGGCAATGGAGTATCTAGGTGACATTAGGGTTTTGGTTGATTTGTGTCTTAAGGTGTTATTCTAGAATGAACTCTTGAATAGATCGATCAGAAAGAATAACTTTGAGGTGGTTTCGTACCCTACAATAATCTCTTCGTTTGTTCTCCGCTATTAGTGACTTTGGAGTGACTCTTTGTTGCATGTTGAGGGATAGTTATATGATCCAATTATTTTATTATTGTTGAGAGAACTTGCACTAGTGAAAGTACGAACCCTAGGCCTTGTTTCCTAGCATTGCAATACCGTTTATGCTCACTTTTATCATTAGTTACCTTGCTATTTTTATATTTTCAGATTACAAAAACCTATATCTACCATCCATATTGCACTTGTATCACCATCTCTTCGCCGAACTAGTGCACCTATACAATTTACCATTGTATTGGGTGTGTTGGGGACACAAGAGACTCTTTGTTATTTGGTTGCAGGGTTGTTTGAGAGAGACCATCTTCATCCTACGCCTCCCACAGATTGATAAACCTTAGGTCATCCACTTGAGGGAAATTTGCTACTGTCCTACAAACCTCTGCACTTGGAGGCCCAACAACGTCTACAAGAAGAAAGTTGTGTAGTAGACATCAATCAGTTTCTGGCGCCGTTGCCGGGGAGGTTAGTGCTTGAAGGTATATCTTTAGATCTTGCAATCGAATCTTTTAGTTTCTTGTTTTATCACTTGTTTAGTTTATAAAAGAAACTACAAAAAATGGAATTAAGGTTGCCTCATATGCTTCATCTTTTTAATGTCTTTCGTGAAAATGATGGGAAGGAAAATTGTGCTCAAGTACTGGAAGAAGAATTACATAGAATGCTTGGCATAAAATATGTGAATGATGAGCATGATTGCAATGTTGTTAGTATGAATTCTTTGAATACCCATGATGCTAATGATATGCAAAGCCACAAGCTTGGGAATGCTATGTTTGATGAAGATGATATTTTTTGTCCCCAAAGTTTTTATGAGCAAATTTATTATGATGATAGCATGCCTCCTATTTATGATGATTATAATTATGAAAGTGGATTTGGAGAGGTCATGACTTTATTTAGTGATGAATCCACTATTTCGGAAGAGGTTCCAATTGATTATGAGAACAAAGTTGCTATCTATGCTGATTATTGTGATGACTTGTATGCTATTAAGAATAATGGTAACCATGAAACTTTTCATCTTGATTTTAATTTTCAATTGGATTATGCCTCACATGATAGTTATTTTGTTGAGTTTGCTCCCACTACTATTCTGAATGAGAAGAATTTTGCTTATGTGGAGAGTAGTAAATTTTCTATGCTTGTAGATCATGAAAAGAATGCTTTATGTGATAGTTATATTGTTGAATTCATTCATGATTCTACTGAAAATTATTATGAGGGAGGAATATATGCTTGTAGGAAATGCAATAATATCAAGTTTTCTCTCTATGTGCTTAAAGTTTTGAAGTTATGCTTGTTTCGCCTTCCTATGCTAGTTAATTATTGTTCCCATAAGTTGTTTGCTCACAAAATCCCTATGCATAGGAAGTGGGTTAGACTTAAATGTGCTAGTCATATTCTTCATGATGCTATCCTTATGTTTCAACTCTTATCTTTTATGTGAGCATCATTGAAATCATCATGCCTAGCTAGGGGCGTTAAACGTTAGCGCTTGTTGGGAGGCAGCCCAATTTTATTTTTATTCTTTGCTTTTTGCTCCTGTTTAGTATTAAATAATTCATCTAGCCTCTGTTTAGATATGGTTTTATGTTTTAATTAGTGTTTGTGCCAAGTGGAACCTTTTGGAAGACTTCGGTGAAGTCTTTATGATCTTGCTGTAAAAAACAGAAACTTTAGCGCTCACGAGATTAGCTGCCATTTTTTACTGGAGGGTGCTTTTAGGTTGATTATTTTTGCAGATGATTAATAAAAGAATTCCTTAGGTCCAAAAATTTATCTCAGAATTGTTGGATTTCCATAAGTATACGTTTGATACATATTACTACAGACTGTTCTGTTTTTTAAAGATTCTGTTTTCATTGTGTTGTTTGCTTATTTTGATGAATCTATGAGTAGTATCGGAGGTTATAAACCATAGAGAAGTTGGTATACAGTAGATATTACACCAATATGAATTTAGAATGAGTTAACAACAGTACCTAAGTGGTGGTTTTATTTTCTTATACTAATGGAGCTTACCAGTTTTCTGTTGAGTTTTGTGTTGTGAAGTTTTCAAGTTTTGGGTAAAGATTCAATGGCTTATGGAATAAGGAGTGCCAAGAGCCTAAGCTTGGGGATGCCCAAGGCACCCCAAGGTAATATTCAAGGACAACCAAGCACCTAAGCTTGGGGATGCCCCAGATGGCATCCCCTCTTTCGTCTTCGTTCATCGGTAACTTTCCTTGGAGCTATATTTTTATTCACCACATGATATGTGTTTTGCTTGGAGCGTCATTTTTTTATTTTATTTTCTTGCTGTTTGAATAAAATACCAAGATCTGAAATTCTTAAATGTTAGAGAGTCTTCATATAGTTACATAATTATTCAACTACTCATTGATCTTCACTTATATCTTTCGGAGTAGTTTGTCGTTTGCTCTAGTGCTTCACTTATATATTCTTAGCGGCGGTAGTTTTATTTTGAAGAAATTGTTGATCTCTCATGCTTCACTTATATTATTTTGAGAGTCCTAAACAGCATGGTAATTTTATTTGGTTATGAAACTAGTCCTAATATGATAGGCATCCAAGATGGGTATAATAAAAACTTTCATATAGAGTGCATTGAATACTATGTGAAGTTTGATACTTGATAATTGTTTTGAGATATGAAGATGGTGATATTAGAGTCGTGCTAGTTGAGTAATTGTGAAATTGATAAATACTTGTGTTGAGGTTTGCAAGTCCCGTAGCATGCACGTATGGTAACCGTTGTGTGACAAATTTGAAGCATGAGGTGTTCTTTGATTGCTTTCCTTATGAGTGGCGGTTGGTGACGAGCGATGGTCTTTTCCTACCAATCTATCCCGCTAGGAGCATGTGTGTAGTGCTTGGTTTCGATGACTTGTAGATTTTTGCAATAATTATGTGGGTTCTTTATGAGTAATGTTGAGTCCATGGATTATACGCACTCTCACCCTTCCATCATTGCTAGCCTCTTCGGTACCGTGCATTGCCCTTTCTCACCTCAAGAGTTGCTGCAAACTTTGCTGGTGCATCCAAACCCCGTGATATGATACGCTCTATCACACATAAACCTCCTTATATCTTCCTCAAATCAGCCACCATACATACCTATTATGGAATTTCCATAGCCATTCCAAGATATATTGCCATGCAACTTTCCACCGTTCCGTTTATTATGACACACTTCATCATCTTCATATTGCCTTGCATGATCATGTAGTTGACATCGTATTTGTGGCAAGGCCACCATGCATATTTTTCATACATGTCACTCTTGATTCATTTCCCATCCCGGTACACCGCCGGATGCACTCATATAGAGTCATATTTTGTTCTAGTATCGAGTTGTAATCATTGAGATGTAAATAAATAGAAGTGTGATGATCATCATTAATAAAGCATTGTCCCCAAAAAAAGAAAAAAAAAGAAAGGGCAAAAAAGGGCCAAATAAAAAACGAAAAAAAGAGAAAGGCCAAATTAAAAAAAGGAAAGGCCAAATAAAAAAAGATAAAAGGGACAATGCTATTATCCTTTTTCCACACTTGTGCTTCAAAGTAGCACCATGATCTTCATGATAGAGAGTCTCCTATGTTGTCACTTTCATATACTAGTGGGAATTTTTCATTATAGAACTTTGCTTGTATATTCCAACAATGGGCTTCCTCAAATGCCCTTGGTCTTCGTGAGCAAGCAAGTTGGATGCACACCCACTTAGTTTCTTTTGTTGAGCTTTCATACATTTATAGCTCTAGTGCATCTGTTGCATGGCAATCCCTACTCCTCGCATTGACATCAATTGATGGGCATCTCCATAGCCCGTTAATTAGCCGCGTCAATGTGAGACTTTCTACTTTTTTGTCTTCTCCACACAACCCCCATCATTATATTCTATTCCACCCATAGTGCTATGTCCATGGCTCACGCTCATTTATTGCGTGAAAGTTGAAAAAGTTTGAGAATACTAAAGTATGAAACAATTGTTTGGCTTGTCATCGGGGTTGTGCACGATGAGAGCATTTTGTGTGACGAAGATGGAGCATGGCCAAACTATATAATTTTGTAGGGATGAGCTTTCTTTGGCTATGTTATTTTGAGAAGACATAATTTCTTGGTTAGTATGCTTGAAATACTATTATTTTTATGTCGATATTAAACTTTTGTCTTGAATCTTATGGATCTGAATATTCTTGCCACAATAAAGAAGATTACATTGATAATTATGTTAGGTAGCATTCCGCATCAAAAATTCTGTTTTTATCATTTACCTACTCGAGGACGAGCAGGAATTAAGCTTGGGAATGCTGATACATCTCCAACGTATCTATAATTTTTGATTGTTCCATGATATTATATTATCCATCTAGGATGTTTTATATGCATTTATATGCTATCTTATATGATCTTTGGGACTAACCTATTAACCTAGAGCCCAGTGCCAGTTTCTGTTTTTTCCTTGTTTTTGAGTATCGTAGAAAAGGAAAACCAAACGGAGTCCAATTGACCTGAAATTTGACAGAGATTGTTTTTGGACCAAAAGAAGCCCACGGAGTACCGGAGATGGGCCAGAAGTGTCCCGAGGCCACCACGATGGTGGGGGACGGGCCCCCCTACCTCGTGCCGCCTCAGAGACCCGCCTGACTTGTTCCCGACGCCAAAACCTCTTATATATACAGAAACCCCCAGAACATAACCTAGATCGGGAGTTCCAACACCGCAAGCCTTTGTAGCCACCAAAAACCAATCGGGACCCCTGTTCTGGCACCCTGCCGGAGGGGGGATCCCTCACCGGTGGCCATCTTCATCATTCCGGCGCTCTCCATGACGAGAAGGGAGTAGTTCACCCTCGGGGCTGAGGGTATGTACCACTAGCTATGTGTTCGATCTCTCTCTCTCTCTCTCTCTCTCTCTCTCTCTCTCTCTCTCTCTCGTGTTCTTGATTTGGCACGATCTTGATGTATCGCGAGCTTTGCTATTATAGTTGGATCTTATGATGTTTCTCCCCCTCCACTCTCTTGTAATGGATTGAGTTTTTCCTTCGAAGTTATCTTATCGGATTGAGTCTTTAAGGATTTGAGAACACTTGATGTATGTCCTGCATGTGCTTATCTGTGGTTACAATGGGATATTCACATGATCTACTTGATGTATGTTTTGGTGATCAACTTGCAGGTTCAGTTTCCTTGTGAACTTATGCATAGGGGTTGGCACTCGTTTTCGTCTTGACTCTCCGGTAGAAACTTTGGGGCACTCTTTGAAGTTCTTTGTGTTGGTTGAATAGATGAATCTGAGATTATGTGATGCATATCGTATAATCATACCCACGGATACTTGAGGTGACATTGGAGTATCTAGGTGACATTAGGGTTTTGGTTGATTTGTGTCTTAAGGTGTTATTCTAGCATGAACTCTTGAATAAATCGATCAGAAAGAATAACTTTGAGGTGGTTTCATACCCTATACTAATCTCTTCGTTTGTTCTCCGCTATTAGTGACTTTGGAGTGACTCTTTGTTGCATGTTGATGGATAGTTATATGATCCAATTATTTCATTATTGTTGAGAGAACTTGCACTAGTGAAAGTATGAACCCTAGGCCTTGTTTCCTAGCATTGCAATACCGTTTATGCTCACTTTTATCATTACTTACCTTGCTGTTTTTATATTTTTAGATTACAAAAACCTATATCTACCATCCATATTGCACTTGTATCACCATCTCTTCGCCGAACTAGTGCACCTATACAATTTACCATTGTATTGGGTGTGTTGGGGACACAAGAGACTCTTTGTTATTTGGTTGCAGGGTTGTTTGAGAGAGACCATCTTCATCCTACGCCTCCCATGGATTGATAAACCTTAGGTCATCCACTTGAGGGAAATTTTCTACTATCCTACATACCTCTGCACTTGGAGGCCCAACAACGTCTACAAGAAGAAGGTTGTGTAGTAGACATCAACGGTACATAGAGAGATGCATCTAATCTGGAAAACTGCTGAAGTGGAAGGCGAATATTGGGCCTTCATTCATGTTGAAGGTCTTTACAACTTTAGGCCAGTGCCTGTGGATGATTGATCGTCCATCATTCGACCTCTTCAGGAACACTTATATTGAACCGTGGGTGTTGTATGAAAACTTTCCTCGCCTCCTGAGCATAGAGGTGGTTTGGGAGGTAATCATCAGTGAAGCCTAAAAACAAGGATGTGCACAAATATCTTGGGATATTTAAATTAGTGCCCCTTGTTCCTAAGTTGTGCTCACTTTTCCCCATGATCCAAACTTTTGCTCACTTTTCCCCTCTTCCTTAGCAGAAACTCTCAAAAATGCTCATAGTGGGCGTTTGCCGTCTTGACCGTCCATTGACCGTTAATTGCTGACGAGTGGGACCGTAAGGAGACACGTATTGGGCAGTTTGTACGAATCTGAAACAGATCGAGACAGGCCGCACCGCACCGTGCCGCCCCCTCCGCCGGCGTCGTGTCGCGTCCACCGCAGTTGTTTCCTCCACTCTATGCCCATATTCCGTTCGTCGGCGACGCCACGTCTCCGCCAGATATAGCCCACCTCACCTCCCCATATGGGATTACATAGCGATGTTGAGTGAGGACGCCCGGAAGGCAGCCGACCGTGGAGAGGATTGGGTCGAATCCTCGGCAGATAATTCACGGATTTAACCTAGGTAACCATCGTTTCCTCTCGAATTGACGTTCTAAGTCGTATTGTAGGCCGTATTTGAGTTATGTTTGCTTGAATCGTTCAAATTTGCGCTCGATTTTACCCGGCTAACTGAAGCCTTTGTTTCAACAAAATAGGATTGATCCCGCGCTGGCTTTCCGGCTGGTGATTAGAATGGAAACTAATGTGCTGCATGGTACTAAACCGCATTTGATTTCATCATTTTTCTGTCCTAAAGTGGTAGAAACCAGCATATCTTTCAAAGATTTGCGAGCTAAGCTCCGAAACCCCTATCCCTGGAGTGATGCCGATGCTGTTGAACTGAATTACTTCAGCAGTGACGAGCAAAGATTTCTCCCACTAACTTGCGACGATCATATGCCATTGCTTTTTGCTGGCATTGCTGGCTGCCGATTCGGTAAACTCCAAATCGATGTGCTTCAGCCACGCGTAGAACGGGCGAAGGGGAAGGGAGTTCAGACATCATCTGTCTCTTCTAATAGCCAGCACCCCGGCACTCCTTTTAGGTCGACACCAAGTAAAGCAAATGGTTCATGGAGCCACAACATGCCTGCTGACAATTCTGGTTCCGATTCAGCTGCTGCTTCTCGTGTACCTTCTGCAGTTGGTGTAGAAGAAGATGCAGAACCTGATGAAGCAGCACCTACAAATGATGATGAAGGAGAGATGATGTTCCCTGAACTGGTCGATGTAGCCAGTCAGCAAGCAGTGGATGATGAATATACGGAGGAGCCCATCAGCCAAGCTAGGTTTGATGACACTGACGATGAAGAGAAGGTGGAGAACATGGACAGCTTAATCGAGGATGAATACGATGGTGATGACATGCCAACAATTGAGTGGAACAGGGAAAAACCCGAGCATAGTGTAGGTACCATTTTCCAATCAATGGTGGACTTTCGGAATGCAGTGACAACATGGTGCATTATATCTGAAAACACCTATAAGACTAAAAGGAGTGAAACAGCAAGGTTCACAGTTTTTTGTCCATATGCTAGGTGTAGGTGGAAGATGCATGCATCTCGTATGATAAAGAGCAAACATATTCAGGTAATCCAAGTTCGGTTAGTAGTTTAGTTTTAGATCATTGAGTAAGGTTTCTTAACTGTTTTTTAACCTTTTATTTTGTTTCAGATAAAGAAAACCCACACAAGCACACCTGTCCACCTGGAGGGGGAGGGGGGAAGGCCAAAACCAAGCTAGCAAAAATTAGGTGGGTGGCAGATGCTATAATGGATTGGCTGAGAGAAGAACCTGGACTTGGTCCAACAGCACTCCATGGGAAGCTTTTTGAGAAGTACAAGATAGAAATTCCTTACATGAGAATTTTCAATGCTAGGAAAAAGGCTCTTGACAGACTTAATGGTCAATTAAATGACAGTTTTCAGCTGCTTTACACTTTCAAAGCTGAAGTAGAGAGTGTTGTAGAGATTGACAAGCATAAAGTTCCATTCAAAATAAAAGGGAAGTCATTTGAGAAGGAGTGCTTCAAAAGGGCTTTTGTTTGTTTCAAGGCTTGCTGGCTGGGGTTTCTAGATGGTTGCAGGCCCTATTTGGCTGTAGATGCTACACATTTGACTGGAAGATGGAGAGGACAGCTAGTAGCACCTTCTGCAGTTGATGGACACAACTGGCTATCCCCAGTTGCATTTGGTGTGGTGGAGGCAGAGTCTGAGGAAAGTTGGGTCTGGTTTCGGCAGCAGTTGCGCAACATTATAGGCACACCCGCAGGCATGGATGCACATCATGGTAAGGTGTGGTCAAGAAGCAAATTCAACGAAATCCACAAAGTAGATTATGTGACCAGTAACCTTGCAGAATGCTTCAATTCAAAGTTCAAGTCAGTGAAAGGGCTCTTGTTGTGGCAAGCATTTGACAAGATGAGGTAGATGATCATGATAAAGATGGCTCTTCGCAAATGAATTGCAGAAACACAATATGTTGGTCATCAAATGCTCCCATCACTGATTAAGGCATTGCACTTGAAGGCAAGAGGACTGAAGATGAAATGTATTGGATCTGGTACATATGAGGGAGAGGTTACCTATACTGACACTAAAAATAGGGTATGGAGGTATCCTGTGAACCTAAGTACTAGAGAATGTACTTGTAGGCAATCGCAGATCCGTGGGAAACCATGCATACATGCCCTACATCTGATGATCGTTATCGCGGGTGCAGATGGTGAAGTTGATCAATATTGCTCTGAGTATTTCTCTGTTGCCAAATTTATGGCTGCTTATGCTGACAATGTGCCTGCACTCTTGGGGAAAGATCAATGGAACATAGTAGATCCAGGGTTCAAACTCCACGCTTCTGTCATTACTAGACCACCAGGAAGACAACGGAACCAGAGGATTAGAGCAGGTGAGGAGGGTCGTCTACCAAAGAAGCGTGCTTGCAGAAAATGTGGAGTTCTGGGGCATATTGCTAGGCTTTGTACCAATGCAGTGGATGCATCATTTGGAAAGGAGGAAAGACGGACATCAGCCAATGCAGAGGAGAATGCAGCAGCAATGGAGACTAAAGATGCAGAGGAGAATGCAGCAGCAATGGAGACTGAAGATGCAATGGAGAATGCAGCAGCAAATGAAGCAGTGGAGAATGTAGCAGCAAATGAAGCATCTTGGTATGTGTTTGCATTTGTAGAATGCAGCTACCCTTTTGTTTGCATTTGTTCTCTTTTTTGCCTATGGCTTATAATTTTATTTACCATCTCTAGGGAGAAAAGGCTAAGAGATGAAGAAGCCGAAGATTTTGAAACCATGGCCATTGATGGTTTTGAAGCTATAAGAGAGGAAGAGGAGGGGGTAATTTTTTCCAATTGTACCTTTAAAGATTACTGAACCCATAGATGACCGTCAAATGGCAGTCAAGTGCTCGGCGAGT
This sequence comes from Aegilops longissima, assembly GCA_021605205.1. Lineage (NCBI taxonomy): Eukaryota > Viridiplantae > Streptophyta > Magnoliopsida > Poales > Poaceae > Aegilops > Aegilops longissima. The sequence goes on along the minus strand of CM038677.1, from coordinate 729,715,127 downwards.
GGAACTACTCCATCAGCACCTCCACGGTGAAAACCCCAAGTAATGATCAAAAGGAACAAGAGTCTGAAAGAAAAGAGCATGTCAACTAGGGAAACCAGGAGCAAGACGGTGAAGCCAACTGCAAACACAAGGAGCAAGTCGAAAATTTGAATTAAGTTGTTGCGAAATGTTCGTGTTGTCAATCTGAGGGCGAGTCGATCGCTTAAAACTTGGTAGATTTGTATTAAGATGTTGGCATCTTAAAACTTGGTAGATTTGAGCTACTGTGAAAACTTATCAGCTGTAATAATGTTGCTTCTACTTAGGTTTCTTATTTGAGTCAGAATTCAAATTTCCATCAAAATTTGAATTTAAATCTATACTTGAATTTGGGCCAAAATTTGGATTCGAGCCAAAGTTGAAGTTGAACATTGGAGGTTCATTGCTCTGTGCGGTGTATTTGATCGAGCATTTGAAGTCCAATATTCGTAGGTGAACAATCCGAATGAGAAATGTGCTAGAAACGAGCTCAAAAGCTAGGGTAAGCAGCCCTATTCATAATCAAGTTCTTTTTAATCTTGTGTAAATGAGGCATATATATTTTTATTAACACTTGTTCCACATATATAGGGTAAAAACAAAGTCTCACTATTTATTGATTAATACTAGAAAAATGGCCCGTGCGTTGCAACGGGAGGGAAAAAAACTTAATCTTCAATGGCTATGAGCCTATGACCACATTTTGCTGATTTCAGCATACTATGTACAATAATACTGTTGTGGTGAAATTCCTTACAGAAATTGATTGTGCAATTGGGAGGAGATAAGAAAGATAACAACAGTTGGACGTTGTACATTGTACAGTTTGACTACGTAGCTAGCTAGCAAAGCTAGCCGTATCGAGTTGCCGTCTACCGGAAGTTCCTAGACTTGAGTGCACAATGACTTCCCAGAGTGGTCAAGTGCGCCAAACACAAAAGGCTGAAACTGGCCTGGAAAGTAAGGAGAAGGATCACTCTACGATGCGGCACCTGGTAGCTGAAGTTCATGAGCTACCTACTTACTGGTAGTAAGGAGTTTTCTATTGTTCTACTCAAAGGAAAACAAAATAGATGTGCTGATGCATTCGCGAGTTTCTCAAGGGACTGTGCCGATATGTGGCTAGACGGTCTTCCTATTGTTGTAACCGAATTCTTAGCAGCTGATTGCACATCTATCACTGAGAAGTAATACTCCCTTTCCAACCGCAAAAAAAACATCACCAGCAAAGCACTTGCAAACTGCAATAAACAAATTCGCTTAGGTTCAGAGTTTATAATCTACACCAACTCATGTGATTCTCATATGCTGGCCTAATTAGTCAAACCACATCATAGGTTTGACAACGAACTGCTCTCTACACAAAGTGACCAACAGTAAGAAGAACATTTTTTAGTAATGATGGTCGATGGTAGATAGAACAATGCAGCAGACTTCCAGTACCATTACAACCCCTCAATACCAAGTTAAGTATAAGTTTTGAATGAAAGAGTAATAATATGAAGATGGTAGCAGAACAGATATTCTTTTTTCCCGATAAAGAGCAGAATGGATATCCTGGTAATAACATCTCACTGTATTGATATATATAGGTCATGTGACATGCAACATGCTACACCAAGTCTAACATCAAGATAACCTCTTATGGGCACAATTAACTCATTAAATCCTCTTGAATTTATTATCTACAGTTTTGTACAGAACCAAAAAGAGTCTTTCTAAAGGACTATAAAAGTAGACTTTTATCTTTTCACCTCATTCAAGATATAGTATGTTGTGCATGAATAGTGAGCCTGATAGAGGCACATACTAAAGGAAAGCTGAAGTGTGAAAGACATGCTTAATCTTAACATGGGTTCCACTTGTCCGAGAACATATGAAGGTGCATATTTCTAAAATGAGTTATATATAATGGTACAGACATGGATCTATTTTAAGGGAAATTCATGCCAGTCTCCGTTGATCACAAGTAAGTGCAGATTGCAATGTAGAAGACCTGCAGTGTTATCTGACTGGATATTGGAGCTTTGTTCTCTGACTCCCACCCAAACAAAAACTGATAATTGTGATTGTACTGTAGGTTTCAGTGAGACAGATTTCGACAATAACTGAGCATATGACCTCAAGATGGCAATGTACTTCCAAGTTTCATCTTTTTGAGCTGCTACCTTCGATTTTTTTTATGCATCCTGCAGAAAGAAAATGGACCAAAATTTCAAAGATGAACATAATTAAGTAGAAATGGATGTGGCAAATGATGAGCATCCTGCTGGCTTCATTCTGGCCTAAACTATACAGACCCAGCTAATTAAACCAGCAATAGGCAATCCCATCACACACCACTGTGCATGCACACATATATCTAATCCCGGAATTCTTTTCTGAAGTTGAGAGGAGCAAGTTTGAGATTACCAAAGACTACATCCACCAAGCCAAGTTCTGAACTGAACCACTTGGCGCTCAAAAGTTCTGAGCTGAACTAAACCTCTTTCTTTGGAACTCCTCGTTGTCCCTGGAATACCTTCATTGTATGCGCTATCCTAGTCCTCGTCCGCCTACCTGCTCGGCTCCAACGGCAGGTGGCGAGGTGGCTACGGGCTCATAGGCCATGGCAAGGTTTCTCCGCAAGGCATCCAGATGGCTAGCTAGCTCGTCGAGCTCGGGATTTCGGTCTTGGCAACAGTGGCGAGCTCGCTAGGGCCACGAGGCGGCCAGCCCTATCACCCATCCGCACGAGATCCACGGCGGCTCGGAGATGGTGGTGCCTCGAGGATGAGGAATGACACGGCAACAACGATCTAGTGGTGGCGGCAGCGCCCATCCGTAGAGGGCTGCGATTGAGGCGTCGGGCGTTGAGGCGATGCAATGGAGGCCGACGCTGGGGAGGGTGGCGGCGGCCGCTGCTGCCATGGAAGGGGATGAGAGCAGATTTTTGGGCACTGCGCAACGGATGGCCGGATGGGCTGAGGCCCAAGTGGCAACGCTTCAGCCATGTGAGACGATCTCAGGGCAAGGCCCAGGTAGTAGTGCGGACGACATATCATGTAGGTACGAAAATTTTGCGACGTGGTTCCCCGAATTAGTACCACCTCATATATATGTAATAAATCCAAACTGAAAGCGTAAATTCACAGGAAGAAAGTGTATTGTGACGGTGAACCCACGGAGTCAATCCGTGCTTTATTATTAGGGATAGATTCATATTACTACAATTTTTTTGAAAAAATATGCTTTTAATTCAAAACTGTCAAATAACACGTTTTAGATATGAAAATGAAAAAGTAAGTTCAGATCCTTCTTATTCACTCCAAAATGAAGCTATGGAGATTTTTCTGATTTTTTTGAATTATTTTGATTTTTTTTCAAACCCTAAACCCTCTTTCCCTATTCTACGAACTCTGAACATGTTCATAGGTGATAGCTCATTTGTGTGAAGCCTTTTTTCATGACCTTGTCACATATGACATCTATGTGTGCAAGAATTACAACATTTTGATTTTTTTAAAAACATTTGAACTTGATTTCGACAGATCACTTCAAAAATTGATTTTTCAAAAAATGCCCCTATACCGAGTTCATATTTTCTTATGGTAACTAGGTCTCATAAACAGACAAACTACTTTTTTTAATATTTTTGCGATTTTTTCTAATTTAGTTATGGCCATTTGAAATCTGGTCAAACCCTAATAACCCCGTTGATGGGCTCATAACCCCGCAGAAATGCTCCAAACCCTAACGTCGAACGTCCGCCGTTGGATCCTACGAAGCGCCAAACACCACCCGTCAGATGTGGGGGCGGGCATGCGCGATCCGCGCGACGCTGATTTTGCATCCTGATTGGCTACTGCACTGTCCTTCTCGTGTTTTTACGATCTGCTCCACTTTACATATGAAATTGTATTTTTCGCACATGACCACCACATGTTAGTGTTATGAGTTGGTTCAAATATTCAAACTGCAAAATACAATGTGGCAAATCGTCAATATAGCTTCCCCTTCTCCTCTTCTCCATCTGACAGACAAAGGCATCGAGCAGCTCTCGAGCAGTTCCTATGTTTCTTTTCCCATCTTCTCGTTCTTCTTCCTCTCGAGCAATTCCTTTGTTTCTTCCTCTCCGGTGATATGTCGACCTCCTCGTCAGCCCCCCGTTCCACGTATGGTCCAGTGTCGATGACTTGATGCACTGACTGCCCACGGACTGCACCACTGAAGCGGTTGAATTCAAAGGAGGAGAAGAATGGGAACTTTGGGCGCGAGTTTGTCAAATGCGAGAGCAAGCCAGAGGGGCAGGTTAGATCTGAGTTTTCCTTGCATCCTTTATCTCTAATTTCTCAAAAAATATGTCAGATTTGGGATTTAGGTTACATGATTTTGTTTTCAGATCGTGAAGAAATGCCACCATTTCGAGTGGATGGATGATTACATCCAGAGGCTTCAAGGGTTGGGCTTGCTGGATTCGAGGGGGAATGCAATCCGCGAGTTCAATCTACCCCATGACAGTGCCGCTTCGGCAGTAGCAGCGCGTCCGGAATGGGAAAACTTTGTTTTTGCCACTCTAGTTTTTGCCAACTTTGCTTATGCCACTCTAGAATTTGACATCTCACTTTTGCCACTGTTAGCTTTTGATAATACATCACAAATGCCATTCCGTGGCAAAAACGATAATTTTTCATTTCACTTTTTCCACTCTTAGCATTTGACATGTATCACAATTGCCACTAGGAAAATTTTGTTTTTGCCACGGAAGGGCAAAAGTGATATATTGTCAAAAGCTAAGAGTGGCAAAAGTGAAATGTCAAATTCTAGAGTGGCATAAGCAAAGTGGGCAAAAACTAGAGTGGCAAAAACAAAGTTTTCCCGTCCGGAATACCCGATGATGGTAGATGTCGAACTGAAGACGGAATTGAAGAAGATGAACAAGAACTTCAAGCAGCTGATTGAGTTGAAGAAGCAATCCAATCTGATAGCTTTAGGAATACTTGCTCTAGGAATTTTTTACTTGATGGCCATCTCTCGTTAGAGATGTTTGTCTACTATTGTTGCCACTGTTTAGCAATCCAAGTCTGTTTATCTCAAATGCAACTCTGTTTAGTGCAACTGTCGATCTCTGAATGTGTGCAGTTTACCGTTATGTTTCGACACTTTCAGTTTCGGCAGAAGACAACTACCAGTTCAGTGATAGGATTATTTTGTTAGCTAATAACCTCGAGTGTTGGATCATACCCTAGCTCGTCAGATGACGGTAAGCAGTACTTGAGCAGCACAAGGGATATACATCAAGTTCATCTCTTCTCTCTCACACTTGCCAAACTTTTGTCCTCGAGTTCGTCAGTTCTGCTAGAAAAAAAACCTAGTTCGCGGGCCCAAAGAGAATCAAGCTACAATAGGCCCGCAAAGGATAAATGAGGCCCAGAAACAAGTGATGTTTCTTTTTTTGATTAGGAACGATTGCTTTGTTCTTTTTTGTTTCTGATTGATTTTTTCATTAATTTGATTGCCCAATTTCTTCTATTTCATTGAGGAATTTTTTTGGCTTTCCTTTAAGGGTCCCTTCATTTTTTTGATTTGATTTCTCTTCACCGTATGTGCTTTTGTTTTACTTGCTCACAACCTGGCTTAGTTTGGCGGTGAAGTAATTTTAGAATCAAAGTATTTGCAAACCGCAGTATTATTATGCCTAGCGAACCAATACTTCAGTATTGGAAAAAGAGGTCCAACCATCTCAAGCCAAACATCACTTTTGACTAAAGCCAAACATCTCAAAGTATTTGATACTTCAATATTTCGGGAAACCAAAGTATTCTTGGAATACCTAAAAATACAGAGCTCCCAAACCAAAGCCGTGTACAATATGTTCTTATTTTAGAAGTCATCTATAAACACATCATTTTTAGTTAGTTTGGTTAATTTTGCCCATGTCAATTAGCCGTGTCTAAACTTGGGACAAACAAAATACAAACATAACAAAGCATTAATATAACACACATAACTTAACTTAGATAGGGTTGCTAGGGCAACACAAGTTCTTACATATAACTCGACACCGATAGATAATTAACCTTACATAGATAGGGTAGCTAGCTAGGGCAACACACACACCAAACTCACACTACATAGTAGATAGGGTAGCTAGGGAAACACCGCCATGTCTTCACCGTCGTCTTCTTCACCGCCGGCTTCAGTATTGCTCCTCCTCAAGGCCGTTCTCGCCGAGGTAGTATGGGAGGCTGTGCATGCGGTTGCGAGCGGGGAAGACGCTCTCGAAGTCGGTGAAGATGTTATAGGTGGTGAATGCGATGAACTCGCACCCACACCAAAACACCTTGCCGAGCAGGTTGTAGGCATCGAACCTGTTGGTGAAGTGGGAGATGAGCCCTATCACTGGAGCGTTGGCGAGGGGACGCTGCTCCACGAGGTTGAACATGGGCGGCGAGCCCGCCGGGAGGTGGTTGAAGCCCGCACGGAGGAATCCCCATGCAAGCTCAGTGCTACCCCTCCAGCGTGAGAATGCCCACACGCGGAGCGATGCCTCGACGACGACGTTGGCGGGGTACCGCTCTTCCGGCACGGTGGGCGGCTTGCGGAACGTCGGCCCGTTGTACTGCATCTTGCTCGCTTCGCTGAGTGTTTGCTTTGGCTTTTGGGGGAAGAAGAGAAGGGGGAGGCGCAGATGGATCTGTAGAAGAAGAGGCAATGAAGGGCGAATTAAATAGCCGGCGGAGACGAAGAGGGTACATGCGGAAACAGCGTAGATCGTGACTAAGTGCGTGCGTGAACTGATGCGATCATCAATGTGTGAACGTGAATCGATGCGAGCATGCTTTGCGTCCTCTGCGTGCACGTCTGCCTGCCTCCCCCTTCTGCGTGCTCTGCGTGAATCAATGCCAAAACTGAATCGAGCGGCAGCCGTGCGGCTTGAACCGATGCCTGGACATATGGACGCGAGCGTGCGACCTTCCTCTTCTGCCACCGGCACATATTCCTGCGACGCGTGAAACGACGCTGTGGAGCGGCTGGATCCATGGCAACCGTGCGGCACGGATCGATGCGTGCGTTCGCATGCATAGTAGGCTGCATCGATCCCAAGGCCAAGCATGCATAGCATGCTACATCCATCGATAGCAGGCTTTTTAAATTTATTTCCAACAAACTAACGGGCCCGTCCTATGAACACAAACACGGCCCAACCAGCAAATCCACAACCACAGTCAACAGAGTCCAACGTGGCCCCGCAAGTCAGAGTTAACGGCCAAGACGGCAAACGTGTGCTATGAACATTTGTGAGAGTTTTAGCTAAGGGAGTGGTTAAAAGTGAGCAAAAGTTTGGAGTGTGGGGAAAACTGAGGACAACTAAGGAATTGGGGGCACAAATGGAATAAGTCCAAATATCTTCTCTATGTTGGAAATGGGGAAAAGGAATACAAAAAGGCAAGGTATAATAGTTAGTACCATCTTATAAACCTCAGTGATTCCCATTGATTCCCTGCAACACATATAAGGTAGTTAGTCATCAGGTTAAGTAAGGGTTCGCATGCTATCAGTAAAATATGTTGATGGAAAATAAGCACATTGCAGATTCATCAGATTAATTCAAGCCACATGGAAAACCAATTTATCCAAACCAAGCATGATTAAGAACTAGGAAATATAGTTGGGTGTGGCAGAGAGTTCTGCAATATTAATTCATTTGAACAAAGCAGTTAACTGGACACCACAACAAATGAACCAAGCCACAACAAATGAACCAAGTAGTTAACTAAACATCAATTGAACAATATAACATACTCCTAATAGAAGATCAGCCAGTTAACCAAACCAAGCATGCTTAACAACTTGGAAATATTGCACCCTGAAGAATTGAACATCACATTTGCAGAATTGAACCAAGCAGTTAATTGAACACCACTTTGCACGACATATAGAACATATACACTATAGCAGAAGATTGCATAGTAAAAGTAGATAGCACAATTCACTAGAATTTGTTAAGGAAAGGAAATAGCTAGCAAACTGAACATGGGTCCTTATAGTGAGCTAATAAGACAAGCTACTCCTCATTGTCGGAGATATCGACGACGATTGGCTCCTTGGACATGGAAGAGGGCGAGGCCTCCGCATCGTGGGTGCCCTCGTTGTAGTGGTGAGTTGCCTGAGTCGCTCCAGGCACCAACCTGCTGGCTCTCAAGATGAGGTAAGCACATGCACGCTGAGAAAACACGCCATAGTCTTCGTCGAAGGCACCGACGATGGTCCCGAGAAAACGCCATGAACTATCGTTTAAAGAAGCCAACCGCGTCGCGGCGTTGGCGCGCAAGGCGTCAACAGTGGCCTCGACGGCGATCTGCTCCTCCAAGATCTGGGGGTTAACATGAATGGCAGCCATCGCGACCTCATCCACGTGTGCGGCTGCGATTTGCTTCTCCGCTGCCAAATGCTCCTTGAGGTCCTGCCTATACTGCGTGCACCATAGCTTAGGCCGGCGCATATTTGGTGGAGGGGTTAGTGATTTGGGTGGAAGGTGTCGTGCTCACGCCGGCGGTCGGGGCATGTGGGATGTGGAAGGAGGAGGAGGATGGGGGTCGGGTGTGGATTACCTGCGTGGATAGGCGAGGCCGAGCAGCATGAAGGAGGGACGCCGACGAGGGTGCGGAGGTGCTGCAAGCAAGGAGTTAAGGTTTCAACTTGAAAAGGAAGGCGAACAGGGGGGAGATGTGGCTTTTGGTAAGGGGGAGGGGCAGGGAGGTAGATATTTGCGTGGAAGCGGAAAATTTGGAATCGCTTCAGCCAAAAAACTGGCGCGCAAAGTGTCAACAGACACGGTCCCTTATTCAGACACGGTCCAAAGATATTTTGTGCTGCAATTCACACGGTTGGTTATAATAAACTGTATGGGATCTACTTGATTTTTCGTCTTTATTTGAATTACATAATGGGGTCACAACAGCCATGGACGGTGTTTGAATTGCTAGACCTTTTATCTGCAGTGATCATAAAAGAATTGGAATTATTCAGGGTTCGTTTGGATATTTTTGTGCATTAAGTGAGTTTTCAATGCATGTATGTGCATAATTCAAATTTGAACTACATGCACATGCTCCAGTGCATATAAATTGGTTGAAAAATCAAATCTTTGTCCTTGGGTGCATGCTTAGGTCCCATGTAAGAAATGAGAATGAATGTCAAACACCCTACCACCGTCACTCGGCCGCAAACATTGAGATACCTGGTTTTTAAATTCTAGTAAATCCAAAACTCGTCTGAAATTCATGAAACTTGGCATGCTATCATGGAGCGGCATCAACATGGCGTGGTAAAGTTTTTGTCCCATTTGGGGCAGGTTTCGGTGTATGCTTCTCACAAACGAGAGCTTCTCACAACAAGCATGATGGTTTCGGTAGGGAACGCCCCAACTTTGGGGACGAAACGATATCCATTGCCTCTAATTTCTTTCAATTTTTTCTCATGTCAACATAGAACAACGGGAGTGTTGTGTTATTTTTTGTGATTTTTCGGGGTTCATTTGGACATTTTTAACTAAACACCACAACAAGTGAACCAAGCCACAACAAATGAACCAAGTAGTTAACTAAACACCAATTGAACAATATAACATACTCCTAATAGAAGATCATCCGGTTAACCAAACCAAGCATGCTTAACAACTTGGAAATGTTGCACCCTGAAGAATTGAACATCACATTTGCAGAATTGAACCAAGCAGTTAATTGAACACCACATTGCACGACATATAGAACATATACACTATAGCAGAAGATTGCATGGTAAAAGTAGATAGCACAATTCACTAGAATTTGTTAAGGAAAGGCAGTAGCTAGGAAACTGAACATGGGTCCTTATAGTGAGCTAATAAGACAAGCTACTCCTCATTGTCGGAGATATCGACGATGATTGGCTCCTTGGACACGTAAGAGGGCGAGGCCTCCGCATCGTGGGTGCCCTCGTTGTAGTGGTGAGTTGCCTGAGCCGCTACGGGCACCAACCTGCTGGCTCTCAAGATGAGGTAAGCACATGCACGCTGAGAAAACACGTCATAGTCTTCGCCGAAGGTACCGACGGTGGCCTCGAGAAAACGCCACGAACTGTGATTTAAAGAAGCCAACCACGTCATGGCTTCGGCGCGCAAGGCGTCAACAGTGGCCTCAACGGCGAGCTGCTCCTCCAAGATCTGGGGGTCAGCATGAATGGCAGCCATCGCGACCTCATCCACGCGTGCGGCCGCGATTTGCTTCTCCGCTGCCAAATGCTCCTTGAGGTCCTGCCTATACTGCGTGCACCATAGCTTAGGCCGGCGCTTATTTGGTGGAGGGGTCAGTGATTTGGGTGGAAGCTGTCGTGCTCGCGCCGACGGTCGGGGCATGTGGGATGTGGAAGGAGGAGGAGGATGGGGGTCGGGTGTGGATTACCTGCCTGGATAGGCGAGGCCGAGCAGCGTGAAGGAGGGTCACCGACGAGGGGGCGGAGGCGTTGCAAGCAAGGAGTGAAGGTTTCAACTTGAAAAGGAAGGCGAAAAGAGGGGAGATGTGGCTTTTGGTAGGGGGGGGGAGGTAGATATTTCCGCGAAAGCGGAAAATTTGGAATCGCTTCAGCTGAAAAACTGGCGCGCAAAGTGTCAACAGACACGGTCCCTTATTCAGACATGGTCCAAAGATATTTTGTGCTGTAATTCACACGGTTGGTTATAATAAACTGTGTGGGATCTACTTGATTTTTCGTCTTGATTTGAATTACATAATGGGGTCACAATGGCCATGGACGGTGTTTGAATTCCTAGACCTTTTATCTGAAGTGATCATAAAAGAATTGGAATTATTCCGGGTTCGTTCGGACATTTTTATGCATTAAGTGAGTTTTCAATGCATGTATGTGCATAATTCAATTTTGAACTACATGCACATGCTCCAGTGCATATAAATTGGTTGAAAAATCAAATCTTTGTCCTTGGGTGCATGCTTAGGTCCCATGTAAGAAATGGGAATGAATATCAAACACCCTACCACCGTCACTCGGTCGCAAACATTGAGATACCTTGTTTTTAAATTCTAGTAAATCCAAAACTCGTCTGAAATTCATGAAACTTGGCATGCTATCGTGGAGCGGCATCAACATGGCGTGGTAAAGTTTTTGTCCCATTTGGGGTAGGTTTGGGTGTATGCTTCTCACAAACCAGAGCTTCTCACAACAAGCATGATGGTTTTGGTAGGGAACGCCCCAACTTTGGGGACGAAACAATATCCATTGCCTCTAATTGCTTTCAATTTTTTCTCATGTCAACATAGAACAACGGGAGTGTTGTGTTATTTTTTGTGATTTTTTTCGGGGTTCATTTGGACATTTTTATGCATTAAGTAAGTTTTCAATGCATTTATGTGCATAATTCGAATTTGAACTACATGCACATGCTCCGGTGCATATAAATTGGTTGAAAATTCAAATCTTTTGTCCTTGGGTGCATGCTTAGGTCCCATGCAAGAAATGGGAATGAATGTCAAACACACTGCCACCATCACTCGGCCGCAAACATTGAGATACCTGGTTTTTAAATTCTAGTGAATCCAAAACTGGTCTGAAATTCATGAAACTTGGCATGCTATCATGGAGCGGCATCAACATGGCGTGGTAAAGTTTTTGTCCCATTTGGGGCAGGTTTGGGTATATGCTTCTCACAAACCAGAGCTTCTCACAACAAGCATGATGGTTTCGGTAGGGAACGCCCCAACTTTGGGGGCGAAACGATATCCATTGCCTCTTATTGCTTTCAAATTTTTTCTTGTGTCAACATAGAACAACAGGAGTGTTGTGTTATTTTTGTGATTTTTGGGGGTTCGTTTGGACATTTTTATGCACTAAGTGAGTTTACAATGCATTTATCTGCATAATTCAAATTTGAACTACATGCACATGCTCCGGTGCGTATAAATTGGTTGAAAAATCAAATCTTTTGTCCTTGGGTGCATGCTTAGGTCCCATGCAAGAAATGGGAATGAATGTCAAACACCCTGCCACCGTCACTCGGCCGTAAACATTGAGATACCTGGTTTTTAAATTCTAGTCAATCCAAAACTTGTATGAAATTCACGAAACTTGGCATGCAATCATGGAGCGGCAGGTTTGGGTATATGCTTCTCACAAACCAGAGCTTCTCACAACAAGCACGATGGTTTCAGATAGAACACCCGTATGCAAAGTGAGAGCAGGATTTGTGCATCTCTTGAACACAAATGGTTCTTTTGGATGAGCCGTGTGAACCACTTACAAACAATTTGGTGCGATTTGCATCTGTCATATTGGGTATGTTGCCATTTGTCAAACTAGAAAGATTGACATTTGCGGATCTAGTAAAATTCAGTAATTAAGCATAGATGGAGGCAAGGAGGCGTGTTCAGCCAGGCGTGCAGCAGGCGGTGCAGTACTATTCGATTTGACAGTTGGCGGCGCAGTTCCCGATACGGCTTTAATGTAGACGAGGGAGAGGGTAGCGGTTCCCGAAATGTTGAACGGCCAATGATGCATCCACCTTCAATTAGCATCGTCTGAATGCATGAGGGAAGTAATGGGAGGACCGGGAAAAGAGGCAGCACGATGTGAATGCAACACAATTTGCACTCATATAAAGGCGCCCCTCCATTCCAATGCATCTACCACATCGTACACACCTAAACATTTGCCTAAGCACCTACACTAATAAGCGCAAAAGTGCCCACTCCTGACCCATCGCGGCGATGAGCGTGAGAAGCCAGCGGCTGTGCCAGATGGTCCATGACACCGGCCTGCGGCATGGCACCGTCGATCGTCTCCATACGGTGTTGGCGACCGGGCTGGTGGATGGCCGCCGTCGACACCAGCTACGACTCTCAGTTGGACCAGATGATCATTTGCACCACCAACAGGTTCACCGTCGTCAAGAAGCTCGCGGACAACATTGCCGTACTACTCCAACCCGCGCGCCCGGGCTCCTCATTGCCTGCCACCCTAATCGGCCTCCATGGTCGGAACCTCTTTCAAGCACTGGTGGCCTGCAACTGCCCGCCGAAGCCACGAAGAATGTCCACCTGGAGGTCGCGCTCGCCGCGCGGCGCCTGCATTTGCAAGAAACTGTTGACTTACACATCCATGTGTGAATCGTGTACATAGGTATCTACAAGGCCAGTGAGGACGCTATGACGTTGGCCTTCTTCAGTCGGCTGGAAGCCTTGGATGCCTTAGTTGAGAAGCACCTTGACCTCGCCACACAACCCGCCGCTCCTTAGCCACCGGTCGGTGGCCCGGCCGGCACACTGAGTTGAGGAGGAGGAGGTCGTACGTTGATCGATGCATCTTTCTTCTTGCCTCCTGTAACCACCACTGCGATCGCATCATCTGGGCCTTAATTCTTATTTTGCTATTGCATTCTCGTTCCAGTCACTACAGACATGTGCGATCCTTTTGCTCAATACAAACATGTCCGTTCCAGTCTTATTTTGATTGGCTTGAATGAAAGTCTATCCCGCCATTAGGCGCCACGGCACGCTCTGCTCGCGTCCGTTGGCGTGCTCTGCTCGCGTCCGTCGGCGCGCTTAGCTTGTGGACTGCTTTTCCTTGCGTGTTCAACTGCTATATGCATATATATATGGTTGCTCTCCATTGAGGCGACCGCGGAGTGCTCTGCTCGCGTGCCTCCGCGCGCGCTCTGCCAACGGTTGGGCGTGCGCACGATCACGCCGGGGGCCCCGTATGCATGCGGTTGCACCACGCGCGTTGCCATGCGATGCAGTTACGTGCGGCACGATGGAGTTACGCGCTGCAAATTAGAACTGCCATCAGGGCCTGCCGATATTGCTGGCCGTCCGGCTTCCCCTTTAATTCCCGCAGCCATTATAACCTTAGTCTTTTCAACCTTTCGATCGCACCCCACAACACAACAACAAACCCACGATGACACATAGAGAGGCGATGTCCAGCGGCGCTCCAATGGAGTTCGGCGAGCATAGAGTGGAGACCCACGCGAGGGAGACAGATCTCTCGGTGGTGTACACCATCGACCCGACCATGGTGGACGACTACATCAACAGCATTGAGCGGTTGCTTGCTGGAGACAAGTACAAGGTGGTCGGCATCGACCTCCAGTACACCGTCGGTCGTCCCGGCATAGATCAGAAGGTTGTCGTCTCCAAGTTGTGTGTGCGCCATCATGTCCTCATCTACCACTACTGCATGGCCATAGAGCCTTGCGACCATTTAAATAGGTTTGTCAACAGCACTGACTACGAGTTCGCCACGGTGGAAACCACCAATGATGTAAAAGCGCCCAGTGTTACGGGCTTGGCCTGCAAGAACTTTGTTGAAATCCGTGACCACTATAGGGTCTAGGGCAGCACGAAGAAGGACTCCCTGGTCGAACTCGCCTCGGCCATCATCGAGCCCTACTATGAAAAGATGAAGCAGGATGCCCAGAGAACAAGTCTTGTATCCTGGCACGGGGCCTGGATGCGGCAACTGGATGAACCTCACCTCAGGTTTGCGGCCAAGAGCGTGTACATATGCTACGATATGCACAAGCGGATCGTTGACATGAGGAAGTGCCTCGTTATCCAAATCGACGAGCCCGGATCAAGCCACAAGCAGAGCAAGCGTCACAAGAAGTAGATGATAATCAGATGATCGTTTATGCTAGTTAATCATGCATGTAATATATAGTTTACTTTATTGGTGTGTGGAAATGTCATGTGTGTAGTAGCCACCTTTGTAATTATGCATGTAATAGTTTACTTTGGTGTGTGCAAATGCCATGGTTGTTGTAGCCATCTATGTAAGTGGATGTTTAATACGCTTGATAAGATTTTTCAATGAGTACAAACCTTGACAAGATTTTTGAAGTAGTTCAAAATGGAACAGTCAAAGAAGGAGTTCTTGCCTGTATTGCAAGGTGTAAAGTTGAGTAAGACTCAAAACACACCACGACAGAAAATAGAAAGAGAATGAAAGTCATTCCCTATGCCTCAGCCATAGGTTCTATAAAGTATGCTATGCTGTGTACCAAACCTTTTGTGTACCTTGCCATGAGTTTGGCAAAGGGGTACTGTCGTGGTTTTGTTACGGCAGATGTCCTGGTGAAAGGACTTAGTCGTGGATCCATCGCGATGGGTTAGCTTAAAGGGGTTAAAGCGGACAAAGGACGCAGGGAGTTTATACTGGTTCGGCCCCTTGTGGTGAAGGTAAAAGCCTAATCCAGTTGATGTGGAATTGCTAGGGTTTCGATGACCAGGGAGCAAATCCGCTATGCCTGGATCTTGAGTTGTTGTTTCTTGTCCCTAAACCGTCGTCGGGTCGTCCCTTTATATACACAGGTTGAGGCCCGGCGGTTTACCGAATCCCGAGGCTGGCTCATCAACGTGTCCGGCTCAGTTTCTACCCTTTCTTATCTTACAACACAAGTTACACATTATATGGCGGTTTATGTCTACATGCCCTAATCCGCCATTGGGCCTTGGGCCTCCGTGTTAGATCTCCTCCATAAAGCACCATACTCCTTGTCTTCATGGGCTTCAAATATAAATAACTCATTATGGGTATAACTCGGCCCCTCCTGGCCGGTTTATACTCAGTAGTAATATCCCCAACATTAGATCCCAGATTGATTTGAACCTGTTCATGTCAATCTTCAACACTTAAGAAAAATCCCCTTTTAGCGCCTTCGCATAACCTTGTAATCCGCCATGACGTCATCTTCCAAGATTGTAATAAACCGCCATGACGTCACCTGTTATAAAAATTGTATATATCTCCCCTTCATTAATGAGCCTCTGACAATCGAGGCGACAACTCTGTCGCATATCCAACTTTTGGGCTCCTCGATTTTCGCGCCTGTCACTTATCCCTTCGCCTCATAAATAAGACCGGGGGGTCCTTTTCATCCCCCCCGTGCCTCCTCGCTTATTCTTGTTCCTTGCGCCGCCCTGACCCTCACGCGCAGTTGCCGTCGTCAAGCTCTGCCCTCGACCTCAACTCCGGCCGCTGCATCAACCTGAACGTACCAGAGAAACGCGGCGCTCCTCCGCTATTTCGCCAGCATCAGTAAGTTTCCCTTTCCCTTGCTCTAGATCCGCCATTAGGGTTTCGGTGTTCATCGAGGTTCGAAGCTGTTCTTCCCTATTCATCTCTGCGCCACAGTTCTAGATCTAAACTTTGATGTTTATCATGTATAAAGATGGCCATAATCCTTCGTTTCCGCTAATGCATCTCTCTTTAAATAGAAAATCCCATCTGAATCCTTCGACTGTTCAAGTATCAGAATTTTTAACCCTGAATAATTTTCCATTTTCCGACACATGATAGATCCAGATTTGTAATACCAATTGTGGAAACTGTTTCTCCATCACTTAGTTATTTCAGATCTGTACCTTCCTTACCAGTATAGGCAGTTTAGCTTTTAGAAAATGATAATCCGGCAGGTACCATTAGTCCCCTCTTAAACCGCCGATTTGTTTATCTTTGTAACTCTTCCAATGTTAGACTCTGGTTTAACATGTGTATATGCCTCAACTTCTTTCCCTCTGATCTTGCAACGCTTTATACTTGTCAGTTACAAATCATAAACCGGCATTTAATCTTCTTCCAGCTGTCCATTGAAATGGCCAAACAATTTTATGCTTGTAACTGGGTCCCCTCCCGGGTTACTGAAGAAAAACTGAATGGGTGTGTTGCAACCGGCGCCTTAGCAAAAAAGGATGTCATACATTGGAGAGCCCCCGGTCCAAAAAATCCTCCTGAGCCCAAGGATGGAGAAGTGATTGTATTCGTTAATCACCTGGGTCAAGGGTTCAGTCCCCCCGGATCCAAAATTTTTCGTGATGTACTTGCTATCTTCCAACTCCACCCTCAAGATATTGGGCCCAACTTTGTGTCCAATATCTGCAACTTTCAAGTGTTCTGTGAGGCTTATCTGCAGGAAGAACCCACGGTTGAACTGTTTAGAGATTTCTTCTATATGAACCGCTGCACTGAATTTACAGATGGGCCCAATACTGAACTTGGCGGGATCTTAATTCAAAAAAGGAAAGATGTCAGTTTTCCTCACGCCAAACATCATACTCATCCCAAAGATTGGAACCAGACTTGGTTCTATTGCCGAGATACATCTCCCATTGAAGAAAATCCTTTTCCGGGTTATCGTGCTCACCGGCTTACCAATACACATCCATTCCCTCAACGGCTGATTGCAAAGGAACTATCGAACTATGCACCTCAACTCTCCAAGCTCAGAGCCTTTGTTGCGAACGGTTTAACAGGCGTTGACTTTGTCCGCTATTGGATATCTTGGAGCATTCTGCCTTTAAGTCGTCGCCCCGGTTTAATGTGTGAATATACAAGGAACTTACAAGATCCTCAATGGCATATCAACATTCAGCTAACTGATGCTGAAATTACATAATTTGTTAAAAAGATATTGGATGATCCGGTGGCTATCTGCAGCAAAACAGGGCTTAGTCCCTTCTGTGTTTTCAATAAACCGCCAGCTGTAAGAATTGCATAACTCTTATTTTTAATCTGACCCTTATAATTTTCCCTTATATCTTTCATCAATCTCTGAGAGGACGATGATCCGTTCTGGAAAAAGAAGTCGCAGAATAAACCGGCGAAGACATCTCGTGTCAAGACTAAGGTCACCAAGAAGCCTGCCAAAAAGAAAAATGTTGTACCATCTGAACCAAACACTGATGATGATCTGGATAATCCGGATTCAGAGGTGGAACTTGACTCTCTTGGTTCGTTTTTCATACACCTCATTGACAATGACTATTACCAGGATGACGCTGAAGGCAGCCAAGCTGACGATGTAGAGGTAATTATTCTTTCCTCCGGTTCAGATCCTCTGCCAACACAAAAAATCTGTCAAGCAAACCGGAAAGTAAGATTTTCACACCCCCTAGATCACTTGGACCCAAACTTTCTTTTGAAGAAGCAGCAACACGAAGCTCGCCGTACAACCCGGCACAGCGGCCAGATAGTTACCTCCGCCGGTTTACTGAACACTCCAGTCCGGAAACATCGATCAGAGGTCTCCTATATTCCTGATACTTCTTACCCCAAGGCGGGTTGTTTCCGACAACCTCTTAATCCGTCTGATTCAAATTATCAGGGAACACCTCATTCATCCTCTGGCAGGTCAACGGCCACACAACTTCCAACCCTCAAGACGGTTCCTGGGTGAGTTATGCTTCAATTTTATCCTTAATACATTATATTTGCCCCGATGTATTGATCTTTATGTTTGTTCTCCTCAGTGCCAAGCCTAGACCCAGCAAGAAGGCTCGGTTAAATAAACCGGCTGACGACAATGTAGTTATTGATCCGGCAAAAACTCCAGATCCGGAAGAAACAAATGTTGACGCCATGATTGATGATCCGCCACCACAAGATTATGACTTTGTTGTTGAACAAGTAGAGGTTGATCCAAGGGCCATGCTGATAAAACTACAAGCCCGGTCCGAGCCACTGACAAACCATCAAGCCCAGTCTGCGCCGCTGATAAACCGTCAAGCCCAGTCAAGGCTGCAGATGACAAGGCAGATGATGTTATCATTACTGGCTTTGGCCACACCACCCCTGGTAATCCTGTTGCTTTATCAAAGCATAGTGCCAAGGAAGAGCTTTCTGCTATGGGCAAGTGGAATGCAGACTTGTCAAGCTATGCCCATTTCAACGCCCAAGATATTCATTCTGGCTTCTCAAATCGTCTGTACACAAGCCGCGACTATGAAGCCGGCTTAGTGAACTTGATGAAAGAACGATATGAGGTAACTACTACTTAACTCTGCATATCTGTTTCTCTTGTGTCCAAACATCCACTCCAGTAGTCGCCAAGGGCCAGTTTATGATATCAATCTAAATTGAAACTTTAGAATACCTCAACTTTGCTTGAGTAGCCCCCAAGGGCTGGTTTATCTTTTCAAGCTGAACCAGGACTTTTACCCATGTTACTTTGAGCAAATGTACATTAGCCCCCAAGTGCCAAGAATAATACTTGTATTGTGCTTGGGACTTGTAAAAATTTCCGATAATCAAGCAAATAGGCATTAGCCCCCAAGTATCAAGTGTATAGGTTGAGCTGAGCAAAAAGGAAGCCCAAACCGCTGATCTTCAAGAGTGGATCACTTGACAGCGGTCAAAATTATCCTTAGAAGACTAAGGAGATATTTCTCGGTTATGGAGGTGATAAAGAGTTCATCGTAAAGAGTTACGCCGATGCAAGCTTTTACACCGATCCGGATGACTCTGAGTCTCAATCTGGATACATACTGAAAGTGAGAGCGATTAGCTAGAGTAGCTCCGTGCAGAGCATTGAAGACATAGAAAATTTGCAAAATACATACGGCTCTGAATGTGGCAGACCCGTTGACTAAACTTCTCTCACAAGCAAAACATGATCACACCTTAGTACTCTTTGGGTGTTAATCACATGGTGATGTGAACTAGATTATTCACTCTAGTAAACCCTTTGGGTGTTGGTCACATGACGATGTGAACTATGAGTGTTAATCACATGGTGATGTGAACTATTGGTGTTAAATCACATGGCGATGTGAACTAGATTATTGACTCTAGTGCAAGTGGGAGACTGAAGGAAATATGCCCTAGAGGCAATAATACAGTTGTTATTTATATTTCCTTATATCATGATAAATGTTTATTATTCATGCTAGAATTGTATTAACCGGAACTTGATACATGTGTGAATACATAGACAAAACAAAGTGTCCCTAGTATGCCTCTACTAGACTAGCTCGTTAATCAAAGATGGTTAAGTTTCCTGACCATAGACATGTATTGTCATTTGATGAACGGGATCACATCATTAGGAGAATGATGTGATGGACAAGACCCATCCGTTAGCTTAGCATTAATGATCATTTAGTTTTATTGCTATTGCTTTCTTCATGAATTATACATGTTCCTCTGACTATGAGATTATGCAACTCCCGAATACCGGAGGAACACCTTGTGTGCTATCAAACGTCATAACGTAACTGGGTGATTATAAAGATGCTCTACAGGTGTCTCCAATGGTGTCTGTTGAGTTGGCATAGATCGAGATTAGGATTTGTCACTCCTTGTATCGGAGAGGTATCTCTGGGCCCTTTCGGTAATGCACATCACTATAAGCCTTGCAAGCAATGTGACTAATGAGTTAGTTGCGGGATGATGCATTACGGAACGAGTAAAGAGACTTGCCGGTAACGAGATTGAACTAGGTATTGAGATACTGACGATCGAATCTCGGGCAAGTAACATACCGATGACAAAGGGAACAACGTATGTTGTTATGCGGTTTGACCGATAAAGATTTTCGTAGAATATGTAGGAACCAATATGAGCATCCAGGTTCGGCTATTGGTTATTAACCGGAGATGAGTCTCGGTCATGTCTACATAGTTCTCAAACCCGTAGGGTCCGCACGCTTAACGTTCGATGACGATCGGTATTATGAGTTTATATGTTTTGATGTACCGAAGGTTGTTTGGAGTCCCGGATGAGATCACGGACATGATGAGGAGTTTCGAAATGGTCGAGACATAAAGATTAAAATATTGGAAGGTTATATTCGGACACCGGAAAGGTTTCAGGGGTCACCGGATAAATACCGGAGTACCGGGGAGTTACCGGAACCCCCGGGGGGGTCAATGGGTTTTAGTGGAAATAGAGGGCAGCAAGGGAGCTGTGGGGTGCGCCCCCTAGGCCCAAACTGAATTGGTTTAGGGCTTGGGGGGGCCGGCCCCCTCTTTCCTTCTCCCCTCCTCCTCTTTCCTTCGCCTCCTAGTTGGACTAGGAAAAGGGGAACCTACTCCTAATAGGAGTAGGATTCCCCCTTGGGGCGCACCCTATGAGGCCGCCGGCCCCCTCCCCTTGCTCCTTTATATAAGGGGGCAGAGGGGCACCCATAGACACACAAGTTGACAGTTGTCTTAGCCGTGTGCGGTGCCCCCCTCCACAAATTTCCACCTCGGTCATATGGTTGCAGTGCTTAGGCGAAGCCCTGCGTCGGTAACTTCATCATCACCGTCACCACGCTGTTGTGCTGACGAAACTCTCCCTCGACCTCAGCTGGATCTAGAGTTCATGGGACGTCACTGAGCTGAACGTGTGCAGATGGGCAGATCGCGGAGGTGCCGTACCTTCTGTGCTAGGATCGGTCGGATCGTGAAGACGTACGACTACATCAACCGCGTTGTCATAACGCTTCCGCTTTCGATCTACGAGGGTACGTGGACACACTCTCCCCGCTCGTTGCTATGCATCACCTAGATAGATATTGCGTGATCGTAGGAATTTTTAAAATTACTGCGTTCCCCAACAGTTTGCACCCCCTAATTCAGGACACCATCACTAGGGGCTTAACCTCCTTTAAGAAACAACTAATTTTGTTAAACGCTATCTCTAGTGTGTATGTAATTTTTCGGTAAAGGGCGATTTTTATTGATTCACAATGTAGCATCAAGGGGATACATGCATAATAAACACACACCCGGACTTTGCATAGTTAAGATGCATACAATCAACACTAGTGCACACACACAAAGGATCCTGCTGGCAAGTAGCAAAGTCATAGAAAATCAAAACTCAGGACATATTTTTATAAAAGAATCCCACCCGATTGAAGAACTAGAAATTCGCTTCCTACGGGATTCAAACTCTGGGCACAGGGTGCACCATTGTGACCCTTGCCACTAGGCTACTACCTAGTTCTCAAGCGAACAAAACAACAAACAAGGAAAAACAACAACAACCATGGGCATCAACTATCTCTTGACAATACAAGGACTATGAGAAATGTTTTCGGAAAGCAACACCTTCATAAAAGAAATGATGCTCAAATGCCACCATCGCTGGATCCAACCATTGAAGGCTATATCGTGGGCTTTTACCCTAAACACTGAGCAAGTTCGAGGCAATGTCTTCAACAATGTAACGACGAAAGACGCGGACAATGGCAGGTATAACCAACTATCTGTCATTAGGGTAGATTACAAACTTTGTTCCCAGCTCGTTTCGGATAACAAACTCGTCCAGAGGAGAGAAGCGACGAACATATAATGTACAATTTCACAAGCAAACCGTAGTCAACATTCGGCAGTACAAGGCAAGCGTACAATTCTCCACGAAGCTCACCTCCCCGTGAGGGAAGTGGAGGTCAAGGAGCAGAAACTGCTGTGCTGCCTAGCCCCTCCCGTGAACAGCAACCCGACGTCCGGCAGCTCCATCTCCTGCTGATTGCCGCCCGGAGGCCAAACAAACGCAGGCTTATTGACCGGCGGCTCCGGCGCCGGGGCACCATCGATCAACACCTGCACCGCCGTCCTCATAGACGGCCTCTCCCTCGGGTTCGGGTGGCAGCACGCCAACGCCAGCCTCACCGCACAGTCCACCTGAGCCTGGTCAAACTCGCCGCCGAGCAAAGGGTCGGCGGCATGCAAGGCCTTCCCTCCGCCGTAGAGCCTCCACATCCAGTCCACGATGTGCATCGGCAAGGGGTGCCGCGCTCCCCCGCCGCCCGAGTAATCCTCCTCACCACGGTGGTCGCTGTCGTGGATGTAGTGCTGCTGCACGGCGTTGCTGGGGCTCCTCCCGCTGACCACCTCCATGACGAACACCCCGAACGCGTACACGTCTGTGTCGAGGCTGGCACGACCGGTGAAGAAGCTCTCGTATGCCATGTAGCCGCGGGTTCCGGCCACAACCTGCGTGGAGTGGTGTGTGACGCCGTCGTGCTGGATGACGCGGGCGAGGCCGAAGTCCCCCAGCCGTGCGTTGTACTCCGCATCCAGCATCACATTGCTGGCCTTGACGTCCCTGTGGAGGATCCGCTTGCTGCTTCCATGGTGCAGGTAGTCCAGCGCTGATGCCACGCCGCAGATGATCTTGTACCGCCGCTCCCATGTGAGCTCCCGGGTGTCCGTGGATGCCGACATGGAAGACGATGATGCAGTCCTTTCTCTGGCGTAAAGGAGCTTGTCAAGGCTTCCCATGGGGAAGTACTCGTAGACAAGCAGCAGCTCGCCCTTCTTGTGGCACCAGCCAATCAGCTTCACGAGGTTCCGGTGCGACAGCTTGCTGATCGTGTTCACCTCCGCCACGAACTCCTTCTCTCCCCGGTTGGTGTCGGCCTGCTTGTCCGTCGACACCCGCTTTACGGCCACCTCCAAGTTCATCCTATCGACGTATCCAAGGTAAACGGTGCCAAAGCCTCCTCTTCCGAGCTTGCGGGTAGGACTGAAGTTGGCAGTCGCACGCCTGAGCTCCCTGAGCTTAAATTTGACCGGACCATGTGCATCGATCATCTTCTCCAGGTTGCGGTAGGCGAGCCTTCTCCGCCGCGTCAGCCTTCTCCACATGAACAGCCCAGCAAACAAACATATAGAAAACACAAGCAATGTAACTAGAGCCAAAAGCACCTTTCTCCAATGCCCTCTTCTAACTTTGACATCGATGTCTGCTGTGGTGAAGTTCCACGACTTTATCTGGTTCAGTTGTGTGGCGTTGCCTGTGGAACCTGTGAATCCCAGATATACGTCGTCCTGCAGAACTTGTGACAGATCAATGTATGTATCTCCCTGGAAAAGATGCCGCCCACGGATGCTGTACTGGACTAGAAATATTTGAAGCAACTGTAACGTGCCGTGGTACCTGATACTGACCCATACATCTGACCCAGTTGAGAGGAAGATGGAGAGATTATTAAGGGGGTATTGCCGAAAAGATTTGATGCTGTTGATGTCGATGCCGACATGGTTGCCGTCAAGGTCATCTTCGTTGCTCTTCCTCGTGTCGAATTCCACGGCTACTACTCGGTTCATCTTCGCGCCGTCTGTCTGGTTGTTGCACACGCCCAGCCACAGTCCGCTGCTGTTGCTGGGCAATGACGGATTATTGGTGAGCACGAAGGCCATACCTTCTCCAGTCCCGTTCTGTGGGAGGATGTTGAGCATGAAATCTGTCCTGAAGGAGGTGAGCGCCGTGCGCTTGCTGTTCCACAGCTTGAGGGTCTCCTTGGCGTACACCACTCTCCCTGACCGGTGGCTCATGTTGCCGGAGTTCGGCGTGATCTGCAGGGAGTTGTTGGAGATTGCTGAGCCAGGGCTGAAGCTGAAATCATCCCTGTTGCTTGCGTTGAAGTTGGGGTAAGTGAACTGCAAGCAACTGCAGGTTCTGCCTAGGATGACAACAGCTGCACAAGCTATGCAGAAGAAGTTCGGCAGGCTGCTGGTATTGGGCTTTGTCATGGCTAAATGGTTCCTGTGCAGCTTCCTGCAACCTTCTCAGGGAAGAGGAAGATACCAGTTCATATGATCCGCGTACTTCGCTTTTCAACACGGACGAGGGGAGGAGTTGACAAATTCTTGGAAGATACATGGTCAATGGGACTTGTCAGGTACAGCGGCCAATACAATCTCTGCAGCTGCAGAAAAGTTACCAATTGTTAAACTAATAATCTGTGCAAAATGTTCAGCAATATGCTACTCACCAGTAATATATTTGACAACGTGATCATCCCCTTTTCTTCTCTAGAGACAGATTAAAAGAGGGATGTCTGGGAGGAACAACGAGGCTGTTGAACAAGTAGAACAGTGACATTAACATAAGAAAAACACTAAGATGGTACAGGAAACCGATCCCTGAAGAACTTGGATAGAAATTTCTTTCATCTAACAAATTCTTTATTGAAGATGCCTCATGAATGTAGAACTAGTCTTTGCGGCTGTTACAACTTATAAGTGGTACCAGATTAAGAGGAATGTCTGTGCGGAACAGCGAGGCTGTTGAACAAGTAAAACAGTCACATTAACATAAAAGACACTGAGGGTACAAGAAATAGATTGGTGACAACTTGATAGTGCCGGCCCTGAACAACCTGGGTCGAAATTTCTTTCATCTAACAATTATTTATTGAAGATGATTAGTCAATGTAGAACATGTCTACGGAGCTGTTACAATCAAAGGACAAAGGCATTGTCAGTTCAAATATTTGCAAGTTATCCCCCAAAAGGGAAAGTTTCTCTATGATTACAATTTCTTGGAGTAATCTAGTTTGCTTAAATGCTATCTCTAAGTGCGCGTATTTTGAATTATCCTCATAATGTCTTGATCTAGCGCTTAACATGGAAGATCACATTGGACCAGAGTTTTTCATGCTACGTTATACAACATGAGGCCAAATTAAGTCTCCCTTTTTCGTTCTCCATCTGTAAAATCAAAACTGAACCAGATTAAAGTGCACTGTAATTCCTGTAGAAAATTTGAAGTGACTAGAAATAAGAAGTTAAGAGTACTATTGGTCAGACCAAGCCATATGTATCCTAAATGGAAGAAGCATGGATAGAAAATGGAATCAACGAAAGCCAAATCACTTTTCTGACATGTCCACCTTACTGCCGGGAATTTGTGATCTTAAAGAGCTCGCTTCTCACCGTAAAATATTTAACGTGGGTAGTGGCCGAACGCATTGCACCAAGCTGACAACCCTGCCTGAACGTCGCTTTTCTATGAGTCAGTGATGTGCTGTTATTTACCTCGGCCGCCATTGTAGTACTTTTCTTCAATGTTTATGACTTACGGTGGCTTTGTGGGACTCCAAGGAGTTGGATCTGATTAGGTCGCTTAGACTAATAGGCGGAGAATTAGAACTTGAGGAATTGATGTTATGGGCTTAACAAAGTACAAGTTTTACTTACATGAAAGTACATATTGTAACTCCTTAATCACCGTAAAAGATATCTTTTGAGCCCAATTATGAACACTTGCTATACTGCCCACATGACTTTGGAAGAAGTCAAATCTATTTCATTTTGTATATCCTCTAGCAGAACTTTCAGCCCTCGCAATTCTCCCCTTCTTTTTGAACAGATAACAGACAAAAGCAAAAATGTGAAATCCTTGTAAAAACTACATTCAATCTGATTGCACCAATGGTACCAACTAACATCAAAGCAGCGTTTTTTCGATTGATATTTTCCTTACCAAAAAATAAATGATGACAGAGTTGGTATGGGCCTTTGAGGATATATCTTCTCTGAACAGCTTCTTGTAAACTGATAGAATGCATAGTGGTAGGTATCCTTTTGCCGGGATCATGTGGAGGTCATCGTGCTAGGTATCTTCTCTGAACAGCTTCTTGAAAACTATATCCACGATGCTCACCTGTCACCTCGCCGTGAGGGAAGTGGAGGTCATGGGGCAGAAACTGTTCTGCTGCCGAGCCCCTCCGGTGAACAGCAACCCGACGTCCGGAAGCTCAATCTCCTGCTGATTGCCGCCCGGAGGCCAAACAAAAGCAGGCTTATTAACCGGCGGCTCTGGTGCCGGGGCACCATCGATCAACACCTGCACCACTGTCCTCATGGACGGCCTCTCCCTCGGGTTCGGGTGGCAGCACGCCAATGCTAGCCTCACCGCACAGTCCACCTGAGCCTGCTCGAATTCGCCGTCGAGCAACGGGTCGGCGGCATGCAAGGCCTTCCCCTTGCCGTATAGACTCCAAGTCCAGTCGACGATGTGCACCATCAAGGGGTGTCTCCCTAGCCCGCCGCTCGAGTAATCCTCCTTGCCAACCTGGTCACAGTCGTGGATGTACTTCACGCCACTGCTGGGGCTCCTCCCGCTGACCACCTCCATGATGAAGACCCCGAACGCGTACACATCCGTGTCGAGGCTGGCGCGGCCGGTGAAGAAGCACTCGTAGGCCATGTAGCCGCGAGTGCCGGCCACCGCCTGTGTGGAGTGGTGCGTGACCCCGTCGTGCTGGATGACGCGGGCGAGCCCAAAGTCACCCAGCCGCGCGTTGTAGTCCTCGTCGAGCATCACATTGCTGGGCTTGACGTCCCTGTGCAGGACCCGCTTGCTGCTCCCCTGGTGCAGGTAGTCCAGCGCTGACGCCACTCCACAGATGATCTTGTACCGCCGATCCCATGTGAGCTCAAGAGCGCTAATCTCCGACGACGAGTTGCTCTCTCTGCCACTGGCATACAAGAGCTTGTCCAGGCTGCCCATGGGAAAGTACTCGTACACCAGGAGCAGCTCGGATCCCTCGTGGCACCAGCCGATCAACTTGACGAGGTTGCGGTGGGACAGCTTGCTGATCGTGTTCACCTCCGCGACGAACTCCTGCTCTCCTCGGTTGGAATCGGTGTTGCCTGTTGACACCCGCTTCACGGCCACCTCCAAGTTCATCCTATTGATGTGGCCGAGGTAAACGGTGCCAGAGCCGCCTCTGCCGAGCTTCCGTGTAGGACTGAAGTTGGCAGTCGCATGCCTGAGCTCCCTGAGCTTAAATTTGACCGGACCATGTGCGTCGATCATTTTCTCCAGGTTGCGGTTGGCGAGCCTTCTCTGCCGTGTCAACCTTCTCCACATGAAGAACACACCAACCAAACAGGTAGAAAATATAACCAAAGCAGCAATAGCCAAAACCACCTTTATTCCAACTCTTGTTCCAACTCTTATTCCAACTGTGGCATCATTTTCTATTGTGGTGAAGTTCCAGGACTTTATCTGGTTCAGTTGGGTGAAATCGCCTGTGGAACCTGCAAACACCAGATATATATCGTCTGCCAGATACTGTGATAGATTAACATACAAACCTCCGATGGATTCAAACTGCCCTACCCCTATTGTGCTGTGCTGGACTAGATTTACTCCAAACAATCCTGTTGTACCATTGTATGCCATACTGACGCGTACATCAGTCCCACTTGCGAGGAAGATGGACTGATTACTGAGCGGGTATTGCCGAAAAGATTTGATGCTGTTGAAGTCGAAGCCGAAATGGTTGCCGTCAAATTCATCCGCATAGCTCTGCCTGGTGTCGAATTCGACAGCAACTACTCGGTTTGTCTTGGCGCCATCTGTCTGGTTGTTGCATACGCCCAGCCACTGGCCGCTGCTGTTGCTGGGCAAGGATGGATTGTTTGTGAGCATAAAGGCCATACCTTCTCCGGCAGCCCCGTTCTGTGGGAGGATGTTGAGCACGAACTCTGTCCTGAACGACGTGAGCGCTGTACGCTTGCTGTTCCACAGCTTGAGGGTTTCCCTTGCGTAGACCACTCTTCCCGACCGGTGGCTCATGTTCCCGGCGTTCGGCGTGATTTGCAGGGCGTTGTTTGAGATTGCTGAGCCTGGGCTGAAGCTGAAATCATCCCTGTTGCCTGGATTGAAATTGGGGTAAGTGAAGTGCAAGCAACTGCAAGTTCTGCCTAGGATGACAACAACTGCAGACACTATACAGGAAAAGCTCAACATGCTGTGGGTGTTGGGTATTGTCATGGCTAAATGGCTCCCTTAGCTTCCTGCAACCTTCTCAAGAAAGAGGAGGATGCCAGTTCATATGATCCGTGCACTTTGCTTTTCAATGCAAGAGGAGGGGAGGAACTGACAAATACTTGGACACAAAGTCAATGGGACTCGTCAGATACCGCCGGAAGTGATATTTCTGCAGCTGTAGAAAGTTGTTGATTGTTAAATTAATAATCTGTGCAGGCAAAATGTTCGGAGAAATTTTACTTACGATTAATATATTTGACTACGCGATCATCTTCCTTTTTTTACTAGAAACAGAACAAAAGATGGGTGTCTGGGAAGAATAACGAGGCTCTTGAACAAGTAGAACAATGACATTAACATAAAAAAAACACTAAGAGGGTACAAGCAACTGATTAGTGACAACTTGATAGTGCCAGCCCTGAGGAGCTTGGATAGAAATTTCTTTCATCTAACGATTCTTCATTGAAGATGCCTCATCGATGTAGAACTTGTCTTTGGAGCTGTTACAACTTACAATACAAGCATACCAGATTAAAAGAGGAGTGTCTGTGAGGAACAACAAGGCTGTTGAACAAATAGAATAGTGATTAGTGACAACATGATAATGCCAGCCCTGAAGAACTTGGATAGAATCTAACAATTCTTTATTGAAGATGCTTCATCAATGTAGAACTTGTCTCTAGAGTTGTTACAACTTATAAGTGTACCGCAGGAAAATTTGAAGTGACTGCAAATAAGAAGTTTCCAAAATGATTTGCAGATCCATCGCTCTAGGGTCAAGGCAGCTTTTATTCAACATCTCCTTGACTGGTTATAATCTCTGTTCCGGTAAAAAAAATCTTTACTTTCTTTACCCACCTCCGGTATGTACAGTTTGTAAGTTCCCCTTAATTTTGTAGAATATACAGCGGTGGGCTTCCCCTACGGTATTGCATTCAAAAAAGAAAAGTTTCAGTATCATTGCTCACACCAAGCCTGTACTTATTGTGGCTTTGTGGGATCCCAAGGAGTTTGATCTGATTAGATCGCTTAAACTTGCAGGTCGAGGATTAGAATTGACTTGAGAAATTGATGTTCTAGGTCTAATAAACTACTGTAGTTGTATTTCTCTTAAGCCCAATTATGAACACCTGTTATACCAACCACATGACTTTCAAACAAGTCATATCTATTTTGTAATACCCTCTAGCAGAACTTTCAGCGCTTGCAATTTTCCACTTAGTTTTGAACAAATAACAGGCAAAAATGCGGCATCTGTATAAAAACTCCATTCAATCCAATTGCACTTATAGTACAAAATCACAAATTAACACTGAAGCTGGCCTTATTTAACTCATGCTTTGCTTACCAGAAAATAACGGTGATAGGGTTGACATGGCCCTTTGAGCATGGATCTTCTGTGAAGAGCTCCTTGATAATTCATACTCCCTCCGTTAGGAATTATTTGTCTCGAAAATGGATGTATCTAGAACTAAAATACGTCTAGATACATCCATTTCCGCGACAAGTAATTCCGAACGGAGGGAGTAGAATGCATCGTGATAGATATCCTTTTGCCAGGATCATGTGGAAGAAACTCAGCATCACAGGCCATTTTCTTACTGCCATTTTCCTTGTGTTTCACTTTGCAGTTGGGGTCGAGGCTGAGGTGGTGCATTCTCAGATGGAATTGAAGTCGAAGCAACAGCCTAAGCCAACTGATTTTCACTTCCTCTTGTTTCCCCTTCAGCGGATCTTTGTGGATTTGCCTTCCCAAAGACATTGGCCGGAAAAAGAAACAATCAGTTTCTAGTTCTCCAGTCCTCAATCAAGTATTTCGGTATGAGAAATAAGAAAGAAGGAGAATTACTTCCCTCTGTCCTCCGTCCCGGCCGCCGGCCGCCGGCCGCCTGAGATCGAGCAACAGTGGAGAGGAGAGACCCTTGGTGCGGCTGATAGGGGTTAGGTTTCTTAGATTCGCTTCTCGGATTGAGGTGGGCTGTGGCCTATGCCGCTATGCGCACTAGGCAGGCTATGCAAATGAGCCCACAAGCGTAGATATGATGTTTTTTTTAGTTTTTGTAAATCGGAGACGAATTACCTTGATTTATCAAATTCTACTAAAAAACTCTCAATTTATCAAATATCAAATAAAAGGTACTCCCTCCGTTCCTAAATAATTGTCTTTCTAGAGATTTCAACAAGTGACTACATACGAAGCAAAATGAGTGAATCTACACTCTAAAACATGTCTACATACATCCGTATGTTGTAGTCCATTTGAGGTGGCTAGAAAGACAATTATTTGGGAACGGAGGGAGTAAGTAACAAAAATAGGTTTCTTCGCATGGCGGAGAGACGATCGACAACCCTATACGCAGTCAAGAAGCCAAGTCCGAGTCAACTGATTCCCCTCGTCTCGAATAGCCGCCCTCATCTCCCATAATCATTTAGGCAAGCGAGACGACTCACGGGAGTAATTGTTGAAAATATCATTAAATTTTAAATAATTTAATTTATAGTAAAATCATGATGACAATGTCTTTTGGGGGGTTCATGATGACAATGTTAACAATATCAATCTCTTGTTGTAAGTTAATCATGCGAGTGTGTACGAACATGCAAATCAATTAACATAACAAGTACCGCAAGTGCATGGATCATAAAAATAGGATGAACAAATCATACCCTTCGGAAAAGTCAATGGCACGGTAGCGACAAAAGTAGCATTCGGAGCCTTCTTCGTGGCATAACTGTTGTTACCCATGACGTGGTCGGAGAAGTTGAAGAAGTAGTCAGAGTCGTGGATGTAGACGGATGAAAGCAGTCATGCCGGAACGTTCCCGAAAAACCGTATATCCCTTCTCCTAGTGTAGGATCCCAAAGGGCACGGCTCCAGCTTGCTCTCTTGTATGGTCGTGCACATGCATGCACATCAGGACGGAGTAGCCGAAAGCAGCAGCAGTGAGAGGAACGACAATGGTGTGTGTATGTGAGGCGGAAGATAACGGGTGCCATTTGAATTGGTGACATCTAGGTCTAGGGTTTGACGACATTTCCAATAATAGGTGCATTTCTGAAAGGATCGAGAAGTGGTGTCTAGAGGGGGGTGAATAGACACTAAGCAAGAAAAGTTGCAGTTTTTAAATTTTTTTTAAGTTGAAGTGGAGTTTTGGCACAAGTTTAACATTCACAATACATATCAAGCAAGCATGCAAAGAGTATGTGAGTAGCGAAAAGTAACGCATGCAAATTGCAAGAATGTAAAGGAATGGGATTGGAGTGTGCAAACGCAATTTGGAGACACGGAGATTTTTGAGCTGTGGTTCCGATAGGTGGTGCTATCGTACATCCACATTGATGGAGACTTCAACCCACGAAGGGTAACGGTTGCGAGAGTCCACGGAGGGCTCCACTCATGAAGGGTCCACGAAGAAGCAACCTTGTCTATCCCACCATGACCGTCGCCCACGAAGGACTTGCCTCACTAGGGTAGATCTTCACGAAGTAGGCGATCTCCTTGCCCTTACAAACTCCTTGGTTCAACTCCAAAATCTTGACGGAGGCTCCCAAGTGACACCTAGCCAATCTAGGAGACACCACTCTCCAAGAAGTAACAAATGGTGTGTTGATGATGAACTCCTTGCTCTTGTGCTTCAAATGATAGTCTCCCCAACACTCAACTCTCTCTCACAGGATTTGGATTTGTTGGAAAGAAGATTTGAGTGGAAAGAAACTTGGAAAGGCTAGAGATCAAGATTTATGTGGTAAGAATGGAATATCTTGACCTCAACACAAGTGTAGGTGGTTCTCTCTCAGAAAATGTATGCTGGAAGTGTAGGTACGTTCTGATGGCTCTCTCCATGAATGAAGAGTGGGTGGAGGGGTATATATAGCCTCCACACAAAATCTAACCGTTACACACAACTTACCAAACTCGGTGGGACCGAATCACAAAACTCGGTCTGACCGATTTAGGAAATAATGTGTCCGTTAGGGTTTTCGGTGGGACCGACATGTCATCTCGGTGGAAACGATATGGTTAGGGTTAGGGCATAACGTAATCTCTGTGAGACCGATTACACAAACTCGATGAGACCAATTTTGGTAATGGACACACAGAGGGTTGGTCAGGCAAACTCGGTGGGACCGATTCGCTCATCTCGGATGGACCGAAACGTCACGAAAGGGAAACAGTGAGTTTGCATTGTAATCTCGGTAGGGCCGATTACTCAAACTCGGCGGGACCGATTATGGTAATGGACATACACAGAGAGATTACAATCCCATCTCAGTGAGACCGAGATCCCTATCGGTGAGACCGATAAGACTAGGGTTTGTGGCAGTGGCTATGACATCTGAACTCGGTGGCGCCGGATGGAAAGATTCGGTGGGGCCCAGTTTGACTTTTGGTTTGGGTCATATGTGGATGTGAGAAAGTGGTTGAGGGCTTTGGAGCATATCACTAAGCACTTTGAGCAAGCAAGCCATTAAGCAACACCTCATCCCCTCTTGATAGTATTGGCTTTTCCTATAGACTCAGTGTGATCTTAGATCACTAAAAGTAAAATGTAGAGTCTTGTGCTTTGAGCTTGAGCCAATCCTTTGTCCTTAGCATCTTGAAGGGTTTCCACATCCTCTAGTCCATGCCACTCCATTGTTGAACTTATCTGAAACATACTAGATAAAAGTATTAGTGCAACAAGAGATATGTTGACATTAATTACCAAAATCACCCAGGGAGCACTTGTGCTTTCAATCTCCCCCTTTTTGGTAATTGATGACAACATACATCAAAGTTTTAGATAAAGATATAGAGAATAACAAGTAAAGCTTTGGAAAGACATGTAACATGCATAGGCTCCCCTACATGTTTGCAAACATGTAAATATGGAATATAGGAGCATGTGAATGCATAAGCATGACAGAGTAAGCAATGCGTTACATGTATCTTGGCTATATGCATCAGAGCAAATGATGTGAATATGGGAAATGCACCTTCATGCTCATGAGTCCT
Source organism: Aegilops longissima (assembly GCA_021605205.1). Lineage (NCBI taxonomy): Eukaryota > Viridiplantae > Streptophyta > Magnoliopsida > Poales > Poaceae > Aegilops > Aegilops longissima. The sequence goes on along the minus strand of CM038677.1, from coordinate 729,681,805 downwards.
TCTTGCAAACAATATGTACATCAGCAAGAAATCCTCATACACATGACTGTGATGCAATACTTACCTTGTGGTCTTGATTTGGCTTAGGAAGAAATGAACCTGCGTAAACAAGGTTAGATAACACAGATACACCTACTAGCCAGAGCAAACAAAAGAAACCACAAGAGTACCAAGACTGGGATGACATGTAGAGAGTGAGTACTAAGTACTCCATTTGACATAGACATGTCCCCAAAGGTAAAGATGTGCAATGAATTCAAGGATTTCCTTCCCTTAGCTGTCTTGCTCCCCCTGAATATAGCATGGGATATTGGGAGAAGATAGGGAACAGAAAATCAGAGCAAAGATAGGAAACAAGGCTAAAACAATCAATCAAATATGAACATGACTTTCCCCTCTTGAAGACATGTAACTTCTCTCCTCTTGAACACCAATCATCTGGGGTCTCTCTCCCCCTGAGTATTTTCTCCCCTTATAGAAATGATTAAGCTTTGATGTGATCTCTCTCTCCCCCTTTGACATCAATTTCCAAGAAGGGTTCTTCTGGTTCTTTTGTCACAAATGGGTTTGGTCCTTGAGTCACAGAGCAAAGTAGCAAGTCGAATGTGATGTTGGTAGAGGACAAGAATCATTGAGTGGAGCTGGATCAAAAGGAATGCAGGAACAAGTGGCAAGCTGTTTTTCCTGTAGTGAAATCGGTGGCACCGATCTGTGTGTTTCGGTTGCACCGAAATAATTTGGTCGGACCGAAGGAAACAGACCGGTGAGAACGAGTTCATCATAGAGAAAACACTTGTCACCTCAGCTCACTAGACAAGTAAGTTCTCACAAGGATTTGCAAGGAATTAACTGAAAGATTTGCAATGAATTGGATGCATGGAATGCAGAACAGAAATTGTCGGGGATATACCCCGTGGTATGACCCGGCCGGAAGTATGACCCGGCCGGACTTGGCGCTTCACGGATGACCCGCCGGAGGACTGGCGACTCACGGGTCTGGCGGCTCACTGGTCAGACGACTCACGGATGACCCGGCCGGCGGGTCACATAGAAGACTAGGCCCAAGGCCTAGTAGGCCGGCTCATATTATGGTGGGTCGGCTTAAGACTGAAGGCATGAGGAATATTTCCTTTACGAGGAAGCAAGACCCGTACTTGTATCCGACTTGTAATAGAGAATAAGTTAGTTCTAATCCTAATAGGACTCTACATGTAAGTCGCCCCTTCAACTTATATAAGGAGGGGCAGGGCTCCCCAAAGAGGGACAAGGAAGAAGAAACAATCTCTAGGGCTAGACACAAAGAGCCGGCTTACCGGCGACTCCCTCATGAGCATAATGAGACCTAGCCTCAAACAGCATGTAGGGCTTTTACCGGATGATGTTTCCCGGGGCCCGAAGCTGTCTAAACCCTTGTCTTGCGTGTTGATCCGCCCTGCGTCTCTCGTCCCACTCAACCCCTCTCAAGCTACCACATAGATGCGTTAGCCTCGCGACTAAGTCCTGACACTAAGGACATCTGCCGTGACAAACCCACGACAGTTGGCGCCCGCCGTGGGGCCCGCACACGGTGGTGTTGAGTTCTTAGAGGGATCTCTCCCAGGGATCGAGAAGTTTGCAATTTTCTGACTGAACAAGAGCCGACGTGGATTCACATCTACTATGAGTTCATTGGGCAAGATTGAAGAAGTATTCAGCAGTGACATATGTAAGATTGAGTTAAGGGAATTTAGGGTTTGGCGTTCTTCTGTATGTCACCGATGCAATGCAATTCGTCGAATCCGAATAGTGGATGAATTATTTACGGCCGCAGTCGCGTGTCGCCAAGACCATCAATTTGCCCGAAGCCTATTTTTGCTGATTGGACACCGTTCCAATACCCAAGAAATCAACCGGTACTGTTACTGCTACTCCCAGCGCGGAAACCAAGGGCAACAGCGGCGGAAGCTGCGGATCAAGTGAAAAGTACAGACAATGGTTCAAATACGGTACTAGTATATCTTCTACTAGTACATCACCAGAAGCCAAATCGGTTTTTCTCTGGTCAACTCCGATTGCTACATGCATACAAGGAATCTACTAGGAGGTTAATTTAAGAGTTAAGGAAGAAGAAACAATCTCTATGGCTAGACACAAAGAGCCGGCTTACCGGCGACTCCCTCATGAGCATAATGAGACCTAGCCTCAAACAGCATGTAGGGCTTTTACCGGATGATGTTTCCCAGGGCCCGAAGCTGTCTAAACCCTTGTCTTGCGTGTTGATCCGCCCTGCGTCTCTCGTCCCACTCAACCCCTCTCAAGCTACCACATAGATGCGTTGGCCTTGCGACTAAGTCCTGACACTAAGAACATCTGCCATGACAAATCCACGACAGAAATAAAAAGAAATCTAGATGAAGTTTTTTTTTGAAAGGGGAAACAAATATGCATGAGACAAATGCAAGAGCACAGAAAAGAACATTAGAGAACTTCATCTAGAATAGGTTGGCGACATAGTCACATATGTTAGAGTATATTGACTTAGGAGTCAAGTGAGAGCATTTGATCATAGGTCATACTCATCGTTTAAGCTCAAAATGGGGTTACCATTTTTCGTTTAAGCATTTTGATGTATTCGCATCTTGTTGAGTTGCTTTGACTCATGACTTGGAGTAAAGCTTCTCTAAGATGGAATAACATACCTTGGGTGATGGTGTTGATTGTGATCATGTAGTTGAACTTGTGTGGGTTGCTCGAGGTTGATGTAGCTCATCAAGAGTTGGGAGCACCACTTGGAATTTGAGTTCATCTACCTACATGGGTTAGTTCTTGCAAGGAAGAGCACTTGTGTATCCAAAATGACAATCATGAATCTCAATATAAAATTTGTCAAAGGATATGTTGAAAGGTTTTGAGCTTCCTTGTCTTCAACCACATTGTGTAGAGACTTGGTGATGTAGGGATTGCTCAATATGTGAGTGAGTTGCAATCTCATAGATTTAGATTCATCCAAGTTCCTACAAGGGTTAGATAACATGCAAGGTGCAAATATATCCAAGACATGAGATTATCATCATAAGAGAAATATCAAGGATTAGTCATAAGCTCATGTCTTGCATGTACCCAAGTGGAGTTCCTACTCCAGGTTTGAAGCATCAATGATGTTCAATTCACCTCTCAACCTGCAAAACACTTTATCATCAAGTGGTTTAGTGAATATATCTACCAATTGCTTGTCGGTACGAACATGCTTAAGATTAATGTCCCCTTTGGCAACGTGATCTCGAATGAAATGATGACGAACTTCAATATGCTTAGTTCGAGAGTGTTGCACGGGATTGTGAGCAATCTTGATAGCACTTTAATTGTCACAAAGCAATGGAACATGTTTCACATATATCCCATAATCTTTAAGAGTTTGGGTCATCCAAAGTAATTGAGCACAACATGAACCAGCGGCAATGTATTCCGCTTCGGCGGTGGATAAGGATACCGAGTTTTGTTTCTTGGAGGACCAAGACACAAGGGATCTACCAAGAAATTTACAAGTACCCGAAGTGGACTTTCTATCAACCTTGTCACCGGCATAGTCCGAGTCGGAGTAGCCAACAAGATTGAAAGAGGCCCTCTTTGGATACCAAATGCCAAAATTTGGTGTGTGGATTAAGTATCTCACTATCCTTTTCACAGCCTTAAGATGACATTCTTTAGGGGCGGCTTGATATCGTGCACACATGCACACACTTAGCATAATATCGGGACGTGAAGCACATAGATATAACAATGAACCAATCATGGAGCGGTAAACTTTTTGATCAACCGGTTCACCATCTTTGGTCAAATCAAGATGTCCACTAGTAGGCATGGGTGTAGTCATACCTTTGCATTCTTGCATATTGAACTTCTTGAATAAGCCCTTGGTGTACTTTGTTTGAGAGACGAAGGTACCTTCCTTGGTTTGTTTTATTTGCAAACCGAGAAAGAATTTGAGTTCGCTCATCATCGACATCTCAAACTTCTCCGGCATTAGCTTTCCAAACTTCTCACTAAAGTGAGGGTTAGTCGAACCAAATATAATATCATCAACATAGATTTGGCACACAAATAGTTCTCCATTAACCCTTTTAGTAAAAAGAGTAGAATCATTTTTTCCAATTTCAAAGCCTTTTTCAGTAAGGAACTTGGTTAAGCATTTATCCCACGCTCTAGGAGCTTGTTTTAAGACCATAAAGAGCTTTGTGAAGTTTGTAAACATGATTAGGTTTCTTAGGATTGACAAAGCCGGGAGGTTGCTTAACATAAACTTCCTACTCTATTTCACCATTTAGAAAAGCACTTCTTATGTCCATTTGGTACAAGGTGATATCATGGTGATTAGCATAGGCAAGTAAGATGCAAATGGACTCAAGTATAGCAATGGGGGCATATGTCTCACCATAGTCCATACCTTCGATTTGAGTGTAGCCTTGGGCGACGAGACGTGCCTTGTTGCGAACTACTTGTCCATCTTCATCTTGCTTGTTGCGAAACACCCATTTGGTACCGATGATGTTGTGGTTGTTGTCGGGCTTCTCAACCAATGTCCAAACTTGATTTCTCTCAAAGTTGTGTAGTTCTTCATGAAGGAAATATGCCCTAGAGGCAATAATAAAGTTATTATTTATTTCCTTATTTCATGATAAATGTTTATTATTCATGCTAGAATTGTATTAACCGGAAACATAATACATGTGTGAATACATAGACAAACATAGTGTCACTAGTATGCCTCTACTTGACTAGCTCGTTGAATCAAAGATGGTTAAGTTTCCTAGCCATAGACATGAGTTGTCATTTGATTAACGGGATCACATCATTAGGAGAATGATGTGATTGACATGACCCATTCCATTAGCCTAGCACATGATCGTTTAGTATGTTGCTATTGCTTTCTTCATGACTTATACATGTTTCGTAACTATGAGATTATGCAACTCCGTTTACGGAGGAACACTTTGGTGCTACCAAAGCGTCACAACGTAATCGGGTGATTATAAAGGAGTACTACAGGTGTCTCCAAAGGTACATGTTGGGTTGGCGTATTTGAGATTAGGTTTTGTCACTCCGATTGCTCGGAGAGGTATCTGGGCCTTCTCGGTAATACTCATCACCTAAGCCTTGCAAGCATTGTAACTAATGAGTTAGTTACGAGATGATGTATTACGGAACGAGTAAAGAGACTTGCCGAACGAGATTGAACTAGGTATTGGATACCGACGATCGAATCTCGGGCAAGTAACATACCGATGACAAAGGAACAAAGTATGTTGTTATGCGGTTTGACCGATAAAGATCTTCGTAGAATATGTAGGAACCAATATGGGCATCCAGGTTCCGCTATTGGTTATTGACCGAGAATAGTTCTAGGTCATGTCTACATAGTTCTCGAACCCGTAGGGTCCGCACGCTTAAGGTTTCGATGATGCTTATATTATGAGTTTATGAGTTTTGATGTACGAAGGAGTTCGGAGTCCCGGATGAGATCGGGGACATGACGAGGAGTCTCGAAATGGTCGAGACGTAAAGATCGATATATTGGACGACTATATTCGGAGTTCGGAAAGGTTCCGAGTGATTCGGGTATTTTTGAGTACCGGGAGTTACGGGAATACGGGGAAGAGTATTGGGCCTTAATGGGCCTTAGTGGGAAGGAGCCAGGAGGTGGCGTGCGCCCTCCCAAGCCCAGTCCGAATTGGACAATGGGTTTGGGCGCAGCCCACCTCTCCTTCCTTCTCCACTTCCCCCTTTCCCCTTCTCCTAGTTGGACTAGGAAAGAAGGAGTCCTACTCCCGGTGGGAGTAGGACTCCCCTGGCGCGCCTCCTCCTAGGGCCGGCCTCCTCCTCCCTCCCTCCTTTATATACGGGGCAGGGGGCACCCCCGACACACAAGTTGATCTACGGATCGTTCCTTAGCCGTGTGCGGTGCCCCCTCCACCATATTCTACTTCGGTCATATCGTCGCGGAGCTTAGGCGGCGCCTGCGCCGATGAAGTCATATCGTCGCGGAGCTTAGGCGAAGCCCTGCGTCGATGGAGCATCATCATCGTCCACCACGCCGTCGTCTTGACGGAACTCATCCCGACACTTTGCTGGATCGAGTCCGGGATCGTCATCGAGCTGAACGTGTGCAGAACTCGGAGGTGCCGTGACGTTCGGTGCTTGGATCGGTCGGATCGTGAAGGCGTCGACTACATCAACCGCGTTGTTATAACGCTTCCGCTTCGGTCTCACGAGTGCGTGGGCGGACGACTCCCCTCTCGTTGCTATGCCATCACCATGGTCTTGTGTGTTCGTAGGAATTTTTTGAAATTACTCGTTCCCCAATGATGGCATCCGAGCCTGGTTTTATGCGTTGATGTCATGTGCACGAGTAGAACACAAGTGAGTTGTGGGCGATACAAGTCATACTGCCTACCAGCATGTCATACTTTGGTTCAGCGGTATTGTGAGATGAAGCGGCCCGGACCGACATTACGCGACGCTTACGCGAGACTGGTTTCACCGCCCGAGCACTCGTTGCTTAAAGGTGACCGGCGGGTGTCTGTCTCTCTCACTTTAGTTGAATCGAGTGTGGCTACGCCCGGTCCTTGAGAAGGTTAAAACGGAGTCTATTTGACGAAATATCGTTGTGGTTTTGATGCGAGGTAAGAACGGTTCTTGCTCAGCCCGTAGCAGCCACGTAAAACTTGCAACAACAAAGTAGAGGACGTCTAACTTGTTTTTGCAGGGCATGTTGTGATGTGATATGGTCAAGGCGTGATGCTATATTTTATTGTATGAGATGATCATGTTTTGTAACCGAGTTATCGGCAACTGGCAGAGCCATATGGTTGTCGCTTTATTGTATGAAATGCAACGCCATGTAATTGCTTTACTTTATCACTAAGGAGTAGCGATAGTCGTAGAAGCAATAGTTGGCGAGACGACAACGATGCTACGATGGAGATCAAGGTGTCGCGCCGGTGACGATGGTGATCATGACGTTGCTTGGCGATGGAGATCACAAGCACAAGATGATGATGACCATATCATATCACTTATATTGATTGCATGTGATGTTTATCCTTTATGCATCTTATCTTGCTTTGATTGACGGTAGCATTATAAGATGATCTCTCACTAAAATTATCAAGAAGTGTTCTCCCGAGTATGCACCGTTGCGAAAGTTCTTCGTCTTTGAGACACCACGTGATGATCGGGTGTGATAGGCTCTACGTTCAAATACAACGGGTGCAAAACAGTTGCGCACGCGGAATACTCAGGTTAAACTTGACGAGCCTAGCATATAACAGATATGGCCTCGGAACACGGAGACCGAAAGGTCGAGCGTGAATCATATAGTAGATATGATCAACATGGTGATGTTCACCATTGAAACTACTCCATCTCACGTGATGATCGGACATGGTTTAGTTGATTTGGATCACGTAATCACTTAGATGACTAGAGAGATGTCTATCTAAGTGGGAGTTCTTAAGTAATATGATTAATTGAACTTTAATTTATCATGAACTTAGTCCTGGTAGTATTTTTGCAAATTATGTTGTAGATCAATAACTCGCGTTGTTGCTTCCCTATGTTTGTTGCTTTCATATGTTTATTTTGATATGTTCCTAGAGATAAATTGTATTGAAAAATGTTAGTAGCAATGATGCGGATTGGATCCGTGATCTGAGGTTTATCCTCATTGCTGCACAGAAGAATTATGTCCTTAATGCACCGCTAGGTGACAGACCTATTGCAGGAGCAGATGCATACGTTATGAACGTTTGGCTAGCTCAATATGATGACTACTTGATAGTTTAGTGCACCATGCTTAACGGCTTAGAATCGGGACTTCAAAGACGTTTTGAACGTCATGGACCATATGAGATGTTCCAGAGTTGAAGTTAATATTTCAAGCAAATACCGAGTTGAGAGATATGAAGTCTCCAACAAGTTCTATAGCTAAAAGATGGAGGAGAATCGCTCAACTAGTGAGCATGTGCTCAGATTGTCTGGGTACTTCAATCGCTTGAATCAAGTGGGAGTTAATCTTCCAGATAAGATAGCGATTGACAGAATTCTCTAGTCACCATCACTAAGTTACTAGAACTTCGTGATGAACTATAGTATGCAAGGGATGACGAAAAAGATTCTCAAGCTCTTCGCGATGCTAAAATCGGCGAAGGTAGAAATCAAGAAAAACATCAAGTGTTGATGGTTGACAAGACTATTAGTCTCAAGGAAAATGACAAAGGGAAGAAGGAGAACTTCAAAAGGAACGGCAAGCAAGTTGCTGCTCGAGTGAAGAAGCCCAAGTCTAGACCTAAGCCTGAGACTGAGTACTTTTGCTGCAATGGAACTGGTCACTGGAAGCGGAACTACCCCTGAATATTTGGTGGATAAGAAGGATGGCAAAAGTGAACAAAGGTTATATTTGATATACAGGTTATTGATGTGTACCTTACTAGTGTTTATAGTAGCCCCTGAGTATTTGATACTTGTTCGGTTGCTAAGATTAGTAACTCGAAACTGGAGTTACAGAATAAACAGAGACTAGTTGAAGGGAAAGTGACGATGAGTGTTGGAAGTAGTTCCAAGATTGATATGATCATCATCGCACACTCCCTATATTTTCGGGATTAGTGTTGAACCTAAATAAATGTTATTTGGTGTTTGCGTTGAGCATGAATATGATTTGATCATGTTTATTGCAATACGGTTATTCATTTAAGTAAGAGAATAAATTGTTGTTCTGTTTACATGAATAAAACCTTATATGGTTACACACCCAATGAAAATGGTTCGTTGGATCTCGATCGTAGTGATACACATATTGATGCCAAAAGATGCAAAGTTAATAATGATAGTGCAACTTATTTGTGGCACTGCCGTTTAGGTCATATTGGTGTAAAGCGCATGAAGAAACTCCATGCTTGATGGGATTTTGGAATCACTTGATTATGAATCACTTGATGCTTGCGAACCATGCCTTATGGGCAAGATGACTAAAGACTCGTTCTCCGGAACAATGGAGCGAGCAAATGACTTATTGGAAATAATACATCTTGATGTATGCGGTCCGATGAGTGTTAAAGCTCACGGCAAGTATCGTTATTTTCGACCTTCACAGATGATTTGAGCAGATATGGGTATATCTACTTGATGAAACACAAGTCTGAAACATTTGAAAAGTTCAAAGAATTTCAGAGTGAAGTGAAGAATCATCGCAACAAGAAAATAAAAGTTTCTACGATATGATCGCAAAGGAAAAATGTTTGAGTTACGAGTTTGGCCTTCAGTTAAAACAATGTGAAATAGTTTCACTACTCACGCCACCTGGAACACCACAGCATAATGGTGTGTCCGAACGTCGTAACCACACTTTATTGGATATGGTGCGATCTATGATGTATCTTACCAATTTACCACTATCGTTTTGGGGTTATACATTAGAGACAGCTGCATTCACGTTTAATAGGGCACCATCTAAATCCGTTGAGATGACACCGTATGAACTATGGTTTAGCAATAAACCTAAGTTGTCGTTTCTTAAAGTTTGAGTTGTGATGCTTATGTGAAAAAGTTTTCACCGATAAGCTCGAACCCAAATCGAGAAGTGCGTCTTCATAGAATACCCAAAGGTAACTATTGGGTACACCTTCTATCACAGATCCGAAGGCAAGTTATTCGTTGCTAGATGGATCCTTTCTAGAGAAGAAGTTTCTCTCGAAAGAAGTGAGTGGGAGGAAAGTAGAACTTGATGAGGTAATTGTACCTTCTCCCTTATTGGAAAGTAGTTCATCACAGAAATCAGTTCCGGTGATTCCTACACCAATTAGTAAGGAAGTTAATGATGATGATCATGAAACTTCAGATCAAGTTGCTACCAAACCTCGTAGGTCTTCCAGAGTAAGATCCGCACAAGAGTGGTACGGTAATCATGTTCTGGAAGTCATGTTACTAGACCATGATGAACCTACGAACTATGAGGAAGCGATGATGAGCCCAGATTCCGCGAAATGGCTTGAGGCCATAAAATCTGAGATAGGATCCATGTATGAGAACAAAGTATGGATTTTGATTGACTTGCTCGATGATCAGCAAGCCATGTAGATAAATGGATCTTCAAGAGGAAGACGGACACCGATAGTGGTGTTACTATCTACAAAGCTCGACTTGTCACAAAAGGTTTTCGACAAGTTCAAGGTGTTGACTACAATGAGATTTTCTCAATCTGTAGCGATGCTTAAGTCTGTCCGAATCATGTTAGCAATTGCCACATTTTATGAAATCTGGCAAATGGATGTCAAAACTACATTCTTTAATGGATTTATTAAAGAAGAGTTGTATATGATGCAACCAGAAGGTTTTGTCAATCCTAAAGGTGCTAACAAAATGTGCAAGCTCCAATGATCCATCAATGGACTGGTGCAAGCATCTCGGAGTTGGAATATGCGCTTTGATGTGTTGATCAAAGCATATGGGTTTATACAGACTTTTGGAAATGCCTGTATTTACAAGAAAGTGAGTGGGAGCACTACAACCTTTCGATAAGTATATGTGAATGACATATTGTTGATCGGAAATAATGTAGAATTATTCGAAAAGCATAAAGGAGTGTTTGAAAGGAGTTTTTCAAAGAAAGACCTCGGTGAAGCTGCTTACATATTGAGCATCAAGATCTATAGAGATAGATCAAGGCGCTTGATAAGTTTTCAATGAATACATACCTTGACAAGATTTTGAAGTAGTTCAAAATGGAGCAGTCAAAGAAAGAGTTCTTGCCTGTGTTACAAGGTGTGAGATTGAGTAAGACTCAAAACCCGACCACGGCAGAAGATAGAAAGAGAATGAAAGTCATTCCCTATGCATCAGCCATAGGTTCTATAAAGTATGCTATGCTATGTACCAGACCTATTGTATACCTTGGTCTGAATTTGGGAAGGGAGTACAATAGTGATCTAGGAGTAGATCACTGGACGTTGGTCAAGAACATCCTTAGTGAGGACTAAGGAAACATTTCTCGATTATGGAGGTGATAAAAGAGCCCGTCGTAAAGAGTTACATCGATGCAAGCTTTTTACACTGATCCAGATGACTCTAAGTCTCAATCTGGATACATATTGAAAGTTCGAGCAATTAGCTAGAGTAGCTCCGTGCAGAGCATTGTAGACATAGAATATTTGCAAAATACATACGGCTCTGAATATGACAGACCCGTTGACTAAACTTCTCTCACGAGCAAAACATGATCATACCTTAGTACTCTTTGGGTGTTAATCACATAGCGATGTGAACTAGATTATTGACTCTAGTAAACCCTTTGGGTGTTGGTCACATGATGATGTGAACTATGGGTGTTAATCACATACAGATGTGAATATTAGTGTTGAATCACATGATGATGTGAACTAGATTATTGACTCTAGTGCAAGTGGGAGACTGAAGGAAATATGCCCTAGAGGCAATAATAAAGTTATTATTTATTTCCTTATTTCATGATAAATGTTTATTATTCATGCTAGAATTGTATTAACCGGAAACATAATACATGTGTGAATACATAGACAAACATAGTGTCACTAGTATGCCTCTACTTGACTAGCTCGTTGAATCAAAGATGGTTAAGTTTCCTAGCCATAGACATGAGTTGTCATTTGATTAACGGGATCACATCATTAGGAGAATGATGTGATTGACATGACCCATTCCGTTAGCCTAGCACATGATCGTTTAGTATGTTGCTATTGCTTTCTTCATGACTTATACATGTTCATGTAACTATGAGATTATGCAACTCCGTTTACGGAGGAACACTTTGGTGCTACCAAAGCGTCACAACGTAATCGGGTGATTATAAAGGAGTACTACAGGTGTCTCCAAAGGTACATGTTGGGTTGGCGTATTTGAGATTAGGTTTTGTCACTCCGATTGTCGGAGAGGTATCTCTGGGCCTTCTCGGTAATACTCATCACCTAAGCCTTGCAAGCATTGTAACTAATGAGTTAGTTACGAGATGATGTATTACGGAACGAGTAAAGAGACTTGCCGATGAACGAGATTGAACTAGGTATTGGATACCGACGATCGAATCTCGGGCAAGTAACATACCGATGACAAAGGGAACAAAGTATGTTGTTATGCGGTTTGACCGATAAAGATCTTCAGTAGAATATGTAGGAACCAATATGGGCATCCAGGTTCCGCTATTGGTTATTGACCGAGAATAGTTCTAGGTCATGTCTACATAGTTCTCGAACCCGTAGGGTCCGCACGCTTAAGGTTTCGATGCGGTTATATTATGAGTTTATGAGTTTTGATGTACCGAAGGAGTTCGGAGTCCCGGATGAGATCGGGGACATGACGAGGAGTCTCGAAATGGTCGAGACGTAAAGATCGATATATTGGACGACTATATTCGGAGTTCGGAAAGGTTCCGAGTGATTCGGTATTTTGAGTACCGGGAGTTACGGAATACGGGGAAGAGTATTGGGCCTTAATGGGCCTTAGTGGGAAGGAGCCAGGAGGTGGCGTGCGCCCTCCCAAGCCCAGTCCGAATTGGACAATGGGTTTGGGCGCAGCCCACCTCTCCTTCCTTCTCCACTTCCCCTTTCCCCTTCTCCTAGTTGGACTAGGAAGAAGGAGTCCTACTCGGTGGGAGTAGGACTCCCCTTGGCGCCCTCCTCCTAGGGCCGGCCTCCTCCTCCCTCCCTCCTTTATATATGGGGCAGGGGGCACCCCCGACACACAAGTTGATCTACGGATCGTTCCTTAGCCGTGCGGTGCCCCCTCCACCATATTCTACTTGGTCATATCGTCGCGGAGCTTAGCGACGCCCTGCGCCGGTGAAGTCATATCGTCGCGGAGCTTAGGCGAAGCCCCGCGTCGGTGGAGCATCATCATCGTCCACCACGCCGTCGTCGACGGAACTCATCCCGACACTTTGCTGGATCGAGTCCGGGATCGTCATCGAGCTGAGCGTGTGCGAACTCGGAGGTGCCGACGTTCGGTGCTTGGATCGGTCGGATCGTGAAGACGCGTCGACTACATCAACAGCGTTGTTATAACGCTTCGCTTTCGGTCTCACGAGGGTGCGTGGACGGACACTCTCCCCTCTCGTTGCTATGCCATCACCATGGTCTTGTGTGTTCGTAGGAATTTTTTTTTGAAATTACTACGTTCCCCAACACTTCATGCATGGCGTTTATCCAATCCGGATCTTCCAATGCTTATTCAACCTTCATAGGTTCAATGCTAGATATGAATGAATGATGTTCACAAAAGTTAGCTAAACGAGTTTTAGAGTGAGTGATCCTCCCGGTTTGGATATCATTGTAGATTTGCTCGATGGGATGGTCTTTGGCAACTCTTGCTCGAACTCGTGAAAGCTTTTGCTTGGATCTAGGTGGAACATCTTCTTCATCTTGTTCTTCTTCTTGGCCTTCTTCATTGTTGACGTTGTCGTTCTCTTGTCGTGGTGGAGACGGAGGTTGTTGATGTTCATCTTGGTGTACTTCCTCGTTTTCTTCATCTTGGTGTGTCCCACTTGTGGATGCTTCCGTATCAATTCTTGGTTCACCTTGTAGTGAGGTGGAAGCTTCCACTCGGACGAACGAGGTACTCTCCTTCACCTCCTTTGGAAGAATCTTGCCAATAGACAAGTCTTGGATTGCTTCCGAAGGGTCTTTGTCTCCTACATCAATTGGCAATTGCTCTACTTGCGAGCCATTAGATTCATCAAACTTCACATCTACCGTCTCTTCAACCTTTCAGGTGAAATTATTGTAGACACGGTAAGTGTGAGAGTTTGATCCATAACCAAGTAGGAAACCTTCATGAGACTTAGGAGCAAATTTAGAACGACGATGCTTATCAAGAATGTAGCATTTTGAGCCGAATACTCGAAAGTATCCAACTTGGGGTTTGTTACCGGTGAGGAGCTCGTATGCTGTCTTGCCGAGTAGCTTGTGAAGATACAAGCGATTTGTTGCATGACAAGCTGTCTGTGACGCCCGGGTAATTAGGCTACAGTGAACCTCTGCTAATGATGCCATGTCACCTCGATTACTGTTGCTAATCTCGCGTTAGTTCAAAAACGGTTCGAATTCAAATTCAAAATATGGCAAACATCAAAAGTTTCCAAAATATTAAACTAAAATGTTCGGAGTGTGCAAATAAATGCCTAGGTATTTATGGTGAGGGATCCATGCTTTTATAAAAAACCTAAATACTTAAGTTGGATTTAAATAGTAAGAGAAAAGAAAAATAAAATAAAATAAATAAAATAAAGCAAAAGAGAAACTAAAAAAAACAACAACACAAACCACTGGGCCAATTGTGGCCTAGTTACCAGGCCCAACCGCCCCACCCACTCACCTTATCCCCCACTCCCCACCAAACCCTAACCCGTAACCCCCACTCGCCCCCCTACTCTCTCCTTTCCCTGATCCGATCTGGATCGGGGCACCCCTCGCGCCCGATCCCGCTCGTCGCCGTCTCTGCCAGCCGCCCCGTCGCCCTCGACTGCTTGTCCCCGGAGCCACCTCGCCACTCATGGGACTTGACTCCCTTGAGCCACCGTCGAGCCCCAAGACCGCCTTCTTCCTCCTCGGCCCCGTCGAGCTTCACCGTCGATTCCGCACCTCCGAGCATTCCCCGAGCCCACTAAGCACATCTGCAGGCTCAATGTGAGCTCCGCCACTTCCCCGATTATTCCCAAGCTCGGATTCGAGCTCGAGCACCTTACTGCCGCTCCATAGCTGTCGACGCCATCGCGACCGAAACCGCCATAGCACCACCGTCTCGCTCGCCCGTGGACGCGCTGGAGTTTCTCCACGCACGCGTTCTCCCTTCCGCTCGCTGCTACTGCTCTACAGCGCCCTCACCGCACGCCCATCAGTCACCCCGCGCTGGCCGCCACGCCCGCACCATGGCGCTGCTTGGCTGCCCCGCTGCCTGCTGTGGTGCTGCTGCCCCAGCCCTGCTCGGGTCGCCGCCACTGCTGCCACGGCCGCTGGCGCCACGCCATGAGCCACTGTGGCTCTGCTCTGCTCCACCCCCGTTAACCCGCGCCCGATAAGCCCCCCTGGCCAAATGACAAGGGGCTCCACCCCAGACCGAATTAAAAAAAGGAGTTAAAATAAATAAATTAGTAATTAATTAATTAGTTAATTAAGTTAATTAATCCTATTTAAATAATCTAATTAAAAATGAATTAACCTAATCATTTAGTTAACTATTTAACCATGTTTAAATAACTTGAGACTATGACGAACGGGCCCCACGTGCCAGGGTTGACCTAGTCAACCTGGTGACCTGCTGACATCTTGCTGATGTCACGCTGACCCAATAATTACAGTTTCTAATTAATTAAAATCTGTCAATTCCAAAATTGAATTAAAACTTTAAAAATTAAAGTAAAATAAACCGTAGCTCGGATCGAAATACTTTGTACATGAAAGTTGCTCAGAACGACGAGACGAATCCGGATATGCAGCCCGTTCGTCCGCCACACATACCTAGCATAGCAAACACACAACTTTCCTCCTCCGGTTCATCTGTCCGAAAACGCGAAACACCGGGGGTACTTTCCCGGATGTTTCCCTCTTCGCCGGTACCACCTCCTACCGCGTTAGGGCACACCTAACACCGCTCATTGTCATGTCGTGGATCGTCATGCTTATGTTTGCATTGTATTTACTGTTTCTTCCCCCTCTTCTCTCCGGTAGACTACGAGACCGACGCTGCTGCTGCCCAGTTCGACTACGGAGTTGACGACCCCTCCTTCTCGCCAGAGAAACCAGGCAAGCCCCCCCTTGATCACCAGATATCGCCTATTCTTCTCTATACTGCTTGCATTAGAGTAGTGTAGCATGTTACTGCTTTCCGTTAATCCTATCATGATGCATAGCATGTCCTTGCTACTACTGTTGTTACCTTTACCTGTGTCGGTGTACTAGAGTAGGGGTACCCTAGTACCCGAACTCGCACAGACGATTGCAGACACTCACGGCCGGGCGGCCTGATGGCCGCCAAGATCCACTGGCGGCCCCTTGGAGCCATTCAAGCACAAAGAAGTCAAGACCCGGCAAGAGGAGCTTGCGGGAAGGCCACTCAGACACAAAAAACAAGGCCCCGGCAAGAGGAGCTTGCCGGGAAGGCTTGGAACCTGAACCCCAAGTGCGACAAGGTTCCCTTGCCGATAAAGGCGCTTGCCGGGGCGGGCGACCTCTCTTCATCTCCGCTCCAGCTCACCCGCCAACGTGTCACCACGGGGCTCTCCCAAGGACGCGCGTCGACGGGCTGCGCAGCCAGCGGAGAGTAGCGACAAGCAGCGCTGACAAGCCACCATCGTGGCGGACGGAGGCACACTTAACGGTCCCTGTTACACTGTTCGGGCGACTGAGACGGGCATTGATGACTCTTGTCCCTTGCCGTCAGAGTTAGGTATAGGGTACTGTACACTGTACATAGCGGTGTACCAACCTAGGTTATTACCATTGTAACCTCGTCTACTTGCCATATGTGGTAACCCCTTGAGCCTATAAAAGGAGGGCCGGGGCAACGTAGAGGGGGTTCGATTCGGCTAGGTTTCTAGTCTAGCTCCAGCTTAGTTCATCACACTCAAGCTAGGTTTTGTAGCTCGCATCGCTCCCTAGCAAAGACACCAGATAATCCACAAAGCAGCAGTAGGAGTATTATCTCTCCGGAGAGCTCCGAAGCTGGGTAAAAAACCCTCTCGTGCGCACCGCCTCGACCCGCTCTTTGTGCGGTCTCCGCCCCCCTCCGAACCACAAAGGGACCCAGGTCCCGTAGGTGCTCGTGGGGCACGATCAGCTCTTCACCCCCGACATCTTTGGCGCGCCAGGTAGGGGCGCGTCGAGGCTGTGCGAATCCGGTCCGGCGGTCGCACTAGCAGCTCCATCGACGTCTTCGTCGACATGGCGCCGAAGAAGAAGCCTTCGGCAGCAGCTGAGCCGTCGCGTCGAACCCACCACCACCGAGCCGTCGGTGTGGGGAAGCGCTGGCGGAGGGACGGCGCCGCCGAGAGAGCCCACGATGCCGCCAGGTCAAGGACAACGCGGCGCTGGCGTCGGCGTCGAATCTGCACGCGCCCATCGCAGGAGGCGCGGATGCGAGACAGCGCCACGATACTCGTGGCGCCATACGCCATTGGATCAAGGCCAAGCTGGAGGGTCCCGAGGCCCTCGGGACCGCATGCGCCCAAAGATGCGATGCAGGTGAGGGGTGCGGTCATTGGGCGGATGCTGCTCCTCCTAACTTGGTTAGGAGTCCGAGCACATCCGTTCTTCGCCCGTACACCGTTGCCGCCAACCACGCCAGTGAAGCCTTGGCAAGAGCCCAACTTCTCTAGATTACCCTCCAACGGCCGATAAGGTCGGCGAATGGAGGGCCACAATTCAAAGTCTCATCGGCCGCTTAACGGCGACGTCCCACGGCAACCAAGTGCTTCACAGCCGCGACGAGGCGACAAGGCACGAGCCGATGGCGACGAGACTTGCGGGGGTGCACCCACCGTACACTCCCCTTCCCGAAGGCCAAGATCGCCGAATCGCCGGATCTACCTCGACAGCGACTCCACAGCGTCGTCGGATCCACGAGCTCGTCGCGACCAACGCCAAATTCTTCGGGAGCGGCAAGAAGAGGACGCTCGAACCCGAATCGAGCGCCGAAGAGAAGCGCGCCGTCAATCTGACCAACGCGCCGGGCCCACCATCGATATGCATGCGCCAGGGGAACCAGGCGACTTGTCAGACGTGTAGGTTGCCCTGCGTTCACTCGTGAGCTGCGGCAAGTCCGGTGGCCCGACAAGAAGAACTTCAAACCAGATGTGCCGGAGAAGTACGACGGCAGGACACATCCATCGGAGTTCCTCAGCATCTACACCATCGCGGTGCAGGCTGCGGGGGGACGAGACGACAAGATCCTCGCCAACTACTTCCCCTTGGTGCTCAAGCCAAACGTCAGATCTTGGCTCCTGCACTTGCCGGATGGCTCTATTTCTTCTTGGGCAGATTTGTGCCACCAGTTTGTTGGCGCCTTCACAGGCGGCCACAAGCCTCACGGCCAGGAGAGTGATCTCCACCTGCTTGCCCAAAAGGAGGGGGAGTCTCTGCGCAAATTCATCCAGAGATTCAGTCGAGTGCACTATAACATCCCAGACGTCCACCCTGCTGCAGTGATTAGTGCATTCCATCAGAATGTGCGAAATCGCAGGATGAGGGAGGAGATGGCGATGTGCAAAGTGAAAGACGTCAGTGAGCTCTACGCCCTGGCCGACAAGTGTGCACGCGCTGAAGAAGGAAGAAGGCTCCCAGGAGAGAGTGTGGGAGCAGAGTCTGACAGTGAGGGGACCGCCCCGGCAAGGAATAGCCGGCGGCGGAACAACAGGAGGAAGAAAAACCAAGAAGTACTAGTTGTCGAGCAGTCCGGCAAGGATGGTGCCGCCAACCAAGCCAAGGCCGGTGGCTCCGGCAAGGAGGTTGCCGTTGACACCGACCGCCAAGCTGTGGCGGCCGCCGACAAGCCTGGCAGCTCCAACAAACAGTACTGTAAAATTCACCGCACTAAGGGCCATGATCTCCAAAGCTGCAAGAAAGTCGAGCAGCTTGTTGAGCTACAGAAAGCTGAATACGAGCGGCGAGACAAGGAGAAAGCCCAAGAAGGTGCAGGTGCAGCAAGTAAGAAGAGACCCGGTCGGGGGGGACGCCGCGGCAAGGCCAAGCAGCGGCAAGGAGACAGACCTCCCCGTGGCCGCGACAAAGAAGAAGATGAAGATGAAGATGACGAGGACTATGAAGATGATGAAGCTGATGAGCAGGAGTTTCAAAAGGCAACGGAGGTCCTTTGCGTCGACGGTGGTGCGTCTCTGCATACCTCACACCGCCAACTCAAGCAATGGATGCGTGAGGTCAATACAGCAAAACCATCCATAGAGTCACGCAAACCTCTGAAGTGGTCCAGCACGCCCATCATCTTTGACATTGAGGATCACCCTGATCGCATCACTGCGGTCGGGTGTTTGCCGATGTTGGTCTCACCAACCATCCGCAACCTCAAGGTCACAAAGATGTTGGTTGTGGCGGGCCGGCCTAAATTTGATCTCCTCCACGGTGCTCCGAAACTTCAAATCCTCGACAGCAAGCTCAAGAAACTGGTACTTTCAAGGAATCAACCCAGAAGGAGCAAGCCCAAGGGAAGATCACATCGCGGTAACCTTCGGCGGTGAGCTCAACTTCAGAATCGAGAGGGTCACGTTCGACGTTGCCGATTTCCCATTGCCCTACAATGGCATACTTGGCCGTCCGGCGCTCGCCAAGTTCATGGCCGCCTCTCACTATGCATACAACCTACTTAAGATGCCCGGCCCGATAAGTGTCATTTCTGTCCATGGCGACAAGAAAGACGCACTTATCTGCACCGACAAGATTTACGAGGATGCAGCAGCCGCGACAGATAGCAAACCACTTGCCGCTGAAGCTCCCGGGAGGAAGAAGACCACTAGGTCCGGCAAGAGCACTGTTGCCCACTCCGTCAAGCGCACCTCCTCGGAGTGCTGCGCCACCGTCGAGGACGCACCGTCGAGCTCCACCGGCAAGTGCAACAAGACGATGGCAGCTCCGCCAAAGACCAAGAGGGTGCCCGCCAAGGAGGACGGCGCTGGTGGTACCTTTACCATCAGTGCCACTCTTGATCCTAAATAGGAAGGCGAGCTCGTTGCTTTCCTGCGGGCGAATGTCGATGTGTTTGCATGGCAACCATCTGATATCCCCGGTGTTCCCAGGAAAGTAATTGAGCACCACCTAGCTATCTGTCCCCACGCGCGGCCCGTCAAGCAAAGAGTTAGGAAGCAGGCAGTGGAGCGCCAAGAGTTCATAGCAGAAGAAATCAAGAAATTGGAAGCAGCAGGGCTTGTCAGAGGAGTCCTCCACCCCACGTGGCTGGCCAATCCGGTAGTGGTACGCAAGGCTAATGGGAAATGGAGACTTTGTATTGACTTCACAGATGTTAATAAAGCTTGTCCCAAGGACCCATTTCCCTTGCAGCGATCGACCAGATTGTTGACTCCACGGTGGATGCGATCTGCTTTCATTTCTTGATGCATATTCAGGATATCATCAGATCTTCATGGCAGAAGAGGATGAAGAGAAAACCGCATTCATCACACCATGTGGCACGTACAGCTTTATACGGATGCCTTTCGGTTTAAAGAATGCTGGTTCAACCTTTGCAAGGGTAGTCCATGATGCCTTTGGACCACAGGTACACAGAAATGTAGAAGCCTACATGGATGACATAGTGGTCAAGAGCAAGGACAGAGCGACTCTGATTCAGGATTTGGATGAGACGTTTGCAAACCTGCGCAAGATCAACCTTAAGCTCAACCCCGAGAAGTGCGTGTTTGGAGTCCCTTCCAGCAAGCTTCTCGGATTCTTTGTATCTCAGCGGGGAATTGAAGCCAATCCCGACAAGATCAAGGCCATCGAGCAGATCGAGGCACCAAAACGCGTCAAGGATGTCAGGAAGCTTGCCGGTTGCGTGGCTGCTCTCAGCAGGTTTATCTCTAAGTCTGCTGAGCGCGCCCTGCCGTTTTTCAAGATTTTGAAAAAGGCAGGTCCAATGAAATGGACTCCCGAAGCGGAGGCTGCGCTGCAGACTTGAAGGATACCTGTCCTCCACTCCAATACTTGTCGCACCTAAACCGCAAGAGAAGTTGTTGCTGTATATAGCGGCGACCAATCAAGTGGTTAGTGCTGCGTTAGTAGCGGAGAGGGAGGCGGATGATGAGCCGCAACCGAGGCAGGTGCGTCCAGCGACAAGCGAGGGGCTTCGCCGTCAAGCTCGTCCCGACAAGGCGGATCAGCAGGGTTGCGACAAGATACGGAAGAAGGCGGTGCAGCGCCCGATCTACTTTGTCGGTTCCCTTCTGCAGGGGCTAGATCAAGGTACTCGGTGTGCGAAGCTGCTTTTTCGCCTGCTCATGGCCTCTAGAAAGCTGCGCCATTACTTCCAAGCACATGAGATAACAGTTGTCACTCGCTTTCGCTGAAGAGGATTTTGCAAAATCCGAAGCAAAAAGCAGGATTGTTGAGTGGGCCTTTGGAATTGTCAAGCTTTGGTCTTAAGTTGAAAGCACTTCAACTATACTGAGCAGGGCATTGGCAGAATTTATAGCAGAGTGGACGCCAACGCAGGATGAAGAGATTCTAGAGACGAGCATCCCCGTCAAGGAGGCAAATAAAGAGTGGCTGATGTACTTTGACGGTGCCTTCTCGCTGCAAGGCGCCGGTGCCGGCGTGCTGATTATCGCACCCACCGGAGAGCACCTCAAGTACATAGTCCAGATGCACTTTCCCAAGGAACAAGCAACAAACAATACGGCCGAGTATGAAGGTTTGCTTGCCGGTCTTAGGATTGCTGTAGACCTTGGGATCAAGAAGCTCATTGTCAGGGGAGACTCACAACTTGTCGTCCGCCAAGTAAATAAGGATTATCAGAGTCCGTTGATGGAAGCCTACGTCGATGAAGTGAGAAAGCTGGAAGAGCACTTTGAAGGCCTGCAAATGGAACACATTCCAAGAGCACATAATGATATAGCTGATGGCCTCTCCAAATGTGCCGCACTTAAGTTGCCTGTGGAACCAGGGATTTTTGTGCTCAAGCTGACTCAGCCAACCGTGACACCATCAACGAGGCAGAGCAAGAAGAGAAAATTGGTTTCGGCGACTACTTTCCGCAGAGCTCTCCGAGGCCGCCGCCAAGAAGGTCCCTAGAACCAATGCAAATATCATCGAGGAGCAGTCTGCTCGACAAACCACGTGGTTTGTATCGTTGAAGCAAACGCTCCCGACAAGCTTGGCTCCGCGAGCTTGACGGGATCATCGAGCTCCGGCGGACCAGCGGGTCCTTGCCGCAGAAGTTGATGGTCCTTGATGACAGATAAGCCTTTAGTCCTTGTTGTCGAGCCACGAGCTCCAACATGGGCACAGCAGATCGTCCATTTCCTTGAGACAGAGAACTTCCCAAGAGCAAGAAGAAGCGGAAAAAGTAGCCCAGAAGAGTCAAGTATGTACCGGTTTGTTGACAACATCCTGCATGTAAGAAGACTCAACGGAGTGAAATTGAAGTGTATTCGCGGGAAGATGGGATGAAGCTGTTGGCGGAGATACATGGAGGCATATGTGGTCACCACATTGGCGCAAGAGCACTTGCCTAAGCAAAGCTTTCCGGCAAGGTTTCTTCCGCCGAAGCCCTCCAGGATGCAACCGCACAAGTAACCAAGTGTGAAGCATGCGGTTCCATTCAAAACAGATACACCAGCCAGCTCAAGCTCTCCAGACGATCCCTTTATCCTGGCCCTTCTCGGTCCGGGGCTCGACATCTCGGCCCCTTCCCGAAGCTATCGGGGCTTTGAGTACTTGTACGTCATAATCGACAAGTTCACAAAGTGGCCGGAAGTGGAACCAGTGAGGAAGGTGACAACACGACCAGCCTTCAAGTTCTTCAGTCAATTGTTTGCCGCTTTGGGATTCCTAATCGGATCATCACCGACAACGGCACACAGTTCACGAAGTCGCACCTTCATGCAAGACGCCCAAGATCTTGGCGCCAAGATCTGCTTTGCTTCCGTTGCTCATCCGAGAAGCAACGGTCAAGAGAGAGCAAACGCTGAAGTGCTGCGAGGACTCAAGACCGAACTTTCGACAGGCTAAACAAGTGCGGAAGGAACTGGACCGAGGAGCTGCCGGTGGTTCTTTGGTCGATCAGACGACGCCAAATCGAGCCATCGCCGGACACCCTTTGCTCTAGTCTACGGAGCAGAGGCAGTTCTCCCACGGAACTCAGATATCGGGTCACCTCGAGTGCTCGCTATGATGAGCTTGAGCAAGAGCAGCTGCAACAAGATGACGCGCTGCTCCTCGAGGAAGATCGTCTTCAGCTGCAGACGAGCTGCTCGTTACTAGCAAGCTTTGCGTCGCTACCATAGCCGCAGTTAATGCCGAAGCTTTGAGGAAGGCGACCTTGTTCTTGGCGCGTTCAATCCGCCAAGAATTCCAACAAGTTGACGCCAAAGTGGGAAGGCCCTTATCGGGTAAAACGAGTCACTAGGCCCGGCGCTGTCCGCCTTGAGACCGAAGACGGCTTTCCGGTGAGCAATTCCTGGAACATAGAGCATCTTCGCAAGTTTTACCCATGAGGCGCGGTTGCCGGAACCCGTTCCGGCAACCAACCTTTTGTACAAGTCTTGCCGCTGTTGCATGTAATCCTTTGTACAAAGCCGGGCGCAGACCCCGTGCATCAGTAAATCCTATGGTTGCGCACATTTCTGTTAATGCATGCTTTCATAGTCATATATGCATGTGGTTACTAACATCTTGTGCAGCACCCACACCCGATGTTTATAGTGAGCTATTTGGCTCCATAACTTTCTTTTTCTCTTCTTTCTTCTCAAACAAGAAGAAGGTTCATCCACCCACAAGTTAACCGGGGGGGGGGGGGGAAGGAGGAAAGAATGGTGTGGGCCGACAAGTGTCGCTCGAGGAACTGTCGCCTTACCGGAGAATGGACAACAGAAAGCTAAGTTGCTAAGTTTAAGCGACCAGTTTTTAAATCTTCAAGTTATCTTCCTCGAACGATAAGTACTTTGTATGGAAAACCTGTGCGTGGAGGAACCAAATCGTACTGGTCGCACCCTTATTTTGTTTCGAGTCCGCTCAACAATTTAAGTGAGCTGCGACTAGTCTCATGACGAGGTTGCTTGTCGGTAGCGACCCGCCAGAAGCTCTGAAGTTCCGCTTTTCGGCGCTCGCGACAAGGGTGCCTGCACCGGCAAGTTTCCCTAAAAGCGTAGGGTAAAAGCATACAAGAGAAGAAATCGAGTAAAGGAAATAACGTTACATTCGGTTGCCTAAGATAGTGTATATTACAAAAATAACCTATCATGGCACGAGCTAAATTGTTCTCGGAACTGAAATAGCAGCGAAGAGAAGAAAGGTGCGCCGGCGTCCAAGCCCCGACAAGCTAGAGTTGCCGGGGGCCCCGGCAAGCTAGAGTTGCCGGGGGCTGCGGCAAGCCAGAGTTGCCGGAGGCTGCAGTATCAGATAAGCCTTTCGTCCTTTTTCGAACTTCCCTCTTTCATTAAAAACATTCTACTCGGATACAGTCCGTGGAGAGTGAAAAACATGAAAGAGAGGATTACAAGTTCTTAAATGCAGATAAGGCCCGAAGGCTTACAAATTAAAAAGATAAGATGCCCGTAATCCCTTTTCTGTCCCTATCTTCAGGAGGTAGGTTAAGGAGGCAGGAAGGGCAAAAGGAGCGCCTACGCGAGCTACAGTTGCCAGAAGGCACCAAGGGAACATGCCGGGGGCTCTCCGAAGGCTTGACGGGATGGCGGCGAGAAGCAGAGCTCAAGACGGGCGGCAGGGCGTCGGACGCTGTCGAGGGCACTACGCCCTCGTACTCCGACTTGACGGCCTTGTCGCCATCCCTCTTCCCCTTCCGCAGCCTCCCCTACGCCAGCCGCCCAAGGAGACGACCCCGGGGAGTTCGAGGAGCCGGCGACGCGGATGATGGGGTCGCCGGTAACGCGCGGAGCGGGCGCTCGACAACTAGTTGGGCCCGCTACCCTCGCCGCCATTGTCGCTCTCCTCCTCGCACACTCGCCGAGGAAGAATCGTCGCTGTCGGAGGAGCTATCCACGCAGCACTCACCCAGTGCCAAGATCCTCAAGACCTTGACGGAGAGGAGATCACCCTCCATTAACTTAAAATGGAGGGTAAACCCCGCCAGCAGGTTGTTGGATGCGGCGAACGTCTTCCACCCACGATCAAGATACATCACATTAGGGGCTGGGAATACGACGCGGACTCGCGTACCGCTGATCCCACAGCCCCTCATGTGCAACCTTAACGTCTCGGGCGGATCCGACTCCATCGCCATCGCGAACGGAGCTGGAAGCCGGAGACGACGACGAGGCGCCCGGCGCAGCTTGACGAAGAACTCGCAGGGGTCGTCCCCCGTATGGACCGCCGCGGGGAGAGGAGTCGTCGGCGGGGGCGGAGATGGCGCGCCGCCCCGCCCGCCTCTTCCCCGAGCGCCTCGGGCCCGTCCACGGCCTCGCCCCCGGGGAGGAACCGCCGACGGAGGCGGAGACGGCGCACCGCCTCGCCCGCCTCTCCCTCGGGCTCCTCGGCCTCGACCACGACCTCGCCCCCTCCCTCTTCCCCTCGCGGCTGGCTCAGCCACCACGGGCGTGGGATTGGGAGGGGTGCGATGCCCAGCTGCAACCCTCGCCGCCACCGACGAAGAACCAAGGTTCCCCTTCTCCATGAGGAATGGGAGAGAGGGAAGCAGAAGCTGAAGAAAAGAAGGGATGGGAGAGTGCGAGCTTCTGCGCCCCCCCTTCCGCCCTTCTTAAAAAGAAGCGAGGCGGGGGCTCGGCCGCCCCGCTCGGCGAATCAAGGCACAGGAAGAGCAGAGAATCAGGGCAGACCTGCTGCCTCTGCTCACGACGGCCCCGATTCCCGCTCCCACCGCCCGTGACCCCGAGTGCATGGGAACCACGTGGCGAGACGCAGAAGCGAGGCGGCAGATGAGGCGACCACACGCCGCCCACTTCATCCACGACGCCACAATTAACGCGTGCCGTTATAGAGAAACGCGGTAGGCGCGTGCCGTTCGTGGAGACGTGGTGGGCCCAAGGTGAGTAACGGCGTAGTCAAGACCACGCGCGCCCATGCACTGTTTTGGGCCTGGCCCAATGAGCTTAGCGCCGCAGTGTGGCCCAGCCGGGGCTCTGTCGGTGTACTAGAGTAGGGGTACCCTAGTACCCCGAACTCGTGCACGGACAGTTGCAGCACCACGGCCGGGCCGGCCTGATGGCCGCCAAGATCCTCGGCAGCTCCCTTGGAGCCATTCAAGAACAAAGCAGTCAAGACCCCGGCAAGAGGAGCTTGCCGGGAAGGCCACTCAGACACACAAAACAAGGCCCCGCAAGAGGAGCTTGCCGGGAAGGCTTGCGGCGCTGAACCCCAAGCGCGACAAGGTTCCCGCCGCGACAAGGCGCTTGCCGGGGCGGGTGACCTCTCTTCATCTCCGCTCCAGCTCACCCGCCAACGTGTCACCACGGGGCTCTCCCAAGGACGCGCGTCGACGGGCTGCGCAGCCAGCGGAGAGTAGCGACAAGCAGCGCTGACAAGCCACCATCGTGGCGGACGGAGGCACACTTAACGGTCCCTGTTACACTGTTCGGGCGACTGAGACGGGCATAGATGACTCTTGTCCCTTGCCGTCAGAGTTAGGTATAAGTACTGTACCTTCGTACATAGCGGTGTACCAACCTAGGTTATTACCATTGTAACCTCGTCTACTTGCCATATGTGGTAACCCCTTGAGCCTATAAAAGGAGGGTCGGGGCAACGAGAGGGGTTCTGATTCGCTAGGTTTCTAGTCTAGCTCCAGCTTAGTTCATCACACTCAAGCTAGGTTTTGTAGCTCGCATCGCTCCCTAGCAAGGACACCAGATAATCCACAAAGCAGCAGTAGGAGTATTATCTCTCCGGAGAGCTCCGAAGCTGGGTAAAAAACCCTCTCGTGCGCACCGCCTCGACCCGCTCTTTGTGCGGTCTCCGCCCCCCTCCGAACCACAAAGGGACCCAGGTCCCGTAGGTGCTCGTGGGGCACGATCAGCTCTTCACCCCCGACAACCTGCAATCCTACATGCTTAGTTTAGGATGCTAGTATTCCATCAGTGGCCCTACATTCTTATCCGTCTGCCATGCTATACTATCGGGCCGTGATCACTCAGGAGGTGATCACGTGTTTATACTATATACTTTGTACATGATACATGTGGTGACTAAAGTCGGGTCGGCTTGTGGAGCACCCGCGAGTGATTCACGGATTGGGGGCTGAAAGGACCTTTGTCCCAACGGCCCTCTGTGTGGATCTTTGTGGCGGAGCGACAGGGCAGGTTGAGACTACCTAGGTGAGAGGTGGGCCTGGCCCTGGTCGGTGTCCGCGGTTACATCATTAACATGCTTAACGAGATCTTGGTATTTGATCTGAGTCTGGCCATTTGGTCTATACGCACTAACCAACTACGTGGGAAAGATATGGGCACTCGGTGTCGTGGTATCAGTCGAAGCCTTTATGACGTCAGAGACTGAGTGGCGCGCGCCGAATTGGAATGTAAGCCTGCTCTTGTATTAAGGGGGCTAGTTCTGCTTCCGGCCGCGTACGCAACGTGCAGGTGTGCTAAGGGCGATGGGCCCAGACCCCTATGCACTTAGGTTTAGACCGGCGTGCTGACCTCTCTGTTGGCCTAGGTGGGGCAGCGACATGTTGATCTTCCGCGACCGAGCATGACCCAGAAAAGTGTGTCTGGCCAAATGGGATCGAGCGTGTTGGGTTATGTGGTGCACCCCTGCAGGGAAGTTTATCTATTCGAATAGCCGTGATATTCGGTAACAGGACGACTTGGAGTTGTACCTTGACCTTATGACAACTAGAACCGGATACTTAATAAAACACACCCTTCCAAGTGCCGATACAACCCGTGATCGCTTCAACAGGCTGACGAGGAGGGATCGTCGGGTAGGATTATGCTATGCGATGCTACTTGGAGGACTTCAGTCTACTCTCTTCTACATGCTGCAAGACGGAGGCTGCCATAAGCGTAGTCTTCGATAGGATTAGTTATCCCCCTCTTATTCTGGCATTCTGCAGTTCAGTCCACCGATATGGCCCTTTACACATATACCCATGCATATGTAGTGTAGCTCCTTGCTTGCGAGTACTTTGGATGAGTACTCATGGTTTCTTTTCTCCCTCTTTTCCCCTTTCCCTTCTACCTGGTTGTCGCAACCAGATGCCTGAGCCCAGGAGCCAGACGCCACCGTCGACGATGACTCCTACTACACTGGAGGTGCCTACTACTACGTGCAGCCCGCTGACAACGACCAGGAGTAGTTAGGAGGATCCCAGGCAGGAGGCCTGCACCTCTTTTGATCTGTATCCCAGTTTATGCTAGCCTTCTTAAGGCAATCTTGTTTAACTTATGTCTATACTCAGATATTGTTGCTTCCGCTGACTCGTCTATGATCGAGCACTTATATTTGAGCCCTCGAGGCCCCTGGCTTGTATTATGATGCTTGTATGACTTAATTATGTTTTTAGAGTTGTGTTGTGATATCTTCCCGTGAGTCCCTGGTCTTGATCGTACACGTTTGCGTGCATGATTAGTGTACGATTGAATCGGGGGCGTCACAAGTTGGTATCAGAGCCGACTGCCCGTAGGAATCCCCCTTCCCAACTCCTTAGCCGAAGTCGAGTCTAGAAGATGCAAAAACTTTTACTAACATGGCTGTGTGTCTTACCGGCACACTTCGCCATTGGGTGGTAGTAGGATCTTTTATTCCTCGACCTACACTCTAGGACTCTGACATCTCTTCTATTCGGGTTAAACGATTTTACTAACTCGGACTCTAGGTTCTTGATAATACTTTCTCCCGGAGAGCCCCATATTACAGATGATCGTCTGCTGCACCAGAAGGATCCGAAGATACTCTCCGATGTTCTCTTGAGACTTTATGGCGTCGCTTTTGCAATTCCCCTCCATCGATAAACCCCTATGGATAACCATGTATACTCGCCATTCATACAATGCTTCCTAGTTGATCTTGTTATTACAAGATACACCGAAATTCTCTCTATTGTTTCAAGAATACTTTGTGCCTACTGCCTTGCAGTTCTTTGCCACATGAATACCCCTACAGATAATTCCTCGCTCTTACCGAGTACCCCGCTCATCCCTAGTTGTTCATGTGTTTCACAAAATTCTTCAAAATACTATCCGATCTTTCGAGAATCCTCATTAGCCTATGGCTCTTGAAATGCTTGTCTGCCTGCATTTTGGTTAATTCCAATTGACTAGCAATATTCATGGATGTCCTTTGCCTTTACCATCTTCGGTCCCTTGATTCAATATGTTGCGAATATTGCAATCCTTAATCAGATCCTAGAATTCATCCTTTCGGCTCAGACGTCATTTTAAACATGAGCTGGATCTCGACCAATCAAATTGCCATCGATTGTACCCCTAAGCCTACTCAACTTATCCATCCTTGATCAGAGCGTTGCTTCTGATCCCCTGATTTGGAAATCATAATTCTTCTGCATTTGAAATTTGAATTAGTCAGATGTTTCTATAATCAGATCTCCTTGCATTCTTCTTCCTCTGGTTGAGTACCGATGCTCACATCAGATCCCTTGTGGACCATCGATTCCTTTGTTGGATTTTATCCGACAGTGTCCTTCATATTGAATAACCTTGTGAGCCTTTCCGTGGGTATATAATGCCTTTGGTAAATTGTATCATCTGCTTTTGAACAATGCTCTACTTTTGAGCTTGTATTATTTACTCCAAAGTTTGTGGTATATGTTCCTAAGATGCCCTGATGGGTTGAACCTACGCCTTCCCTAATCCGTGTGAACCTGAAAGATTACACGGGTCATACTTATCTGGTATTGCACCCGGTAAAAAAAATTCAACAACTAATGTCATTTTCGAAATATGAGAGGTGAATGAAAGGTTATGCGTTGAACAAGTGGGAGTCGACCTTGAACCCTGTGTTCATGCCCATGGACATGATGTATACCTTATCATGGAAGCTTCTCTTAAAGTAATTATCCCCTTGTTATAAGTTCATCTTGTATCCGTGGACGTGGTTCCAACCATGTTTCTCCTTGATTCCGTTTCTCGTGCAAGTCTGAGCACTTGTCTTCTGCAGAGCAATACCCTAGTCCAACCTCTACCTTGATCTGTTGTCGAGTATTGCCCCCTGGTATCTCGAGATTATCATGGAACTGCATAACTTCTTATGAGTTCTTCATCAACTATTATTCTCACCGTACCCGGAGAGCCTGCCGGCCACGCCTCCGCCAGCCGGACTCCAAAGCCGGACTTAGGGCAGATGCTAATGCGGGGACAATTCCGGATAGTCCTCCTACAGAGGATGCAGATAGACTGTCTGCTACTAATTCCGAAGTGGAGAGCGCCATGAATCACATGCGTCGCCGGGCCGTACTCTGCGACCCTAGTTTCTCCGAAGAGACGTTTGATGCCTTCAACTCAGGAGACGCGTACATCCGAGCTGCTCAAAATGGCCTTGCCAGAGCCACGGACCAGTATGTAAAGGACATACGGGTAAGAAAATCTGATAATTATGTATATCAGTAGCCCCTGAGACTTGAAACAGTTGGCACAACTGATTTAAGGATCATTGTATGCATAGGTTCTTACGGAGAAGAATACCCCGTTGTCTCAAGAGCTGGAGGAGTGCAAAGCCCAGCTACGGGCCGCAGTTGCCGGAATGGAGGAGTCCAAGAAGGCTCCATCTGGTAATACTTCTCTTGATCGAAAAGAATGAAATGACATGAACCAGTTAGTATTCGGCATGCATGCAAATCTAACAATAGATTCTGCAGACAATCCCGGAGTGAATCCGGAGATCGTACGAAGGGATGAGCAACATGCTCAATGACAGCTAGAGGCTGGCGAGCGTGTGCTTACGCGGGTTAGACGGGAGAAAAACGATCTCCAGGATGCCAATACCCGGCTGGGAGTCGAACTGAAAGATGTTCGGGCCCAGCTTGCTGACTCCGTGAAGGAGAATAAGAGGCTTCGATGCGGCATTTTTATTAAGTGCTCGAACGAACTTTTATAGAGTTCGGTGAAGAAACAGGCTAACAGAGTTATATCTGTAGGTATGCTGACAGGTCGTCCCGAAGAGGAGACGCCCCGATCTGCAAGCGATCTTCTGCAAGAGCTCTCACAACTGCACAAACAAGTTCGGCAGGTGATGTAGGGCATTGCCCAGGCCTTGTGGCCATCTGCCTCCCTACCAGGAGGCATGGGGGAGCTTGTAGAGATGCTCAAGGGAGCGCGGCGGCGCTTCCGATTATGGAAGATATCGGCCTGCCGACAAGGTGCAAGGGAAGCCTGGGCCATGGTGAAGACGCGATACACTGATACGTCTCCAACCTATCTATAATTTTTTATTGTTCCATGCTATTATATTATGTGTTTTGAATGATTATGGGCTTTATTATACACTTTTATATATTTTTTGGGACTAACCTATTAACCGGAGGCCCAGCCCATATTGCTGTTTTATTTCCTGTTTCAGTATTTCGAAGAAAAGGAATATCAAACGGAGTCCAAATGGAATGAAACCTTCGGCATCGTGATTTTTTGGAAGAATATCATCCTGGAGGCTTGGAGATCAAGTCAGAAGACCCTCAAGGAGCCCAGGAGATAGAGGCGCGCCCCCCCCTACAGGGCGCGCCCCCTGTCTCATGGACCCCTCGAGGCTCCCCCGACCGACTTCTTTCGCCTATATATTCCCTCGTACCCTAAAAACATCGAATATCAAGATAGATCTGGAGTTCTGCCGCCGCAAGCCTCTGTAGCCACCAAAAACCTCTCGGGAGCCTGTTTAGGCACCTGCCGGAGGGGGAACCCATCACCGTGGCTATCTTCATCATCCGGCGCTCTCCATGACGAGGAGGGAGTAGTTCACCCTCGGGGCTGAGGGTATGTACCAGAGCTATGTGTTTGATCTCTCTCTCTCTCTCTCTCTCTCTCGTGTTCTCTCTATGGCACGATCTTGATGTATCGCGAGCTTTGTTATTATAGTTGGATCTTATGATGTTTCTCCCCCTCTACTCTCTTGTGATGAATTGAGTTTCCCCTTTGAAGTTATCTTATCGGATTGAGTCTTTTATGAGAGCACTTGATGTATGTCTTGCTGTGTTTATCTGTGGTGACAATGGGATATCATGTGCCTCTTGATGTATGTTTTGGTGACCAATTTGCGGGTTCCATGAACATATGCATAGGGGTTGGCACGCGTTCTTGACTCTCCGGTAGAAACTTTGGGGCACTCTTTGAAGTACTTTGCGTTGGTTGGATGAATCTGAGATTGTGTGATGCATATCGTATAATCATGCCCACGGATACTTGAGGTGACAATGGAGTATCTAGGTGACATTAGGGTTTTGGTTGATTTGTGTCTTAAGGTGTTATTCTAGTACGAACTCTTCTATAGATTGATCCGAAAGAATATCTTTGAGGTGGTTACGTACCCTACCATAATCTCTACGTTTGTTCTCCGCTATTAGTGGCTTTGGAGTGACTCTTTGTTGCATGTTGAGGGATTGTTATATGATCTATCTACGTTATTATTGTTGAGAGAACTTGCACTAGTGAAAGTATGAACCCTAGGCCTTGTTTCCCATCATTGTAATACCGTTTACGCTCACTTTTATCATTAGTTACCTTGCTGTTTTTATATTTTCAGATTACAAATACCTTTATCTACCATCCATATTGCACTTGTATCACCATCTCTTCGCCGAACTAGTGCACCTATACAATTTACCATTGTATTGGGTGTGTTGGGGACACAAGAGACTTTTTGTTATTTGGTTGCAGGGTTGCTTGAGAGAGACCATCTTCATCCTACGCCTCCTACGGATTGATAAACCTTAGGTCATCCACTTGAGGGAAATTTGCTACTGTCCTACAAACCTGTGCACTTGCAGGCCCAACAAAGTCTACAAGAAGAAGGTTGCGTAGTAGCCATCAAGCTCTTTTTTGGCGCCGTTGCCGGGGAGGCTAGGTAAAGGGCACTCACTCACACCCCATCAACTAAGCTCTTTTCTGGCGCCGTTGCCGGGGAGGTGAGTGCTTGAAGGTATATCTTTAGATCTTGCAATCGAGTCTTTTAGTTTCTTGTTTTATCACTAGTTTAGTTTATAAAAGAAAATTACAAAAAAATGGAGTTAAGTTTGTCTCATACGCTTCGTCTTTTTAATATCTTTCGTGAGTTTGATGGAAAGGAAAATTGTGCTCAAGTGCTAGAAGAAGAGTGCATTAAAATGCTTGGTACTAAATCTTTGAATGTTGAGCATGATTTCAATGTTGTTAGTATAAACTCCTTGAATATCCGTAGTATTAATGATGGTTGCTCTAGTCATGATGAAAATATCTCTTATGAGCATGTTAACTTTTGTGGAGTGCATGTTTGCATGAACACACCAAATAGAGAAGATATTTATTGCAAGAGGCATAAGCATTTAGAAACTAAATGGTTGCATGAAAGGCTAGGTGTGAGTGCTGAAAATTTAAAATTCCTTTGCCGTACTTGTGAACTATGCAATGAACATGGTCACTTACATCTCCTATGCAAATTGTTTCATGATTGAATCATGTCCAAAAATTGTGATGATTTGATCTCCATTGCTCATTACAATGAGCTTTGTTTACTTTTGGGTTATGAAGAATTGAAACGTTTACTTAAGGACCTTCCAGAATTTGCCCATAAGAAATTCTTTGATATTGATCTAGAGGATATATATATGTTTTGTGCGGAGAATTGCATTGAAAATCCATATATTGACAATTACCTAAAGAAAAGAAAGAAAATGGAAGATGATGAGAATACTAATGAAAGGGAAGAGACTTCCCAATCTCCTCCTATTATTTCTTATGATGAATCAGGTAACGAGGAGGAGCTTTCTATTCAACCAATCTCATCAATAAGGAGCTCAAAGAGGAAGGTTGAACCTACACATAATGTGAAGAAGAAAAAGAAAAGAAGGAGCAACAAAGGTAGAAAGGTATCCCTCCCAAATGATGTTGCTCCTACTACTCATTGTGATGATGATAATTGCTTTACTATTGGTGCTATCCATATTTTTAATGATGAGAGTGATTATGCTTATGATATGAAAGAGCCCAAGCTTGGGGAAGCTATGTTTGATGAGGATGAAATATTTGAGAATATATTTGCTGGAATTAATGTTTGTCCCAAGCTTGGGGATGCTATGTTTAATGAAGATGATATTTTTAGCGTCCCAAGTTTTGATATGCAAAGTTGTTATGATGATAGCATGCCTCCTACTTATGATGATTATATTGATGAAAGTGGGATCGGGAGAGTGTCAACTTTAGGAAGTAGTGATCCCACTATTTTGGAGGATGTTGAATTTTATTGTGATGAATATGAAAGTGGATTTGGAAGAGTGTCAACTTTATTTAGTGATTCCACTATCTTGGGAGAGGTTTCAATCGATTATGATGAGAACGAAGTTGCTACTTATGATGATTATTGTGATGAAACTTATGCTATAAAAAGTAGTGATGATTATATTTACAAATCTTGTCATGATTATGATTACCATTTTTCTGAACATTACTCTTTTAATGTGGAAACAATTTTTAGTGTTCAAGTCTCTTATGATACTCCCACTATTCCAAATGAGAAGAATTTTGCTTATGTGAAGAGTAGTAAATTTTCTATGCTAGTTGATCATGAAAAGAATTCTTTAGGTGTTGGTTATATTGTTGAATTCATTCATGATGCTACTGAAAATTATTATGAGAGAGGAACATATGCTTCTAGGAATTGCAATAATATAAAGTTTCCTCTCTATGTGCTTAAAATCTTGAAGCTATGCTTGTTTTACCTTCCTATGCTTGTTGATTATTGTTCCCATAAGTTGTTTGATCACAAAATCCCTATGCATAGGAAGTGGGTTAGACTTAAATGTGCTAGTCATATTCTTCATGATGCTCCCTTTATGTTTCAATTCTTATCTTTTATGTGAGCATCATTAAAATCATCATGCCTAGCTAGGGGCGTTAAACGTTAGCGCTTGTTGGGAGGCAACCCAATTTTATTTTAGTTTCTTGCTTTTTGGTTCTGTTTAGTAATAACATCTAGCTTCTGTTTAGATGTGGTTTTGTGTTTTAATTAGTGTTTGTGCCAAGTAGAACCTTTGGGAAAACTTGGGTGAAGTCTTTATGATCATGCTATAAAAAACAGAAAATTTAGCGCTCACGAGATTAGCTAGAAATTTTTACTGGAGAGTGATATTTAGTTGATTATTTTTGCAGATGATTACTGGAAAAATTACTCAGGCCCACCAATTTATTTTAGATTTTTTGGAGTTCCAGAAGTTTGCATTAGTTACAGATTACTACAGACTGTTCTGTTTTTGACAGATTCTGTTTTCATTGTGTTGCTTGCTTATTTTGATGAATCTATGGCAGTAAAATAGTTTATAAACCATATAGAAGTTGGAATACAGTAGGTTTAACACTAATATAAATAAAGAATGGGTTCATTACAGTAACTTGAAGTGGTGTTTTGTTTTCTTTCGCTAACGGAGCTCACGAGTTTTCTGTTAAGTTTTGTGTTGTGAAGTTTTCAAGTTTTGGGTAAAGATTCGATGGACTATGGAATAAGGAGTGGCAAGAGCCTAAGCTTGGGGATTACCAAGTAACCCCAAGGTAATATTCAAGGACAACCAAGAGCCTAAGCTTGGGGATGCCCCGGAAGGCATCCCCTCTTTCGTCTTCGTTCATCGGTAACTTTACTTGGAGCTATATTTTTATTCACCACATGATATGCGTTTTGCTTGGAGCGTCATTTTATCTTGTTAGTTTTTGCTTGATGTTATTTAGAATAATGTTTTGCATCTTTAGTTCCAATAAAAAAGTCAAGGATAGCCTTTTCCATGCTTATTTTGCTAGTATACATGTTGCTGTTTGAAAACAGAAAGTTTACCGCTGTTGAAAAATTCCCTAGAAAAGTCAAAGAGTTGTATAATGTTGAATCTTTTTGCATATTGAGATCTGATAAATTTATTACAGTGGGAATTTTAGCTCATAATTTTTGGAGTCAGGGAAGTATTGATACTCTTGCACTCTTTACAAACTGTACTGTTTTGGCAGATTGCTGTTATGTTTGCATTGTTTGCATATGTTTGCTTGTTTAATGATTCTATTTAAGGATAGGAGTATTAAATATGCAGAGGCATTTAGTATGAAATGTTGAATAATAATTTTAGTGATTTGTTACAATAGAAAATGATAAGGTTTTGCATAGGTTTATACTAACCTATCTCACGAGTTCTTGTTGAGTTTGTTGTGGATGAAGCTTTTGATAAAAAGAGAAACCATGATATGAGAGGAATTAAGGAGACACAAAAGTTAAAGCTTGGAGATGCCCAAGGCACCACAAGATAATATTTCAAGAATTCTCAAGCATCTAAGCTTGGGGATGCCCCGGTAGGCATCCCACCTTTCTTCTTCAACAACTATCGGTTAGTATCGGTTCAGCCTAAGTTTTTGCTTCTTCACATGAGTTGTGCTATCCTTGCAATGTCATTTTATTTTGTTTTGCTTGCTGTTTGAATAAACTATCAAGATCTGAAATTCCTTAATGTTAGAGAGTCTTCACATAGTTGCACAATTATTTAACTACTCATTGATCTTCACTTATATCTTTTGGAGTAGTTTGTCATTTGCTCTAGTACTTCACTTATATCTTTTAGAGCACGGTGGTGGTTTTATTTTGAAGAAATAGATGAACTATCATGCTTCACTTATATTATTTTGAGAGTCTTAAATAGCATGGTAATTTGCTTAAATGATCTTAATATGCTAGGTATTCAAAAATAGTAAAAACTTTCTTATGAGTGTGTTGAATACTAAGAAAAGTTTGATGCTTGATAATTGTTTTGAGATATGGAGGTAGTGATATTAGAGTCATGCTAGTTGAGTAGTTGTGAATTTGAGAAATACTTGTGTTAAACTTTGTGATTCCCATAGCATGCACGTATGGTGAACCGTTATGTGATGAAGTCGGAGCATGATTTATTTATTGATTGTCTTCCTTATGATTGGCGGTCGGGGACGAGTGATGGTCTTTTCCTACCAATCTATCCCCCTAGGAGCATGCGCGTAATACTTTGCTTTGGTAACTTGTAGATTTTTGCAATAAGTATGTGAGTTCTTTATGACTAATGTTGAGTCCATGGATTATACGCACCCTTCTTCCTTCCACCATTGCTAGCCTCTCTAATACCGCGCACTTTTCGCCTGTATCATACACCCACCATATAACTTCCTCAAAACAGCCACCATACCTACCTATCATGGCATTTCCATAGCCATTCCGAGATATATTGCCATGCAACTTTCCACCGTTCCATTTATTATGACACGCTCCATCATTGTCATATTGCTTTGCATGATCATGTAGTTGGCATCGTATTTGTGGCAAAGCCACCGTTCATAATTCTTTCATACATGTCACTCATGAGTCATTGCACATCCCGGTACACCACCAGAGGCATTCATATAGAGTCATATTTTGTTCTAAGAATCGAGTTGTAGTTTTTGAGTTGTAAGAAAAATAAAAGTGTGATGATCATCATTATTAGAGCATTGTCCCAGTGAGGAAAGGATGATGGAGACTATGATTCCCCCACAAGTCGGGATGAGACTCCGGACGAAAAAAAAGAGGCCATAAAAAAGAGAAAAGGCCCAAATAAAAAAAGATAAAAAATAAAAATGAGAGAATAAGAGAGAACGGGCAATGCTACTATCCTTTTACCACACTTGTGCTTCAAAGTAGCACCAAGATCTTCATGATAGAGAGTCTCTCAATTTGTCACTTTCATATACTAGTGGGAATTTTTCATTGTAGAACTTGGCTTGTATATTCCAATGATGGGCTTCCTCAAAATTCCCTAGGTCTTCGTGAGCAAGCAAGTTGGATGCACACCCACTTAGTTTCTTTTGTTGAGCTTTCAAATGCTTATAGCTCTAGTGCATCCGTTGCATGGCAATCCCTACTCACTCACATTGATATCTATTGATGGGCATCTCCATAGCCCGTTGATATGCCTAATTGATGTGAGACTATCTTCTCCTTTTTGTCTTCTCCACAACCACCATTCTATTCCACCCATAGTGCTATATCCATGGCTCACGCTCATGTATTGCGTGAAGATTGAAAAAGTTTGAGAATGTCAAAAGTATGAAACAATTGCTTGGCTTGTCATTGGGGTTGTGCATGATTTAAATACTTTGTGTGGTGAAGATAGAGCATAGCCAGACTATATGATTTTGTAGGGATAACTTTCTTTGGCCATGTTATTTTGAGACGACATGATTGCTTTGTTAGTATGCTTGAAGTATTATTATTTTTATGTCAATATGAACTTTTGTCTTGAATCTTTCGGATCTGAATATTCATAT
Organism: Aegilops longissima; assembly: GCA_021605205.1. NCBI lineage: Eukaryota > Viridiplantae > Streptophyta > Magnoliopsida > Poales > Poaceae > Aegilops > Aegilops longissima. Next base: position 729,643,668 of record CM038677.1, on the reverse strand, counting down.
CACAATTAAGAAGAATTACAATGAAATTATGCCAACTAGCATTCCACATCAAAAATTATCTTTTTTATCATTTACCTACTTGAGGACGAGCAGGAATTAAACTTGGGGATGTTTGATACGTCTCCAACGTATCTATAATTTTTTATTGTTCCATGCTATTATATTATGTGTTTTGAATGATTATGGGCTTTATTATACACTTCTATATTTTTTTGGGACTAACCTATTAACCGGAGGCCCAGCCCATATTGTTGTTTTATTGCCTGTTTCCGTATTTCGAAGAAAAGGAATATCAATCGGAGTCCAAATGGAATGAAACCTTCGGCATCGTGATTTTTTGGAAGAATATCATCCTGGAGGCTTGGAGATCAAGTCAGAAGACCCTCGAGGAGCCCAGCAGATAGGGGTCGCGCCCTCCCTACAGGGCGCGCCCCCTGTCTCGTGGACCCCTCGAGGCTCCCCCGACCAACTTCTTTCGCCTATATATTCCCTCGTACCCTAAAAACATTGAATATCAAGATAGATCTGGAGTTCCGCTGCCGCAAGCCTTTGTAGCCACCAAAAACCTCTTGGGAGCCCATTCTGGCACCCTGCCGGAGGGGGAACACATCACTGGTGGCCATCTTCGTCATCCCGGCGCTCTCCATGACAGGGAGGGAGTAGTTCACCCTCGGGGCTGAGGGTATGTACCAGTAGCTATGTGTTTCTCTCTCTCTCTCTCTCTCTCTCTCTCTCTCTCTCTCTCGTGTTCTCTCTCGTGTTCTCTGTATGGCACGATCTTGATGTATCACGAGCTTTGTTATTATAGTTGGATCTTATGATGTTTCTCCCCCTCTACTCTCTTGTGATGAATTGAGTTTCCCCTTTGAAGTTATCTTATCGGATTGAGTCTTTTGTGAGAACACTTGATGTATGTCTTGCCGTGTTTATCTATGGTGACAATGGGATATCATGTGCCTCTTGATGTATGTTTTGGTGACCAACTTGCGGGTTCCATGAACCTATGCATAGGGGTTGGCACACGTTCTTGACTCTCCGGTAGAAACTTTGGGGCACTCTTTGAAGTACTTTGCGTTGGTTGGATGAATCTAAGATTGTGTGATGCATATTGTATAATCATGCCCACGGATACTTGAGGTGACAATGGAGTATCTAGGTGACATTAGGGTTTTGGTACATTTGTGTCTTAAGGTGTTATTCTAGTACGAACTCTTTTATAGATTGATCCGAAAGAATAGCTTTGAGGTGGTTTCGTACCCTACCATAATCCTACGTTTGTTCTCCGCCAGTAGTGGCTTTGGAGTGACTCTTTTTTGCATGTTGAGGGATTGTTATATGATCTATCTATGTTATTATTGTTGAGAGAACTTGCACTAGTGAAAGTATGAACCCTAGGCCTTGTTTCCCATCATTGAAATACCGTTTACGCTCACTTTTATCATTAGTTACCTTGCTGTTTTTATATTTTCAGATTACAAATACCTTTATCTACCATCCATATTGCACTTGTATCACCATCTCTTCGCCGAACTAGTGCACCTATATAATTTACCATTGTATTGGGTGTGTTGGGGACACAAGAGACTTTTTGTTATTTGGTTGCAGGGTTGCTTGAGAGAGACCATCTTCATCCTACGCCTCCTATGGATTGATAAACCTTAGGTCATCCACTTGAGGGAAATTTGACGTTTTAACTGGTTTGGCTTCGATCAATTTGGTGAATTTATCCACCATGACCAACAAGTATCTTTTCTTATGGCTTCCTCCTTTAAGGGGTCCAACCATATCAAGCCCCCAGACCGCAAAGGGCCAAGTTATGGGGATTGTTTGAAGGGCGGTAGGTGGCATATGGCTTTGATTTGCAAAAAAGCTGGCAACCGACGCAATGTTGGATGAGGTCCTGTGCGTCTGCTCAGGCTGTCGGCCAGTAGAAACCTGTACGGAAGGCCTTGCTTACAAGGGCCTGAGCTGCGGCGTGGTGGCCGCTGAGTCCAGCATGAATTTCTGCCAAAAGTTGTCGTCCTTCCTCTTTGGAGATGCACCTTTGAAGTACTCCCGTAGCGCTTTTCTTATAAAGCTCTCCCTCATGGACCTTGTAGGCTTTAGACCCCCGCACAATGCAACATGCCGCGTTTTGGTCCTCAGGGAGTTCTTGCCTATTTAGGTAAGCCAAGAAGGGTTCTGTCCACGGGGTGATGACAGCCATAATCACGTGGGCCGAAGGTGTTATTTCGGTGGCGGAGCCTTCGATTATGTCAGAGTGTTCGGGATCTGTTGTTGTGGTCGGATCCGGACTTTGGTTTCCGATATCCCCTTCCCACACCACAGATGGCTTGAACAGCCTTTCCAAGAAGATATTAGGTGGGACAGGGTCGCGCTTAGCGCCGACGCGGGCGAGGATGTCCGCCGCTTGATTGTTTTCTCGGACCACATGGTGGAATTCAAGCCCCTCGAACCAAGCTGACATTTTGAGGACGTCATTGCGGTAAGCCGCCATTTTTGGGTCCTTGGCGTCGAAGTCTCCATTTATTTGAGATATTGCAAGGTTCGAATCTCCACGCACCTCTAGGCGTTGAATGCCCATGGAGACCGCCATCCGGAGACCATGCAACAAGGCCTCATATTCGGCTGCATTGTTGGAGTCTGTGTATAATATTTGGAGTACATATTGGATTGCATCTCCAGTGGGGGATGTCAGGACGACGCCTGCCCCCAGACCAGCCAGCATCTTAGAGCCGTCAAAGTGCATGATCCAATTGGAGTACGTGCTATACTCTTTAGGGAGTTCGGCTTCTGTCCATTTGGCGACGAAGTCAGCCAGTACTTGCGACTTAATGGCTCGCCGTGGTTTGTATGTTATGTCGAACAAGAGGAGCTCAATAGCCCATTTAGCAATCCGGCCCGTGGCATCGCAGTTATTTATTATGTCGTTGAGTGGTACGTCAGAGGCCACCGTGATTGAACACTCTTGAAAGTAGTGTCGTAGTTTTCGGGATGCCATGAATACCGCGTATGCTATCTTTTGATAATGTGGGTGCCGTGATTTGCATGGAGTGAGGACACTTGATACGTAGTATACCGGCTTTTGAAGCGGGAACTTTTGTCCGTCCATCTCTCGTTCGACGACGAGCACTGCGCTTACAACCTGGTGTGTTGCTGCTATATATAACAACATTGGTTCGCCGATATTTGGCGCGGCCAAGATTGGGTTGCTGGCCAAGAGGGCTTTTATTTCTTCCAATCCGGCCGTGGCCGCGTTCGTCCACTCGAAGTGGTCAGTGCGTCGAAGAAGGCGATAAAGAGGTAGTGCCTTTTCTCCCAATCGGGAGATAAAGCGGCTTAAGGCAGCCACACATCCAGTTAATTTCTGGATTTTCTTGAGGTCTGTTGGGGTAGCCAACTGAGACAGAGCTCGGATTTTAGCCGGATTTGCTTCAATTCCTCTATTGGAAACGATGAAGCCCAAGAGCTTTCCGGCGGGCACGTCAAAAACACATTTTCCGGATTGAGCTTGTTGTCATATGTTTGGAGACTGTCGAACATAAGCCTCAAGTCGTCTATTAAAGATTCGATGTGTCTAGTTTTGATGACCACATCATCTATGTATGCCTCCACTGTTTTTCCAATTTGTGTTTCCAGGCATGTCTGAATCATGCGTTGATAGGTTGCACCGGAGTTTTTGAGCCCGAAAGGCATGGTGTTAAAACAGAAGGGGCCGTATGGAGAGATGAATGCTGTTGCGGCTTGATCGGACTCTGCCATCTTGATTTGATGGTATCTGGAGTATGCGTCGAGGAAACACAACGAGTCGTGTCCTGCGGTAGCATTGATAATTTGGACGATGCGGGGAGGGATCCTTGGGGCAAGCCTTGTTAAGGTCCTTGAAATCGACACATAGGCTTCAGGATTTGTCCTTCTTTGGTACCATCACCATGTTTGCTAGCCAGTCCGGATGTTTTATTTCTCTGATGAATCCGGCCTCGAGTAACTTGGCTTGCTCCTCTCCCATGGCTTGTCGCTTAGGCTCTGAGAAACGCCGAAGAGTCTTCTTGACCGGCTTGTATCCCTTTAGAATGTTTAGGCTATGCTCGGCCAGCCTGCGTGGGATTCCTGGCATGTCTGAAGGATGCTAGGCGAAGATATCCCAATTCTCGCGCAAGAATTCCTGCAGTGCGGCGTCTATTGTGGGATTCAGCTGCGCCCCGATGGATGCTGTTTTTGTAGGGTCCGTTGGGTGGACCTGGAATTTGACTATTTCGTCCACTGGTTTGAAAGAGGTGGACTTGGGTCTTTTGTCGAGTATCACGTCGTCCCTGTCCATTGTGGAGCGCAGCGCGGTTAGTTCTTCGGCCGCGAGGGCTTCGGATAATGCCTCGAGGGCCAGTGCGACTATTTTATTTTCAGCGCGGAGTGCTACGTCCGGATCACTAGCTAGAGTGATGATTCCATTGGGCCCAGGCATCTTGAGCTTCATGTGCCCGTAATGGGGTATAGCTTGGAAGCTCGTGAATGCATCCCTCCCTAAAAGGGCATGGTATCCGCTACTGAACGGGGCCACTTGGAATGTGATTTCTTCAGACCTATAATTCTCTGGCGTGCCGAATACCACATCTAGTGTGATTTTCCCCGCACATCGTGCCTCTCGACTAGGGATGATTCCTCTGAAGGTCATGCTGCTTTGCTCAATGCGGCTCTTGTCTATTTCCATTTTGCTAAGAGTCTCCTCGTAGATGAGGTTTAATCCGCTACCACCGTCCATGAGCACTTTAGTAAGCCGAAAGCCGTCCACAATTGGACTAAGGACCAAAGCGGCTGGTGCTCGGACTATTCGGAATTGAGGTTCGTCACTGGCATTGAAGGTTATGGCTGTGTCGTTCCATGGATTTATTACTGCAACGTGGCAGACTTCGGTGAGGTTGCGGAGTGCTCGCTTGCTCCTATTATTTGAGACAAAAGTCTCGAAGACTGTCAATACTGTATTGTTATTTTCCATGGGATGGTGCTCTGTGATGTTATTGATGAGGAGATCCTCGCCGCTTTTGGCCACCTGCCGGAGTATCCAACATGCTCTAAGGTTGTGTGTTGGCATGGTATCCGGTGTACTGTGAATTTTGCATGGCCCATTGAGCCATCCCTCCAATACGGTTCCACGCCCTTTAGTGGGCTTTGGTTTCTTTGTAATTGGATCGGGTGACTTACGAGGGTGCACCCTTTTAGTTCGGGCGGGGGGTTTAGTGAGAGCCGGAGGATCCCAGAATTTTGTTTGGGTTTTCCAGGCGCTTTCCATCGCACAGTACTTTTGTACTATGGCCGCCAAGTCAGCGAAGTGTGCTATGTCACGGCGACTTATGGCGTTGAGGATTCCCCTGTCAGTGCATTTTTTTGCAAAAGAATGAAATTGCGTCTTCCTCGCGACAGTCCTTGACCTTGCTCATTACAAGGAGGAATCTGGCCCAATAGTGATGTACTGTCTCTTGGGGCTCTTGTCTAATGTGGGAAAGATCACTCATGTCTGGGTGGGTGGGTAGATTTAGGTCCAAACCCTGACCCGATCTGAGACCCAGGGGCAGAGGAGCTTCCGAGCTTGGCAGTTTGGGCTCCGGGATGTTGCCCAATTTTTCTGGCCCGCTGTCCGATTCTAGGTTCGGAGCTTGGGCCATGTCCTCCCGTAGATGGGTATCCGGCTCGGAGAGCTCGGGAATCCGGACATAGTTTGTCCTCAAAATAGAGGAAGAATCGCTGCATTGCTCCTCCACCACCGCTATCTGATGGGTGACCAGCAGAGAGTTAATCTCCCTTTGGTCGGGTTTAAGCCCGACCCGATCATAGTCCGTAGCGACTCCCAGGATGGCGATGCAATCCAAGAGCTCGTTCAAGGAGGAGAGCTCCATTGGATCCATCTACTCGGTGAATTCTGAGCCGACGTGGAGGCTGTTTTTGATGACCCGAGAAGTCATCATCGGCACGACGGCCGAAGGTGCAGTGCCAGTCAATGTCCGGCCATATAGATATGCACCCCACCAGAAAACAGAGATTGAGAAGCAAATCTGTGAGATGATGAACGATGGCATTATTCGTCGCAGCACGAGCCCCTTCGCTTCTCAAGTGCTCTTGGTTCACAAGAAGGATGGATCCTGGCGCTTTTGAAATATCCTATGCCAGTCGCGGGTTGTCCCAAGCTCAACGTAGGTTCGCAAGAGAAAAAGAGGGGGGGTACCTTGTCTATCGGTCGAAGAAGGCAACAAACAAGAGGACGGTCATGACGAAGCCGCCTAGTCGGAGAGTTTGGCCTACAGCCAGGGCTCCCCCAGAGGTGATGTTGTCCTTGACAACAAGGTGAGCCATCAAGCCTTACTGTGATGGCACGGTGGAACTCTCAGTGAAAGCACCAATGTCGGTGTCAAACCCGGCAGATCTCGGTTAGGGGGTCCCAAACTGTGCGTCTAAGGCTAATGGTAACAGGAGGCGGGGGACACAATGTTTACCTAGGTTCAGGCCCTCTCGATGGAGGTAATACCCTACTTCCTGCTTGATTGATCTTGATGATATGAGTATTACAAGATTTGATCTACCACGAGATCGTAGAGGCTAAACCCTAGAAGCTAGCCTATGATTATGATTGTCCTTGTCTTACGGACTAAACCCTCCGGTTTATATAGACACCGGAGGGGGCTAGGGTTACACAAAGTCGGTTACGAGGAAGGAGATCTACATATCCGAACTGCCAAGCTTTCCTTCCACGCAAAGGAGAGTCCCACTCGGACACGGGACGAAGTCTTAAATCTTGTATCTTCATAGTCCAACAGTCCGGCCAACGTATACAGTCCGGCTGTCCGAGGACCCCCTAATCCAGGACTCCCTCACCCACGAAGGACTTGCCTCACTAGGGTAGATCTTCACGAAGTAGGCGATCTCCTTGCCCTTACAAACTCCTTGGTTCAACTCCACAATCTTGACGGAGGCTCCCAAGTGACACCTAGCCAATCTAGGAGACACAACTCTCCAAGAAGTAACAATGGTGTGTTGATGATGAACTCCTTGCTCTTGTGCTTCAAATGATAGTCTCCCCAACACTCAACTCTCTCTCACAAGATTTGGATTTGGTGGAAAGAATATTTGAGTGGAAAGCAACTTGGGGAAGGCTAGAGATCAAAATTTATGTGGTAGGAATGGAATATTTTGACCTCAACACAAGTGTAGGTGGTTCTCTCTCAGAAAATGTATGCTGGAAGTGTAGGTACGTTCTGATGGCTCTCTCCACGAATGAAGAGTGGGTGGAGGGGTATATATAGCCTCCACACAAAATCTAACCGTTACACACAACTTACCAAACTCGGTGGGACCGAATCGCGAAACTCGGTCGGACCGATTTAGGAAATAATGTGACCGTTAGGGTTTTCGGTGGGACCGACATGTCATCTCGGTGGGACCGATATGGTTAGGGTTAGGGCATAACGTAATCTCAGTGAGACTGATTACACAAACTTGGCGACACCAATTTTGGTAATGGACACACAGAGGGTTGGTCAGGCAAACTCGGTGGGACCAATTCGCTCATCTCGGATGAACCGAAACGTCACGAAAGGGAAACAGTGAGTTTGCATTGTAATCTCGGTAGGGTCGATTACTCAAACTCGGTGGGACCGATTATGGTAATGGACATACACAGAAAGATTACAATCCCATCTCGGTGAGACCGAGATCCCTATCAGTGAGACCGAAAACACTAGGGTTTGTGGTAGTGGCTATGACATGTGAACTCGGTGGCGCCGGATGGAAAGATTCGGTGGGGCCGAGTTTGACTTTTGGTTTGGGTCATATGTGGATGTGAGAAAGTGGTTGAGGGCTTTGGAGCATATCACTAAGCACTTTGAGCAAGCAAGCCATTAAGCAACACCTCATCCCCTCTTGATAGTATTGGCTTTTCCTATAGACTCAATGTGATCTTGGATCACTAAAAGTAAAATGTTGAGTCTTGTGCTTTGAGCTTGAGCCAATATTTTGTCCTTAGCATCTTGAAGGGTTTCCACATCCTCTAGTCCATGCCACTCCATTGTTGAACTTATCTGAAACATACTAGATAAAAGTATTAGTCCAACAAGAGATATGTTGACATTAATTACCAAAATTACCCAGGGAGCATTTGTGCTTTCAATTTCACATGTCCATTAGCGACTTGTAATTAATTAGAAATTAATTAACTGATCATTCAACGACATTTAAGAACACACATATGACATAGCTTTGATACCGGCTTGGCTCATTCACGAAATACGACGCGCTCAGGTCAAAGGTGAAGGAAATATGCCCTAGAGGCAATAATAAAGTTGTTATTTATATTTCCTTATATCATGATAAATGTTTATTATTCATGCTAGAATTGTATTAACCGGAAACTTAGTACATGTGTGAATACATAGACAAAACAGAGTGTCCCTAGTATGCCTCTACTTGACTAGCTCGTTAATCAAAGATGGTTAAGTTTCCTGACCATAGACATGTGTTGTCAGTTGATGAACGAGATCACATCATTAGAGAATGATGTGATGGATAAGACCCATCCGTTAGCTTAGCATTATGATCTTTTAGTTTTATTGCTATTACTTTCTTCATGACTTATACATATTCTTCTGACTATGAGATTATGCAATTCCCGAATACCGGAGGAACACCTTGTGTATTATCAAACGTCACAACGTAACTGGGTGATTATAAATATGCTCTATAGGTGTCACCAAAGGTGTTTGTTGGGTTGGCATAGATCAAGATTAGGATTTGTCACTCCGTGCATCCGAGAGGTATCTCTGGGCCCTCTTGGTAATGCACATCACTATAAGCCTTGCAAGCAATGAGATTAATGAGTTAGTTGCGGGATGACGTAAAGTGACTTTCCAGTAACGAGATTGAACTAGGTATGATGATACCGACGATCGAATCTCGGGCAAGTAACATATCAATGACAAAGGGAATGATGTCTGTTGTTATGCGGTTTGACCAATAAAGATCTTCGTAGAATATGTAGGAACAAAAATGAGCATCCAGGTTCCGCTATTGGTTACTGACCGGACATGTGTCTCGGTCATGTATACATAGTTCTCGAACCCGTAGGGTCCGCACGCTTAACGTTCGATGACGATTTGTATTATGAGTTATGTGTTTTGGTAACCGAAGTTTGTTCGGAGTCCCGGATGAGATCACGGACATGACGAGGAGTCTCGAAATGGTCGAGAGGTAAAGATTGATATATTGAAAGGTTATATATGGACACCGGAATTGTTCCGAAGAGGTTCGGGGATTTTTCGGAGTACCGGGAGGTTACCGAAACCCCCCGGGAAAGTTAACGGGTCTCATGGGCCATAGTGGAGAAGAGGAGGCAGGCCACGGGAGGTGGCACGTGCCTCCCCCTTGCCCAATCCGAATTGGACAAGGGGTGGGTGCACCCCCTTCCTTCTCCCTCTCCCCTCTTTCCCTTTTCCCCTCTCCGTTAGAAGGAAGGGGGGTGATACATCCATTTTGCATCATGCTTTTATATCGATATTTATTGCATTATGGACTGTTATTACCCGTTATGTCACAATACTTATGCCTATTCTCTCTTATTTTACAAGGTTTACATGAAGAGGGGGAATGCCGGCAGCTGGGATTCTGAGCTAGAAAAGGAGCAAATATTAGAGACCTATTCTGCACAACTCCAAAAGCCCTGAAAACTCCACAAAAGTTATTTTTGGAATTAATAAAAAATACTGAGCGAAGAAAACACCAGAGGGGGGCCACCCACCATCCACGAGGGTGGGGGGCGCGCCCCCTGCCTCGTGGGCCCCCTGGCAGGCCTCTGGTGCCCCTCTTCTGCTATATGAAATCTTTTACCCCGGAAAAAAAATCATAAGCAAGCTCTCAGGAAGAAACTCCGCCGCCACGAGGCGGAACCTTGGCGGAACCAATCTAGGGCTCCGGCAGAGCTGTTCTGTCGGGGAAACTTCCCTCCGGAGGGGGAAATCATCGTCATCATCATCACCAACGATCCTCTCATCAGGAGGGGGTCAATCTCCATCAACATCTTCACCAGCACCATCTCCTCTCAAACCCTAGTTCATCTCTTGTATCCAATCTTTGTCCCAAAGCCTTAGATTGGTACCTGTGGGTTGCTAGTAGTGTTGATTACTCCTTGTAGTTGATGCTAGTTGGTTTATTTGGTGGAAGATCTGTTGGAAATATGCCCTAGAGGCAATAATAAAAGCATTATTATTATATTTCCTTGTTCATGATAATTGTCTTTTATTCATGCTATAAATGTATTATCCGGAAATCGTAATACACGTGTGAATACATAGACTACAATACGTCCCTAGTAAGCCTCTAGTTGACTAGCTCGTTGGTCAACAGATAGTCATGGTTTCGACTATGGACATCGATGTCATTGATAACGGATCACGCCATTAGGAGAATGACGTGATGGACAAGACCCAATCCTAAGCATAGCACAAAGATCGTAGTTCGTTTTGCTAGAGCTTTTCCAATGTCAAGTATCTCTTCCTTAGACCATGAGATCGTGCAATTCCGGATACCGTAGGAGTGCTTTGGGTGTATCAAACGTCTCACAACGTAATCGGGTGACTATAAAGGTGCACTACAGGTATCTCCGAAAGTGACCATTGGGTTGACACGGATCGAGATGGATTTGTCACTCCGTATGACGGAGAGGTATCACTGGGCCCACTCGGTAATGCATCATCATAATGAGCTCAAAGTGACCAAGTGTCTGGTCACGGGATCATGCATTGCGGTACGAGTAAAGTGACTTGCCGGTAACGAGACTAACGAGGTATTGGGATACCGACGATCGAGTCTCGGGCAAGTAACACACCGTCTGACAAAGGGAATAGAATACGGGGTTGCTTGAACCCTTGACATCGTGGTTCATCCGATGACAACATCGAGGAGCATGTGGGAGCCAACATGGGTATCCAGATCCCGCTGTTGGTTATTGACTTGAGGTAGTCTCGGTCATGTTCAGATGTCTCCGAACCCGTAGGGTCTACACACTTAAGGTTCGGTGACGCTAGGGTTAATAGGAAGACAAGTATGTGATTACCGAATGTTGTTCGGAGTCCCGGATGAGATCCCGGACGTCACGAGGAGTTCCGGAATGGTCCGGAGGTAAAGATTTATATATGGAAAGTGGTTAAACGGACTCTGGAAGTTTGGTGGTATACGGTAAAGCACGGGGCCACGGGAGGGTTCGGAGGTCCACCGAGGGGCCACCTCTCCGGGGGCCACATGGGCTAAGTGGAGAGGGAACCAGCCCTGGTGGGCTGGGTGCGCCCCCACCAAGGCCCATGCGCCTAGGGTTTGGGGAGGAGGAACCCTAAAGGGGCGCCTCAGCTTGGGGGCAAGCCACCTCCTCCCTCCTCCCCTGGCCCGCCCCCTAGGGTTTGCCCTAGAGGGCCGGCCCCCTGACCCTCTCCTCCTATAAATAGAGGGGTGGGGGAGGGCTGCCAACACAGTTGTAGGCGCAGCCCCTCCCTCCCAACACCTCTCTTTCTCACGCAAGCTTGGCGAAGCCTGCCGGAGAACTACAGACCAGCTGCACCACGCCGTCAGGCTGCCATTGGGATTGTCTTCTTCAACCTCTCCTTCTCTCTTGCTGGATCAAGACGGAGGAGACGCCATCGTCCCGTGACGTGTGTTGAACACGGAGGTGCTGTCCTTTCAAGATTTTGGTCATCGGTGATCGGAATCACGTTGGGAACGTCTTCGTCATCACCACTCTCAAGAACGCTTCCGTATTCGATCTACAAGTGGTATGTAGATGCAAACTCTCTCTCGTTACTCGTTGCATGGTAGAACTCATAGATGGATCTTGGTGAGACCGTAGGAAAAATTTTAATTTTCTGCAACGTTCCCCAACAAATGGCATCATGAGCTAGGTCTATGCGTAGTTCTCTTTGCACGAGTAGAACACAATTTTGTTGTGGGCGTGTATCTTGTCAACTTACTTGCCGTTACTAGTTGTTTCTTGCTTCCGCGGTATTGTGGGATGAAGCGGCCGGACCAACCTTACACGCATTTCACGTGAGACCGGTTCCACCGACTAACATGCACTAGTTGCATAAGGTGGCTGGCGGGTGTCTGTCTCTCCTACTTTAGTGGGAGCGGATTCGATGAACAGGGTCCTTATGAAGGGTAAATAGAAGTTGACAAGATCATGTTGTGGTTATTCAGAGGTAAGAAAACGTTCTTGCTAGAACCCAATTGCAGCCACGTAAAAGATGCAACAACAATTAGAGGACGCCTAACTTGTTTTTGCAGCAATTGTCATGTGACGTGATATGGCCAAGTTGTGATGAATGATGATATATTGTGATGTATGAGATCATGTTCTTGTAATAGGTATCACGACTTGCATGTCGATGAGTATGACAACCGCAGGAGCCATAGGAGTTGTCTTTATTTTTGTATGACCTGCGTGTCATTGAAGAACGCCATGTAATTTACTTTACTTTATTGCTAAACGCGTTAGCCATAGAAGTAGAAGTAGTCGTTGGCGTGACAACTTCATGGAGGCACGATGATGGAGATCATGATGATGGAGATCATGGTGTCATGCCGGTGACAGGATGATCATGGAGCCCTCAAGATGAAGATCAAAGGAGCTATATGATATTGGCCATATCATGTCACTACTTTATAATTGCATGTGATGTTTATTATGATTATGCATCTTGTTTACTTAGAACGACGGTAGTAAATAAGATGATCCCTTAGAACAATTTCAAGAAGTGTTCTCCCTAATCGTGCACCGCTGCTACAGTTCGTCGCTTCTAAGCACCACGTGTTAATCGGGTGTGGTGGATTCTTACGTTCACATACAACGGGTGTAAGCAAGATTTACACACGCAGAAACACTTAGGGTTAACTTGACGAGCCTAAGCATGTGAAGACATGGCCTCGAACACGGAGACCGAAAGGTCGAACACGAGTCGTATGGAAGATACGATCAACATGAGAATGTTCACCGACGAGACTAGTCCGTCTCACGTGTTGATCGGACACGGCCTAGTTGACTCGGATCGTGTAACACTTAGATGACTAGAGGATGTCCAATCTAAGTGGGAGTTCATTAATAATTTGATTAGATGAACTTAATTATCATGAACTTAGTCTAAAACTTTTGAATTATATGTCTTGTAGATCAAATGGCCAACGCTCATGTCAACTTGAACTTCAACGCTTCCTAGAGAAAACCAAGCTGAAAGATGACGGCAGCAACTATACGGACTGGGTCCGAACCCGAGGATCATCCTCATAGCTGCGAGGAAACAATACGTCCTAGAAGGACCGCTAGGTGAAGCTCCGTCTCTGAGAACCAAGACATTATGAATGCTTGGCAGTCTCGTCTCGATGATTACTCCCTCGCTCAGTGCGGCATGCTTTACACTTAGAACCGGGCTCCAAAAGCGTTTTGAGCATCACGGAGCATATGAGATGTTCAAGAGCTGAAACTTGTTTTCCAAGCTCACGCCGGGTCGAGAGATATGACATCTCCGACAAGTTCTATAGTTGTAAGATGGAGGAAAACAGTTACATCGGTGAGCACATTCTCAAGATGTCAGGTTGCACAACCGTATGACCCAAACTGAATATTAACCTCCCCGATGAGGCGGTCATTGACAGAATCCTCGATCGCTCCCACCAAGCTACAAGAGCTTTGTGATGAATTACAACATGCAGGGATGGTAAAGACCATTCTGAAGTGTTCTCTATGCTGAAGTCACCGAGGTTGAAATCAAGAAAGAACATCAAGTGTTGATGGTCAATAAGACCACTAAGTTTAAGAAGGGCAAGGGCAAGAAGAACTTCAAGAAGGACGGCAAGGAGGTTGCCGCGCCTGTAAGCAAGTTGCCGGAAGAAGTCAAAGAATGGACCCAAGCCCGAGACTGAGTGCTTTTATTGCAAGGGAAGGGTCACCGAAGCGGAACTGCCCCAAGTACTTAGCGGATAAGAAGGCCGCAACACCAAAGGTATATTTGATGTACATGTAATTGATGTGTACCTTACCAAGAATCGTAGTAACTCCCGGTATTTGATACCGTGCCGTTGCTCATATTTGTAACTCACAGCAGGAGCTGCGGAATAAGCGGAGATCTGGCGAAGGACGAGGTGACGCGCGTCGGGAATGGTTCCAGTCGATGTGATCGCCGTCGCACGCTACCTCTTCATTTACCCACGGATTAGTTATGAACCTTAATAATTGTTATTTGGTGCCAAGTTTGAGCATGAATATTGTATCCGGATCTCGCTTAATGCGAGATGGCTACTCATTTAAATCCGAGAATAATGGTTGTTCTATTTATATGAGAGATATGTTTTATGGTCATGCTCCGATGGTCAATGGTTTATTCTTAATGAATCTCGGCGTAGTATTACACATGTTCATAGCGTGAATACCAAAAGATGTAAAGTTGATAACGATAGTCCCACATACTTGTGGCATCGCCGCCTTGGTCACATTGGTGTCAAGCGCATGAAGAAGCTCCATGCTGATGGACTTTTGGAGTCTCTTGATTATGAATCATTTGACACATGCTAACCATGCCTCATGGGCAAGATGACCAAGACTCCATTCTCTGGAACAATGGAGCGAGCAACCAACTTGTTGGAAATCATACATACCGATGTGTGCGGTCCAATGAGCGTTGAGGCTCGTGGAGGATATCGTTATGTTCTCACTCTCACAGATGACTTGAGTAGATATGGGTATGTCTACTTGATGAAACACAAGTCTGAGACCTTTGAAAAGTTCAAAGAATTTCAGAATGAAGTAGAGAATCAACGTGACCGAAAGATAAAATTCTTACGATCAGATCGTGGAGGAGAATATTTAAGTCACGAATTTGGTACACACTTAAGAAAATGTGGAATCGTTTCACAACTAACGCCGCCTGGAACACCTCAGCGTAATGGTGTGTCCGAACGTCGTAATCGCACTCTATTGGATATGGTGCGGTCTATGATGTCTCTTACCGATTTACCGCTATCATTTTGGGGATACGCTCTAGAGACAGCTACATTCACTTTAAATAGGGCACCGTCTAAATCCGTTGAGACGACACCGTATGAATTATGGTTTGGGAAGAAACCTAAGCTGTCGTTTCTAAAAGTTTGGGGATGCGATGCTTATGTCAAGAAACTTCAACCTGAAAAGCTCGAACCCAAGTCCGAAAAATGCGTCTTCATAGGATACCCTAAAGAAACCTTTGGGTATACCTTCTACCTTAGATCCGAAGGCAAGATCTTTGTTGCCAGGAACGGAATCTTTCTGGAAAAAGAGTTTCTCTCGAAAGAAGTAAGTGGGAGGAAAGTAGAACTCGATGAAGTACTACCTCTTGAACAGGATAGTAGTGCAGCTCAGAAAATGTTCTGTGATGCCTACACCAATCAAGAGGAAATTCATGATGATGATCAAGGTACTTCGGATCAAGTTGCTACTGAACTTCGTAGGTCCACTAGGACACGTTCCGCACCAGAGTGGTACGGCAACCCTGTCCTGGAAATCATGTTGTTAGACAACAATGAACCTTCGAACTATGAAGAAGCAATGGCGGGCCCAGATTCCAACAAATGGCTAGAAGCCATGAAGTCCGAGATAGAATCCATGTATGAAAACAAAGTGTGGACTTTGACTGACTTGCCCGATGATCGGCGAGCGATAGAAAACAAATGGATCTTTAAGAAGAAGACGGACGCGGATGGTAATGTCACCATCTATAAAGCTCGACTTGTCGCTAAGGGTTATCGGCAAGTTCAAGGGATTGACTATGATGAGACTTTCTCTCCCGTAGCGAAGCTTAAGTCCGTCCGAATCATGTTAGCAATTGCCGCATACTATGATTATGAGATATGGCAGATGGACGTCAAAACAGCGTTCCTTAACGGCTATCTTAAGGAAGAGCTGTATATGATACAGCCAGAGGGTTTTGTCGATCCTAACAACGCTAACAAAGTATGCAAGCTCCAGCGATCCATTTATGGGCTGGTGCAAGCATCTCGGAGTTGGAACATTCGCTTTGATGAGATGATCAAAGCGTTTAGTTTATGCAGTCTTATGGAGAAGCCTGCGTTTACAAGAAAGTGAGTGGGAGCTCAGAGCATTTCTCATATTATATGTAGATGACATACTTCTGATGGGAAATGATATAGATTTCTTGGACAGCATTAAGGCCTACTTGAATAAGTGTTTTTCAATGAAGGACCTTGGAGAAGCTGCTTATATATTAGGCATCAAGATCTATAGAGATAGATCGAGACGCCTCATAGGTCTTTCACAAAGCACATACCTTGATAAGATTTTGAATAAGTTCAAAATGGATCAGTCTAAGAAGGGGTTCTTGCCTGTATTGCAAGGTGTGAGATTGAGCTCAGCTCAATGCCCGACCACGGCAAAAGATAAAGAAGAGATGAGTGTCATCCCTATGCCTCAGCCATAGGATCTATTATGTATGCCATGCTGTGTACCGGACTGATGTAAACCTTGCCGTAAGTTTGGTAGGAAGGTACCAAAGTAATCCCGCAAGGAACACCGGACAGCGGTCAAGAATATCCTGAAGTACCGAAAAGGACAAAGGACATGTTTCGTTTATGGAGGTGACGAAGAGCTCGTCAGAACGGGTTACGCCGACGCTTAGCTTCGACACAGATCGATGACTCTAAGTCACAAACCGGATCGTGTATATGTTGAATGGTGGAGCGAGAAGCTGGTGCAGCTGCAAGCGAAGCGCCGTGGCGGGATCTACATGTGAAGCGGAGTACATGGCAGCCTCGGAGGCAGCGATGAAGCAATTTGGGTGAAGGAGTTCATCACCGACCTAGGAGTCATACCCAATGCGTCGGGGCCGATCAAACTCTTCCGTGACAACACTGGAGCTATTGCCCTTGCCAAGGAGCCCAGGTTTCACAAGAAGACCAGCACATCAGCGTTGCGCTCAACTCCATCCGTGAAAATGTTCAGAATGGAGACATAGAAATTTGTAAAGTGCATACGGATCTGAATGTCGCAGATCCGCTGACTAAACCTCTTCGCGGGCAAAACATGATCAACACCGAACTCTATGGGTGTTCGATTCATCACAATGTAAACTAGATTATTGACTCTAGTGCAAGTGGGAGACTGTTGGAAATATGCCCTAGAGGCAATAATAAAAGCATTATTATTATATTTCCTTGTTCATGATAATTGTCTTTATTCATGCTATAACCGTATTATCCGGAAATCGTAATACACGTGTGAATACATAGACTACAATACGTCCCTAGTAAGCCTCTAGTTGACTAGCTCGTTGGTCAACAGATAGTCATGGTTTCGACTATGGACATCGATGTCATTGATAACGGATCACGTCATTAGGAGAATGACGTGATGGACAAGACCCAATCCTAAGCATAGCACAAAGATCGTGTAGTTCGTTTTGCTAGAGCTTTTCCAATGTCAAGTATCTCTTCCTTAGACCATGAGATCGTGCAATTCCGGATACCGTAGGAGTGCTTTTGGTGTATCAAACGTCACAACGAATCGGGTGACTATAAAGGTGCACTACAGGTATCTCCGAAAGTGACCATTGGGTTGACACGGATCGAGGCGGGATTTGTCACTCCGTATGACGGAGAGGTATCACTGGGCCCACTCGGTAATGCATCATCATAATGAGCTCAAAGTGACCAAGTGTCTGGTCACGGGATCATGCATTGCGGTACGAGTAAAGTGACTTGCCGTAACGAGACTAACGAGGTATTGGGATACCGACGATCGAGTCTCGGGCAAGTAACACACCGTCGACAAAGGGAATAGAATACGGGTTGCTTGAACCCTTGACATCGTGGTTCATCCGATGACAACATCGAGGAGCATGTGGGAGCCAACATGGGTATCCAGATCCGCTGTTGGTTATTGACTTGAGGTAGTCTCGGTCATGTTCAGATGTCTCCGAACCCGTAGGGTCTACACTTAAGGTTCGGTGACGCTAGGGTTAATAGGAAGACAAGTATGTGATTACCGAATGTTGTTCGAGTCCGGATGAGATCCGGACGTCACGAGGAGTTCGGAATGGTCCGGAGGTAAAGATTTATATATGGAAAGTGGTTAAACGGACTCAGGGAAGTTTTGGTGGTATACTGGTAAAGTACAGGGGCCACGGGAGGTTCCGGAGGTCCACCGGGAGGGGCCACCTCTCCGGGGGCCACATGGGCTAAGTGGGAGGGAACCAGCCCCTGGTGGGCTGGGTGCGCCTCCCACCAAGGCCCATGCGCCTAGGGTTTGGGAGGAGGAAACCCTAAAGGGGCGCCTCAGCTTGGGGGCAAGCCACCCTCCTCCCTCCTCCTTGGCCGCCGCCCCTAGGGTTTGCCCTAGAGGGCCGGCCCCCTGACCCTCTCCTCCTATAAATAGAGGGTGGGGGAGGCTGCCAACACAGTTGTAGGCGCAGCCCTCCCTCCCAATACCTCTCTTTCTCACGCAAGCTTGGCGAAGCCTGCGGAGAACTATCAGACCAGCTGCACCACGCCGTCGTGCTGCCATTGGGATTGTCTTCTTCAACCTCTCCTTCTCTCTTGCTGGATCAAGACGGAGGAGACGCCATCGTCTCCCGACGTGTGTTGAACACGGAGGTGCTGTCCTTTCAAGATTTTGGTCATCGGTGATCGGAATCACGTTGGGAACGTCTTCGTCATCACCACTCTCAAGAACGCTTCCGTATTCGATCTACAAGTGGTATGTAGATGCAAACTCTCTCTCGTTACTCGTTGCATGGTAGAACTCATAGATGGATCTTGGTGAGACCGTAGGAAAAATTTTAATTTTCTGCAACGTTCCCCAACAAGATCATATGTTCAGATCCATTATGCATATTAATACCCCTCTGATTATGAACATGAATATGATTTGTGAGTAGTTACATTTGTTCCTGAGGACATGGGAGAAGTCTTGCTATAAGTAGTCATGTGAATTTGGTATTCGTTCGATATTTTGATGAGATGTATGTTGTCTCTCCTCTAGTGGTGTTATGTGAACATCGACTACATGACACTTCACCATTGTTTGGGCCTAGAGAAGGCATTGGGAAGTAATAAGTAGATGATGGGTTGCTAGAGTGACAGAAGCTTAAACCGTAGTTTATGCGTTGCTTCGTAAGGGGCTGATTTGGATCCATATGTTTCATGCTATGGTTAGGTTTACCTTAATACTTCTTTTGTAGTTGCGGATGCTTGCAATAGGGGTTAATCGTAAGTGGGATGCTTGTCCAAGAAAGGACAGCACCCAAGCACTGGTCCACCCACATACCAAATTATCAAAGTAACGAACGCGAATCATATGAGCGTGATGAAAACTAGCTTGACGATAACTCCCATGTGTCCTCGGGAGCGCTTTTGTGACGCCCGGGTAATTAGGCTACAGTAATCCCATGTTAATGATGCCACGTCACCACATTTACTGTTGTTAATCTCGTGTTAGTTCAAAATCGATTCGAAATTCAAACTTAAAATAAAGTCAAACGGTAAAGATTTTCAAATATTAAAACTAAATTGTTGGAGTGTTGCCAAATAATGCATAGGTAATTATTGTGGAGAAACTACACTTTTATAAAATGTTTAAAGGCTCTAAAGTAATTAAAACAGTAGCTATGACAATTAATTAAATGCTTTTTTTAATAATAATAATGCAAACTATTTTAATTAGGTGTCAAACTTTTGGGGCAGTAGAATAAATTATAACATTAATTTAGGAGTTGTATTTATATTTTATAAACAGAAATTAAAAGAATAAAACAGAAAGGAAAGAGAATAAAAAGAAAAGAAAACCAGAAAACAAAATAAAAGAAACCCCCCGGCTAACGGGGCCAGACGGCCCACGGTCAGCCCATCGCCCAGCCGCCCCCACCGACCTACTAACCCCTGGGGACACCGAACCCTAGCCCACTACCCACTCCTCCCCCCACGTTTCCCTCTCTCCCTCGTCTCCTCCCGACCCGATCTGGATCGGGCGGCGCGCCTTCCCAGCAGATGTCGTCGCCGATCACCCTCCTCGCCGCCCCGTCGTCGACCCCTCCACCGACCCCCCTCAAGCATCGTTGCCGCCACAGCCGCAGACGCCGCACCGAGGACCACCTCGTGGCGATCCTCTCCTGCCGCCCATCGACCCCGGACGCCACGACGCCGCTGCCCACGTCGCCTTCCTCTTCTCTCGGGATCTCCTCCTCAAGGCCAAGGCCCCCGTCTTCCTCCCCGAGCACTGCTGCCTAGACCCCACGGCCCCATGGTGAGGCTCCGTCATCTCCTCCTCCTCCTTTCTCCGCCACTTCGCCATGGCCTCGCCACTGGGCGCCTGACCTTGGCCGGCCGCCCTGACCGCGCCCGCGCCCCCTGCCTGTGCCCTTGTGGCCTGCCGCCCGTAGTCACCCGTTGGCCTTGTCGTGCTCCCACTTGGCCCCAGGCGACGCCCGCGCCCGCTCCGACTTCCCGCCACCTCGTCGGCCACCACTCGCCCTACCTCACACCGCAGCTGGCCACCGTAGCCAGCCACTACCTCCCCTCGCGCCGTCGCTTGCCCCATGGCCGGCCCCCGCCACCGCAGTCGTTCCTCCGCCGCCTCCCTTGGCTTTGTTGTCGGCGCCGGCGGCGCCACGCGTGCTCAAAGTGCCCTCGGGTTGCGCCAGACCTCGCGCAAGACGGGCGCCTGCCGCCTGCCATTGCACCCGCAAGACGCCGCACCAAGACGCCAGAATCGCTAAGGCCCCTATGGGCCTATGACAAACGGGGCCCACGCCCAGAATGAAAATAATAATATTAAAAGATTTAATAAAAAAAGATAAGTAAATAATTAAAATATTAATTAATTAATTAATTATTTAACTTAATTAATCCTGATAGGTTAACCTAATCACTAAGTTTAGTTAATTAATCTATTAGGTTAGTTAACAGTCAATGACATCTCGGACCCACACGTCAGTTTGACCCAGTCAACGCCTTGTTGACTGCTGACGTCATGCTGACGTCATCATGCACTGTTTTGGATAATGTTGAATTTAAATAAATAATTAAAATTAGAAAATGATTAAAACTTTAGAAAATCATATAAAATAATCCGTAATTCGGATGAAAATACTTTCTACATGAAAGTTGCTCAGAACGACGAGACGAATCTGGATACGCAGCCCGTTCATCCGCCACACCTCCCTAACCTATCGGACTCGCAACTTTCCCCCTCCGGTTCATCTGTCCGGAAACGCGAAACACCGGGGATACATTCCCGGATGTTTCCCCCTTCACCGGTATCACCTCATACCGCGTTAGAACACGTCTAGCTCTGCTTGTTGTACTGTTATGCACTTTCTTGCTATGTGTTTACTGTTTCTCCCCCCTCTTCTCTCCGGTAGACCCCGTGACGATGTTGATGCCCTCGTGGTCGATTACGCCACCGACGACCCTCCTTCTTGTCTCGAGCAACTGTGCAAGCCCCCTTGATCACCAGATATCGCCTATTCTTCTCTTTCGCTTGCATTAGAGTAGTGTAGCATGTTCTTGCTTTCGATTAATCCTATCTCGCTGCATAGCTTTGTCCTTGCTACTCTGTTGTTACCTTTACCGCTATCCTCATTGCTTAGTATAGGATGCTAGTGTTCCATCGCTGACCCTACACTCTTGTCCGTCGCCATGCTATACTCATCGGGCTGTGATCACTTGGGAGGTGATCACGGGCATATACTATATACTTTACATCTGTTACATTGCTCGTGATACTGTTAGGAGATGGGGCTGAAAGGACAGTGGCTCCATCCCGGTAGAGGTGGGCCTGGGTTCCCGACGGCCCCGATCGTTACTTTTGTGGCGAGCGACGACAGCAGGTTGAGACCACCTAGGAGAGAGGTGGGCCTGGCCCTGGTTGGCGTTCGCGGATACTTAACACGCTTAACGAGATCTTGGTATTTGATCTGAGTCTCGCCATTTGGTCTATACGCACTAATCAACTACGCGGGAACAGTTATGGGCACTCGACGTCGTGGTATCAGCCGAAACACTTCGTGACGCCACGATCGAGCGGCCGCCGGATTGGACTGAACGCCGCTAGGCTAGGTCTGCTTCCGCCGCCCTACGCAACGCAGGTGTGCATGGGAGATGGGCCTGCACCCACTGTGCGCTTAGGTTTAGACCGGCGGTCTTGACCTCTCTCACAGCCTAGGTGGGGCTGCGACGTGTTGATCTTCCGCGGCGGGCATGACCCGTAAAAGTGTGTCCGCCAAATGGGATCAAGCATGTTGGGTTATGTGGTGCACCTCGCAGGAAGTTAATCTATTCGAATAGCCGTGATCTTTGGTAACAGGACGACTTGGAGTTGTACCTTGACCTTATGACAACTAGAACTGGATACTTAGTAAACACACCTTCCAAGTGCCGATACAACCCGGTGGTCGCTCTCTAACAGGGCATTGAGGAGGGGATCGCTGGGTAGGATTATGCTATGCGATGCTACTTGGAGGACTTCAGTCTACTCTCTTCTACATCTTTGCAAGAAGACGGAGGCTGCTGAAGCGTAGTCTTGACGTGATTAGTTATCCCCTCTTATTCTCGCATTCTGCATTCGGTCCACCGGTATGGCCCTTTACACATATATCCATGCATATGTAGTGTAGCTCCTTGCTTGTAGTACTTTGGATGAGTACTCACGGTTGCCTTGTTCCCCTTTTTCCCTATCTCTATCCGATTGCTGCGGCAGACGACGGAGCTCAGAGCGACGCCACCGTTGATGATTTACTACTACACCGGAGGTGCCTACTACTACGTGCAGCTCACCGACGACGACAAGGAGTAGTTTAGGAGGATCCAGCAGGAGGCCCGCGCCTCTTTCAATCAGTATCCCGCTTTGTGCTAGCCATCTTATGGCAACTTGTTTAACTTATGTCTCAGATCAGATATTGTTGCTTCCACGACTCTTGTGTTTTTGAGCTTTTGTATTCGAGCCCTCGAGGCCCCGGCTTATAATATAAAGCTTGTATTATTTTAATTTGTGTCTAGAGTTGTGTTGTGCTATCTTCCGTGAGTCCTTGATCTTGATCGCATACATTTGCGTGCATGATTAGTGTACGATTGAATCGGGCGTCACAAGTTGGTATCGAGCCATTGCTGAGGAATCCCCTTTCCAACTCCTTGGCCGAAGTCGAATCTAGACATTGCAAAACTTTTACTAACATGGTTGTGTGTCTTACGGGCACACGTTGCCATTGGGTGGTAGTAGGATCTTTTATTCCTCATCCTATACTCTAGGACTCTGATCTCTCTTCTATTCGGGTTAAATGAATTTTACTAAATCTAACATTAGGATCTCGTTATCACTTTCACCGGAGAGCCTCTTATTACTCGATGATCGCTCGCGCACGTGAAGACCTCAAGATACTCTCCGCTGTTAACCCGAGAACTTGTGTTTATCGCGTTTGCAATTCCCTTCCACCGTCAACCCTTATGGATAACTACTTGCAGTTGTTATTCTTACATTCATCCCCAGTTTGTCTTGTTATTACAAGATACCCGGAAACACTCGTCGTTGTTTCGATAATCCTTTGAGCTTACTGCCTTGCTGTTCTTTGTCACCTGAATACCCAAACGGATAATTCCTCGCACTTGCCGAGTATCCCCTCATCCCTAGCCGTTCATGTGTTTCACAAAAATACATTCAAATACTACCCGATCTTCCGAAAATCTTGAGTAGCCTATTGCTCTTGAAATTCTTACTTGCTTGCATTATGGTTAATCCCATCAGTCTATAATCTTATTGGCATCTCTTGTCATTATCATTTTGAGCCCATTGATTCGATTTGTTGCGCATGCTCGCAATCCTCAATCAGATCCTAGAATCCATCCTTCCGGCTCAGACGTCATTTTTCACGTTAGCTGATTCTCGCCAATTAGATTGTCGTCGATTGTGCCCCTAAGCATATTGAACTTATCCATCCTTGATCAGAGTGTCTGCTTCTGATCCTTCGCTTTGTAAATCATAATTCCTTTACAATTGAGCTCTAAGTTACTCAGTTGTTTCTATAATCCAATGTCTTTGCATTGATTCTTCCTCTGGTTGTGAGACGATACTCACATCAGATCCTTTATGGACCATCAGAACCTTGTTGGATTTTATCCGACAACGCCCTTCATATTCAATCACTTTGGAAGTTCTTTCCCTAATACATAATGCCTATAGTAAATCGTATTCCTTGATTTGGTCAACCATGCCCTTCCTTCGAGCTGGCGAAAATTACTCTCGAAGCTTGTGGTATATGTTCCTAAGATGCCCCGATGGGTTGGACCTATGCCTTCCTTAATCTGTGGGAACCCGAGAGTTTTCATGAGTCATACTCATCTGGTATTTCACCAGGTAAAACTTTCAACACTAATGCCTTTATCAAAGCGAGGAGTGAATGGAAGGTTATACATTGAAGAAGTGGGAGTCGACTTTGAACTTTGTGTTCATGCCCATGGACACGATGTAGATCCTATCCTGGAAGCTTCTTGTAATAATAGCTATTTCCTTGATATAATATCCTTTGGTTTCATTGAATTGATCCTTTGCAATCATGGTTCCGACCATATGTTCTTCTTTGATCCAATTCTCGGGCAAGTTTAAGCACTTGTCTTCTGTGGATCAATACCCCAGTCCAACCCTTACTTTGATCTACCGTCGAGTATTACCCCCCTGGTATCTCAAGATTATCACGAAACTGCATAACTTCTTATGAGTTCTCCATCAAGTGCTACATTCTCATGTATCCCAATTTTTCACGGCCTCTGAGTTATTAAACACTCAAAGACACCGATAACTGACTCGAGTCCGCATCGCGATTAAGAAACTCTTGGTAACCTTCATTACTTACGAGTTTGAAATCAATCACGTCATTCCTAGCCTGCTTGGTTATATCCTTGTCGAGCCGACTTTAATTGTGGTACCTGGTCCTTATCCTAGGAGCACAACTTTCGACGATTGAGCTAAGCTTACGCCGATTTCCTTGCCTTATCGCTCCATCTTGAACAACAAGCTTGGTTTCGAGTTTGTGTCGCACTTTGGTTCCAATAACCTTTCGCTTCACCATTCATTTGACTTGATGTCATCGCCGATCGATTACATCTTGAAATCTCTCGACAAAGTGTGTCGTGATCATCATCAACCTTATGAGCTCTTCCAGGATATCAAATGAGTTCATGATGAGAAATACCATCCTTGCCCTCGATGATCTGCGTTATCATCGACCACTTTATTGCCTTCCCACCAACACAAGCTTGTTCGTGTTTGGTGTTATACCTTGAGTTCCTTACTATCCAGTAATTGTTCTTCTTTACCTTGGAACATTAACATCTCTTATGTCCTCAATGTTGTGAGAAATTCACCACCCTTAAGAATTCTTGATACCAGTGATACTTATTAACATCACCATTCTTTTCTTGGTCCCCGTGTTGTTTCTAACCGGAATACCGACAAATGGTCTGTGATGTGTAAATACTAAACTTCGAGCAACCCTCTAGCTTTGAAGTTATTGGTCTATAGTTTCATTCTACGACTATGGCTTATTGAATCACCATTCTGACATTGGTCGTGCAACCCAACCCATATTTCGGGTGCACCTTTCAACCAGTGATTAATTGTGTATGTTTCCCTCGAGCATACACCATTATATCATTTGATCTGTTAAATGTTATCTCCTTGTTCACATAATTGTGGGGATCCATCTTTTGGAAATCTCGATGAATTGTCGCTGAGACCATCAGCCACCTCCTCATCCTCTCTTTGATTTAATGATGAACTCTTGTTTCGGAACTCACTTCCATAGTTCATTTCTTGAGAATATTGCAATGTCATTTCGTCGATTTGTGTTGCACCTTTTCTTCTCGGACATCCTGAGTCTGAGGTATCATGACACCAATCAGATCTGAGTCTCGGTCAGATATGATGGTTGGGACATATTTCCAAGAGTTATAACATTGGTCCTTATATATCGGTGAGGTGATGTCATGCCTAGCACACCTGGCCGGAGGCCCTATTGTTATAGTTTCCTTTTAACAAGGTTAACCATTCTTCCTGGAGGAATTGTAAGACTTACTCTACAAGTTGTTCCTGATGGATCCTTCCTGTTTCCAAAGTCTGATCTTCACCTGATGACCATGTCAATGCTATTTCGAAGCATGTCTATGGTATTCCAATTTTCAACAAGAACATTTGAAGCCAATGCTAAATGTTTCCTGCTAAATTATCCAAACACCGTTGTATGGGTAATGTCATGTAATTTCTCTCCCCTTACCTAAAGAGTTCTCTACGTTATACCCTGTCATGAATGTCATGCTTTGTTTGTCCTTGGGAAGGACACATACCTGAAATATGTGTTTAAACACATTTTCCTTTCCATTGTCTGTTTAACCTGGTAATCACCTTTCCTTTCCTTTGGTTTGCTTAACCCTTCTAGTGATCTATATGATCTAAGCAGTAATAATTCACTGCTTATGTAAAACACCTCGGTGTATAACTCTGTCAGTGAGACCCTGTTTCTACTGTTGATGACATTCCGGTAACCGCCGATGGACGAGAACTTTTCCTATTGGTCCGCCTCGTTCAACGAGCAGGAAAATGGTTCTCTTCGTCCCTCGACCTTGGTACCGATGTTGTTGTCGACATAACTGGCAGACTAACCTCTGACATGCCTTGCTTACATGACCGTGCAAGATGTCAACGCCCTTCCTTCTTTTAACCCACATGGTGGGCCCGTAACCCACAGGTCCCAGGATCGAAACCTGACTCTCCTGTACAACCTGTTGTCAAAGTTATTCCTCGTGCTTGACTTTGTATGTAATTCACGGGCCACTTGCCTGTTGATCTATTCTGGTATCGGACGCAATACTTATTCCGCTGCTCAACCCTTTTGCACTCGCTTCGTGCAATGAACGATTGCCTATCCGCTTGAAACTTCTTATCGCACCGTCTTACTTTGCTCTCGATGTGTGTCATTTGTTCAACTCGAGAGATACTCATAAGTTCATTCTTGGGATACCCCCAGATGAATTTCCCTTATAACATCCTATCATTGTAGAGCTGCCCCTTACCTATTCGTAAGTACGATGGAGTTCCCCGAAGAAAGGATGACAACTTCATCATGATGCTTTGAAATAAAGAATTGAAGACATCAACGACAGGGATTAACTTCTTCGAGAAGGCCCGTTAGAATATCGTAACAAGAACTTTCCCCCTTACTCCCCTCTTAAATCTCGGGATGAGATTTCTTGTAGTGGAGGAGAATTGTGACGCCCGGGTAATTAGGCTACAGTAATCCCACGTTAATGATGCCACGTCACCACGGTTACTGTTGTTAATCTCGTGTTAGTTCAAAATCGATTCGAAATTCAAAGTTAAAATAAAGTCAAACTGTAAAGATTTTCAAATATTAAAACTAAATTGTTGGGGTGTTGCCAAATAATGCATAGGTAATTATTGTGGAGAAACCACACTTTTATAAAATGTTTAAAGGCTCTAAAGTAATTAAAACAGCAGCTATGACAATTAATTAAATGATTTTTTTAATAATAATAATGCAAACTATTTTAATTAGGTGTCAAACTTTTTGGGGCAATAGAATAAATTATAACATTAATTTAGGAGTTGTATTTATATTTTATAAACATAAATTAAAAGAATAAAATAGAAAGGAAAGAGAAAGAGAATAAAAAGAAAAGAAAACCAGAAAACAAAATAAAAGAAACCCCCCGGCCAACCGGGCCAGACGGCCCGCCGGTCAGCCCACTGGCCCAGGCCGGCCCCCCCACCTGACCTACTAACCCCTGTGGACACCGAACCCTAGCCCACTACCCACTCCTCCCCCCACGTTTCCCTCTCTCCCTCGTCTCCTCCCGATCCCAATCTGGATCGGGCGCCGGCGCCCTTCCCCCGCGCTTGTCGCCGTTGACCGCCTCACCTCGCCGCCCTCGTCGTCGACCCCTCCACTGACGGACCCCCCCTCAAGCATCGTCGTCGCCCTGGCTTTGCAGGACGCCGCACCCGAGGACCACCTCATCGGCGCCTCCTCTCCCGCGTCGCCCATGGACCCCGACGCTCACGACGCCGCGGCCACCGTCGCCTTCCTCTTCCTCGCGGGATCTCCTCCTCGCCGGCGTCGCGCCCCCGTCTTCCTCCCCGAGCACTGCTACCTAGACCCCACGGCCCCATGGTGAGGCTCCGTCATCTCCTCCTCCTCCCCTGTTCCGGCCACTTCGTCCATGGCCTCACTCACGGCTGCAGCCTGCTGCGCGCCGCCTCGACCGCGCGCGCCCGCCAGGCCCGTGTGTGGCTGCCGCCCGTAGTCACCCGTCGGCCTCGTCGTGCTCCCACTTGGCCCCTGGCGACGCCCGCGCCCGCTCCGACTGCCCGCCACCTCGCCGGCCACCACTCGCCCTACCTCACATCGCAGCTGGCCACCGCAGCCAGCCACTACCTCCCCTCGCGTCCTCGCTTGCCCCGTGGCCGGCCCCCGCCACCGTAGTCATTCCTCCGCCCCCCTTGGCTCGGCACTGGCCGGGCAGGCGCCCAGTGCCCTCGGGTTGCGCCCGCACCTTCGCAGACACCCGCGCCTGTCGCCTCACAGACTGGCGGGCAAGACGCTCAGCACCAAGACGCTCAGAATCGCTAAGACCCCTATGGGCCTCGACAAACGGGCCCACGCCCAAAACAATAATAATAATAATAATAAGATTTAATAAAAAAGATAAGTAAATAATTAAAATATTAATTAATTAATTAATTAATTAATTAACTTAATTAATCCTGATAGGTTAACCTAATCACTAAGTTTAGTTAATTAATCTATTAGGTTAGTTAACAAATCAATGACATTTGGGACCCACACGCCGGTTTGACCCAAATAACGCATTGTTGATCGCCGACGCCATGCCGACGCTATCATGCATTATTTTGGATAATGTTGAATTTAAATAAATAATTAAAATCAGAAAATGATTAAAACTTTAGAAAATCATATAAAATAATCCGTAATTCGGATGAAAATACTTTCTACATGAAAGTTGCTCAGAACGACGAGATGAATCCGGATAAGCAGTCCGTTCATCCGCCACACCTCCCTAACATATCGGACTCGCAACTTTCCCCCTCCGGTTCATCTGTCCGGAAACGCGAAACACCGGGGATACATTCCCGGATGTTTCCCCCCTTCACCGGTATCACCTCATACCGCGTTAGAACACGTCTAGCTCTGCTTGTTGTACTGTTATGCACTTGCTTGCTATGTATTTACTATTTCTCCCCGCCTTCTCTCCTAGAGACCCGTGGTGATCTATGATGATGCCCTGTGGTTTCGACTCACGCCACCGACGACCCCTCCTTCTTGTCTCGAGCAACCCGGCAAGCCCCCTTGATCACCAGATATCGCCTATTCTTCTCTTTATTGCTTGCATTAGAGTAGTGTAGCATGTTCGCTTTCGATTAATCCTATTCTGCTGCATAGCATGTCCTTGCTACTCACTGTTGTTACCTTTACCGCTATCCCATCGCTTAGTATAGGATGCTAGTGTTCCATCAGTGACCCTACACTCTTGTCCGTCTGCCATGCTATACTACTGGGTTGTGATCACTTCAGGAGGTGATCACGGGCATATACTATATACTTTACACTATTACATTGCCTGTGATATTGTTCGGAGATGGGGGCTGAAAGGACAGGTGGCTCCATCCCGGTAGAGGTGGGCCTGGGTTCACTACGGCCCCCGACTGTTACTTTGTGGCGGAGCGGCAGGGCAGGTTGAGACCACCTAGGAGAGAGGTGGGCCTGGCCCTGGTCGGCGTTCGCAGATACTTAACACGCTTAACGAGATCTTGGTATTTGATCTGAGTCTGGCCATTTGGTCTATACGCACTAATCAACTACGCGGGAACAGTTATGGGCACTCGACGTCGTGGTATCAGCCGAAGCACTTCGTGACGTCAGCGACTGAGCGACGCGCGCCGAATTGGACTGGAACGCCTGCTAGGCTAGGTCTGCTTCCGGCCGCCCTCGCAATGTGCAGGTGTGCTATGGGCGATGGGCCCAGACCCCTGTGTGCTTAGGTTTAGACCGGCGTGCTGACCTCTCTGTTGTACCTAGGTGGGGCTGCGACGTGCTGATCTTCCGCGGCCGGGCATGACCCAGAAAAGTGTGTCCGACCAAATGGGATCAAGCGTGTTGGGTTATGTGGTGCACCCCTGCAGGGAAGTTAATCTATTCGAATAGCCATGATCTTCGGTAACAGGACGACTTGGAGTTGTACCTTGACCTTATGACAACTAGAACTGGATACTTAATAAAACACACCCTTCCAAGTGCCAGATAAAACCTGGTGGTCGCTCTCTAATAGGGCATTGAGGAGGGGATCGCCGGGTAGGATTATGCTACGCGATGCTACTTGGAGGACTTCAGTCTACTCTCTTCTACATGTTTGAAGACGGAGGCTGCGAGCGTAGTCTTCGATGTGATTAGTTATCCCCTCTTATTCTCGCTTTCATAGATTCAGTCCATCGATATGACACTTTACACATATATCCATGCATATGTAGTGTAGCTCCTTGCTTGCGAGTACTTTGGATGAGTACTCACGGTTGCCTTGTTCCCCCTTTTTCCCCTATCTCTATCTGATTGCTGCGGCTAGATGACGGAGCCCAGGAGCCAGACGCCACCGTCGATGACGACTACTACACCGGAGGTGCCTACTACTACGTGCAGCAGCCCGGCGATTTATTTACTCAGAGTAGTTTAGGAGGATCCCAGGCAGGAGGCCTGCGCCTCTTTTGATCTGTATCCCAGTTTGTGCTAGCCATCTTATGGCAACTTGTTTAACTTATGTCTGTACTCAGATATTGTTGCTTCCGCTGACTCTTGTGTTTTCGAGCTTTTGTATTCGAGCCCTCGAGGCCCCTGGCTTATAATATAAAGCTTGTATTATTTTAATTTGTGTCTAGAGTTGTGTTGTGATATCTTCCCGTGAGTCCTTGATCTTGATCGTACACATTTGCGTGCACGATTAGTGTACGATTGAATCGGGGGCGTCACAGCTTTCCTCTATATAGGAGTTTATCCAGGCTTGTCCTTTGCTACAAAAAGGATTGATCCATCTTGCTGCACCTTATTTACTTTCATTACTTGTTACCCGTTACAAATTACCTTATCACCAAACTATCTGTTACCGATAATTTCAGTGCTTGCAGAGAATACCTTACTGAAAACCGCTTATCATTTCCTTCTGCTCCTCGTTGGGTTTGACACTCTTACTTATCGAAAGGACTATGATAGATCCCCTATACTTGTGGGTCATCAAGACTCTTTTCTAGCGCCGTTTCCGGGGAGTGAAGCGCCTTTGGTAGGTGGAATTTGGTAAGGAAAAATTTATATAGTATGCTGAAATTTACTGTCACTTGTTACTATGGAAAGTAATTCTCTGAGGGCTTGTTCGGGTATCTTCACCCCGACCAAGAGAGCAAAGAGTTGCTCCACAACCTCATCGAACCTACTGAAAATGTTTACTTTGAAATTCCTTCGGGTATGATAGAGAAACTGCTAGCTAATCCTTTTACAGGAGATGGAACATTACATCCCGATTTGCACCTAATCTATGTGGATGAAGTTTGTGGATTATTTAAGCTTGCAGGTATGCCCGAGAATGTTATCAAGAAGAAGGTCTTCCCTTTATCTTTGAAGGGAGACCCCTTGACATGGTTTAGGCTATGTGATGATATTGAAGGAAATATGCCCTAGAGGCAATAATAAAGTTTATTATTCATGCTAGAATTGTATTAACCAGAAACATAATACTTGTGTGAATAATAGACAAACAAAGTGTCACTAGTATGCCTCTACTTGACTAGCTCGTTGATCAAAGATGGTTATGTTTCCTAGCCATAGACATGAGTTGTCATTTGATTAATAGGATCACATCATTAGGAGAATGATGTGATTAACTTGACCCATTCTGTTAGCTTAGCACTTGATCGTTTAGTATTATGCTATTGCTTTATTCATAACTTATACATGTTCCTATGACTATGAGATTATGAAACTCCCGTTTACCGAAGGAACACTTTGTGTGCTACCAAACGTCACAATGTAACTGGGTGATTATAAAGGAGCTCTACAGGTGTCTCCGAAGGTACTTGTTGGGTTGGCGTATTTCAAGATTAGGATTTGTCACTCCGATTGTCGGAGAGGTATCTCTGGGCCCACTCAGTAATGCACATCACTATAAGCCTTGCAAGCATTGTAACTAATGAGATAGTTGCAGGATGATGTATTACGGAATGAGTAAAGAGACTTGCCGGTAACGAGATTGAACTAGGTATTGAGATACCGACGATCGAATCTCGGGCAAGTAACATACCGATGACAAAGGGAACAAACGTATGTTGTTATGCGGTTTGACCGATAAAGATCTTCGTAGAATATGTAGGAGCCAATATGAGCATCCAGGTTCCGCTATTGGTTATTGACCGGAGACGTGTCTCATTCATGTCTACATAGTTCTCGAACCTGTCGGGTCCGCACGCTTAAAGTTCGGTGACGATCGGTATTATGAGTTTTTGTGTTTTGATGTACCGAAGGTAGTTCGGAGTCCCGAATATGATCACAGACATGACGAGGAGTCACGAAATGGTCGAGACGTAAAGATCGATATATTGGACGACTATATTCGGACACCGAAAGTGTTCCGGGTGATTTCGGAGAAAACCCGAGTGCCGGAGGGCTTACCGGAACCCCCCGGGGAAGTATTGCGCCTTAGTGGGCCTGAGGGGAGAGAGAGGGCAGCAGCCCAGGAGGTGGCGCGCCCCCTCCCATGAGGAGTCCGAATTGGACTAGGGGAGGGGGGCGCGGCCCCTCTTTCCCTCTCCCTCTCCCTCTCTTTCCTTCCCCCTTCTCTCTTCCTAGTTGGACTAGGAAAGGGGAGTACTATTCCTACTAGGAGGAGGACTCTCCCTCCTTGGCACGCCCCAAGGGTCGGCCGGCCTCCCCCCTTGCTCCTTTATATACGGGGGCAGGGGGCACCTCTAGACACACAAGTTGATCTGTTGATCTATTCCAGCCGTGTGTGGTGCCCCCCTCCACCATATTCCATCTCGATCATATTGTATCGGTGCTTAGGCGAAGCCCTGCGTCGGTAGCAACATCATCACCGTCATCATGCTGTCGTGCTGACGGAACTCTCCCGTGAAGATCTGCTGGATCGGAGTTCGCGGGACGTCACCGAGCTGAACGTGTGCTGAACTCGAAGGTGCCGTGCGTTCGGTACTTGGATCGGTCAGATCGTGAAGACGTACGACTACATCAACTACGCTGTCATAACACTTCCGCTTTCGGTCTACGAGGGTACGTGGACACACTCTCCCCTCTTGTTGCTATGCATCACCATGATCCTGTGTGTGCGTAGGAATTTTTTTGAAATTACTACGTTCCCCAACAGTGGCATCCGAGCCTGGTTTTATGTGTAGATGTTATATGCACGAGTATAACACAAGTGAGTTGTGGGTGATACAAGTCATACTGCTTACCAGCATGTCATACTTTGGTTCATCGGTATTGTTGGATGAAGCGGCCCGAACCGACATTACGCGTACGCTTATGCGAGATTGGTTCTACCGACGTGCTTTGCACATAGGTGGCTGGCGGGTGTCAGTTTCTCCAACTTTGGTTGAACCGAGTGTGGCTACGCCCGGTCCTTGAGAAGGTTAAAACAACACTAACTTGACGAACTATCGTTGTGGTTTTGATGCGTAGGTAAGAACGGTTCTTGCTCAGCCCGTAGCAGCCACGTAAAACTTGCAACAACAAAGTAGAGGACGTCTAACTTGTTTTTGCAGGGCGTGTTGTGATGTGATATGGTCAAGGCATGATGCCATATTTTATTGTATGAGATGATCATGTTTTGTAACCGAGTTATCGGCAACTGGCAGGAGCCATATGGTTGTCGCTTTATTGTATGCAATGCAATCACGCTGTAATTGCTTTACTTTATCACTAAGCGGTAGCAATAGTCGTAGAAGCAATAGTTGGCGAGACGACAACGATGCTACGATGGAGATCAAGGTGTCAAGCCGGTGACGATGGTGATCATGACGGTGCTTCAGAGATGGAGATCACAAGCACAAGATGATGATGGCCATATCATGTCACTTATATTGATTACATGTGATTATTATGTTTTATGCATCTTATTTTGCTTAGATCGATTGTAGCATTATAAGATGATCTCTCACTAAATTTCAAGGTATAAGTGTTCTCCCTGAGTATGCACCGTTGTGGAAGTTCTTCATGCTGAGACACCACGTGATGATCGAGTGTGATAGGCTCTACGTTCAAATACAACGGGTGCAAAACAGTTGCGCACGCGGAATACTCAGGTCAAACATGACGAGCCTAGCATATGCAGATATGGCCTCGGAACACTGAGACCGAAAGGTCGAGCGTGAATCATATAGTAGATATGATCAACATAGTGATGTTCACCATTGAAAACTACTCCATCTCACATGATGATCGGACATGGTTTAGTTGATTTGGATCACGTGGTCACTTAGATGATTAGAGAGATGTCTATCTAAGTGGGAGTTCTTTACTAATATGATTAAATTGAACTTAAATTTATCATGAACTTAGTACCTGATAGTATTTTGCTTGTCTATGTTGTTGTAGATAGATGGCCTGTGTTGTTGTTCCGTTGAATTTTAATGCGTTCCTTGAGAAAGCAAAGTTGAAAGATGATGGTAGAAATTACACGGACTGGGTCCGTAACTTGAGGATTATCCTCATTGTTGCATAGAAGAATTATGTCCTAGAAGCCCTTCTAGGTGCCAGACCCGCTGCAGGAGCAACACCAGATGTTATGAACGTCTGGTAGAGCAAAGCTGATGACTACTTGATAGTTAAGTGTGCCATGCTTTACAGCTTAGAACCGGGACTTCAACGATGATTTGAACGTCATGGAGCATATGAGATGTTCCAGGAGTTGAAGTTAATATTTCAAGCAAATGCCCAGATTGTGAGATATGAAGTCTCCAATAAGTTCTACAGCTGCAAGATGGAAGAGAATAGTTCTGTCAGTGAGCATATACTCAGAATGTCTGGGTATAACAATCACTTGATTCAATTGGGAGTTAATCTTCCGGATGATAGCATCATTGACAGAATTCTTCAATCACTTCCACCAAGCTATAAGAGCTTCGTGATGAACTATAACATGCAAGGGATGGATAAGACGATTCCCGAGCTCTTCGCAATGCTAAAGGCTGCGGAGGTAGAAATCAAGAAGGAGCATCAAGTGTTGATGGTCAACAAGACCACCAGTTTCAAGAAAAAGGGCAAAGGGAAGAAGAAGGGGAACTTCAAGAACAGCAAACAAGTTGCTGCTCAGGATAAGAAACCCAAGTCTAGACCTAAGCCCGAGACTGAGTGCTTCTACTGCAAACAGACTGGTCACTGGAAGCGGAACTGCCCCAAGTATTTGGCGGATAAGAAGGATGGCAAGGTGAACAAAGGTATATGTGATATACATGTTATTGATGTGTACCTTACTAATGCTCGCAGTAGCACCTGGGTATTTGATACTGGTTCTGTTGCTAATATTTGCAACTCAAAACAGGGACTACAGATTAAGCGAATATTGGCTAAGGACGAGGTGACGATGTGCGTGGGAAATGGTTCTAAAGTCGATGTGATCGCGGTCGGTACGCTACCTCTACATCTACCTTCGGAATTAGTTTTATACCTGAATAATTGTTATTTGGTGCCAGCGTTGATCATGAACATTATATATGGATCTTGTTTGATGCGAGACGGTTATTCATTTAAATCAGAGAATAATGGTTGTTCTATTTATATGAGTAATATCTTTCATGGTCATGCACCCTTGAGGAGTGGTCTATTTATATTAAATCTCGACAGTAGTGATACACATATTCATAATATTGAGGCCAAAAGATTCAGAGTTGATAATGATAGTGCAGCTTATTTGTGGCACTGCCGTTTAGGTCATATTGGTGTAAAGCATAGGAAGAAACTCCATTCCGATGGACTTTTGGAATCACTTGATTATGAATCACTTGGTACTTGTGAACCATGCCTCATGGGAAAGATGACTAAAACGTCGTTCTCCGGAACTATGGAGCGAGCAACAGATTTGTTGGAAATCATACATACAGATGTATGTGGTCTGATGAATGTTGAGGCTCGCGGCGGGTATTGTTATTTTCTCACCTTCACAGATGATTTGAGCAGATATGCGTATATCTACTTAATGAAACACAAGTCTGAAACATTTGAAAAGTTCAAAGAATTTCATAACGAAGTAGAAAATCATCGTAACAAGAAAATAAAGTTTCTACGATCTGATTGTGGAGGAGAATATTTGAGTTACGAGTTTGGTCTTCATTTGAAACAATGCGAAATAGTTTCGCAACTCACGCCACCCGGAACACCACAGCGTAATGGTGTGTTCGAACGTCGTAATCGTACTTTACTAGATATGTTGCGATCTATGATGTCTCTTACTGATTTACCGCTATCATTTTGGGGTTATGCTCTAGAGACAGTTGCATTCACGTTGAATAGGGCACCATCGAAATCCATTGAGACGACACCTTATGAACTATGGTTTGGCAAGAAACCAAAGTTGTCGTTTCTTAAAGTTTGGGGTTGCGATGCTTATGTGAAAAAGCTTCAACCTGATAAGCTCGAACCCAAATCGGAGAAATGAGTCTTCATAGGATACCCAAAAGAGACTGTTGGGTACACCTTCTATCACAGACCCGAAGGCAAGACTTTTGTTGCTAAATTTGGATCATTTCTAGAGAAGGAGTTTCGCTCGAAAGAAGTGAGTGGGAGGAAATTAGAACTTGATGAGGTAACAGTACCTGCTCCCTTATTGGAAAGAAGTTCATCACAGAAACCGATTCCTGTGACGTCTATACCAATTAGTGAGGAAGCTAATGATGATGATCATGAAACTTCAGATCAAGTTGCTACTGAACCTCGTAGATCAACCAGAGTAAGATCCGCACCCGAGTGTTATGGTAATCCTGTTCTGGAGGTTATGTTACTAGACCATGACGAACCTATGAACTATGAAGAAGCGATGGTGAGCCCAGATTCCGCAAAATGGCTTGAAGCCATGAAATCTGAGATGGGATCCATGTATGAGAACAAAGTGTGGACTTTGGTTGACTTTCTCGATGACCGGCAAGCCATTGAGAATAAATGGATCTTCAAGAAGAAGACTGACGCTGACGGTAATGTTACTGTTTATAAAGCTCGACTTGTTGCAAATGATTTTCGACAAGTTCAAGGGATTGACTACGATGAGACTTTCTCACCCGTAGTGATGCTTAAGTCTGTTCGAATCATGTTAGCAATTGCCGCATTTTATGATTATGGAATTTGGCAAATGGATGTCAAAACTGCATTCATGAATGGATTTCTGGAAGAAGAGTTGTATATGATGCAACCAGAAGGTTTTGTCGATCCAAAGGGAGCTAACAAAGTGTGCAAGCTCCAGCGATCCATTT
Source organism: Aegilops longissima (assembly GCA_021605205.1). Taxonomy (NCBI): domain Eukaryota; kingdom Viridiplantae; phylum Streptophyta; class Magnoliopsida; order Poales; family Poaceae; genus Aegilops; species Aegilops longissima. The sequence goes on along the minus strand of CM038677.1, from coordinate 729,606,068 downwards.
ATGGACTGGTGCAAGCCTCTCAGAGTTGGAATAAACGTTTTGATAGTGTGATCAAAGCATATGGATTTATACAGACTTTTGGAGAAATTGTATTTACAAGAAAGTTAGTGGGAGCTCTGTAGCATTTCTGATATTGTATGTGGATGACATATTGTTGATCAGAAATGATATAGAATTTCTGGATAGCATAAAGGGATATTTGAACAAGAGTTTTTCAATGAAGGACCTCGGTGAAGCTGCTTATATATTGGGCATCAAGATCTATAGAGATAGATCAAGACTCTTAATTGGACTTTCGCAAAGCACATACCTTGATAAAGTTTTGAAGAAGTTTAAAATGGATCAGGCAAAGAAAGGGTTCTTGCCTGTGTTGCAAGGTGTGAAGTTGAGTAAGACTCAATGCCCGACCACTGCAGAAGGTAGAGAGAAGATGAAAGATATTCCCTATGCTTCAGCCATAGGCTCTATCATGTATGCAATGTTGTGTACCAGACCTGATGTGTGCCTTGCTATAAGTTTAACAGGGAGGTACCAAAGTAATCCATGAGTGGATCACTGGACAACGGTCAAGAACATCCTGAAAAACCTGAAAAGGACTAAGGATATGTTTCTCGTTTATGGAGGTGACAAAGAGCTAGTCGTGAATGGTTACGTCGATGCAAGCTTTGACACTGATCCGGACGATTCTAAATCGCAAACCGGATACGTGTTTACATTGAACGGTGGAGCTGTCAGTTGGTGCAGTTCTAAATAAATCGTCGTGGCGGGATCTACATGTGAAGCGGAGTACATAGCTGCTTCGGAAGCAGCAAATGAAGGAGTCTGGATGAAGGAGTTCGTATCCGATCTAGGTGTTATACCTAGTCCATCGGGTCCAATGAAAATCTTTTGTGACAATACTGGTGCAATTGCTTTGGCAAAAGAACCAAATTTCACATGAGAACCAAGCACAAAAAGAGACGCTTCAACTCCATCCGGGATCAAGTCCAGATGGGAGACATAGATATGTGCAAAATATATACGGATCTGAATGTTGCAGACCCGTTGACTAAGCCTCTTCCACGAGCAAAACATGATCAACACCAAGGCTCCATGGGTGTTAGAATCATTACTGTGTAATCTAGATTATTGACTCTAGTGCAAGTGGGAGACTGAAGGAAATATGCCCTAGAGGCAATAATAAAGTTATTGTTTATTTCCTTATATCATGATAAATGTTTATCATTCATGCTAGAATTGTATTAACCAGAAACATAAAACTTGTGTGAATACATAGACAAACAGAGTGTCACTAGTATGTCTCTACTTGACTAGCTCGTTGATCAAAGATGGTTATGTTTCCTAGCCATAGACATGAGTTGTCATTTGATTAACGGGATCACATCATTAGGTGAATGATGTGATTGACTTGACCCATTCCGTTAGCTTAGCACTTGATCATTTAGTATTCTGCTATTGCTTTCTTCATGACTTATACATGTTCCTATGACTATGAGATTATGCAACTCCCGTTTACCGGAGGAACACTTTGTGTGCTACCAAACATCACAACGTAACTGGGTGATTATAAAGGAGTTCTACAGGTGTCTCCGAAGGTACTTGTTGGGTTGGCGTATTTCGAGATTAGGATTTGTCACTCCGATTGTCGGAGAGGTATCTCTGGGTCCACTCAGTAATGCACATCACTATAAGCCTTGCAAGCATTGTAACTAATGAGTTATTTGCAGGATGATGTATTACGGAACGAGTAAAGATACTTGCCGGTAATGAGATTGAACTAGGTATTGAGATACCGACGATCGAATCTTGGGCAAGTAACATACCGATGACAAAGGGAACAAACGTATGTTGTTATGCGGTTTGACCGATAAAGATCTTCGTAGAATATGTAGGAGCCAATATGAGCATCCAGGTTCTGCCATTGGTTATTGACCGGAGACGTGTCTTAGTCATGTCTACATAGTTCTTGAACCCGTAGGGTCCGCACGCTTAAAGTTCGGTGGCGATCGATATTATGAGTTTTTGTGTTTTGATGTACCGAAGGTAGTTCAGAGTCCCGGATATGATCACGGACATGACGAGGAGTCTCGAAATGGTTAAGACATAAAGATCGATATATTGGACGACTATATTCGGACACCAGAAGTGTTCCGGGTGATTTCGGAGAAAACCCGAGTGCCGGAGGGGTTACCGGAACCCCCCGGGGAAGTATTGGGCCTTAGTGGGCCGGAGGGGAGAGAGAGGGCAGCAGCCCAGGAGGTGGCGCGCCCCCTCCCATGAGGAGTCCGAATTGGACTAGGGGAGGGGGCGCGGCCCCTCTTTCCCTCTCCCTCTCCCTCTCTTTCCATCCCCCTTCTCTCTTCCTAGTTGGACTAGGAAAGGGGAGTCCTACTCCTACTAGGAGGAGGACTCCCCCCTCCTTGGCGCGCCCCAAGGGCCGGCCGGCCTCCCCCTTGCTCCTTTATATAAGGGGGCAGGGGGCACCTATAGACACACAAGTTGATCTGTTGATCTATTCCAGCCGTGTGCGGTGCCCCCCTCCACCATATTCCACGTCGATCATATCGTAGCGGTGCTTAGGCGAAGCCCTGCGTCGGTAGCAACATCATCACCGTCATCACGCCGTCGTGCTGATGGAACTCTCCCGTGAAGCTCTGCTGGATCAGAGTTCGCAGGACGTCATCGAGCTAAACGTGTGCTGAACTCGGAGGTGCCGTGCGTTCGGTACTTGGATCGGTCGGATCGTGAAGACGTACGACTACATCAACCGCGTTGTCATAACGCTTCCGCTTTCGGTCTATGAGGGTACGTGGACACACTCTGCCCTCTCGTTACTATGCATCACCATGATCCTGTGTGTGCGTAGGAATTTTTTTGAAATTGCTACGTTCCCCAACAGATATGGGATCATGGAACTACAAGCGATTGGAATTGGAATTTCGTCAGAAGTTTTATCCTATGCATCTTGTTCATCGTGATCGTAATTATATATATAATTTTTGGCCTCGCGAAGGAGAAAGCATCGCTCAAGCTTGGGGGAGGCTTAAGTCAATGTTATATTCATGCCCCAATCGTGAGCTCTCAAGAGAAATGATTATTCAAAAAATTTATGCTCGGCTTTCTCTCAATAACCGCTCCATGCTCGATACTTCTTGTACTGGCTCTTTTATGATGAAGACTATTGAGTTCAAATGGGATTTATTGGAAAGAATTAAACACAACTCTGAAGATTGGGACCTCGACGAAGGTAAGGAGTCAGGTATAACACCTAAGTTTGATTGTCTTAAATCTTTTATGGATACCGATGTTTTCCGTGAATTTAGCACTAAATATGGACTTGACTCTGAGATAGTAGCTTATTTCTGTGAATCTTTAGGTACTCATGTTGATCTCCCTAAGGAGAAGTGGTTTAAATATAATCCTCCCATTTAAGTAAAAGTAGTTGCACCTATTAAAGTTGAAGAAAAGACTATTACTTATAATGATCATGTCGTTCCTACTGCTTAAATCGAGAAACCACCTTTTCCTGTTAGAATAAAGGATCATGCTAAAGCTTCAACTATGGTCAACAAAAGTAATATTAGGACACCCAACCCCCCTAAGAAAATTAAAGTTGAATCTAGTGTTGCTATGGTTAAAGATCTCTTGGCTGATAATATTGATGGGCATGTTATTTACTTCTGTGATGAAGCTGCTAGAATTGCTAGGCCTGATACTAAAAATAAACATAGACCTGTTGTAGGCATGCCTGTTATTTCTGTTAAAATAGGAGATCATTGCTATCATGGCTTATGTGATATGGGTGCTAGTGCAAGTGCAATACCTCATTCCTCATACAAAGAAATTATGCATGATATTGCACCTGCTGAGTTAGAGGAAATTGATGTTACAATTAAGCTTGCTAATAGAGACACTATTTCACCAGTTGGGATTGTTAGAGATGTTGAAGTCTTGTGAGGGAAAGTTAAATATCCTACTGATTTTCTTGTTCTTGGTTCCCCACAAGATAGCTTTTGTCCCATCATATTTGGTAGACCCTTCTTGAATAGTATTAATGCTAAGATAGACTGCAAAAAGGATGTTTTTACTATTGGTTTGGGGGACATGTCTCATGAGTTTAACTTTGCTAAATTTTGTAGACAACCCAGTGATGAGGAATTGCCCAGTAAAGATGAAATGATTGGTCTTGCTTCTATTGTTGTGCCTCCTAATGATCCTTTAGAACAATATTTGCTAGACCATGAAAATGATATGTTTATGAATGAAAGAAGGGAAATAGATGAAGTATTCTTTAAACAGGGACCTATTTTGAAACACAACTTGCCTGTTGAAATCCTAGGGGATCCTCCTCCACCCGAGGGTAATCCCGTGTTTGAGCTTAAACCATTACCTGATACTCTTAAATATGCTTATCTTGATGAGAAAAAGATATATCCTGTTATTATTAGTGCTAATCTTTCAGAGCATGAAGAAAATAGGTTATTTAAAACTCTGAATAAGCATTGTGCTGCTATTGGATATACTCTTGATGATCTTAAGGGCATTAGTCCCACTCTATGCCAACACAAAATAAAATTGGAGAAAGACGCTAAACCGGTTGTTGATCACCAACAACGGTTAAATCCTAAGATGAAAGAAGTGGTAAGAAAAGAAATACTAAAGCTTCTGGAGGCAGGTATAATTTATCTTGTTGCTGATAGTCAATGGGTAAGTCCTGTCCATTGTGTCCCTAAGAAGGGAGGTATTACTATTGTTCCTAATGATAAAGATGAATTGATCCCACAAAGAATTATTACAGGCTATAGAATGGTAATTGATTTCCACAAATTAAATAAAGCTACTAAAGAGGATCATTACCCCTTACTTTTTATTGATCAAATGCTAGAGAGATTATCCAAACGTACACATTTTTGCTTTCTATATGGTTATTCTGGTTTCTCTCAAAAACTTGTGTCAAAAGAGGATCAAGAAAAGACCACTTTTACTCGCCCTTTCGGTACCTTTGCTTATATACGTATGCCTTTTGGTTTATGTAATGCACCTGCTACCTTTCAAAGATGCATGATAGCTATATTCTCTGATTTTTGTGAAAAGATTGCTGAGGTTTTCATGGATGATTTCTCCGTATATGGAACTTCTTTTGATGATTGCTTGAGCAACCTTGATCGAGTTTTGTAGAGATGTGAAGAAACTAATCTTGTCTTGAATTGGGAGAAGTGCCACTTTATGGTTAATGAAGGTATTGCCTTGGGGCATAAAATTTCTGAAAGAGGTATTGAAGTTGATAAAGCTAAAGTTGATGCTATTGAAAATATGCCGTTTCCCAAGGACATTAAAGGTATAAGAAGTTTCCTTGGTCATGCCGGTTTTTATAGGAGGTTCATTAAGGACTTCTCCAAAATCTCCAGGCCTCTGACTAATCTATTACAAAAAGATATTCCTTTTGTCTTTGATGATGATTGTGTAGAAGCATTTGAAATACTTAAGAAAGCATTGATTTCTGCACCTATTATTCAGCCGCCTGATTGGAATTTACCCTTTGAAATTATGTGTGATGCTAGTGATTACGCTGTAGGTGCTGTTCTAGGGCAAAGAGTTGATAAGAACTTAAATGTTATCCAATATGCTAGTAAGACTCTAGACAGTGCTCAAAGAAATTATGCCACTATTGAAAAGGAATTTTTAGCAGTTGTATTTGCTTGTGATAAGTTCATACCTTATATTGTTGATTCTAAAGTAACTGTTCACACTGATCATGCTGCTATTAAATATCTTATGGAAAAGAAAGATGCTAAACCTAGACTTATTAGATGGGTTCTATTGCTACAAGAATTTGATTTGCATATTATTGATAGAAAGGGAGCTGAGAACCCCGTTGCAGACAACTTGTCTAGGTTAGAGAATGTTCTTGATGACCCACTACCTATTGATGATAGCTTTCCTGATGAACAATTAAATGTCATTAATGCTTCTCGTACTACTCCATGGTATGTTGATTATGCTAATTATATTGTTGCTAAATTTATACCACCTAGTTTCACATACCAGCAAAAGAAAAAGTTTTCTATGATTTAATACATTACTTCTGGGATGACCCACACCTTTATAAAGAAGGAGTAGATGGTGTTATTAGACGTTGTATAGCTGAGCATGAACATGAACAGATCCTACGCAAGTGTCACTCCGAGGCTTATGGAGGACACCACGCTGGAGATAGAACTGCACATAAGGTATTGCAATCCAGTTTTTATTGGCCTACTCTCTTCAAGGATGCCCGTAAGTTTGTCTGGTCTTGTGATCAATGTCAAAGAATTGGTAATATTAGTAGACGTCAAGAAATGCCTATGAATTATTCACTTGTTATTGAACCATTTGATGTTTGGGGCTTTGATTATATGGGACCGTTTCCTTCCTCTAACGGGTATACACATATTTTAGTTGCTGTTGATTACATTACTAAGTGGGTAGAAGCTATTCCAACTAGTAGTGTTGATCATAACACCTCTATTAAGATGCTTAAAGAAGTTATTTTTCCGAGGTTTGGAGTCCCTAGATATTTGATGACTGATGGTGGTTCACATTTTATTCATGGTGCATTTCGTAAAATGCTTGCTAAGTATGATGTTAATCATAGAATTGCATCTCCATATCACCCGTAGTCTAGTGGTCAAGTAGAATTGAGTAATAGAGAGCTCAAATTAATTTTGCAAAAGACTGTTAATAGATCTAGAAAGAATTGGTCCAAGAAACTTGATGATGCATTATGGGCCTATAGAACTGCATATAAAAATCCTATGGGTATGTCTCCGTATAAAATGGTTTATGGAAAGGCATGCCATTTACCTCTCGAACTAGAACATAAGGCATATTGGGCCATTAAAGAGCTCAATTATGATTTCAAAATTGCCGGTGAGAAGAGGTTGTTTGACATTAGCTCTTTTGATGAGTGGAGAAACCAGGCCTATGAGAATGCCAAACTGTTTAAAGAAAAAAGTTAAAAGATGGCATGACAAAAGGATACAAAAGCGCGAGTTTAATGTAGGTGACTATGTGTTGCTATTCAACTCTCGGTTAAGATTTTTTGCAGGAAAACTTCTCTCTAAATGGGAAGGTCCTTACGTTATCGAGGAGGTCTATTGTTCCGGTGCCATAATAATCAACAACTTCGAAGGCACAAATCCGAAGGTGGTGAACGGTCAAAGAATCAAACATTATATCTTAGGTTATCCTATAAATGTTGAAACCAATGTTATTGAAACCGTAACCCCGGAGGAATACATAAGGGACACTTTCCAGAACGCTTTAGACTCCGAAAAGGAATAGGTATGTGGTACGGTAAGTAAACCGACTCCAAAATAGTTCTAAAGGCATTTTTTCTCTGTTTTGGAATATTTAGAAAAATAGGAAAATAAGAAGTAGTCCGGGAAGGACACGAGGAGTCCACGAGGGTGGAGGGCGCGCCCCCTGCCTCGTGGGCACCTCGTGTGCCCTCCGGACTCCGTTATCTTGCACGATACTTCTTTTAGTCGGTAAAAATTCATTATATAATCTCCAAAGGTTTTGACCACCGTACCACGCAAATATCCTCAGTCTTTGTTTCGAGCTATTTCTGTAGCAGGTTTAGAGCAAGATGTCTTCTCAAGAATCAGTCGGAGAGAGCCGGGTGTCTAATCCGACACCGGGACCAAGAGCAAACAGTGATGCTGACCACTTTGGGCCATCAACAGAGGAAGAGATGGAGGCCGATTTGAAAAGGATAGATGGCATGGAGGAGGATCAAGAAGTTACTTCCTGTTTCCGCTCTGGATTCATGATGGGGGAACTATAGAGCTCAGCTATTCCAAACTCGGTCATCCCCTCCAATGTTAAATTCCTCTCTTATGAAAATGTGAAAAAGAGTGTTACGTGTTCTCCTGCAGCTATGCAGCATCCATGGGTGCAAGGAGCTTTAACCGTCACAGGTAAGCTCCGCCAGGAATTAATGGGCCTCAAGCAACAAGTAAATAAGCTCGAGGAAGAGAATCGCATCCTGAGGGGCATCATCGCCAAGAATGGCATATCAGCGTCTCTGAAGAAACAGACATAACCACATGGGTATGGGCACTCCCCTTGGCAACTGCCAGGCTTGGGGGAGGTGCCCCGGTACCGTATCACCATCACACTCCTATCTTTACTATTTTTCTTAGTTCGATCATTTTGGTAATATCTTGATCTAGTAGAATGAAAGTCTTGGTATGATTTAGTTTTGAGTTTTGCCTTATGATCCTTCTATGTAATCGAGTCTGTGAGCTTTATATAATAAATATTTGTGTTGAGTCAAGGGCTTGATTATCTTGCTATGATCTTGAGGGAATAAAAATAAAAGATAAAAAGAAAGAATAAAAAGAATAAAGAGATCATGTTGATCTTATGGAGAGTAATGACTTCACATATAAAGAGTATGATGAATAAAAGTTGTTGAGAGTTGACAAACTTAGTTTTGGTCATCATTGCAATTAATAGGAAGTAATAAAGAAAGAGAGGTTTTCACATATAAATACACTATCTTGGACATCTTTTATGATTGTGAGAACTTATTAAAGTATGACATGCTAAAGAGTTGATGTTGGACAAGGAAGACAACGTAATGGGTTATGTTTTCTTATATCCGAAATAAAGTATATTGTCATGGATCATCCAACATGTTGAGGCTTGCCTTTCCCCCTCATGCTAGCCAAATTCTTTGCACCAAGTAGAGATACTACTTGTGCTTCCGAACATCCTTAAACCTAGTCTTGCCATGAGAGTCCACCATATCTACCTATGGATTGAGTAAAATCCTTCAAGTAAGTTGTCATGTTGCATTGCAATAAAAATTGCTCTCTAAATATGTATGACTTATTAGTGTGGAGAAAATAAGCTTTATACGATCTTGTGATATGGAAGCAATAAAAGCGACAGACTGCATAATAAAGGCCTGTATCACAAGTGGCAATATAAAGTGACGTTCTTTTGCATTAAGATTTCGTGCATCCAACCCTAAAAGCACATGACAACCTCTGCTTCCCTCTGCAAAGGGTCTATCTTTTATTCTTATCTTATACCTTATACAAGAGTCATGGTGATCTTCACCTCTCCTTTTTATATTTTATCCTTTGGCAAGCACATTGTGTTGGAAAGATCCTGATACATATATCCAATTGGATGTGAGGTAGCATGAATCATTATTGTTGACATTACCCTTGAGGTAAAAGGTTGGGAGGCAAAACTATAAGCCCCTATCTTTCTCTGTGTCCGATTAAAACTCCATACCCATAAGTATTGCGTGAGTGTTAGCAATTGTGAAAGACTAAATGATAGTTGAGTATGTGGACTTGCTGAAAAGCTCTTATATTGACTCTTTCCGATGTTATGCTAAATTGCAATTGCTTCAATGACCGAGATCATAGTTTGTTAGTTCTCAATGAAGTTTCTGATTCATACTTGACATTGTCAATAGATTATTACTCGAGCATAAGAAATCATATGACAATATCCATATATGTTGCTGTTGTAAGAATGATCATGATGCCCTCATGTCCGTATTTTATTTTATTGACACCTCTATCTCTAAACATGTGGACATATTTATCGTTATCGGCTTCTGCTTGAGGACAAGCGAGGTCTAAGCTTGGGGGAGTTGATACGTCCATTTTGCATCATGCTTTTATATTGATATTTATTGCATTATGGGCTGTTATTACACGTTATGTCACAATACTTATGCCTATTATCTCTTATTTTACAAGGTTTACATGAAGAGGGAGAATGCCGGCAGCTGGGATTCTGAGCTGGAAAAGGAGCAAATATTAGAGACCTATTCTGCACAACTCCAAAAGCCCTGAAAACTCCACAGAAGTTATTTTTGGAATAATAAAAAATACTGAGCGAAGAAAACACCAGAGGGGGGCCACCCACCATCCACGAGGGTGGGGGTCGCGCCCTACCCCCTGGGCGCGCCCCCTGCCTCGTGGGCCCCCTGGCAGGCCTCCGGTGCCCCTCCTCTGCTATATGAAGTCTTTTACCCTGGAAAAAAAATCATAAGCAAGCTCTCAGGAATAAACTCCGCCGCCACGAGGCGGAACCTTGGCGGAACCAATCTAGGTCTCCGGCAGAGCTGTTCTGTCGGGGAAACTTCCCTCCGGGAGGGGGAAATCATCGCCATCGTCATCACCAATGATCCTCTCATCAGGAAGGGGTCAATCTCCATCAACATCTTCACCAGCACCATCTCCTCTCAAACCCTAGTTCATCTCTTGTATCCAATCTTTGTCCCAAAGCCTCAGATTGGTACCTGTGGGTTGCTAGTAGTGTTGATTACTCCTTGTAGTTGATGCTAGTTTGTTTATTTGGTGGAAGATCATATGTTCAGATCCATTATGCATATCAATACCCCTCTGATTATGAACATGAATATGATTTGTGAGTAGTTACATTTGTTCCTGAGGACATGGGAGAAGTCTTGCTATAAGTAGTCATGTGAATTTGGTATTCGTTCGATATTTTGCTGAGATGTATGTTGTCTCTCCTCTAGTGGTGTTATGTGAACGTCGACTACATGACACTTCACCATTGTTTGGGTCTAGAGGAAGGCATTGGGAAGTAATAAGTAGATGATGGGTTGCTAGAGTGACAGAAGCTTAAACCCTAGTTTATGTGTTGCTTCATAAGGGGCTGATTTGGATCCATATGTTTCATGCTATGGTTAGGTTTACCTTAATACTTATTTTTTAGTTGCGGATGCTTGCAATAGGGGTTAATCATAAGTGGGATGCTTGTCCAAGAAAGGACAACACCTAAGCACTGGTCCACCCACATACCAAATTATCAAAGTAACAAACGCGAATCATATGAGTGTGATGAAAACTAGCTTGATGATAATTCCCATGTGTCCTCGGGAGCGCTTTCCTCTATATAGGAGTTTATCCAGGCTTGTCCTTTGGTACAAAAAGGATTGGGCCATCTTGCTGCACCTTATTTACTTTCATTACTTCTACTATTTGTTACCGATAATTCCAGTGCTTGTAGAGAATACCTTACTGAAAACCGCTTATCATTTCCTTCTGCTCCTCGTTGGGTTCGACACTCTTACTTATCGAAAGGACTACGATAGATCCCCTATACTTGTGGGTCATCAGGGGGCGAATCCTACTAGGAGTGGAGTCCTAGTAGGACTCCCCCCCCCCTTGGCGCGTCTCCTCCTGGCCGGCTACCTCCTCCCCCTCTCCTTCATATACAGGGACGGGGGGGCACACCAATTGTTCTCTTAGCTGTGTGCGGTGCCCCCCTCCACAGTTTACTCCTCCGGTCGAAGGATCATAGTGCTTAGTGATAACCCACAAGTATAGGGGATCGGAACAGTTTTCGAGGGTAGAGTATTCAACCCAAATTTATTGATTCGACACAAGGGGAGCCAAAGAATATTCTCAAGTATTAGCAGCTGAGTTGTCAATTCAACCACACCTGGAAACTTAGTATCTGCATCAAAGTTTTTAGTAGCAAAGTAATATGGTAGTGGTGGTAATGGTAACGTATCTGCAGCAAAGTGTTTAGTAGCAAAGTAATATGATAGTGGGGGTAACTGTAACAAAAGTAAAGACAACAAAAGTAATGTTTTGGTATTTTGTAGTGATTGTAACAAGAGTAACGGAAAGTAAATAAGCGAGAACCAGATATGGAAAACTCGCAGCACCGGATCGTGATGGATAATTATGCCGGGTGTGGTTCATCATGTAACAGTCATAACATAGGGTGACATAGAACTAGCTCCAGTTCATCAATATAATGTAGGCATGTATTCCGAATATAGTCATACGTGCTTATGGAAAAGAACTTGCATGACATCTTTTGTCCTACCCTCCCGTGGCAGCGGGGTCCTATTGGAAACTAAGGGATATTAAGGCCTCCTTTTAATAGAGAACCGGAACAAAGCATTAGCACATAGTGAATACATGAACTCCTCAAACTATGGTCATCACCGGGAGTGGTCCCGATTATTGTCACTTCGGGGTTGCCGGTTCATAACACATAGTAGGTGATTATAGACTTGCAATATAGGATCAAGAACACACATATATTCATGAAAACATAATAGGTTCAGATCTGAAATCATGGCACTCGGGCCCTAGTGACAAGCATTAAGCATAGCAAAGTCATAGCAACATCAATCTCAGAACATAATGGATACTAGGGATCAAACCCTAACGAAACTAACTCGATTACATGATAAATCTCATCCAACCCATCACCGTCCAGCAAGCCTACGATACAATTACTCACGCACGGCAGTGAGCATCATGAAATTGGTGATGGAGGATGGTTGATGATGACGACGGCAACGAATCCCCCTCTCCGGAGCCCCGAACGGACTCCAGATCAGCCCTCCCGAGAGAGATTAGGGCATGGCGGCGGCTCCGTATCGTAAAACGCGATGAAACTTTCTCTCTGATTTTTTTCTCCCCGAAAGCCAATATATGGAGCTGGAGTTGGCGTCGGACGGCCACCAGGGGGCCCACGAAGTAGGGCGGCGCACCCAGGGGGGAGGGGCGCCCCCCACCCTCATGGACAGGGTGTGGGCCCCCTGGTCTTCATCTTTGGCGAGGATTTTTTATTATTTATTCTAAGATATTCCGTGGAGTTTCAGGTCATTCCGAGAACTTTTGTTTTTTGCACATAAAACAACACCATGGCAATTCTGCTGAAAACAACGTCAGTCCGGATTAGTTCCATTCAAATCATACAAGTTAGAGTCCAAAACAAGGGCAAAAGTGTTTAGAAAAGTAGATACGACGGAGACGTATCAACTCCCCCAAGCTTAAACCCTTGCTTGTCCTCAAGCAATTCAGTTGACAAACTGAAAGAGAAAAAGAAAAACTTTTACAAACTCTGTTTGCTCTTGTTGTTGTTAACATGAAAAGCCAGCATTCAAGTTTCAGCAAATATTATGAACTAACCATACTCACAATAACACGTAGGTCTCACAATTACTCATATCAATAACATAATCAGCTAGCAAGCCATAATAATAAAACTCGGATGACAACACTTTCTCAAAATAATCATAACATGATATAACAAAATGGTATCTCGCTAGCCCTTTCTGAGACCGCAAAACATAAATGCAAAGCACCTTTAAAGATCAAGGACTGACTAAACATTGTAATTCATGGTAAAAGAGATCCAGTCAAGTCATACCAAATATAAACCAATCATAATGAATGCAAACGACAGTGTGCTCTCCAGCGGGTGCTTTTTAATAAGAAGGGTGATGACTGAACATAAAAGTAAATAGATAGGCCCTTCATAGAGGGAAGCAGGGATTTGTAGAGGTGCTAGAGCTCGATTTTGAAATAGAGATAAATTATATTTTGAGCGGCATACTTTCACTGTCAACGCAACACCTATGAGATGGTTGTATCTTCCATACTACATGCATTATAGGCAGTTCCCAAACAGAATGTTAAAGATTTATACTCCCCCTCCTCCACAAGCATCAATCCATGGCTTGCTCGAAACAACGAGTGCCTCCAACATTCAACGGGTCCCAAGGGGAGTTTTGTTTAATTATTTTGATTTGCTTTGATCTTTTTGGATCATGGGACTGGGCATCCCGGTTACCGGCCCTTTCTCGTGAATGAGGAGCGGAGTCCACTCCTCTTGAGAATAACACACCTAGCATGGAAGATATAGGCAGCCCTAGTTGCACATGAGCTGCTCGAGCATACAAAACAGAATTTTTATTTGAAGGTTTGGAGTTTGGCACATACAAATTTACTTGGAACGGCAGGTAGATACCGCATATAGGAAGGTATGGTGGACTCATATGGAACAACTTTGGGGTTTAAGGAGTTTGGGTGCACAAGCAGTATTCCCGCTTAGTACAGGTGAAGGCTAGCAAAAGACTGGGAAGCGACCAACTGAGAGAGCGACAACAGTTGTAAACATGCATTAAAATTAATTTACACCGAATATAAGCATGAGTAAGATATAATCCACCATGAACATAAATATCATGAAGGCTATGTTGATTTGATTCAACTACATGCGTGAACATGTGCCAAGTCGAGTCACTCAATTCATTCAAAGGAGGATACCATCCTATCATACCGCATCATAATCATCTCAATAGCATGTTGGCACGCAAGGTAAACCATTATAACTCATAGCTAATCAAGCATGGCACAAGAAACTATAATCTCTAAATGTTATTGCAAATATGTTTACTTCATAATAGCTGAATCAGGAACGATGAATCATCATATTTACAAAAACAAGAGAGCTCGAGTCCATACCAGCTTTTCTCATCCCAATAAGTACATCATATATCATCATTATGGCCTTTCACTTGCACGACCGAACGGTGTAAAAAATAATAAGAGTGCACGTGCATTGGACTAAGCTGGAATCTGCAAGCATTCAACTCAAGAGAGAAGACAAGTAATATGGGCTCTAAGTTAGATAAACAATAATGCATATGAGAGCCACTAAGCATTTTCAATATGGTCTTCTCCTACTGACCCCCAAAGAAAAGAAAAGAAAAATAAAAGCTATTTACACGGGAAAGCTCCCAACAAGCAAAAGAAGAACATGAAATATTTTTGGGTTTTCTTTTTAATTATTACTAGCACACATGCTCGTGCGTTGCAACGGGATGATAAAATTACATGCCTCTAGCTCAATATAAGAATGGATCAAGACCCTCACATGACCGTATTCTCTAGTTCAACATGGCACCCTTTAATTAGAGCCGAACCAGTATATTCGGTTGTATTGGCACGTGCCCATAATTTCTTTCAATTATAATTAACCTGCATATTCTTCTTTATTGGCACATGGAAGCTATCACCGTTAATAATTTATGGTGTCCCTTATTCTGAACAAGCGGACTTAGCTCGATGTGCCAGATACGGAGTATGGGAGTGATCGAACTCACGACCTCAAAAACCCGACCACATGTTGCTAGCCACTCAAACAAGCGCGTCCTGGTAACCAATGGTCAGCATGAACATTAAAGAACATAATGCAACGTCAACTTCAAAACGCTTTTTTTTGAACTTTTCAGAAACAAATAACTATGAACTGCCAAATATACTTGGCAACGTGAACGATTTTCCAAATTACGAACATGTTTTTTGAAAATTCCATACATTAAAAAAAACATGATTTTTTTGTAGCGGAACTTTTGTTGAAATTCACAAACATTTCTTAAAAGCATGGAGATTTTATAAAGTAAGATATTTTTTTAATTTGTTTACAATTTTAGGAAATGGGAACATATTTTGAACACGTAGAAGAAATTTAGAAAATGTGTCTTTTAATGCAAACATTATTTTCAATTTTTCAATATATCACAAAAACAAGAATATTTTTCAAATTTGTAAAAAATTTAAATCTTCAAAAATTCGAAAAATAAATATTTTCCAAAAATTGGAATAATTTTTAAAATTCAAAAAAATAAGAATGACAAAAAATTAAATTGCAAACATTTTTAGAGTGAACACAAATTTTGAATTCATAACATGAACTAACGAATATACTTGGTAACGTGAACAATTTTTTGAAAATTCCATAGATTTTAAAACAAAGCAAGAACAAAAAATTTGAACGGAACATTTCCTTAAATTCACATAAATTTCTTAAAAACATGAACCTTTATAGAAAATATGAACAGTTTTAAAGTTGTGAACAATTTTTAAAATTAGAATATGTTTTGAAATTTTAGAAGAATTTTAGAAAATGTGTTTCTTTAATGCCAACATTACTTTCAATTTTTTCACATATCGCTATAACAAAATATTTTTCGAATTTGGAACATTTGCCAAACGCTTTTTAATCTTTATTTTTATGGAAAATAACAAGATTTTTTGGAAAATGGGCATATTTTTAAAATTTTGAACAATTATTGGCATGAGAAAAAAATACACACATTTTTTAGAATAGGAACACATTTTTTTAATTCGTAACTTTTTACGAAATTTTAAATAAAAATTGAAATTGCAAACATTTTTTGAAAATTTCGAATTTCAGAAGAAAAGTAAAAAATAGACTTAGAATGTGAAAAATAAAAAAGAAGCAGGAACTACAAAGAGAAAGAAACAGAAAAAGAAAAACTGAAACAGAACACGAGCAAAAATGGGCCGCCATGTCTTGGGTGCCCCGTGCATAGCTGAAACTATTTGTCGCATCGTGCGAGAAATATTTTTTTATTGCTGCATGGGCAGGGAAAACTAGGCTCACTTTACTGGGCCATAGTGCGTGCGGCCCACGCACGTAATTCTGCAGAAATCGTTTTTCCTTTGCTAACAGACGATGACAAAAGTTTAGTACCACCTCGGATAGAAAAAAAATCTTTTAATGGTGAACGGATGAAAAAATTGGAGAAACGCACCTTGTTTTATTAGTAGGTATAGACTACTACAGCAGGAAATAAACTACTACTAATTTTTTTGTTTTTCTAAGGTTTATTAAACACACAAGAAGAAAGCAGGAAAAAGAAAATAAACTAGCATGGATATTACAGTGAAAGGGTATGAGCACCGACATCTAGCAATGAGTGTGTGTGAGCATAAATGTAATGTCGGTGAGAAATACGTACTCCCCCAAGCTTAGGCTTTTGGCCTAAGTTGGTCTATTGCCAGGGATAGCCTGGCTGATACCCGTAGGTGTAGCTGGGGTCGTACCGCGACACAGAATAGTTGGGATCATAATGTGATGAAGAGGACTCTGATTGCCACTGGCTGGCAACCGCCTCAGGATCCCAAGAATAAACAAACATTCGTGGAGGCTCATCTTGTGGCTCCGGTTCCGGGGCTGGTGCAGGATTCCGATAGGCTTGAACAACCGCCCACGGAACAATGTAAGGCCTTGTAGACAAGTTAAACAAAGAGGGAGCAGGCAAAGTAATAGTCCCGGGGTGATGTTTATCAAAGTACAATTTATATTTAAGCTCCCCTTCGCGACTCTTAACAAGAAAATCGTGCGCTATCAAACTCTTATAATTTAAATAAGCACGGGGCAACGCTGTTTCTTCTTTCTCCTCGTGCCTAATAGGTATTTCAAAATATTCAGCAAGGCGCGAAGCATAAATGCCTCCAAAGACGGGGCCCTTTAGTACGGTTCAGACTTAACCGTCTAGCAACAATTCCACCCATACTAATAGAGTTATTGCGGTATAAACCATTGAACAAAATAATAATATCAGGAATACTAAGGTTCCCACAGTTCCCGCGTCCAATCAAGCAACGACTAGCTAATAAGGCAAAGTAACGTAAAACAGGAAAATGTATGCTAGTGATTCTTGCATCAGAAACCTTCCTGGTTTCTCCCACGGTGATAGTGTTAATAAAAGCTTCCACTTCATTACGGTGTGGTTCATCTAAGGTGCCCTCAAAAGGTATTTTGCAAACCTCGCAAAATTCAGCTAATGTCATCTCCTTAACAACGTCATATAAATGGAATTCTACTGTTGGAGGTGATTTCTTAGGGAAAAAGTAGAAGTTCTACACAAAAGTATTTGTGAGTAAGAGATACTGATGACGTTGGTCGCGGAGGAAGTTGGTGAGGCCAGCGTTCTCAATTAATAGATAGAAATCCTCATGAATCCCGGCTCTCCTCAAGAAGTCATCGGAAGTCCATTCACACGGCCGAACCTCCGCGATGCGAGGCAAATGAAATTTGGGCTTCTGCTCTTCTTCCTTTTGTTTTTCCTTCGAGCTTCGGCTCGACGTGCCCCTCAAAAGTCTCTTCATTATTTATGAAATAATCTGTAATTTTTAGTAACTTCAAACAAAAGTGAACCAACTTCAATAAAACTGATAGCAACTACTCATACAAGTGCCTAGAGCATATATCAAGCATTAGAACTATTTGGAACCATATAAATTTGACATGCAAGCTCAAGAACATGGTCACCTATGCAGCACAAATTTGCAATGAATAAAGCACTAGAACAAAAACTAATTGGACCAATGGAGGAGTCACATACCAAGGAACAATCTCCCCAAGCAGTTTTGCGAGAGGTGCTTTGAGCAAGGAGATCGAAAATCGCAGCAAAAGTTGCTGGAACACGAGCTTAAGTTGGTTTTTCGGGTTTGTGTGAGGCAGAGGAATAAGATGGGTGCAGGGATAAGTGGAGGAGGGCCACCGTGGGCCCACGAGGCAGGGGGCGCAACCAGGGGGGTAGGGCGCCGCCCTCCACCCTCGTGGCCAGGTGGCAGCTCCCCCCTCGGTAATTTTTGCATAGTAAATCCTCAAATATTCCCGAAAAAATCATATTAAATTGGAATGGCATTCTGAGGACTTTTATTTTAAGGATATTTTTATATTGCACGGATAAGTCGGGAGACAGACAGAAAAATACTATTTTACTTTATTTCTACTAAGTAACAGAAAATATAAAGAGGGTACAGAAGGTTGTGCTTCTAGTTTCATCCATCTCATGCTCATCAAGTCTTGTTAACAAACTCATTCCGATTAACATGATACCGGAGAAATTTTGAATAACACTATGTTACCTCAACGGGGATATGGACATCCCCAATAATAAGTATATCATATTTCTTCTTGACAGTAGGGAGAAGAAATTAAAAACCTCCAAATATAATCGATGGAATTTTTTCAATAGAGTTGATACTATAAACTTGAGGTTGTTTCCTCGGAAAGTGTACCGTATGCTCATTACCATTAACATGAAAACTGACATTGCCTTTGTTGCAATCAATAACAGCCCCTACAGTATTAAGGAAAGGTCTTGAGAATAATAGACATACTATCATCCTCGGGAATATCAAGAATAACAAAGTCCGTTAAAATAGTAACGTTTGCAACCACAACAGGCACATCCTCACAAATACCGACAGGTATAGCAGTTGATTTATCAGCCATTTGCAAAGATATTTCAGTAGGTGTCAACTTATTCAAGTCAAGTCTATGATATAAAGAGAGAGGCATAACACTAACACCGGCTCCAAGATCACATAAAGCAGTTTTAACATAATTTCTTTTAACGGAGCATGGTATAGTAGGTACTCCTGGATCTCCAAGTTTCTTTGGTATTCCACCCTTAAAAGTGTAATTAGCAAGCATGGTGGAAATTTCAGCTTCAGGTACCTTTCTTTTATTTGTAACAATATCTTTCATATATTTAGCATAAGGATTCATTTTGAGCATATCGGTCAATCGCATACGCAAAAAGATAGGTCTAATCATTTCAGCAAAGCGCTCAAAATCCTCATCATCCTTTTTCTTGGATGGTTTGGGAGGAAAAGGCATGGGTTTCGGAACCCATGGTTCACTTTCTTTACTATGTTTCCTAGCAACGAAGTCTCTTTTATCATAACGTTGATTCTTTGATTGTGGGTTATCAAGATCAACAGCAGGTTCAACTTCTACATCATTATCATTACTAGGTTGAGCATCATCATGAACATTATCATTAACATTTCCACTAGGTTCATGTTCATTACCAGATTGTGTTTCAAGATCGGACATAGAGATATCATTTGGATTATCAGGTGGTTCAGCAATAGGTTCACTAGAAGTTTGCACAGTTCTATCATTTTTTCTTTTTCTTCCTCTTAGAATAACTAGGTACATCAATATTATTTCTCTGAGAATCTTGCTCGATTCTCTTAGGGTGGCCTTCAGGATACAAAGGTTCCTGAGTCATTCTACCAGTCCTAGTAGCCACTCTAACAACATTATCACTTTTCTTACTATTCATTTCATTAAGAACTTCTTTTTGAGCTTTAAGTACTTGTTCTACTTGAGTGGTAACCATAGAAGCATGTTTGCTAACAAGTTTAAGTTCAATATTAGCCATATAATCACCCAAGTATTTAATCATATCGGAATCATATTTCAATTGTCTACCAAAATAAGCATTGAAATTTTCTTGTTTGACAATAAAATTATCAAACTCATCAAAGCACTGCCTAGCAGACTTATAGTGAGGGATATCACCTTCATCAAATCTATAGAGAGAATTTACCTTTACTACCTGTGTCGGGATATCGGGATCAGGACGTTCTTCAGTAAATAAGTGATTGAGATCATATGTTTCCTCAACAGGCGGTAAAATAAGACCATGTATTTCTTCAATAGGAGGTAAATTCCTAACAACTTCAGCTTTAATACCTTTTTCTTTCATAGATTTCTTTGCCTCTTGCATATGTTCGGGACTGAGAAATAGAACACCTCTCTTCTTCGGAGTTGGTTTAGGAATAGGCTCAGTAATTGGCTCAGGAGCTGGCTCGGGAGTTGGCTCAGGAGGTGCCCAATTATTTTCATTTGTCAACATATTATTCAATAAAATTTCAGCTTCATCCGGTGTTCTTTCCCTGAAAAGAGAACCAGCACAACTATCCAGGTAATCTCCGGAAGCATCGATTAGTCCATTATAAAAGATATCAAGTATTTCAGCTTTCTTAAGAGGCTGATCGGCAAAGCATTATAACTTGAAGCCTCCCCAAGCTTGTGGGAGACTCTCTTCTTCAATTTGCACAAAATTATATATATCCCTCAAAGCAGCTTGTTTCTTATGAGCAGGAAATATTTAGCAGAGAAGTAATAAATCATATCCTGGGGACTTTGCACATAACCAGGATCAAGAGAATTAAACCATATCTTAGCATCACCCTTTAATGAGAACGAAAATATTTTGAGTAAATAAAGATAGCGCGATCTCTCATTATTAGTAAACAGGGCAGCTATATCATTTAACTTACGAAGATGTACCACAACAGTTTCAGATTCATAGCCATAAAAAGGATCAGATTCAACCAAAGTAATTATATCTGGATCAACAGAAAAATCATAATAATCCTGATCGGGAACACAGATAGGTGAAGTAGCAAAAGCAGGGTCGGGTCTCACCCTATCTATAAAAGATTCTTTACTCCATTTAACTAGCAACCGCTTAAGTTCAAGTCTATCCTGGCAAGCAAGAATGGTTGCTGTAGATTTAGCATCGAAAAGATAGCCCTTAGGAATAGCAGGCATATTATCATCATTACTAACATCATCGTGTTCAGTTTCAATAATTTCTCTTTCTCTAGACCTAGAAATTTGTTCATCTAGAAATTCACCAAGGGGCACAGTAGTATCAAGCATAGAAGTAGTTTCATCATAAGTATCGTGCATAGCAGAAGTGGCATCATCAATTACATGCGACATATCGGAACGAATAGCAGAAGCAGGTTTAGGTGTTGCTAGCTTACTCATAACAGAAGGTGAATCAAGTGCAAAGCTAGATGGCACTTCCTTACCTCCCCTCGTAGTTGAGGGATAAATTGTTGTCTTAGCGTCTTTCAAATTCTTCATAGTGTCCAGCAGATATAAATCCCAAGTGACTCAAAGAATAGAGCTATGCTCCCCGGCAACGGCGCCAGAAAAAGGTCTTGATAACCCACAAGTATAGGGGATCGCAACAGTTTTCGAGGGTAGAGTATTCAACCCAAATTTATTGATTCGACACAAGGGGAGCCAAAGAATATTCTCAAGTATTAGCAGCTGAGTTGTCAATTCAACCACACCTGGAAACTTAGTATCTGCATCAAAGTTTTTAGTAGCAAAGTAATATGATAGTGGTGGTAACGGTAACGTATCTGCAGCAAAGTGTTTAGTAGCAAAGTAATATGATAGTGGTGGTAACGGTAACAAAAGTAAAGACAACAAAAGTAATGTTTTTGGTATTTTTGTAGTGATTGTAACAGTAGCAACGGGAAAGTAAATAAGCGAGAACCAGTATATGGAAAACTCGTAGGCACCGGATCAGTGATGGATAATTATGCCGGATGTGGTTCATCATGTAACAGTCATAACATAGGGTGACATAGAACTAGCTCCAGTTCATCAATATAATGTAGGCATGTATTCTGAATATAGTCATACGTGCTTATGGAAAAGAACTTGCATGGCATCTTTTGTCCTACCCTCCCGTGGCAGCGGGGTCCTATTGGAAACTAAGGGATATTAAGGCCTCCTTTTAATAGAGAACCGGAAGAAAGCATTAGCACATAGTGAATACATGAACTCCTCAAACTATGGTCATCACCGGGAGTGGTCCCAATTATTGTCACTTCGGGGTTGCCGGATCATAACACATAGTAGGTGACTATAGACTTGCAAGATAGGATCAAGAACAGACATATATTCATGAAAACATAATAGGTTCAGATCTGAAATCATGGCACTCGGGCCCTAGTACAAGCATTAAGCATAGCAAAGTCATAGCAACATCAATCTCAGAACATAATGGATACTAGGGATCAAACCCTAACAAAACTAACTCGATTACATGATAAATATCATCCAACCCATCACCATCCAACAAGCCTACGATGCAATTACTCACGCACGGCGGTGATCATCATGAAATTGGTGATGGAGGATGGTTGATGATGACGACGATGATGAATCCCCCTCTCCGGAGCCCCGAACAGACTCCAGATCAGCCCTCCCGAGAGAGATTAGGGCTTGGCGGCGGCTCCATATCGTAAAATGCGATGAAACTTTCTCTCTGATTTTTTTCTCCCCGAAAGCCAATATATGGAGTTGGGGTTGGCGTCGGAGGGCTACCAGGGGGCCCACGAGGTAGGGCGGCGCGCCCAGGGGGAGGGGCGCGCCCCCCGCCCTCGTGGACAGGGTGTGGGCCCCCTGGTCTTCATCTTTGACGAGGATTTTTTATTATTTATTCTAAGATATTCCGTGGAGTTTCAGGTCATTCCGAGAACTTTTGTTTTCTGCACATAAAACAACACCATGGCAATTCTGCTGAACACAGCGTCAGTCCGGGTTAGTTCCATTCAAATCATACAAGTTAGAGTCCAAAACAAGGGCAAAAGTGTTTGGAAAAGTAGATACGACGGAGACGTATCACTTAGGCGAAGTCCTGCGTGGATCATATCACCAACACCATCACCACCCCGTCGTGCTGACGGAACTCTCCCCCGACCCTCTGCTGGATCAAGAGTTCGAGGGACGTCATCGAGTTGAACGTGTGCTGAACACGGAGGTGCCGTACATTCGGTACTTGGATCGGTTGGATCGTGAAGATGTTCGACTACATCAACCATGTTAACCTAACGCTTCCGCTTTCGGTCTATGAGGGTACGTGGACACACTCTCCCCGTCTCGTTGCTATGGATCTCCTAGACAGATCTTGCATGATCGTAGGAAATTTTTTGAAATTGCATGCTACGTTCCCCTACACTGGCATCCGAGCCAGGTCTATGCATAGATAATATGCACGAGTAGAACACAAAGAGTTGTGGGCGATAATAGTCATACTGCTTACCACCAACGTCTTACTTTGATTCGGCGGTATTGTTGGATGAAGCAGCCCGGACCAACATTACATGACCACGTTCAGGAGACCGGTTATATCGACGTGCTTTGCACACAGGTGGCTGGCGGGCGTCTGTTTCTCCAACTTTAGTTGAATCGAGTTTGACTACGGTCGATCCTTGTTGAAGGTTAAAACAACACACTTGACGAAAAATCATTGTGGTTTTGATGCGTAGGTAAGAACGGTTCTTGCTAGAAGCCCGTAGCAGCCACGTAAAACTTGCAACAACGAAGTAGAGGATGTCTAACTTGTTTTTGCAGGGCATGTTGTGATGTGATATGGTCAAGACATGATGAGATATAAATTGTTGGATGAGATGATCATGTTTTGTAAAAGTTATCGGCAACTGGCAGGAGCCTTATGGTTGTCGCTTTATTGTATGAAATGCAATTGCCATGTAATTGCTTTACTTTATCACTAAGCGGTAACGATAGTCGTAGAAGCAATAGTTGGCGAGACGAAAACAACACTACGATGGAGATCAAGGTGTCAAGCCGGTGACAATGGAGATCATGATGGTGCTTTGGAGATGGAGATCAAAGGCACAAGATGATGATGACCATATCATGTCACATATTTTGATTGCATGTGATGTTTATCTTTTATGCATCTTATTTTGCTTAGTATGGCGATAGCACTATAAGATGATCCCTCACTAAATTTCAAGGTATAAGTGTTCTCCCTGAGTATGCACCGTTGCTACAGTTCGTCGTGCCGAGACTCCACGTTATGATCGAGTGTGATAAGCTCTATGTTCACATACAACGGGTGCAAGCCAGTTTTGCACATGCAGAATACTTGGGTTAAACTTGATGAGCCTAGCATATGCAGATATGGCCTCGGAACACTGAGACCGAAAGGTCGAACGTGAATCATATAGCAGATATGATCAACATAGTGATGTTCACCATTGAAAACTACTCCATCTCATGTGATGATCGGACATGGTTTAGTTGATATCGATCATGTGATCATTTAGATGACTTGAGGGATGTCTATCTAAGTGGGAGTTCTTAAGTAATATGATTAATTGGACTTTAATTTATCATGAACTTAGTACCTGATAGTTTTTGCATATCTATGTTGTTGTAGATCAATGGCATGTGCTACCATTCCCTTGAATTTTAATGCGTTCTTAGAGAAAGCTAAGTTGAAAGATGATGTAGCAACTACACGGACTGGGTCCATAACTTGAGGATTATCCTCATTGCTGCATAGAAGAATTACGTCCTGGAAGCACCGCTAGGTGCAAGACCCGCCGCAGGAGCAACTCCAGACATTATGAACGTCTGGCAAAGCAAAGCTGATGACCACTCGATAGTTTAGTGTGCCATGCTTCAGGGCTTAGAATCGGGACTTCAAAGACATTTTGAACGTCATGGAGCATATGAGATGTTCAAGGAGTTGAAGTTAATATTTCAAGCAAATTCCCGAGTTGAGAGATATGAAGTCTCCAACAAGTTATATAGCTGGAAGATGGAGGAGAATAGTTCTTTCAGTGAACACATACTCAGAATGTCTGGGTACCTGTAGGACCTTGAAGTATGTCTAGAGGGGGGGGGTGATTAGACTACTTGACCAATTTAAAACTTACCTTTTCCCAATTTTAGACTTTGGTAGATTTTAGTTATCTTTAAGCAAGTCAAGCAATCTTCACGCAATTCAAGCAAGCATGCAAAGAGTATATAGGCAGCGGAAAATAAAGCATGCAACTTGCAAGAATGTAAAGGGAAGGGTTTGGAGGATTCAAACGCAATTGGAGACATGGATATTTTTGTCGTGGTTCCGATAGGTGGTGCTATCGTACATCCATGTTGATGGAGACTTCAACCCACGAAGGGTAACGGTTGCACGAGTCCACGGAGGGCTCCACCCACGAAGGGTCCATGAAGAAGCAATCTTGTCTATCCCACCATGGCCGTCGCCCACGAAGGACTTGCCTCACTAGCGGTAGATCTTCACGAAGTAGGCGATCTCCTTGCCCTTACAAACTCCTTGGTTCAACTCCACAATCTTGTCGGAGGCTCCCAAGTGACACCTAGCCAATCTAGGAGACACCACTCTCCAAGAAGTAACAAATGGTGTGTTGATGATGAACTCCTTGCTCTTGTGCTTCAAATGATAGTCTCCCCAACACTCAACTCTCTCTCACAGGATTTGGATTTGGTGGAAAGAAGATTTGAGTGGAAAGCAACTTGGGGAAGGCTAGAGATCAAGATTCATATGGTTGGAATGGAATATCTTGGCCTCAACACATGAGTAGGTGGTTCTCTCTCTAAATGGTAAGTTGGAATTGTAGGTTTGTTCGATGGCTCTCTCCACGAATGAAGAGGAGGTGGAGGGTATATATAGCCTCCACACAAAATCTAACTGTTACACACAATTTACCAAACTCGGTGGGACCGGATCATCAAACTCGGTCGGACCGATTTAGTAAACCTAGTGACCATTAGGGTTTTCGTGGGACGACATGCAACTCGGTAGGACCGATATGGTTAGGGTTAGGGCATAAGGTAATCTCGGTGAGACCGACATACAAACTCGGTGAGACCGAATTTGGTAATTAGCTAACCGAGAGTTGGTCAGGTAAACTCGATGGGACCGATTCGCTCTTTCGGTGAGACCGAAAAGTTACGAAAGGGAAACAGAGAGTTTACATTGTAATCTCGGTGGGACCGATCGCTCACTTCGGTTAGACCAAAAATTTACGAAGGGAAACCGAGAGATTACAATCCCATCTCGGTGAGACCGAGATCCCTATCGGTGAGACCGATTTGCCTAGGGTTTGTGGCAGCGGCTATGACATTTGAACTCGGTGGCGCCGGATAGAAAGAATCGGTAGGGCCGAGTTTGACTTTAGGTTTAGGTCATATGTGGATGTGAGAAAGTAGTGGAGGGTTTTGGAGCATATCACTAAGCACATGAAGCAAGAGGCTCATTAAGCAACACCTCATCCCTCCTTGATAGTATTGGCTTTTCCTATAGACTCAATGTGATCTTGGATCACTAAAATGTAAAATGTAGAGTCTTGAGCTTTTGAGCTTGAGCCAATCCTTTGTCCTTGATATTTTAGGATCCACTTTCATCATCCATGCCATGCCATTCATTGAGCTTTCCTGAAATATTTGTCTTGGAATAGCATTAGCTCAATGAGCTATATGTTGTTATGAATTACCAAAACCACCTAGGGATAGTTGCACTTCCAATCTCCCCCTTTTTGGTAATTGATGACAACATATAGATCAAAGCTTCGACAAATGATAATAAAATTTGAAAAACATCGTCGCTTTGAGAAGTATGTGATAAGCAAGCGCTCCCCCTAAATTTGTGCATATTAAGATTTGCTTTGGACTGCAAATGCACAAGGAATTAGGCTCATTGGTTACTCTTCCATGTCACATACATCTTGGTGGAGCGCTCAAAATAACAGAGATTGAATACATGCACTCATCACCAAGCAAAGTGAATGACCATATAAGGGTAAGTAAGATAATAACATAACAATCATAAGTGTAGCTTATGATCAAGCACATGATCATCAATGTCTCACAGGTAATTGCATAGTATCTCAAGCAATCAAAAGCAAACGAAGTTCAACCAAGAAGACAAGAGAGAACAAAAGCAGCAAATCTCTCTCTCTCTCGAAGCCTATGATCTATACATTTTTCTCCCCCTTTGGCAACCAGTTACCAAAAAGTTCCTAGAAAATGCATAGGACTATATCGTCTCTCAGGCTTGGTCTTCTGGTGGTGGTGTCCGGAGAACTCCAAGAACGAAGGCTTCAGTCGATGTAGAAGGAGCTGAAGGAGTTGGTGCTGGAGCTGGTGGCGCTGGAGCTGTAGCTAGAGCTGATGAAGTGACTCTGGTGTCTTGTACTGGCTCTGCAGCTGATCTCTGAGCTTGTGGCACTCTGGCAAATGCATCAGTCATTGTCCTGCCCTTCCTCTCCTGCATGTCATCCTGTAGCTGCTCCACAGCTGATTGAATCTCAGTTACTTTTACATCAAGATCATAGAATTTTTGTTCCATGATTCTTTCCAGCTCTCCTGGTTTTGAGTTAGGTGGACAACCCTTCTCAATCCGCAGAGTTGATGCTATCAAGTAACCAAGCTGCTCCTGCTTGTTCTTCAGAAAGTATTCAGATGCCTCTGCTTGAGTTGGCATCTTGGCAGCCTTCTCTTTCCTTGCTTTCTCCTTCTTCTCTTGCGCTTGTACTGATGATGGTTCATTCTCAGTCATGACAACTTGATTGTCCTCAAAGTCAGGATAGAGAACCATGTGTTCCTTATCCAACAGATACTTTCCTGTGCCCATCTTTGAGTTAATCAACTCCTGAATCTGTGGGGCATATCCACAGCTCCTCTTCTGGTCTGCTGCTGTCCTCTTGATAGTTTCAACTATGAGGCTCATGACTTTGAATTTCTGAGGCACATCAAAAATGTGAAGCAAATTGATTGCATGCCCTCTGATCATGTTGTGGTCACCTGATTTGGGCAACAAAGTGTGCCTTAGGATCCAGTTGATTGTAGGCAGCCCTGACAGAAGAAAATGAACTGATCCAAACTTGAAAGACTCAAGTGCATCATCAGGGATCTCCTTGTACATCTGTGACATTGAGTTGTGTCCCATCTTCTTCTTGGCATAAATGTCCAAGTCATCTTCATTTTCCTTTGGGGCATTGATCAGACTTGCCCATTCCTCTATGGTTGACTGGTATCTCGTTCCTTCTGACATCCAAACTATCCTGCCATCTGGATAGAAATGTGTTGTGGAGTAGAATTGCATTATGAGCTTGTCATTCCAATTTGTGAGCTTCTGCCCAACAAAATATGCAACTCCACAAGCACTGAAGCTGTCATACACTCCAGGATAGTGTTCTGCATTCTCCTAAATGTAGGTCCAGTCGACCCACTTCATATCACAAACTATGGGCTTCTTATCCAATAAGACAGTCTCATAGAAGTCCTGCTGCTCCTTGGTGTGGAACCTGTAATCTACAAAAGTCCTTCTCCTGGTGGCATATGGATCTGACTCTCTCCATAGCCTCAACCCGTGATCTCTCCTGATCTTCATGTTCTCAGCCACAGGATGAGCATCATTGTTGTCTGGAATCTTGGGTTTGAGCTTCCTTAGGACCTGCCCTTCTTCATCTTCCTCAGCATCAACCTCAGGCATTGGGGCCTTGTTCTTCTCAGCTGCTGGTATACTCCTGGTATTCCTCTTTGGTGCACTCTTGGGCTTGGGGGCAGCTTTGGGCTTTGAAGTTGCAGCCCCTGACTTTATGGCATCACCCATCAGCTTTTGTGCCTTGGGTGCTGGCTCAGCAACCTCTTCTTCTTCCTCTTCCTCCATCATAGAAGGTTTCCCAATCACTCTGGCCATGGTCTTCTTGACCCTTTCCTTTCTTTTCTTTCCTTCAGCAGCAACAGGTTCTTTGGGTTGGGATTCCAAAGAAGCTTGAGTGGAGACTCTGGCTTTGGACACTGGTTGTCTACCTGCTGGCCTTTTGATCTTCATTCCAGGCTTAACTGCTGTTGAGATGTACTCCTTCTTGAGCACTTTCTTCTTTGAACTGGCCTCATCCTCAGCTGCCACATAATCCTCATCCTCAGACTCTGAGGTCTTCTTCTTCCTTGTCCTTGTGGTAGCCTTGGGCAAGTTGATGGGAGTGCTTCTGCTCCCCTCATCTGAGCTGCTAGAGGGACTAGTGCCCTCACTCATGTGAATCTGCTCTTCTGACATGTTCTGGCTGTCACTTTGGTCTGACATGCTGCTCACGCTGACTGCTTACCCTGTGAATAGTTATAGATGAGGTAAACTGGATGAGCATCACAAAATGCAGAGATTTTTGCAAAAGAATGATTCAAAAAAACTTAGTTTTAGTTTTCCACAGAAAGCATTTCGGATATACCGATTTTTAAACTCGGTGATACCGAAGCAGTTTTGGAACCTAAACTAGTGACCTCGGTCAGACCGAGTCACAGTTCGGTGGCACCGAGACTGCTAGGGTTTCACAAAGTTCTAAAATCGGTCACACCGTTTTGTAATTCTCGGTCAGACCGAGACTGACTAGTGCAATGGCGTTAGCCAAATCAGTGGGACCGAGTTTTTCAACTCGGTGGGTCCGAGATGGTTTCGGCGGAAACCTAACCCTAAATTTTCGAATCACAAATGTTCTAAGGATTGTTTTGACTGGATATAAGTGTTTCAATCGTGGCAAGATGCATTACGAACACAATGTGCTGAGAATCGGACGAGTATAGCACAGTGATCGAGTTCATACCCTAGTTCGGCGGTGAACTCGCCACGGCGGCAATGGCTGAGAAGAATTCCGTTGACGGCGGCGGAGACCAGCGACAGGAAGCGGCTGGTGACGAAGTCGACGATCCGTGGACCTGGTAGGCAGAGCGAGCTATGCGTGGGCGAGGAGTTTCGGAGAAAGTTTTCCAAAAATTTGCGCGTGTGAATATATAGCCCGACACTGTCGGTGTGACCGATTTGAACAGCTCGGTGGCACTGAGATGCATAACTGTTAATAGTTACAGCAACTCCGTGTGACCGAAAAGTTCAAATCAGTTGCACCGAGATTGAAAACCTAGATCGACTTAGTAATCTCGGTATGACCGAAATGGAGGAATCGGTCAGACCGAAAATCACAAAGAAGTTTTGGAAGTTTAAGTCTATGACGAATTGGGGACTCCGAGTGCTCCTCACACAGAGTGGTTCGAATCCGACTTGATCAAATTTTTTGATGTAGCATGAATAGAGTTTGAGACGAGAAAAGCATAGATAGCTAGAGAAGGTTCTTAGGCATTCTTGTCCATCCACTTGGCCAAATAGAAAGAAACCAATCAATCAAAACAACAAGTGGATGTCCTCGAACGAGTAAAATATGCAACCAACATGCTCACACAATAAAATGACAAATGAAATATGTGCCAAAGCACGCACAACCAATTCTAGCATCTATCAAACAATAGGCGATGACTAGGTCATTATATATGAGTATATTGACTTAGGAGTCAAATGAGAACATTTGATCATAGGCCATACTCATCGTTTAAGCTCAAGTGGGGTTTCTACTTTTACATAAAGCATTTATGTGTTCACATCATTAGAGTTGCTTTGACTCAATTCTTAGAGTTAAGCTCCCCCTAGATGTGAGATCCCCCCTTAGAGGGATAAACTAACCTTGGGTTGTCGATGATGACTTCATGTAGGTGTTGAAGATGTGGATGCTCAATGTTGATGTAGATCTTTTGGAGCAATCCTTTGGATTGAGTTGCACTTTCAATACCTACACGGGTTAGTCCCACAAGGAACAAATAAGAATATCCATAGACATAGAGTGATGCACACACAAAATGATGTCCATGAAAACATTAGGTTACCTTGTCCCTTGCCTTACCAACATGAGGGTTTGTGACTCCTTGAACTAGTGCAAGATATGGAAGATGATTGCACTTGTCCTCGCCATAATGATATGAGTGAAAAATGTTGGCGGAGTCACCCTCAAGAACTCTCTAATTCTTCTTCTTTGGGATCCACATCATCTTGATGGGAATCCTTGGTGTAGTAGTTGTGCTTGATGAAGTAGAACTTGACGTGGTCTTGGGAACCCACTTGACCAAGGCCTTAGGTGCTTCTTCAAATGCATCAATCTCTTCTTGAAGCTTGTCCTTGCCTTTGTTCTTGTGGTCTTGTGGTGGAAGATCATCTTGTGCTTGTGTTCCCTTGAAGGAAGTAGGATCATACTTCTCTTGTTGAGGAACAAACTTCGTCTTGGGGTATTGATCTTCTTCCCACTCAACTCCATTGGCATTGAACTTTCGCTCAAAACCAACACCTTGATTCTTCGGTGCCTTCCTTGCTTATGCACAATTTCCTCAAATTGCTTACTCCCGCAAGGCTCTTGTATACACCTTTTCTATAATTCCCTTCAATAAGATGTTTTCTTGCTCAAGTGTAACTTGGCTAAGAGAATCGTTAGTGTAATCAAGAGAACTACTAGAAGCAACAGTATTGGGTTTAGCATTGTTATTCTTACTACTAGAAGAAGAATATTTCTTGTTCTTGTTACTAGACTTGACTTGAGGCATGTAAGTAGATAAGAGTAAACGCTTGGCAATGTAAGAAGAACTTTTCTTACGAAGATCATCATTGATCGCTTTTAGGAACTCATGCTCTTGCTCAAGATTGAGCTTTTCAAAGCGTAACTTCTCATGAGCCCTT
This sequence comes from Aegilops longissima, assembly GCA_021605205.1. Lineage (NCBI taxonomy): Eukaryota > Viridiplantae > Streptophyta > Magnoliopsida > Poales > Poaceae > Aegilops > Aegilops longissima. The sequence goes on along the minus strand of CM038677.1, from coordinate 729,574,474 downwards.
AAAAGTTCTCGATGATCTTCGAAGATAGTTTCATGAGCTAACTTAAGAGTGTTTAGTTCTTTAGTTAGACGCTCAATTTTCTCCTTATCATTGTCATTCATTTCATCTTGATTAGCATGATTAATTGACGTTTCATCATAGTATTCATCACTAGAGTTGTCAACAAGTAAATCATCATCACCTAGCAAGTCATCTCATCACTATTAAAATCAACATACTCGAGGTGTGTTACCTTAGGACCTTTGGCCATGAAGCATCTTCCAATTCCTTCATTTGGGGATTCAAATATGTCGTAGGAGTTGGTTGACACAAGTGCTAAACCGGCAACACCTTCATCTTGAGTGTATTCGGAGTCGGAGTGATAGCTTCTCTCGGAGTGATTGTCGGAGTCGGAGCGGATACCCATTCACCAACATGAGCTTGATGTCTTCGCTTTGTGTAGCTCTTTGATGACTTGTCCTTCCTTTCCGAATCCTTGCTTCTCCGTGAGGGTCTTCGCTCATAACGATCATCTCTACTCCTTCTCTCTCTTGGTGGTGATTCTTCTCTTCTACTTCTTCTCTTGGGAGAATCTTTCTTCTTTGTAGGGTGCCGTACACTCATTGAATAGTGTCCGTGTCTCCCACAATTGTAGCAATTGCGCCTCGACTGGAAGATCTTTTGTCATTGTAGGACCTTGACTTGGAGCTTCTTTCTTTGCTTCTACTCTTGTTGAATTTGTTGAAGTTCTTCACCATTAAGCTCAATTCTTCATTGAAGGTTTGTTTCTCACTTGATGATATGGGGGTTTCATATGAGGCTTTGTAAGCACCACTTGACTTGTTGTGAAGTTCTTCCTTATCCTTGAGTGACATCTCATGAGCAACAATTCTTCCAATGACTTCCGTTGGCTTGAGATCTTTGTAATTTTGCATCATTTGGATCAACGTGCACACGGTATCATATTTTCCATCCAATGCTCTTAGGATCTTCTTGATGATGAATCTGTCGGTCATCTCTTCACTTCCTAAGCCGGCAATCTCATTTGTGATAAGAGCAAGCCTAGAGTACATTTCAGCGACACCTTCACCATCCTTCATTTTGAACTTGTCAAGCTGAATTTGGAGCACATCCAGCTTGGATTCCTCGACGGAGTCGGTACCTTCATGCATATCAATCAAAGTATCCCAAATTTCCTTTGCATTCTCAAGATGGCTGATTTTGTTGAATTCTTCGGGGCACAATCCATTGAAGAGGATATCACAAGCCTGAGCGTTGTATTGCAACATATTTAACTCTTCCGCACTAGCTTCACGGTTCGGTTCTATCCCATCAAAGAATTCACCTTGCAAGCCAATACACACAATAGCCCAAACGGCGGGGTTATGTCCGAGAATACGCATTTTCATCTTATGCTTCCAACTAGCAAAATTAGTGCCATCAAAGTAAGGACCTCTACGGTGATAATTTCCCTCGCTAGACGCCATACTCTCCTAGGTTGTGAAACCAAGGCTATGACCACCAAAAGCTATGGAAATCAAAGCAAATGGAGACCAAAGCTCGATACCACTTGTAGGACCTTGAAGTATGTCTATAGGGGGTGATTAGACTACTTGACCAATTAAAACTTAACCTTTTCCCAATTTTAGACTTTGGCAGATTTTAGCTATCTTTAAGCAAGTCAAGCAATCTTCACGCAATTCAAGCAAGCATGCAAAGAGTATATAGGCAGCGGAAAATAAAGCATGCAACTTGCAAGAATGTAAAGGAAGGGTTTGGAGGATTCAAACACAATTGGAGACACGGATATTTTTGTCGTGGTTCCGATAGGTGGTGCTATCGTACATCCACGTTGATGGAGACTTCAACCCACGAAGGGTAACGGTTGCGCGAGTCCACGGAGGGCTCCACCCATGAAGGGTCCACGAAGAAGCAACCTTGTCTATCCCACCATGGTCGTCGCCCACGAAGGACTTGCCTCACTAGCGGTAGATCTTCACGAAGTAGGCGATCTCCTTGCCCTTACAAACTCCTTGGATCAACTCCACAATCTTGTCGGAGGCTCCCAAGTGACACCTAGCTAATCTAGGAGACACCACTCTCCAAGAAGTAACAAATGGTATGTTGATGATGAACTCCTTGCTCTTGTGCTTCAAATGATAGTCTCCCCAACACTCAACTCTCTCTCACAGGATTTGGATTTGGTGGAAAGAAGATTTGAGTGGAAAGCAACTTGGGGAAGGCTAGAGATCAAGATTCATATGGTTGGAATGGAATATCTTGGCCTCAACACATGAGTAGGTGGTTCTCTCTCAGAACTGGTAAGTTGGAAGTGTAGGTTTGTTCGATGGTCTCTCCATGAATGAAGAGGAGGTGGAGGGTATATAGCCTCCACACAAAATCTAACCGTTACACACAATTTACCAAACTCGGTGGGACTGAATCATCAAACTCGGTCGGATCGATTTAGTAAACCTAGTGACCGTTAGGGTTTTCGGTGGGACTGACATGCAACTCGGTAGGACCGATATGGTTAGGGTTAGGGCATAACGTAATCTCGGTGAGACCGATTACACAAACTCGGTGAGACCGAATTTGGTAATTAGCTAACCAGAGAGTTGGTCAGGTAAACTCGGTGGGGCCGATTCGCTTTTTCGGTGAGACTGAAAAGTTACGAAAGGGAAACAGAGAGTTTACATTGTAATCTCGGTGGGACCGATCGCTCACTTCGGTTAGACCGAAACGTTACGAAGGGAAACATAGAGATTACAATCCCATCTCGGTGAGACCGATTTGCCTAGGGTTTGTGGCAGTGGCTATGACATTTGAACTCGGTGGCGCCGGATAGAAAGAATCGGTAGGGCCGAGTTTGACTTTAGGTTTAGGTCATATGTGGATGTGAGAAAGTAGTGGAGGGTTTTGGAGCATATCACTAAGCACATGAAGCAAGAGGCTCATTAAGCAACACCTCATCCCTCCTTGATAGTATTGGCTTTTCCTATAGACTCAATGTGATCTTGGATCACTAAAATGTAAAATGTAGAGTCTTGAGCTTTTGAGCTTGAGACAATCCTTTGTCCTTGATATTTTGAGGGATCCACTTTCATCATCCATGCCATGCCATTCATTGAGCTTTCCTGAAATATTTGTCTTGGAATAGCATTAGCTCAATGAGCTATATGTTGTTATGAATTACCAAAACCACCTAGGAATAGTTGCACTTTCAGTACCATAACCACTTGACTCATCTGGGAGTTAATCTTCCTGATGATAGTGTCATTGACAGAGTTCTTCAATCACTGCCACGAAGCTATAAAGGCTTCCCGATGAACTATAATATGCAAGGGATGGAAAAGACAATTCCTGAGCTCTTCGCGATGCTAAAGGCTGTGGAGGTAGAAATCAAGAAGGAGCATCAAGTGTTGAAGGTTAACAAGACCACTAGTTTCAAGAAAACGGGCAAAGGGAAGAAGGGGAACTTCAAGAAGAACAACAAGCAAGTTGCTACTCAAGGGAAGAAACCCAAGTCTAGACCTAAGCCTGGAACTGAGTGCGTCTACTTCAAAGGGACTGGTCACTAGAAGCGGAACTTCCCCAAGTATTTGGCGGATAAGAAGGATGGCAAAGTGAAAGGTATATTTGATATACATGTTATTGATGTGTATTTTACTAATGCTCGTAGTAGCGCCTGGGTATTTGATACTGGTTCTGTTGCTCATATTTGCAACTCGAAATAGGGGCTACGGATTAAATGAAGATTGGCTAAGGACAAGGTGACAATGTGCGTCGGAAATGGTTCCAAGGTCGATGTGATCGCCGTTGGCACGCTACCTCTACATCTACCTTTGGGATTAGTTTTAGACCTAAATAATTGTTATCTGGTGCCAGCATTGAGCATGAACATTATATCTGGATCTTGTTTTATGCGAGACGGTTATTCATTTAAATCAAAGAATAATGGTTGTTCTATTTATATGAGTAATATCTTTTATGGTCATGCACCCTTGATGAATGGTCTATTTTTGTTGAATCTCGATTGTAGTGATACACATATTCATAATATTGAAGCCAAAAGATGCAAAATTAATAATGATAGTGCAACTTATTTGTGGCACTGCCATTTAGGTCACATTGGTGTAAAGCGCATGAAGAAACTCCATGCTGATAGGGTTTTGGAATCACTTGATTATGAATCACTTGATGCTTGCGAACCATGCCTCATGGGCAAGATGACTAAGACTCCATTCTCCGGAACAATGGAGTGAGAAACTGACTTATTGGAAATAATATATATAGATGTATGTGGTCCGATGAGTGTTGAGGCTCGCAGCGGGTATCGTTATTTTCTAACCTTCACACATGATTTGAGCAGATATGGGTATATCTACTTAATGAAACATAAGTCTGAAACATTCGAAAAGTTCAAAGAATTTCACAGTGAAGTGGAAAATCATCGTAACAAGAAATAAAGTTTCTACGATCTGATCGTGGAGGTGAATATTTGAGTTATTAGTTTGGTCTTCATTTGAAACAATGTGGAATAGTTTCGCAACTAACGCCACCTGGAACACCACAGCGCAATGGTGTGTCTGAACGTCGTAACCATACTTTATTAGATATGGTGCGATCTATGATGTCTCTTACCGATTTACCACAATCGTTTTGGGGTTATGCTTTAGAGATGGTTGCATTCACGTTAAGTAGGGCACCATCTAAATCCGTTGAGACGACACCATAAGAACTGTGGTTTGGCAAGAAACCTAAGCTGTCGTTTCTTAAAGTTTGCGGCTGCGATGCTTATGTGAAAAAGCTTCAACCTGATAAGCTCGAACCCAAATCGGAGAAACGTGTCTTCATAGGATACGCAAAGGAGACTGTTGGGTACACCTTCTATCACAGATCCGAAGGCAAGATATTCGTTGCTAAGAATCGATCCTTTCTAGAGAAGGAGTTTCTCTCGAAATAAGTGAGGGGGGGGGAGTAGAACTTGATGAGGTAATTGTACCTTCTCCCGAATTGGAAAGTAGTTCATCACAGAAATCAGTTGCAGTAATTACTACACCAATTAGTGAGGAAGCTAATGATGATGATCATGAAACTTCAGATCAAGTTACTACCGAACCTCGTAGGTCAACCAGAGTACGGTCCGCACCAGAGTGGTATGGTAATCCTGTTCTGGAACTCATGTTACTAGACCATCACGAACCTACGAACTATGAGGAAGCGATGATGAGCCCAGATTCCGCAAAATGGCTTGAGGCCATGAAATCTGAGATGGGATCCATGTATGAGAACAAAGTATGGACTTTGGTTGACTTGCCCGATGATCGGCAAGCCATAGAGAATAAATGGATCTTCAAGAAGAAGACTGACGCTGACGGTAATGTTACTGTCTACAAAGCTCGACTTGTTGTGAAAGGCTTTCGACAAGTTCAAGGGGTTGACCACAATGAGACCTTCTCACCCGTAGTGATGCTTAAGTCTGTCCGAATCATGTTAGCAATTGCCGCATTTTATGATTCTGAAATTTGGCAAATTGATGTCAAAATTGCATTCCTTAATGGATTTCTTAAAGAAGAGTTGTATATGATGCAACCAGAAGGTTTTGTCGATCCTAAAGGTGCTAACAAAGTGTGCAAACTCCGGCGATCCATTTATGGACTGGTGCAAGCCTCTCGGACTTGGAATATACACTTTGATAGTGTGATCAAAGCATATGGTTTTATACAGACTTTTGGAGAAGCTTGTATTTACAACAAAGTGAGTGGGAGCTCTATAAAATTTCTAATATTATATGTGGATGACATTTGTTGATTGGAAATAATGCAGAATTTTTGAAAAAGCATAAAAGGATACTTGAATAAGAATTTTGCAATGAAAGACCTCGGTGAAGCTGCCTATATATTGGGCATCAAGATCTATAGAGATAGATCAAGATGCTTAACTGGACCTTCACAAAGCACATACCTTGATAAAGATTTGAAGAAGTTCAAAATGGATCAGTCAAAGAAAGGGTTCTTGCCTATGTTACAAGGTGTGAAGTTTAGTCAGACTCAATGCCCGACCACTGCAGAAGATATACAGCAAATGAAAGTCATTCACTATGCCTCAGCCATAGGTTCTATCATGTATGCAATGCTGTGAACTAGACCTGATATGTGCCTTGCTATAAGTTTAGCAGGGAGGTACCAAAGTAATCCTGGAGTGGATCACTGGATAGCGGTCAAGAACATCTTGAAATACCTGAAAAGGACTAAGGATATGTTTCTCGTTTATGGAGGTGACAAAGAGCTTGTCATAAATGGTTACGTCGATGCAAGCTTTGACACTGATCCGGATGACTCTAAGTCACAAACTGGATACGTATTTATATTGAATGGTGGAGCTATCAGTTGGTGCAGCCAAGCAGAGCGTCACGGCGAGACCTACGTGTGAAGCAGAGTACATAGGTGCTTCGGAAGCAGCAAATGAAGGAGTCTGGATGAAGGAGTTCATATCCGATCTAGGTGTAAAACCTAGTGCATTGATAACCCACAAGTATAGGGGATCGCAACAGTTTTTGAGGGTAGAGTATTCAACCCAAATTTATTGATTCGACACAAGGGGAGCCAAAGAATATTCTCAAGTATTAGCAGCTGAGTTGTCAATTCAACCACACCTGGAAACTTAGTATCTGCAGCAAAGTGTTTAGTAGCACAGTAATATGATAGTGGTGGTAACGGTAACAAAAGTAAAGACAACAAGACTAATGTTTTTGGTGTTTTGTAGTGATTGTAACAATAGCAACAGAAAAGTAAATAAGCGAAGACCAGTATATGGAAAGCTCGTAGGCACCGGATCAGTGATGGATAATTATGCTGGATGCGGTTCGTCATGTAACAGTCATAACATAGGGTGACACAGAACTAGCTCCAATTCATCAATGTACTGTAGGCTTGTATTCTGAATATAGTCATACGTGCTTATGGAAAAGAACTTGCATGGCATCTTTTGTCCTACCCTCTTGTGGCAGCGGGGTCCTATTGGAAACTAAGGGATATTAAGGCATCCTTTTAACAAAGAACCGGAACAAAGCATTAGCTCATAGTGAATACATGAACTCCTCAAACTATGGTCATCACCGGGAGTGGTCCCGATTATTGTCACTTCGGGGTTGCCGGATCATAACACATAGTAGGTGACTATAGACTTGCAAGATAGGATCAAAAACTCACATATATTCATGAAAACTTAATAGGTTCAGATCTGAATTCATGGCACTCGGGCCCTAGTGACAAGCATTAAGCATAGCAAAGTCATAGAAACATCAACCTCAGAACATAGTGGATACTAGGGATCAAACCCTAACAGAACTAACTCGATTACATGATAAATCTCATCCAACCCATCACCGTCAAGCAAGCCTCTGATGGAATTACTCACGCACGGCGGTGAGCATCATGAAATATGTGATGGAGGATGGTTGATGATGACGACGGCGACGAATCCCCCTCTCCGGAGCCCCGAACGGACTCCAGATCAGCCCTCCCGAGAGAGATTAGGGCTTGGCGGCGGCTCCGTATCGTAAAACATGATGATTTCTTCTCTCTAATTTTTTTCTCCCCGAAAGCCAATATATGGAGTTGGAGTTGGCGTCGGAGGGTCTCCAGGGGGCCCACGAGGTAGGGGGCGCGCCCAGGAGGGGGGGCTCGCTCCCCACCCTCGTGGACAGGGTGTGGGCCCCCTGGTCTTCATCTTTGGCGAGGATTTTTTATTATTTTTTATAAGACATCTCGTGGAGTTTCAGGTCATTCCGAGAACTTCTGTTTTCTGCACATAAAACAACATCATGGCAATTCTGCTGAAAACAACGCCAGTCCGGGTTAGTTCCATTCAAATCATACAAGTTAGAGTCCAAAACAAGGGCAAAAGTGTTTGGAAAAGTAGATACGACGGAGACGTATCAGCTCCCCCAAGCTTAAACCCTTGCTTTTCCTCAAGCAATTCAGTTGACAAACTGAAAGAGAAAAAGAAAAACTTTTACAAACTCTGTTTGCTCTTGTTATTGTACCTATGTCAAGCCAACATTCAGGTTTTCAGCAAAGATTAGAACTAACCACATTTGCAATAATTCTCCAGTCTCATGTTTACTCATATCAATAACATAATCAGCTAGCAAGCCATAATAATAAATCTCGGATGACAACACTTTCTCAAAATAATCATAATATGATATAACAAGATGGTATTTCGCTAGCCCTTTCTGAGACTGCAAAACATAAATGCAGAGCACATTCAAAGATCAAGGACTGACTAGTCATTGTAATTCATGGTAAAAGAGATCCAATCATAGTCATACCCGATATAAATTAACAGTAATGAATGCAAATGACAGTTGTGCTCTCCAGCTAGTGCCTTTAAATAAGAGGGAGATGACTCAACATAAAAGTAAATAGATAGGCCCTTCGCAGAGGGAAGCAGGGATTTGTAGAGGTGCCAGAGCTCGGTTTTGAAATAGAGATAAATTATATTTTGAGCGGCATACTTTCATTGTCAACATAACAACTAAGAGATGACGATATCTTCAATGCTAAACAAATTATAGGCGGTTCCCAAACAGAATGGTAAAGTTTATACTCCCCCTCCTCCACAAGCATCAATCCATGGCTTGCTCGAAACAACGAAAGTGCCTCCAACATTCAACGGGTCCTGTGGGGAGTTTTGTTTGCAATTATTTTGATTTAGTTTGCATAAAGCATGGGACCGGGCATCCCGGTGACCAGCCATTTTCTCGTGAGTGAGGAGCGGAGTCCACTCCTCTTGAGAATAACCCGCCTAACACGGAAGATAAGGGCAGCCCTAGTTGATATATGAGTTATTCGAGCTTGAAAAACAGAATGTTTATTTAAAGGTTTAGAGTTTGGCACATACAAATTTACTTGGAACGGCAGGTAGATACCGCATATAGGAAGGTATGCTGGACTCAGATGGAATAACTTTGGGGTTTAACGGATTGGATGCACAAGCAGTATTCCCGCTTAGTACAAGTGAAGGCTAGCAAAAGACTGGGAAGCGACCAACTAGAGAGCGACAACAGTCATGAACATGCACTAAAATTAATAAACATTGAATACAAGCATGAGTAGGATATAATCCACCATGAACATAAATATCGTGAAGGCTATGTTGATTTGTTTCAACTACATGCGTGAACATGTGCCAAGTCAAGTCACTTAAATCATTCAAAGGAGGATACCACCCCATCATACCACATCACAACCATTTTAATAGCATGTTGGCATGCAAGGTAAACCATTATAACTCATAGCTAATCAAGCATGGCATAAGCAACTATGATCTCTAATTGTCATTGCAAACATGTTTATTCATAATAAGCTGAATCAAGAACGATGAACTCATCATATTTACAAAAACAAAAGAGGTCGAGTTTATACCAGCTTTTCTCATCTTAGTCAGTCCATCATATATCATCATAATTGCCTTTCACTTGCACGGCGAACGATGTGAATAATAATAAGAGTGCACGTGCATTGGACTAAGTGGAAATCATGAGCATTCAATAAACAGGAGAAGACAGGCAATATGGGCTCTTGGTTAAATCAACAATGATGCATATAAGAGCCACTTCAACAATTTAATCATGGTCTTCTCCTACTGACCCCCAAAGAATAGAAAAGAAATAAAAACTATTTACACGGGAAAGCTCCCAACAAGCAAAAGAAGAACGAGAAATATTTTTGGGTTTTCTTTTTAATTACTACAGCCAAGAAATAAACTACTACTAATTTTTTTCGTTTTTCTTAAGGTTTATTAAACACACAAGAAGAAAGCAGGAAAAAGAAAATAAACTAGCATGGATATTACAGTGAAAGAGTATGAGCACCGACATCTAGCAATGAGTGTGTGTGAACATAAATGTAATGTCGGTGGGAAATACGTACTCCCCCAAGCTTAGGCTTTTGGCCTAAGTTGGTCTATTGCCGAGGATAGCTGGCGGATACCCGTAGGTGTAGTGGGGTCGATCTTGCGATGCAGAATAGTTGGGATCATGGTGTGATGAAGAGGACTCGATCGCCTTGGCCGGCAACCGCCTCGAATCCCAAGAATAAACAGATCGTCGTGGAGGCTCATCTTGTGGTTCCGGTTCGGGGCTGGTGCAGGATTCGATAGGCTTGAACAACCGCCCACGTAACGAGGTGAGGACCTGCAGACAAGTTAAACAAAGAAGGAGCAGGAAAAGTAATAGTCTCAGGGTGATGTTTATCAAAGTACAATTTATATTTGAGCTCCCCTTCACGACTCTTAACAAGAAAGTCATGCGCTAGCATACTCTTATAATCTAAATAAGCACTGGGTAACGATGTTTCTTCTTTCTCCAATGTAACGCCCGGATGGTTATGCTACAGTAATCCCCGGTTATGTTAATTAACTTTTCGTTAATTCAGAACCGTTCGAAAACAAAATTAAAATAAAGCAAACGATAAAAGGGTTTCGAAATCTAATCCTAAAATGTTCCGGGGTTTTCTAAAATACCTAACCTAATATTGGTGGGGTGCACTAGTATTTACAAAATGCCAAAACAATTCTAATAAACCAAAACAGAAAAGAGAAAATAAGAAAAAAAGAAAAAAAAGGAATAAAACTGGGGGATAACCCTCCGCCCAACCAACTGGCCCTCTCCCTCTCCTTGGCCCATCTCTCTCCCCCACAGGCCGCCCACCGCCCAGCCGCCACCCCACTAGAACCCCCATCGGTGGCTAACCCTAGCCACCGCCCCGCACTTCCCCCTCCCTCTCGCGCCTCCCTCGCCCCCCCCCCCCTCGTCCCGACCCGATCTAGATCGGGGCAGGGCGCCACCGACCACCTCCCCGTCGGCGATCCACCTCGCCGCCGATCCCCCGCCGGCCCCCGCCGCCTCGGTCCTCCCCTTCCCCTCCACGCCTTGGGAACTCCCTCCTCCCTCAACGCGCCCACCGAGCCCGGCGGCCGCCACATGGTCCGGCTCGCCTCGCCCTCCCTCGCCGAACGCCTCCCGGCCCCCTTCTTCCCGGCCTGCCCGACCTCCCCGAGCACACCGGCCGTGCCCCCCCCGCTGTGAGGCCTTCCCTCTCCTCCTCTTCCCCCCGTCGGCGTCCGGCTCGGCCGTGCGTGCCTGCCTGCCCCCCCCCTCGGCTCCCGGCTCCGGCCGCCCAGACCGCGCCCCTCCCCCCCCCCTCCTCCTCTCCCTGCGGAACCGGCCCGTGGCCTCTGGCCGGCTCGCCCGGCCACCGTGGCCCCTCTCCCCTTCCATCCCACCCTCGTCGGCGACACTGGCGCCCCGAGCCCCGAGCCCCAAGCTCCCCTTCCTCCCTGTTCGGCACCTCCCGCTCGAACCCGACCAACCTCGACTTCTTCTCCTCATGACGCTGCCCGGCCGAGCCCTGAACCGCCGCCTGCCCCCCCTCACCGGCGTCGCTCGCCAAGGGGTGGCTGTGGCCGTCTTGGCCGGCCGCCTGCCGCCCGATCCGCCTCGGTCGCCGCCGACTGGGCGGGTCGTGCCGGATCGGCAACACTAAGACTGGCGCGCCGCCCGTTTGGCCAAGTGCCAGCGACAGGGGCCCCACCCCCAAAATAAAACGAAAAAGAACGTGTTAATAAAATGTAAGCGAAAAATGAATTAAAAGTGAATTAAACTAATTAACTAAATAACTAATTAATTAATTAATTGAGTAATTAATTAATCTAATTAATTCTGGATTAGTTAAACCTAATCATTAGCTAATTAATTGGGTAATTAATTGAACTAATTAATCCTGGGTTAATTAACCCTAATCATTAATTAATTAATTGGGTAATTAATTAAACTAATTAATCCTGGATTAATTAATACTAATCATTAGTTAACTTAATTAACTAAGATTAATTAACCCTCATTAGGTTAATTAGGTATAGAGTATGACATGTGGGACCCACCTGGCAGGGTTGACTTAGTCAACCCTGTTGGCTGATGACGTCAGCATGACATCATGCTGATGTCATAAATGCAATTTCGAAATTAATTAAATAATTAAGTAAAATTCCAGAAATTAATAAAACCTTTTATAAATCATAACTTTTAATCCGTAATCCGGATTAAAATATTTTCAACATGAAAGTTGCTCAGAACGACGAGACGAATTCGGATACGCAGTCCGTTCGTCCACCACGCGTCTCTAACCTATCGAACCTGCAAACTTTCTCCTCCGATTCATCTGTCTGACAGACGTCCGGAACCGGGATAATCTCCCGGATGCTTTTCCCCTTAAACCAGTACCCCTCTTACCACGTTAGGGCACGCCTAGCATCGCTTCTTGGCATGTCATGCATCGTTATGCATCTGTTACCGTGTATTCATTGTTTCTTCCCCCTCTTCTCTTCGGTAGACTACGAGACCGACGCCGCTGCGGTGGCCGTTCGACTACGGGTTGACGACCCTCTCTCTTGCCGAGCAACCAGCAAGCCCCCTTGATCACCAGATATCGCCTACTCTTATCTACACTGCTTGCATTAGAGTAGCATAGCATGTTACTGTTTTCGGATACTCCTATACTGCTGCATAGCCTGTCCTTGTAACTTCTGTTGTTACCTTACCTGCAATCCTATATGCTTAGTATAGGATGCTAGTTCTTTCATCTGTGGCCCTACTTTCTTGTCCATCACGCCATGCTATACTATCGGGCCGTGATCACTCGGGAGTTGATCACGGTATATACTATATACTTTATACATGATACATGTGAGACTAAAGTCGGGTCGGTGATGGAGCACCATGAGTGGATCTTTGAGGCGGAGCGGCAGGCAGGTTGAGACCGCCTAGGAGAGAGGTGGGCCTGCCTGTTCGGGCGTTCGCATGTTACTTAACACGCTTAACGAGGTCTTGGTATTTGATGCTGGGTTGGCTACGAGCTAATACGCACTAACCATCTACGCTGGGAGTAGTTATGGGTATCCGGCGTCGTGGTATCACCGAAGTACTTGAGACGTCACGACGAGCGGCGCGCGCCGGATTGACTGGAACGCTGTTAGGCTAGGTCTGCTTCGGCCGCCTACTTAACGCAGGTGTGCTTTCGAGGCGATGGGCCCGGACCCTGCGGCGCTTAGGTTTAGACGGCGTCTTGGCTCTCTGTTGTGCCTAGGTGGGGCTGCGACGTGTTGATCTTACGCGGCGGGCATGACCCCGGAAAGTGTGTCCGCCAAATGGGATCAAGCGTCTTTGGGTAAGATGGTGCACCCCGCAGGAAGTTAATCTATTCGGATAGCCGTGATCTTGATAACAGGACGACTTGGAGTTGTACCTTGAGCTTATGACAACTAGAACCGGATACTTGATAAAACACACCCTTCCAAGTGCCGATACAACGGTGGTCGCTCTCGCTCGAGTGGATATGAGCGGGGATTGCGGGTAGGATTATTGCTATATGATGTTGCTTGGAGGACTTCCGTTGTCCTCTTACATGCATTGCCGGACCGGTGTCGAAGCGTAGTCTTCGTTAAGACTAGCTTTCCCCTCTTATTCGGCATTCTGCATTCAGTCCACCGATATGCCTTTACACATATATCCATGCATATGTAGTGTAGCTCCTTGCTTGCAGTACTTTGGATGAGTACTCACGGTTGCCTTGTTCCTCTTTTCCCCTATCTCTACTCGATTGCTGCAACAGACGATGGAGCCAGGATCCGACGCCACCGCCTATGGCGACTACTACTCGGAGGCGCCTACTACTACGTGCAGCCGGCGGCGGCGACCGGGAGTGACCTAGGAGGATCCTGTGCAGAGGCCTGTCCTCTTCGATCCAGATCCCGGTTTGTGCTAGCCATCTTATGGCACCTTGTTTAACTTATGTCGTACTCAGATATTGTTGCTTCCACTGACTCGTCTATGATCGAGCACTTGTATTCGAGCCCTCGAGGCCCCTGGCTTGTATTATGATGCTTGTATGACTTATTTTATTTGTAGAGTTGTGTTGTGATATCTTCCGTGAGTCCTTGATCTTGATCGTATACATTTGCGTGCATGATTAGTGTACGATTGAATCGGCGTCACAAGTTGGTATCGAGCCATTGCTGTAGGAATCCCCCTTCTACACTCCTTGGCCGAAGTCGAGTCTAGACATTGCAAAACTTTTACTAACTTGGCTGTGTGCCTTACGGGCCCACGTCGCCATCGGGTGGTATTAGGATCTTTTACTCCTCGATCTTTACTCTGGGATTCTGAACTCTCTTCTACTCGGGGTAAACGATTTTACTAACTATCACTAGGATCCCGTGACCGCATTCACCCCGAAGATGGATATAGCCTTAGTTGTTTTTGGAATTGTATTTGAACAATTTCCACCCTATCATTTGACTCCTTTGAAACGTCTTTGTTTTCAGATGGAACCCACGAGGCAGGTCGTGCGCCACACGACGGCCATTGGTGCCTCGGGATCACCTGCGGTGCTAGCCGAGATGATGACCTATCTGGGTTATCGCTGGCACCCTGAGTACACCGTCTATGAGGAGTACCAGGACTACAACCAGAGCATGCCGCGCCGCCATCGTCCACCTCTACTCTCGGGAGTATGAGTCCACTCTTGTCTGCACACCGCACATGGTGTTGGAGTGACTATCGATATGGCGAGTCCACGATGCTGCTTATGCTGCACCGACACGTCTTCGTGCGAGTATCGAGTTGGACACCTCCCCTTCGTGCACATTGCTATCGCGTCGATGTTGGTGAGGAGGTTACTACACCGCTGCCTACACCATCGTCACCAGAGAGCCCTTCCACCATCGAACTTTGTTACGCATGCGATGGGCTGGATCGAGCTAACCGAGCTCTTCGCCACGAGTTGTACATCACCCGTCGGCACCTCTACCGTGCTCGACGCTGATGCACCCTTTGTCCGTTCAGGAGAGCTGCGCGTTCTGCGATCTACCCGCCAGACCGTGATGCCCGTGGTGTCGGTTGGCGACGTGGGAGGCTACTCTCCGCACTTGGCCCCTTTCGCCACACGGACGCCGGATTCAGCACCGAGTATCCGCGGCCCTGTGTCACCGACGTGGAGGACTATCCACCGCCGCACTATCAGCTTTCGGGCTACAGACTACCTCCATGATGCAGCGTGGGACTGATGTAGACTTGCTTGTTAGCATTTGATGTATTCGCCGCGAGCCTGTGTGCCGCCTATGATGTAGTAGTCTATGTACTGGACTCTATGTATCGAACTCTTTGCATGATTCTTTTTGTAAGATATGCCAACTACTATGTAGTTCCCATCATGCTGCTTTCATTATGCATGTTTCATCATGAATGATTCCTGTCTCTTGCTTAATTTCTCAAATGCTGAACTACCCCTGTTATATAATAGTAGGATGGTTAGACCAGCAGGTCGTGGCCGTGGTGCCAACTTCCCACCACCACCTGAGTACATGGCCGGTATGGTCCAACAGCTTGAGATGAATCGCCAGTTCATGGAGAACATGATGGCTCAGTTCCTCGCCCCAATACTTTTGCACCCAAACGGGACAACTCTGCAGGAATTCATACGCCTGAACCCCAGCATTTACCGCAGCTCAACTCAGCCCCTGGATGCTGATGAGTGGCTCCGTGACATCACCTATGAGATGGAGTCTGCTGATGTAGCCCTCGCCAGCTATGTCACCTTTGCTTCCTTCTTCTGAAGGGACCCCAGCTCAATGGTGGGACAGCCACCGTCGTACTCTGCCAGTTGGAACACTCATCACTGGCGGACTTCAGAGCTGCCTTCCGTGCCCGCTTCATCCCTCAAGGGGTCATGGACGGAAGAAGCGTGAGTTCATAACCTCACCCAAGGCA
This sequence comes from Aegilops longissima, assembly GCA_021605205.1. Lineage (NCBI taxonomy): Eukaryota > Viridiplantae > Streptophyta > Magnoliopsida > Poales > Poaceae > Aegilops > Aegilops longissima. Next base: position 729,558,660 of record CM038677.1, on the reverse strand, counting down.
ACAAGACTGTTGAAGCCTATCGGAGAGTTCTTGGACTTGTCTCGCTATGTGAAGAGGATATTGCAATCGATGCACGCAGACAGGAGAAGTTCCGTGACGGACTTCAAGCTGACATCAAGCTCGCACTGCTAGTGCACGACTTTGCTGATTTCGCCACCTTGGTGAACAAAGCTATCAATGTCGAAACTGGTCTGCAGGAATACCAGAGCTCTAACAGCGCAACTGTGACACCGGCTCATCTTGGGCCCGTCCTCGCAGGCGCAAGATATGGATTCCCAATAGCATGTACCAGCCGAATGCATACGCTTCAAAGCGTAACTATGCTACACCTCGCCTCGCCTACAACTAAGCAGCCAAGCTTCCAGCTCCACCACCCCAAGCTCCTGCTCCCACTCCCAATAATGGCTTATGCTTGGTGCGGACAGCCAGGCACCGTGCTAGAGAATGCAACCAGAACCGAATCACCGGCCTTCCAAAGGTGGCCGTGGAAACAACCGAACCGCAACAACACCGGCAAGTCTTATGGGCAAGCTCGGGCCAACCACGTTGAACCGAACGAAGCTCAAGACCAGCTCTCATTGTGATGGGTACACTCCTCGTAAATTCAGTACCGATCTGTTTTATTCGATTCAGAGCATCACATTCATTCATGTCTCAAGATTTTGCATTCATGCATGGCATTAAAAGTGAAGACATGAATGCTTCACTATTAGTACACACCCTCGCGGGCCAATGTCGGACTTCCATGATTTGCAACGACGTCCCGTTGAAATCGAAGGAATGGAATTCCTTGTCTCCCTATCGTCTGAAGTCTTGTAGCATTGACCTCATTTTGGGGATGGATTGGTTGAAAGCGCATACGGCGTCGATCGTTTGCGCCACTAAGACCGCCCATCTGCTGCACCCTCCGATGAAATCGTAGCTACAATGCTAAATCGGTTCAAAATGCGAAGCAAGGCTATATGCATTGAATGCATTGAACGCCGCACCACTCGAGGGAATCGAAAACATTCTGCTGCTTGCGATTTCCAAGACGTCTTTCTGAAGAACTTCGAGGATTCCCCTCGCTAGGGCTGTCGAATTCGTCATCGACTTGAAACCAGGCACCACTCCTATAGCCAAGCGTCCCTACAAGATGCCGCGCGATGAACTCCTTGAACTAAAGGAGGAAATCGACAAATCTCTTCAAAGCGGCTTCATTCGCCCAAGTTGCTCTCCTTGGGGAGCACCTTCTCTCTTTGTCAAGAAGAAGGATGGGACAAACCGATTGGTCCAAGACTACCGTCCTATAAATCAAGCTACCATTCGAATAAGTATCCTCTTCCTCGGATCAATGATCTTTATGATCAATTGGCTGGTTCGTCGGTGTTCTCGAAACTTCGACTTGAGGTTGGGTTACCACCAGATCCGTGTTCGTGAGGAGGATATCCCCAAGACCGCATTTGTGACTCGTTATGGTTCATACGAGTACACCGTCATGTCTTCGGCTTAACCAATGCTCCAGCTACCTTCTCTCGCTTCGATGAACTATATATTCATGGATTACCTCGACAAGTTAAATGCGTGGTTTATCCGGATGATATCCTGATCTATTCCAAGAATGAAGAAGAACATCTGAACATCTTCGTCTTGTCTTTGGAAAAGCTACGAGAGCATCAACTCTATGCCAAGTTCTCCAAGTGTGAATTCGGCTTCCCAAGTAACCTACCTTGGACATGTCATCTCTAAGAATGGTATTGCCGTCAACCCTGAAAGAGTTCAGGCTATTCTCGATTGGACTCCTCCAAGAACGTTAAGCAAGTCGAAGTTTTCTCGGTCTCGCTTGACTATTGCCGTCGATTCGTCGAGAACTTCTCCAAGATTGCCGAGCCTCGACTAATCTATTGCATAAAGCGTCAAGTTCCAATGGATGATAAGTGTCGGAAAGTTTCCAGCACTCAAAGACAAGTCGACAACCGCCCGATGCTAGCTCCTCCCGATACTAAGAAGGACTTCGTCATTTATCGCGACGCATCTCGTCAAGGTTTAGGCGGTGTCCTAATGCAAGAGCGCAAAGTGGTTGCTTATGCCTCTCGACGATTCGCCCACGAGGAGAACTACCCAGTTCATGACCTCGAACTTGCTGCTGTCATTCATGCGCTAAAGCGATGGCGACATTACCTTCTCGGTAATCGTTGCTAGATCTACACCGACCACCAAAGTCTGAAGTATCATTTACTCAGCCAGACCTGAACCTCCGTCGGCCAGAGATGGATGGAGACTATTGCGAACTTTGATTTGGGTATTTCCTATCGCCGAGCAAGGCTAATGTAATGGCTGATGCCTTGAGCCGCAAGTCTTCTGCAACCACCTTGAGTTCACAAAGTTCAGCCCTCACTTGTTGAAGAATTCAGCAGTGAACCTCCATATTGTTCCTCCGGTGCACTTCGCTCCCCTCCTCCGGAGTTCCGCAAGATGAATCTCCGTGTTGTTCCCCAGGTTCCCTCTTTACCTGGCTGTTGAACCCGATATCTTGGGCACCATAAAGACAATGCAGGATTTGACTCGAGGTCTACAAGCTTAAACAAGACGTCGGAAAGGAAATCCTCCTTCTTCACTATTCTCGATGATGGCGCCTTGTACTTCAAAGGCCGCCTAGTGATACCTTGTAAGAAGGACAACCTGGATATGACTCGAAGGTTATGCAAGAAGCTCATGATACGCCTCTATGTATCCATCCCGGCAGTACAAAGATGTATCAAGACATTCGCCGAGATTCGGTGGTCTAATATGAAGCGAGGACATTGCTCGATATGTTTCGAGTGTGACGTTTGCCGTCGTATCAAAGCAGAACATCAAAGGCCTCTTTGGAACTCTGCAGCCTATCTCTATTCCCGAATGGAAATGGGACCATGTTGAAATGGACTTCGTCCACCGGATTTCCCAAATCGCAGAAAGGTAATGATGCTATTCTTGTCGTCATTGACCGCTTTCTAAAGTTGCACATTTTCCGGCGGTCAAAGAAACGATCACCGCTAGCCACCGGCAACGCTCTATATGTCGAGATTGTTTCACTTCACGGTATTCCTTTGGTTATCGTTCGGACCGTGGCAGCTTATTCACTTCAAGATTCGGGCAAGTTTTCAAGAAGCTATGGGGACTCATTTATCTTTCGAGATGCATTTCATCCATGATCTCAAGGGCAAGTTGAGCGTGTCAACCAAATTCTCGAAGACATGCTTGAGCTTGTGTCGTCTCATTCGCAAGAAATGGGAGGAATCTCTCCCTATGCTGAGTTCTCTTATAATAATAGCTATCAAGCTAGTCGAAGATGGCCCCTTGAAGTGTTATATGGACGAAAGTGCGAACCCTCTCGAACTGGTCGAAGCGGGAACGTCCACTCTTCGTCCGGATATTATCCAACATGCGAAGAACAAGTCCGCATTATTCGCGAGAATCTCAAGACTGCTCGATCGCGTCAAAGGAGTAATTATGACCGTCATCACAAGGACATGGTCTATCAACTTTGGCGAAAAGGCCTATCTTGGCGTTACACCAATGAAGGTGCTCACCGCCGGATCAAGGGCAAGTTAGCGCCTCGCTATATTGGCCCTTTCACTATTACGGAAAGGCGTGGAAAAGTGGCCTATCAAGCTGGAGCTTCCGTCGAACCTTTCTCGAGTTCACGATGTGTTCCACGTGTCCCAACTCCGACGCTGCTTCAAAGACCCAATCCGAGCAGTGGACCATGAAGTGCTCGAATTGCAACAGGACCTCTCCTATAAAGAGCATCCGGTCCGCATTCTCGACCAAGCTGAACGCCGCACCCGTCAGAAGGCGATCAAATTCCTCAAAGTCCAGTGGTCGAATCACTCTGAAGATGAAGCCACCTGGGAACGCGAGGATCGTCTTCGAGATGAATATCCCGCACTCTTTCCTTCTACCTCCTAAATCTCGGGACGAGATTTCTTGTAGTGGAGGAGATTTGTAACGCCCGGATGGTTATGCTACAGTAATCCCCGGTTATGTTAATTAACTTTTCGTTAATTCAGAACCGTTCGAAAACAAAATTAAAATAAAGCAAACGATAAAAGGGTTTCGAAATCTAATCCTAAAATGTTCCGGGGTTTTCTAAAATACCTAACCTAATATTGGTGGGGTGCACTAGTATTTACAAAATGCCAAAACAATTCTAATAAAGCAAAACAGAAAAGAGAAAATAAGAAAAAAAGAAAAAAAAGGAATAAAACTGGGGGGGGATAACCCCCCCTTCCGGCCCAACCAGCCTGGCCCCTCTCCCTCTCCCTTGGCCCATCTCCTCTCCCCCCCTGGGCCGGCCCACCGGCCCAGCCGCCACCCCACTAGAACCCCCATCGGTGGCTAACCCTAGCCACCGCCCCGCACTTCCCCCTCCTCTCGCCGCCTCCTCGCCCCTCGTCCCGGCCGATCTAGATCGGGCAGGCGCCACCGACCACCTCCCGTCGGCGATCCACCCGCCGATCCCCCTTGGCCCCCGCCGCCTCGGTCCTCCCTCCTCCTCCACGACCTTGGGAACTCCCTCCCTCCCCTCAACGCCCCACCGAGCCCGGCGGCCGCCATCATGGTCCGGCTCGGCCTCGCCCTCCCTCCCTGAACGCCTCCCGGCCCCCTCGCCCGGCCTGCCCGACCTCCCCGAGCACACCGGCCGTGGCCCCCCCCCCCGTGAGGAGGCCCTCCTCTCCTCCCTCCCCCCCGGCGTCCGGCTCGGCCCGTGCCGCCTGTGCGCCCCCTCCCGGCTCCCCGGCTCCGGCCCCCAGACCTGCGCGCCTCCCCGACCCCCTCCTCCTCTCCTTGCGGAACGGCCCGTGGCCTCGGCCCGGCTCGCCCGGCCACCGTCGGCCCCTCTCCCTTCCATCCCACCCTCGTCGGTGACCTGGCGCCCCGAGCCCAGGCCCCTTCTCCCCGTTCGGCACCCTCCCGCCAGCTCGACCAACCTCGACCCCTTCTCCTGGCCTTGACGCTGCCCGGCCGACCCCTCAAGAACCGCCGCCGTCCCCCTCACCGGCGTCGCTCGCCGGCGGGCGCTGGCGCTGCCCGCCTGCCGCCAGCTGCCGATCCGATCCGATCGCTGGTCGCGCCCGGCCGGGGCGGGTCGTGCGGATCGGAGCAGCACCAAGACTCATGGCGCCTGCGCCCGCTTTGGCCAAGTGCCAGCGACGGGGCCCCACCCCAAAATAAAACGAAAAAGAACGTGTTAATAAAGCAGAGCGAAAAATGAATTAAAAGTGAATTAAACTAATTAACTAAATAACTAATTAATTAATTAATTGAGTAATTAATTAATCTAATTAATTCTGGATTAGTTAAACCTAATCATTAGCTAATTAATTGGGTAATTAATTGAACTAATTAATCTCAGGTTAATTAACCTAATCATTAATTAATTAATTGGGTAATTAATTAAACTAATTAATCTGGATTAATTAATACTAATCATTAGTTAACTTAATTAACTAAGATTAATTAACCCTCATTAGGTTAATTAGGTATAGAGTATGACATGTGGGACCCACTGGCGGGGTTGACTTAGTCAACCACATTGGTGATGACGTCAAGATGACATCATCTCGATGTCATAAATGCAATTTCGAAATTAATTAAATAATTAAGTAAAATTCGAAATTAATAAAACCTTTTATAAATCATAACTTTTAATCCGTAATCCGGATTAAAATATTTTCAACATGAAAGTTGCTCGTAACGACGAGAGGCAATTCGGATCGCGATCCGCTCGTCCACCACGCGTCTCTAACCTATCGAACCTGCAAACTTTCTCCTCCGGTTCATCCGTCTCGACAGACGTCCGGGAATCGGATAATCTCCGGATGCTTTTCCCCTAAACCGGTACCCCTCTTACCACGTTAGGGCACGCCTAGCATCGCTTCTTGGCATGTCATGCATCGTTATGCATCTGTTACCGTGTATTCATTGTTTCTTCCCCTCTTCTCTTGGTAGACTACGAGACCGACGTTGCGGTGGCGATTCGACCACAAGGTCTTGTGACCCTCTCTCTTGCCAGAGCAACCAGCAAGCCCCCTTGATCACGGATATCGCTTACTCTTATCTACACCGCTTGCATTAGAGTAGCATAGCATGTTCTTGTTTTTGGATACTCCTATACCGCTGCATAGCTTTGTCCTTGTAACTTCATTGTTACCTTACCGCAATCCTATATGCTTAGTATAGGATGCTAGTTCTTTCATCTGTGGCCCTACTTTCTTGTCCATGCGCCATGCTATACTATCGGGCCGTGATCACTCGGGAGTTGATCACGGGTATATACTATATACTTTATACATGATACATGTGAGACTAAAGTCGGGTCGGCTGATGGAGCACCCGCGAGTGGATCTTTGAGGCGGAGCGACAGGCAGGTTGAGACCGCCTAGAGAGAGGTGGGCTGGCCTGTTCGGCTCATGTTACTTAACACGCTTAACGAGGTCTTGGTATTTGATCTGGGTTGGCTACGAGCTAATACGCACTAACCATCTACGGAGGAGTAGTTATGGGTATCCGGCGCCGTGGTATCACCGAAGTACTTCAGACGTCACTGACGAGCGCAAGCGCCGGATTGGATCGAACGCTGTTAGGCTAGGTCGCTTCCGGCCGCCCTCATAACGTCTTGGTGTGCTCAGGCGATGGGCCTGCACTGCTGGCGCTTAGGTTTAGACCGCGTGTTGGCCTCTCTGTTGTGCCTAGGTGGGGCTGCGGCGTGTTGATCTTACTGTCGGGCATGACCCGGAAAGTGTGTCCGGCCAAATGGGATCAAGCGTCTTTGGGTAAGATGGTGCACCCTGCAGGAAGTTAATCTATTCGGATAGCCGTGATCTTGGTAACAGGACGACTTGGAGTTGTACCTTGAGCTTATGACAACTAGAACCGGATACTTGATAAAACACACCCTTCCAAGTGCGGATAACCGGTGGTCGCTCTCGCTCAGGATATGAGCAGGGATTGCCGGGTAGGATTATTGCTATATGATGTTGCTTGGAGGACTTCCGTTGTCCTCTTCATGCATTGCCGGACCGGTGTCCGTAAGCGTAGTCTTCGTTAAGACTAGCTTTCCCCTCTTATTCGGCATTCTGCAGTTCACCCACCGATATGCCCTTTACACATATATCCATGCATATGTAGTGTAGCTCCTTGCTTGCAGTACTTTGGATGAGTACTCACGGTTGCCTTGTTCCCTCTTTTCCCTATCTCTACTCGATTGCTGCAACAGACGATGGAGCCCAGGATCCAGCGCCACCGCCTCGGCGACTACTACTCGAGGCGCCTACTACTACGTGCAGCCCCGGCGGCGACCTGTGAGTGACCTAGGAGGATCCCAGGCGGAGGCCTGTCCTCTTCGATCTGTATCCCGGTTTGTGCTAGCCATCTTATGGCACCTTGTTTAACTTATGTACGTACTCAGATATTGTTGCTTCACTGACTCGCCTATGATCGAGCACTTGTATTCGAGCCCTCGAGGCCCCCGGCTTGTATTATGATGCTTGTATGACTTATTTTATTTGTAGAGTTGTGTTGTGATATCTTCCCGTGAGTCCTTGATCTTGATCGTACACATTTGCGTGCATGATTAGTGTACGATTGAATCGAGGGCGTCACATCCAAATGCCTAATAGGTATGCCAAAATATTCAGCTAGGCGTGAAGCATAAATGCCTCCAAAGATGGGCCCCTTAGTACGGTTCAGACTTAACCGTCTAGCAACAATTCCACCCATACTAACAGAGTTATTGCGGTATAAACCATGGAACAAAATAATAATATCAGGAACACTAAGGTTTTCCATAGTTCTCGCGTCCAATCAGGCAACGACTAGCAAATAAGGCAAAGTAGCGTAAAACAGGAAAATGTATGCTAGTAATCCTTGCATCAGAAACCGTCCTGGTTTCTCCCACAGTGATAGTGTTAATAAAAGCTTCTACTTCATTACGGTGTGGTTCATCCAAGGTACCCTCAAAGGGTATCTTGCAAACCTCGCAAAATTCAGCTAATGGCATCTTCTTAACAACGTCATATAAATGAAACTCTACTGATGGAGGTGATTTCTTAGGGAAAAAGTAGAAGTTTTGCACAAAAGTATTTGTGAGTAAGAGATACTGATGACGTTGGTCGCGGAGGAAGTCGGTGAGGCCGGCATTCTCAATTAATAGATAGAAATCCTCATAAATCCCGGCTCTCCTCAAGAAGTCATCGGAATGCCATTCACACGGCCGGACCTCCGCGGTGCGAGGCAAATTATATTTGGGCTTCTGCTCTTCTTCCTTTTGTTTTTCCTTCGAGCTTCGGCTCGACGAGCCCCTCAAAAGTCTCTTCATTATTTTCTGAAATAATCTGAAATTTTTAGTAACTTCAAACAAAAGTGAGCCAACTTCAATAAAATTGATAGCAACTACTCCTACAAGTGCCTAGAGCCCATATCAAGCATTAGAACTACTTGGAACCATATAAATTTGACATGCAAGCTCAAGAACATGGTCACCTATGCAGCACAAATTTGCAAGGAATAAAGCACTAGAACAAAAAGTAATTGGACCAATGGAGGAGTCACATACCAAGGAACAATCTCCCCAAGCAGTTTTGCGAGAGGTGCTTTGAGCAAGGAGATCGAAAGTCACAGCAAAAGTGGCTGGAACTCGTGCTTGAGTTGGTTTTTCGGGTTTGTGTGAGGCAGAGGAAGAAGATGGGTGCAGGGATAAGTGGAGGAGGGCCACCATGGGCCCACGAGGAGGGGGCGCGCCGAGGGGGTAGGGCGCTCTCCACCCTCGTGGCAGTGGCAGCTCCCCAGGTGATTTTGCACTAAAATTCCTCAAATAATCCCGAAAAAACCATATTAAATTGGCATGGCATTCTGAGGACTTTAATTTTCGGGATATTTTTATATTGCACGGATAAATCAGGAGACAGACAGAAAAATACTATTTTACTTTATTTCTACTAAATAACGGAAAATATAAAGAGGGTACAGAAGGTTGTGCTTCTAGTTTCATCCATCTCATGATCATCAAAAGGAATCCACTAACAAGATTGATCAAGTCTTGTTAACAAACTCATTCCGAATAACATGGAACCGGAGAAATTTCGAATAACACTAGGTTACCTCAACGGGGATAAGGATATCCCCAATAATAAGTATATCATATTTCTTCTTGACAGTAGGGAGAGGAAATTCAAAACCTCCAAATATAATCGATGGAATTTTTCCAATAGAATTGATACTATAAACTTGAGGTTGTTTCCTCAGAAAGTGCACCGTGTGCTCATTACCATTAACATGAAAAGTGACATTGCCTTTGTTGCAATCAATAACAGCCCCTGCAGTATTAAGGAAAGGTCTTCCAAGAACAATATACATACTATCATCCTCGGGAATATCAAGAATAACAAAGTCCGTTAAAATAGTAACGTTTGCAACCACAACAGGCACATCCTCACAAATACCGACAGGTATAGCAGTTGATTTATCAGCCATTTGCAAAGATATTTCAGTAGGTGTCAACTTATTCAAGTCAAGTCTATGATATAAAGAGAGAGGCATAACACTAACACCGGCTCCAAGATCACATAAAGCAGTTTTAACATAATTTATTTTAATGGAGCATGGTATAGTGGGTACTCTTGGATCTCCAAGTTTCTTTGGTATTCCACCCTTAAAAGTATAATTAGCAAGCATGGTGGAAATTTCAGCTTCTGGTATCTTTCTTTTATTAGTAATGATATCCTTCATATAATTAGCATAAGGATTTGTTTTGAGCACATCAGTTAATCGCATATGCAAAAAGATGGGTCTAATAATTTTAGCAAAGCGCTCAAAATCCTCATCATCCTTTTTCTTGGATGGTTTGGGAGGAAAAGGCATGGGTTTCTGAACCCATGGTTCTCTTTCTTTACTATGTTTCCTAGCAATGAAGTCTCTTTTATCATAACGTTGATTCTTTGATTATGGGTTATCAAGATCAACAGCAGGTTCAACTTCTACATCAATATCATTACTAGGTTGAGCCTTATCATGAACATCATCATCAATATTTTCACTAGGTTTATGTTCATTACCAGATTGTGTTTCAGCATCAGACATAGAGATATCATTTGGATTCTCGGGTGGTTCAGAAATAGGTTCACTAGAAGTTTGCAAAGTCCTATCATTTTTCTTTGTCTTCCTTTTAGAAGAACTAGGTACACCAATATTATTTCTCTGAGAATCTTTCTTGATTCTCTTAGGGTGGCCTTCAGGATACAAAGGTTCCTGAGTCATTCTACCAGTTCTAGTAGCCACTCTAACAGCATAATCATTTTTCTTACTATTCATTTCATCAAGCACTTCTCTTTGGGCTTTAAGTACTTGTTCTACTTGAGTGGTAACCATAGAAGCATGTTTGCTAACAAGTTTAAGTTCACCTCTAATATTAGCCATATAATCACCCAAGCATTTAATCATATAAGCATCTTGTTTTAATTGTCTACCAAAATAAGCATTAAAGTCATCTTGCTTAAACATAAAGTTATCAAACTCATCCAAGCACTGACTAGCAATTTTAGTAGGAGGGACTTCAGCTTTATCATATCTATAGAGAGAATTTACCTTTACTACCTGTGTCGGGATAACGGGATCAGGAGGTTCTTCAGTGAATAAAGAATTAATATCATATACTTCTTCAACAGGCGGTAAATTAAGACCATGTATTTCTTCAATAGGAGGTAAATTCTTAATATATATCTTCAGCTTTAATACCTTTTTCTTTCATAGATTTCTTTGCCTCTTGCATATCTTCAGGACTGAGAAATAGAACACCTCTCTTATTCGGAGTTGGTTTAGGAATAGGCTCAGCAATTGGCTCTGGAACTGGCTCAGGAGGTGCCCAATTATTTTCATTTGTCAACATATTGTTCAATAGAACTTCAGCTTCATCCGGTGTTCTTTCCCTGAAAAGAGAACCAGCACAACTATCCAGGTAATCTCTGGAAGCGTCGGTTAGTCCATTATAAAAGATATCAAGTATTTCAGGTTTCTTAAGAGGATGATCGGGCAAAGCATTAAGTAACTTGAGAAGCCTCCCTCAAGCTTGTGGGAGACTCTCTTCTTTAATTTGCACGAAGTTGTATATTTCCCTCAAAGCAGCTTGTTTCTTATGAGCAGGAAATATTTAGCGAGAAGTAATAAATCATATCCTGGGGACTACACACACAACCAGGATCAAGAGAATTAAACCATATCTTAGCATCACCCTTTAATGAGAACGGAAATATTTTGAGTATATTAAAGTAGCGCGATCTCTCATCATTAGTAAACAGGGCGGCTATATCATTTAACTTAGTAAGATGTGCCACAACAGTTTCAGATTCATAGCCATAAAAGGGATCAGATTTGACCAAAGTAATTATATCTGGATCAACAGAAAATTCATAGTCCTTATCAGGAACACAGATAGGTGAAGTAGCAAAAGCAGGGTCGGGTTTCATTCTGTCTCTAAGAGATTCTTTGTTCCATTTAACTAGCAGCCTCTTAACTTCATATCTATCTTTACAAGCAAAAATAGCTGCAGAAGATTCCATATCAAAAACATAACCCTCAGTGTTGGGGAACGTAGTAATTTCAAAAAAATTCCTACGCACACACAAGATCATGGTGATGGCATAGCAACGAGAGGAGAGAGTGTGTCCACGTACCCTCGTAGACCGAAAGCGGAAGCGTTATGACAACGTGGTTGATGTAGTCGTACATCTTCACGATCCGACCGATCCAAGTACCGAACGTACGGCACCTCCGTGTTCAGCACACGTTCAGCTCGATGACGATCCCCGGACTCCGATCCAGTAGGGTGTCGGGGATGAGTTCCGTCAGCACGACGGCGTGGTGACGATGATGATGCTTTACCGGCGCAGGGCTTCGCCTAAACTCTGCGACGATATGACCGAGGTGGAATATGGTGGAGGGGGGCACCGCACACGGCTAAGGAACGATCCGTAGATCAACTTGTGTGTTCTAGGGTGCCCCCTGCCCCCGTATATAAAGGAGCAAGGGGGGGTGCGGCCGGCCCTAGGAGGAGGCGCGCCGGAGGAGTCCTACTCCCACCGGGAGTAGGACTCCCCCTTCCTAGTTGGATTAGGACTTGGGGCGGGGAAGAGAGAGGCGCTGCCCCCTTCCTTGTCCTATTCGGACTAGGGGAGGCCTTGTGCCTGCCCCGGCCGCCCTCCTCTTCTCCCTCATGGCCCACTAAGGCCCATTAACCCCGGAGGGTTCGGTAACCCGGTGTTCGGTAAAATCGATTTCACGGAACTATTCAAGTCAAACATAGGCTTCCAATATATCAATCTTTATGTCTCGACCATTTCGAGACTCCTCGTCATGTCCGTGATCACATCCGGACTCGAACAAACTTCGGTACATCAATACTCATAAAATTGTCATCGTAACGTTAGCGTGCGGACCCTACGGGTTCGAGAACTATGTAGACATGACCTAGAACTATTCTCGGTCAATAACCAATAGTGGAACCTGGATGTTCATATTGGTTCCTACATTTTCTCGAAGATCTTTATCGGTCAAACCGCATAACAACATCGTTGTTCCCTTTGTCATCGGTATGTTACTTGCAGAGATTCGATCGTCGGTATCCAATACCTAGTTCAATCTCGTTATCGCAAGTCTCTTTACTCATTCCGTAATACATCATTTCATAACTAACTCATTAGTTACAATGCTTGCAAGGCTTAGGTGATGAGTATTACCGAGAAGGCCAGAGATACCTCTCCGACAATCGGAGTGACAAAACCTAATCTTGAATTATGCCAACTCAACATATACTTTGGGAGACACCAGAGAGTACCTTTATAATCACCCAGATTACGTTGTGATGTTTGGTAGCACACAAAGTGTTCCTCCGTAAACGGGAGTTGCATAATCTCATAGTTGTAGGAACTTTGTATAAGTCATGAAGAAAGCAATAGCAACATACTAAGCGATCAAGTGCTAAGCTAACGAAATGGGTCAAGTCAATCACATCATTTCTCCTAATGATGTGATCCCGTTAATCAAATGACAACTCATGTCTATGGTTAGGAAACATAACCATCTTGATTAACGAGCTAGTCAAGTAGAGGCATACTAGTGACACTCTGTTTGTCTATGTATTCACACATGTATTATGTTTCCGGTTAATACAATTCTAGCATGAATAATAAACATTTATCATGATATAAGGAAATAAATAATAACTTTATTATTGCCTCTAGGGCATATTTCCTTGATATCCCACTTGCACTAGAGTCAATAATCTAGATTACATTGTAATGATTCTTACACCCATGGAGTCTTGGTGTTGATCATGTTTTGCTCGTGAGAGAGGCTTAGTCAACGGTGCGCAACATTCAGATCCGTATGTATCTTGCAAATCTCTATGTCTCCCATTTGGACTTGGTCCCGAATGGAATTGAAGCGTCTCTTGATGTGCTTGGTCCTCTTGTGAAATCTGGATTCCTTTGCCAAGGCAATTGCACCAAGATTGTCACAGAAGATCTTCATTGGTCCCGATGCACTAGGTATAACACCTAGATCGAAATGAACTCCTTCATCGAGACTCCTTCATTTGCTGCTTCGAAGCAGCTATGTATTCCGCTTCACATGTAGATCCGCCACGATGCTTTGTTTAGAACTGCACCAACTTACAGCTCCACCGTTTAATAAAAATACGTATCCGGTTTGCGATTTAGAATCGTCCGGATCGAGTGTCAAAGCTTGCATCGACGTAACCCTTTACGACAAGCTCTTTGTCACCTCCATAAAGCGAAACATATCCTTAGTCCTTTTCGGTATTTCAGGATATTCTTGACCGCTGTCGATGATCCACTCTGGATTACTTTGGTACCTCCTGCTAAGCTAATAGCAAGGCACACATCAGGTCTGGTACACAGCATTGCATACATGATAGAGCCTATGGCTGAAGCATAGGGAACTCCTTTCATTTTTCCTCTATCTTCTGCGGTGGTCGGGCATTGAGTCGACTCAATCTTACACCTTGTAATCTGAGCAAGAACCCTTTCTTTGCACGATCCATATTGAACTTTTTCAAGACTTTATCAAGGTATGTGCATTGTGAAAGTCCAATCAAGCGTCTTGATCTATCTCTATAGATCTTGATGCCCAATATGTAAGCAACTTCACCGAGGTCCTTCATTGAAAAAATTTATTCAAGTATCATTTTATGCTATCCAGAAATTCTATATCATTTCCAATCAACAATATGTCGTCCACATATAATATTAGAAATGCTACTGAGCTCCCACTCACTTTCTTGTAAATCTGAGGCTTCTCCAAAAGTGCATGCAAAACCATATGCTTTGATCACACTATCAAAGCGTTTATTCCAACTCCGAGAGGCTTGCACCGGACCATAAATTGATCGTTGGAGCTTGCACACTTTGTTAGCTCCTTAGGATCGACAAAACCTTCCGTTGCATCATATACAACTCTTCTTCCGTAAATCCATTCGAAATGCAGTTTTACATCCATCTGCCATATTTCATAATCATAAAATCGCGATTGCTAACATGATTCGACAGACTTAAGCATCACTACGGGTGAGAAGGTCTCATCGTAGTCAACTCCTTGAACTTGTCGAAAACCTTTTGCAACAAGTCGAGCTTTGTGTGATAACATTACCGTCGCCGTCGGTCTTCTTCTTGAAAATCCATTTATTCTCTATTGCTTGCCGACCATCGTGCAAGTCAACCAAAATCCACACTTTGTTCTCAAACATGGATCCCATCTCAGATTTCATGGCTTCAAGCCATTTTATGAATCTGGGCTCACCATCGCTTCTTCATAGTTCGTAGGTTCACCATGATCTAGTAGCATGACTTCGAATAGGATTACCGTACCACTCAGTGCGGATTTTATTCTGGTTGATCTCTGATTCATAATAACTTGATCTGAAGTTTCATGATCATTATCATTAACTTCCTCACTAAGCTGGTGTAGGTGTCACGGGAACCGATTTACGTGATGAACTACTTTCCAATAAGGGAGTTGGTACTGTTACCTCATCAAGTTCTACTTTCCTCCCACTCACTTCTTTCGAGAGAAACTCCTTCTCTAGAAAGGATCCATTCTTAACAACGAATGTCTTGCCTTCGGATCTGTGATAGAAGGTATACCCAATTGTCTCCTTTGGGTATCCTATGAAGACACATTTTTCGATTTGGGTTCAAGCTTATCAGGTTGAAGCTTTTCACATAAGCATCGCAACCCCAAACTTTTAGAAGCGACAACTTTGGTTTCTTGCCAAACCATAGCTCATAAGGTGTCGTCTCAACGGATTTTGATGGTGCCCTATTTAACGTGAATGCGGCCGTCTCTAAAGCATAACCCCAAAATGATAGCGGTAAATCGGTAAGAGACATCATAGATCGCACCATATCTAGTAAAGTACGACACGACGTTCGGACACACCATTACTACTGTGGTGTTCGGTGGCGTGAGTTGCTAAACTATTCGCATTGCTTCAAATGTAGACCAAACTCGTAACTCAAATATTCTCCTCCACGATCAGATCGTAGAAACTTTACTTTCTTGTTACGATGATTTTCAACTTCACTCTGAAATTCTTTGAACTTTTCAAATGTTTCAGATTTATGCTTCATTAAGTAGATATACCCATATCTGCTTAAATCATCTGTGAAGGTGAGAAAATAACTGTAGCGACCTGACCCAAAATCGGTCAAATCTACGTATGCATGCCATCCCAAGATCATCTTTGGTACTCACGGTACATCGATAAAGTAATCAAAGTTCAATCACACCTGAATATCATTAAACGATTCTCATATAGAGTCTTTATTACAAGAGAATAAATTTGGCTCAAGGCCAACTCATGAGAAATAAACTACTAATGCCGCGGAAGCGTCGAAGAAAGCGAGTCCATCCGACTCCAAAGGGCAATCGCCAAGTGCGGAGCGTAGCCTCACTCCTGATCGGAATATATCTCTGCAACATAATACGTTGCAGCCATGTAGGTCAGCTTTTGGAATAAGCTGGCAAGTCATGAAGAATAGCAATAATAAAGTTACTAACACTATATCCCGGGGTGGTAATGCAATCTCATGTCATAGTCCTTTATCAACTCTAGCCATCTCCTCTGCCTGAGGTTTAATTCCTTCTGCGTGAAGATATACTTCAAACTCTTGTGATCTGTGTAGACATCACAACGATTTCCGATGAGGAAATGTCTCCAGGTCTTGAGTGCATGCACTACAGCTGCTAACTCCAAATCATGCGTGGCATAGTTCATCTCATGAGGCCGTAGCTGTCTGGAGGCATAAGCTACAACCTTACCTTCCTGCATCAATACTCCTCCGAGTCCTTGACGAGAAGTGTCACAATAAACCTGGTATTCCTTGTGTATGTCCGGCAAAATCAACACTGGTGCGGTGACCAACCGTTTCTTCAATTCCTGAAAACTGGCTTCACATTCCTCGGTCCAAACATACTTGGCTTCCTTCTTCAACAGCTCAGTCATGGGCTTGGCAATCTTCGAGAAGTTCTCAATGAACCTCCGATAATATCCTGCGAGTCCGAGAAAGCTGCGGATCTCCTTGGTGAGGTGGGTGATCGCCGATCGGTGGTGATTCAACCTTGGCGGGATCAACTGCTATTCCTTCTCCTGAAATAACATGTCCGAGGAATCCAACTTCCTTCAGCCAAAATTCACATTTGCTGAACTTGGCATACAACTGATGTTCTCGAAGTTTCTCCAGAACTAGACGCAAATGTTCCTTATGCTCTTCCTCGCTCTTGGAGAAAATCAATATATCATCGATGAACACCACGACAAACTTGTCCAGATATTCCATGAACACCTTGTTCATCAAATTCATGAAGTATGCAGGAGCATTAGTCAATCCAAATGACATGACGGTATACTCATATAAACCATACCTGGTGGTGAATGCTGTTTTGGGTATATCCTTTTCACGAATTTTCAACTGATGATACCCTGATCTAAGATCGATCTTAGAGAATACCTTGGCTCCAACTAGCTGATCAAACAAGTCATTAATCATTGGCAGAGGGTACTTGTTCTTGATGGTTACTTCGTTCAATGCACGATAATCCACAACCATCCTCAAGCTTCCATCCTTCTTCTCTACCAAAAGAACTGGGGCTCCCCAAGGTGATGAGCTCGGACGAATATATCCTTTCTCCAATAACTCATTTATTTGATCCTTGATCTCTTTCAACTCATTCGGTGGCATCCGATAAGGTCTCTTGGATATTGGGGCTGTGCCGGGCAATAGCTCAATCAGAAATTCAATGTCCCTGTCCGGTGGCATTCCTGGTAATTCCTCCGGGAACACATCGGGAAAGTCTTGCACTACTGGCACTTCCTCCTGAACAACTCCCGTGAGGGAATGCACCTGATTCTTCATCTGGCTGTGCCTGGCTACATACTTGATCCTCTTCTGCTCCGGGGTGGTGAGCAGAATAGACTTCTTGAGCACGATCAATGTTCCTTCAAACTTTGACAACCAATCCATGCCTAGGATTACATCCAAGGTGCAGGTTTCCAACACTATGAGGTCCACGGAAATTTATGATTCCCGATGTTGAGGGTTGCAGGACAGCCTCGCTGCCATCATTTCTCCTCTGCTGGGCCCGGCGAAGGGGCTTCTAAGGGTTCTAGTGCGCAACCCGTACTTTTCCACAACTACCCTTGATATGAATGAATGTGTTGCACCAGAATCAAAGAGAACCAAAACTGAACGTGAATTCAATAAAAACTTACCAACCAGAGTGTCTGGCTGATCATAGACGTCCTCCACGTCGATGTGGTTCACCTGAGCACGAGGGAACGGATTGGGCTTCTTCGCTGAGCCCCCATTGCCATTTCCATTCCTCTACTTGGCCTCCGGGCAGTCGGTGGCATAGTGCCCTGTCTTCTGGCACTTGAAGCAGGTGATGTGGCTCAGATCCTTCGGAGCCGGGGCAGAACGGTGCTGATTGCCATTACCACTTCCAATACCATTGCCATGGCCTGACTTGTTGTCCTGGCTGCGGTTGTTCCCATTTCCTCCATGGTTATGACCTCCATGGTTATGATGGGTGTGCCCTCCTGAGTATGGTGCATAGCGGAGCTTCTGCTGAGCTCCCGAGTTGTGCTTCCCCTGGCTGTACTTCCGCTTGCGGCTTTCTATCTGCTGCTGCTTGCCTTCAAGAATGGTGGCCTTGTCTACCAGCTCCTGGTAGTTGTTGAAAGTAGCCACAATAAGCTGCATGCTCAGTTCATCATTGAGTCCCTCAAGGAACTTCTCCTGCTTGGCGGCATCTGTGGCCACATCGTCAGGGGCATAACGAGCGAGCTTGCTGAATTCATCCACGTCTTGTGCCACGAGACGGTTCCCTGGCGTAAGTTGCGGAACTCATGCTTCTTGGACTCATGGCTCCAGTGAGACATGAGCAAGGAAGGCCTGCTGGAATTGATCCCAAGTGATGGTACCAATGGGAAAAGTGGCGGTGTAATTCTCCCACCAAGAAGCTGCAGGTCCATCTAGTTGATGCGCTGACAAGCGCACCTTCTCAACATCGGTGCATCCAACGGTGACTAGCTCTCTTCCGACTTTATGGAGCCAATCATCGCCACAATCGGCTCGGTGCTACTGGAGAACACTGGTGGATTCAACCTCAGAAATCGAGTCAAGTTGTCCACAGTGGGTGGTGGCGGTGGCGGTGGATTGTTGGCGTTGTTGTTCTGATTCTGAATAAGTAGTTGCATCAGTGCATTCTGCTGCTGGAGCAGCTGGGTGAGCTCCGGCGGGAAACCAGTGTCACGTCTCGGAGGCATCTGGTGTTTTGGAGTGGATGAGAGGTTTAGAATAGAACAATGGTCTATGAGAAATACACTACCCATATGAATGCACAAACAAAACACACCAATCATTTATTCATTCCACTCAAACATGGTTCAAACTCGATTACAAAAGCTCATGACTAATCGAAGGAAAACATCGGCCTGATCGATCGGCGAAAAGTAAAAGATAACATGGTGGTCGACTAAAAGTCTTCATCGATGGCGCCTCCTCTTGGGGTTTCCTTGGTGGTACTCCTTCAAAATCCTGATCATTGCTCACGAGGGTCCTTCATCTCCACTCGGGTAAAGGTCCTCTCCCAAGTCCATCTTTTCCTCTATCGCGCAAGCTTCATCTTTGGTCGTCGACTATCTCCATGAAGTCCGTGATTTCTTCCTCATGGCCAAGGAAGTCTGCGTGCCTTCTCCTCCAGTTCGATTCGCGGAACAAAAGCTTCCAGTGTGTCTTGAGTTCTGGCGAGTCTGAATCTCCGTTTCGAGAAGACACTCCAAGTCTGGATGTACGAGAGAGTGGAATCGTCCTCAATGGTACGGATGATATCTCCATTCCTTGCCCTGCGAGAAACCATGGCGAGTCTCGAGTGATCGAGCTCGGCCATGTACTCCTCTCGGAGATGTCCAAGTGCTCGATAGATCGCCACGTCCCTTCCGATGATCCAGCTTGAACTCGGTGAACTCAAAGTTGATAGGCTCCGTGTGTCCTCCAAAGGTTCTCCACAGGATATGCACCTCAATCCTGTAGCGGGTGTCCGTCGGAAGTGCATTAGTTGGCTTCCCAGTGATCGAGGGCAGAGCAATCTTCAGCTGCTTCACCATCTGGACCAGCTTTCTTCCGAAGGGCATCGTCTCATCGGGCTGGCAGAACTCCGGTAGCAAAACTGGGGTGAACTCGGCGGCCATCTAGAATGTTGCAAAGGGGAGAAGAGTCAGAATTGAACAGGGGAGAATTATAGAATGAAAAGGATTCAAAGTAAATGGTCTCTTCCTATGGCTTTCCGATCCTAGGGGTTACGATCCTACGGTCGTGTGCTCGATACCATCTCTCAGAGCGACTGACCCAAAATCGGTCAAATCTACGTATCTGTACCATCCCAAGATCATCTTTGGTACTCACAGTACATCGATAAAGTAATCAAAGTTCAATCACACCTGAATATCATTAAACGATTCTCATATAGAGTCTTTATTACAAGAGAATAAATTTGGCTCAAGGCCAACTCATGAGAAATAAACTACTAATGCTGCGGAAGCGTCGAAGAAAGCGAGTCCATCCGACTCCAAAGGGCAATCGTCAAGCGCGGAGCGTAGCCTCACTCCTGATCGGAATATATCTCTGCAACATAATACGTTGCAGCCATGTAGGTCAGCTTTTGGAATAAGCTGGCAAGTCATGAAGAATAGCAATAATAAAGTTACTAACACTATATGCATTTTGGCTATGGAGCTCTAAGTTTCATCATTTTGCGAAAAGCAAATTTTATCCTACTACAGTGGACTTGCTTGCAAATTACTACAATTGTTGGTAGTTATTGAGATGGTTCCGCCAACCAATATCTCGTTCCCAATTATTAAGTCATAAAACCCTCAAATTAATTCATTAGTTTTAGTGTTGAGATATCCGAATACTTCCAAGTTCCAGAGGCTCAAATGTCCGTAATCGGGACACGGCTAATCGATTAGATCTTTAACTCTGCAGAGGGTTGCGACTTTCCCGCAAGAATCATTCCCTCCTTTAAAGTCTTCGCACTTCATGATGTTTGAAGACGGACGAATGAAACAGGTCTTCCAAAGAGTTCTTACGCCACCGCGGTACCCATCCAATCCTACCGTTCTTCTACTTCTCGTAGTACCGCCCAGCCAGCGTCACTACTAGGGTCAACCCAGCCAGAGCCCATAATGGCTTGCGGCTGCATGAGTAGCTTCGGTCATGGGGCATCCATCCTTCTCTTTGTGGCTGGGTGAAGCTTTCGCAGGATGTCATGGCACTTCTCCATGCATCCCGCCACCACTGGTGCTCCAGGTGCCCGTCAACCAAATCCTCCACCCAAGAATGATTTTCCGAAGTCCATCTTGATCATTGTAGTTCATGGGGTTGTCATCATTATTGACTCTCACATCTTGCTTATGAACTTCACTCAACCCAAAACCCGTCTACGAGCATAGCAAAGTAACTACTACGTCCCGGGGTCATGGTAACAAGGGGATTGGTTCATCCTACCACATGATACTACTCAAGTTTAATGACTTCAAGATTTCACTACTGCATGCATGGTGGGGTGGTGACAATTACTAATGCACAAAAAACATAGGTATGGAAATAACATGATCAAAACTTGCCTTGTTGATGATCCTCGTAAGCTAAAGAGTCGTAGTAGCAAGCTTCGCACTCCGGAAACTCTACGGAGACAAACAATAACACAATAAGCACGAAGTAATAGGATCACCTAACACAACATAACAAAAGTAACATAACACAACAAAACAATCAAAACCAAATCCAAAAGAAAAACTCAAAGAAAAACCACTCAAAGTTTTCCCTACTCCAAACAATAACTAAAATAGTTTTTATATAATAAAAATTCCTTAATATAACCTAATCATAGTTTTAAGTTAACTTAACAGAAAAGGTTTCACTAAGCAACTAGGAGCAAAAAGAATTAATTAAAAAGCTATTATAAAACTCATTTTAGGCCTAATCCAATTTCTATTAAGAAAATAAATTAAAACTTTTATTAATTATAAATAAAAGTTCATCTACTAGAGTGACAGAAACTAACCTAGAATAACTAATCACAAGTTAAAAATAAATTAATTTACTAATTAATTTAATAGGAAAACAACATCTAGCTAATTAATTAGGATTATTAAGATTCTGCTTAGAACTAATTATTTATTAATCCTAAAATACCCAAGTTAATTTCTATGGTTTGGCAATGTCAAAATAAAGTTGTGACAAAAGAATCATGCAAAAATAATTTTTCTAACTCAAGTTATAGCAAATTTACTATTCTGACTAAAACTAAATTAAAGCATTTTAATTCATTTTAACATAGCTAAATATATATTCTACAGAAACTACATAAAATTTGCAATCCAACAAAAAAGAATCATCTAAAAATAATAAACAGAATAAAAGATATCAATTTTTGAAAACAGAAACTATTCTGCTAAAACAGAAAATCAAAATAAAAAGAAAAAGGCCTAATGGGCCTAAACTGTGCACTAGGCGTTAAATAGTCTAAACGGGCCTAGGGTTAACTAAAACGAACCGGCTAAAAAAATAAACCTAACCTAATAATAAACCGATTGAACCGGCGGTTTTCTAATAAAACTTATTCCTTGGGGTTCTAATCCTAGCCGCTTATTTAGGATCGGACGGGGAATGATCGGTGGCTTACGGAGTCTAGCGACGGCGGCGGGCGGCGAGAGTGCGTCGAGGCTTCAAGGCGTCGGGAGCTCGAGGGGTCGCCGTCTTGGTGCGGGGAGGTCGGTGAGTGGTCAGTGGCGTCGCTATGGGTCGGGTGGACTAGGGTGGCGGCGGCGGCGACTTTGGCGGCGGTGTGAGCTCGGGTCTCCGGCGTGCCGGGAGAGAGAGGAGAGGGCTCGGCGAGGCTAGGGGGAATGGGGTGCGGAGGGCTCGGCTTTATAGCCGGGGCCTCGGCGGCGGCTTGGGTCGATCGGGGATCCGGATCCCGGGATCCGCGATCTCCGGCAAGGGCGATCGTGGGCGAGGAGGAAGAAGATGGGCGGGGCCCACGGGTCGAGAGAGAGAGAGAGGTGGGTTCGAGGGTGGCCGAGACGGAGGGTTTTCAAGAGGGGAGAGAGGAGTCGGTCGGTGGCTGGCGATTGGCTGAGTGGGCAGCTGGGTGGGCTGGAAGGCTGGGTCAAGGCTTGGCCGGGCCTGGGGTGGCTCTTTGGCGCCTGGGGGTTTTTTTCTTTTTAGAATTTTATTTTTTAAATAAAACAAAACAGAAATAAAACAATATCTATAAATATTTTATATAGGGTATATATATACCAAATGATCAGGGAATATTCCTTTCATTTGAACATTTTCCAAAGGCAAATCCAAACTTTATAAAAATCCATTTTTTCAAATTCAAATAAAATTCAGATTTGAATCCAAATCTTTTGGCAATGTTTTCTTCGATATTTTTGGAGTGTCATGTTTGCTCCTCTCATACTTTTGACAAGTATTTATCAGGCTTAGTTTTGAAATGTTTCCCACTTGCCAAAGTTTGAAATTCAAATTCAAAACTCAAAATTCTCTGAAACTTCAAATGGCATTCAAATTCAAACAGGATGCATAGGATGCTTAGCTATAATTGTAAAACATTCCAAATAGGAAATTTGGGATGTTACAAACCTACCCACCTTAAGATGAATCTCGCCCTCGAGATTCGGGTTGGCTAGCAAATAGGTGCGGGTGGTCTCGAAGAAGGTCTTCTTGGCTCCTGTGTGGCTTCTTCCTCGGTGTGGTGACTCCACAAGACCTTGCAAAATTTGATGACCTTGCTGCGGGTGACTCGCTTGCAGTTTCGAGAATTGGACGGGTTTCTCCTTGTAAGTCAGATCTTTGTCAAGTTGTATGGCCTCTAGGGCACCTTTGTGTCTCTTAGCGGAACATCGGCCATGTCGGCGTGACACTTCTTCAGCTGAGAAACGTGGAAGACATCATGAACTCCGGACAATCCTTCCGGCAATTCCAACTTGTATGCAACTTCTCCACGACGTTCGAGGATTTTGTAGGGCCAATGAATCGGGTGCTAACTTCCTTGACACCAAACCTCTTGATTCCACGAAGGGAGACACACGAAGGTATGCTCGGTCTCCCACTTCGTAAGTCACTTCCTTGCGCTTACTGTCGGCATAACTCTTCTGTCTCGACTGTGCTATCTTGAGCCTGTCTCGAATCAGCTTGACTTTCTCTTCGGAATCCTTGATAAGATCGGAACCGAAAAGTGATCGATCTCCAACACTATCCCACAAAGAATGGTGTTTCGCACCTCCTTCCGTATAGAGCTTGAAAGGGCCATCTTTAAACTGGATTGATAACTGTTGTTGTAAGAGAACTCTGCGTACGGAAAATTATCATCCCAGCTAGACCCATAGTCTAGCACACAAGCTCTCAACATGTCCTCCAGAATCTGATTGACTCTCTCGGTCTGTCCATCTGTCTGCGGATGAAAAGCTGTACTGAATTCCAGCCTCGTACCCAAAGTTTCATGCAATTGCTTCCAAAACTTTGAGGTAAACTGCGTTCCTCTATCTGACACGATTTTCCTCGGAACTCCATGCAGACATACGATCCTGGTCATGTATATCTTGGCCAACTTGGCACTGGTATAGGTAGTCTTCACAGGAATGAAGTGAGCTACCTTAGTCAAACGATCAACTACTACCCAGATAGAATCATAACCTGAACGGGTCTGGGTAATCTGTGATGAAATCCATTCCAAGTTTCTCCCATTTCCAATCGGGAATCGGCAAAGGTTGAAGTAACCCTGCTGGCTTCGATGTTCGCCTTACACGTTGACAAACATCGCATATCGCTACGTACTCGGCAATATCCTTCTTCATACCATCCACCGAAACTTTGCTTCAAATCCGGTACATCTTGTTGTTGCGGGGTGAATCGAATACGGTGAATCATGAGCCTCTGAAGAATTAGCTTCCTGAGCTCGGGATCATTGGGCACATAAATACGATTCTCAAACCATATAGTTCCATGTTCATCCTTACGAAATCCTTTAGCTTTGCCTTCATCCATCTTTTGCTTAATCTCATCAATTTCCTTGTCCGACTTCTGGGCTTCACGAATCCTTTCGGTCAAGGTGGACTGAACTTCCAGAGTTGCAACAAATCCTTTCGGAACTATCTCCGATCGGAGATCTCGAGGTCATCAACTAACTCACGGGTAATCCTCCTGCTGTAAGAGTATTCACATAACTCTTACGGCTCAAAGCATCTGCTACAACATTAGCTTTACCGGGTGGTAATGCAATCTCATGTCATAGTCCTTTATCAACTCTAGCCATCTCCTCTGCCTGAGGTTTAATTCCTTCTGCGTGAAGATATACTTCAAACTCTTGTGATCTGTGTAGACATCACAACGATTTCCGATGAGGAAATGTCTCCAGGTCTTGAGTGCATGCACTACAGCTGCTAACTCCAAATCATGCGTGGCATAGTTCATCTCATGAGGCCGTAGCTGTCTAGAGGCATAAGCTACAACCTTACCTTCCTGCATCAATACTCCTCCGAGTCCTTGACGAGAAGCGTCACAATAAACCTGGTATTCCTTGTGTATGTCCGGCAAAATCAACACTGGTGCGGTGACCAACCGTTTCTTCAATTCCTGGCGGCTTCACATTCCTCGGTCCAAACATACTTGGCTTCCTTCTTCAACAGCTCAGTCATGGGCTTGGCAATCTTCGAGAAGTTCTCAATGAACCTCCGATAATATCCTGCGAGTCCGAGAAAATCATGGATCTCCTTGGTCGAGGTGGGTGACGCCAATCGGTGGTGATTCAACCTTGGTGGGATCAACTGCTATTCCTTATCCTGAAATAACATGTCCGAGGAATCCAACTTCCTTCACCAAAATTCACATTTGCTGAACTTGGCATACAACTCGATGTTCTCAAGTTTCTCGTAACTAGACGCAAATGTTCCTTATGCTCTTCCTCGCTCTTGAGAAAATCAATATATCATCGATGAACACCACGACAAACTTGTCCAGATATTCCATTAACACCTTGTTCATCAAATTCATGAAGTATGCAGGAGCATTAGTCAATCCAAATGACATGACGGTATACTCATATAAACCATACAGTGGTGAATGCTGTTTTGGGTATATCCTTTTCACGAATTTTCAATCGATGATACCCGATCTAAGATCGATCTTAGAGAATACCTTGGCTCCAACTAGCTGATCAAACAAGTCATTAATCATTGGCGAGGGTACTTGTTCTTGATGGTTACTTCGCTCAATGCACGATAATCCACAACCATCCTCAAGCTTCCATCCTTCTTCTCTACCAAAAGAACTGGGGCTCCCCAAGGTGATGAGCTTGGACGAATATATCCTTTCTCCAATAACTCATTTATTTGATCCTTGATCTCTTTCAACTCATTCGGTGGCATCCGATAAGGTCTCTTGGATATTGGGGCTGTGCTTGGGCAATAGCTCAATCAGAAATTCAATGTCCTGTCCGGTGGCATTCTGGTAATTCCTCCGGAACACATCGGAAAGTCTTGCACCTCTGGCACTTCCTCTGAACAACTCCCGTGAGGGAATGCACTGATTCTTCATCTGGCTGTGCTGGCTACATACTTGATCCTCTTACGCGCCGGGGTGGTGAGCAGAATAGACTTCTTGGGCACGATCAATGTTCCTTCAAACTTTGACAACCAATCCATGCCTAGGATTACATCCAAGGTCTGGGTTTCCAACACTATGAGGTCCACGAAATTTATGATTCCCGATGTTGAGGGTTGCGGGACAGCCTCGCCGCCATCATTTCTCCTCTGCGGCCCGACGCGAAGGGGGCTTCTAAGGGTTCTAGTCGCAACCCGTATTTTTCCACAACTACCCTTGATATGAATGAATCGTTGCACCGAATCAAAGAGAACCAAAACTGAACGTGAATTCAATAAAACTTACCAACCACGATTGTCCGGCTGATCATAGACGTCCTCCACGCCGATGTGGTTCACCGAGCACGAGGAACGGATTGGGCTTCTTCGCTGAGCCCCCATTGCCATTTCCATTCCTCTGCTTGGCCTCCGGGCAGTCGGTGGCATAGTGCCTGTCTTCGGCACTTGAAGCGGTGATGTGGCTCAGATCCTTCGGAGCCGGGGCAGAACGGTGCTGATTGCCATTACCACTTCCAATACCATTGCCATGGCCTGACTTGTTGTCCTGGCTGCGGTTGTTCCCATTTACTCCATGGTTATGACCTCCATGGTTATGATGGGTGTGCCCTCCTGAGTATGGTGCATAGCGGAGCTTCTGCTGAGCTCGAGTTGTGCTTCCCCGGCTGTACTTCCGCTTGCGGCTTTCTATCTGCTGCTGCTTGCCTTCAAGAATGGTGGCCTTGTCTACCAGCTCCGGTAGTTGTTGAAAGTAGCCACAATAAGCTGCATGCTCAGTTCATCATTGAGTCCCTCAAGGAACTTCTCTGCTTGGCGGCATCTGTGGCCACATCATCGGGGCATAGCGAGCGAGCTTGTTGAATTCATCCACGCATTGTGCCACAAGACGGTTCCCTGGCGTAAGTTGCGGAACTCACGCTTCTTGAGACTCATGGCTCCGGTGAGACATGAGCAAGTCGGAAGGCCTGCTGGAATTGATCCCAAGTGATGGTACCAATGGGAAAAGTGGCGGTGTAATTCTCCCACCAAGAAGCTGCAGGTCCATCTAGTTGATGCGCGGCAAAGCGCACCTTCTCAGCATCAGTGCATCCAACGGTGACTAGCTCTCTTCCGACTTTGCGGAGCCAATCATCGGCCACAATCGGCTCAGTGCTACTGGAGAACACTGGCGGATTCAACCTCAGAAATCGAGTCAAGTTGTCCACAGTGGGTGGTGGCGGTGGCGGTGGATTGTTGGCGTTGTTGTTCTGATTCTGAATAAGTAGTTGCATCAGTGCATTCTACTGCTGGAGCAGCTGGGTGAGCTCCGGCGGGAAACCAGTGTCACGTCTCGGAGGCATCTGGTGTTTTGGAGTGGATGAGAGGTTTAGAATAGAACAATGGTCTATGAGAAATACACTACCCATATGAATGCACAAACAAAACACACCAATCATTTATTCATTCCACTCAAACATGGTTCAAACTCGATTACAAAAGCTCATGACTAATCGAAGGGAAAACATCGGCCTAACTGATCGACGAAAAGTAAAAGATAACATGGTGGTCGACTAAAAGTCTTCATCGATGGCGCCTCCTCTTGGGGTTTCCTTGATGGTACTCCTTCAAAATCCTGATCATTGCTCACGAGGGTCCTTCATCTCCACTCGGGTAAAGGTCCTCTCCCAAGTCCATCTTTTCCTCTATCGCGGCAAGCTTCATCTTCAGGTCGTCGACTATCTCCATGAAGTCCGTGATTTCTTCCTCATGGCCAAGGAAGTCTGCGTGCCTTCTCCTCCAGTTCGATTCGCGGAACAAAAGCTTCCGTGTGTCTTGAGTTACGGCGAGTCTGAATCTCCCGTTTCGAGAAGACACTCCAAGTCTGGATGTACGAGAGAGTGGAATCGTCCTCAATGGTACGGATGATATCTCCATTCCTTGCCCTGCGAGAAACCATGGCGAGTCGAGTGATCGAGCTCGGCCATGTACTCCTCTCGGAGATGTCCAAGTGCTCGATAGATCGCCACGTCCCTTCCGATGATCCAGGTTGAACTCGGTGAACTCAAAGTTGATAGGCTCGTGTGTCCTCCAAAGGTTCTCCCAGGATATGCACCTCAATCCTGAGCGGGTGTCCGTCGGAAGTGCATTAGTTGGCTTCCCGGTGATCGAGGGCAGAGCAATCTTCAGCTGCTTCACCATCTGGACCAGCTTTCTTCGAAGGGCATCGCCTCATCGGGTGGCGAGAACTCCGTAGCAAAACTGGGGTGAACTTCGGCCATCTAGAATGTTGCAAAGGGAGAAGAGTCGAGAATTGAACAGGGAGAATTATAGAATGAAAAGGATTCAAAGTAAATGGTCTCTTCCTATGGCTTTCCGATCCTAGGGGTTACGATCCTCACGGTCAGCGTGTGCTCTCGATACCATCTCTCAGAGCGACCTGACCCAAAATCGGTCAAATCTACGTATCGTACCATCCCAAGATCATCTTTGGTACTCACAAGACATCGATAAAGTAATCAAAGTTCAATCACACCTGAATATCATTAAACGATTCTCATATAGAGTCTTTATTACAAGAGAATAAATTTGGCTCAAGGCCAACTCATGAGAAATAAACTACTAATGCTGCGGAAGCGTCGAAGAAAGCGAGTCCATCCGACTCCAAAGGGCAATCGTCAAGCGCGGAGCGTAGCCTCACTCCTGATCGGAATATATCTCTGCAACATAATACGTTGCAGCCATGTAGGTCAGCTTTTGGAATAAGCTGGCAAGTCATGAAGAATAGCAATAATAAAGTTACTAACACTATATGCATTTTGGCTATGGAGCTCTAAGTTTCATCATTTTGCGAAAAGCAAATTTTATCCTACTACAATGGACTTGCTTGCAAATTACTACAATTGTTGGTAGTTATTGAGATGGTTCCGCCAACCAATATCTCGTTCCCAATTATTAAGTCATAAAACCCTCAAATTAATTCATTAGTTTTAGTGTTGAGATATCCGAATACTTCCAAGTTCCAGAGGCTCAAATGTCCGTAATCGGGACACGGCTAATCGATTAGATCTTTAACTCTGCAGAGGGTTGCGACTTTCCCGCAAGAATCATTCCCTCCTTTAAAGTCTTCGCACTTCATGGTGTTTGAAGACGGACCAATGAAACAGGTCTTCCAAAGAGTTCTTCCGCCACTGCGTACCCATCCAATCCTACCGTTCTTCTACTTCTCGTAGTACCGCCCAGCCAGCGTCACTACTAGGGTCAACCCAGCCAGAGCCCATAATGGCTTGCGGCTGCACAGTAAGCTTCCGGTCATGGGGCATCCATCCTTCTCTTTGTGGCTGGGTGAAGCTTTCCGCAGGATGTCATGGCACTTCTCCATGCATCCCGCCACCACTGGTGCTCCAGGTGCCGTCAACAAATCCTCCACCCAAAGAATGATTTTCCAAGTCCATCTTGATCATTGTAGTTCATGGGGTTGTCATCATTATTGACTCTCACATCTTGCTTATGAACTTCACTCAACCCAAAACCCGTCTACGAGCATAGCAAAGTAACTACTACGTCCCGGGGTCATGGTAACAAGGGGATTGGTTCATCCTACCACATGATACTACTCAAGTTTAATGACTTCAAGATTTCACTACTGCATGCATGGTGGGGTGGTGACAATTACTAATGCACAAAAAACATAGGTATGGAAATAACATGATCAAAACTTGCCTTGCTGATGATCCTCGTAAGCTAAAGAGTCGTAGTAGCAAGCTTCAGACCGGAAACTCTACGGAGACAAACAATAACACAATAAGCACGAAGTAATAGGATCACCTAACACAACATAACAAAAGTAACATAACACAACAAAACAATCAAAACCAAATCCAAAAGAAAAACTCAAAGAAAAACCACTCAAAGTTTTCCCTACTCCAAACAATAACTAAAATAGTTTTTATATAATAAAAATTCCTTAATATAACCTAATCATGGTTTTAAGTTAACTTAACAGAAAAGGTTTCACTAAGCAACTAGGAGCAAAAAGAATTAATTAAAAAGCTATTATAAAACTCATTTTGGGCCTAATCCAATTTCTATTAAGAAAATAAATTAAAACTTTTATTAATTATAAATAAAAGTTCATCTACTAGAGTGACAGAAACTAACCTAGAATAACTAATCACAAGTTAAAAATAAATTAATTTACTAATTAATTTAATAGGAAAACAACATCTAGCTAATTAATTAGGATTATTAAGATTCTGCTTAGAACTAATTATTTATTAATCCTAAAATACCCAAGTTAATTTCTATGGTTTGGCAATGTCAAAATAAAGTTGTGACAAAAGAATCATGCAAAAATAATTTTTCTAACTCAAGTTATAGCAAATTTACTATTCTGACTAAAACTAAATTAAAGCATTTTTAATTAATTTTAACATAGCTAAATATATATTCTACAGAAACTACATAAAATTTGCAATCCAACAAGAAAAGAATCATCTAAAAATAATAAACAGAATAAAAGATATCAATTTTTGAAAACAGAAACTATTCTGCTAAAACAGAAAATCAAAATAAAAGAAAAAGGCCTAATGGGCCTAAACTGTGCACTAGGCGTTAAATAGTCTAAACGGGCCCTAGGGTTAACTAAAACGAACCGGGCTAAAAAAAATAAACCTAACCTAATAATAAACCGATTGAACCGGCCGGTTTTCTAATAAAAACTTACCCCTTCGGGGGTTCTAATCCTAGCCGCTTATTTAGGATCGGACGGGGGGGAATGATCCGGTGGCTTACCGAGTCCGGCGACGGCGGGCGGGCGGGCGAGCGAGAGTGCGCCGAGGCTTCAGGGCCGGGAGCTCGAGGAGTCGCCGTCTTGAGCGGGAGGTCGGTGAGTGGTCTGGTGGCGTCGCTATGGTCGGGTGGACTAGGGTGGCGACAATGGCGACTTTGGCGGCGGTGTGAGCTCGGGTCTCCGGCGTGCTTCGGGAGAGAGAGGGAGAGGGGCTCCGGCGAGGCTAGGGGGGGGAATGGGGTGCGGAGGGGCTCGGCTTTTATAGCCAGGGCCTCGGGCGGCTTCGGGGGTCGATCGGGCGATCGGGATCCGGATCGCCGGGATCCGCGATCTCAGCGTCTTGCGATCGTGGTGGGGAAGAAGATGGGCGGGGCCCACGGGTCAGAGAGAGAGAGAGAGGTGGGGTTCGAGCGGGTGGCCGAGACGGAGGGTTTTCGGGCGAGGGGGAGAGAGGAGCGGTGTGGCTGGGCATTGGCAGTGTGGGCCATTGGCTGGGCCAGCTAAAGGGTCATGGCATGCTGGCTGGGCACTGGGTGGCTGTTTGGAGCCCAGAGGTTTTTTTTTTTTTTCTTTTTATTTTTTAAATAAAACAAAAAAGAAATAAAACAATATCTATAAATATTTTATATAGGGTATATATATACCAAAATGATCGGGGAATATTCCTTTCATTTGAACATTTTTCCAAAGGCAAAATCCAAACTTTATAAAAATCCATTTTTTTCAAATTCAAATAAAATTCAGATTTGAATCCAAATCTTTTGGCAATGTTTTCTTCTGATATTTTTGGAGTGTCATGTTTGCTCCTCTCATACTTTTGACAAGTATTTATTAGGCTTAGTTTTTGAAATGTTTCCCACTTGCCAAAGTTTGAAATTCAAATTCAAAACTCAAAATTCTCTGAAACTTCAAATGGCATTCAAATTCAAACAGGATGCATAGGATGCTTAGCTATAATTGTAAAACATTCCAAACAGGAAATTTGGGATGTTACAATAACGATATCCGCCACGAGCTTCAACATTCATTGGACCACATACATCTGTATGTATGATTTCCAACAAATCTGTTGCTCTCTCCATACAACCGGAGAACGGTGTTTTAGTCATCTTGCCCATGAGGCACGGTTCGCAAGTACCAAGTGATTCATAATCAAGTGATTCCAAAAGTCCATCTGTATGGAGTTTCTTCATGCGTTTTACACTAATATGACCTAAACGGCAGTGCCACAAATAAGTTGCACTATCATTGTCAACTCTGCATCTTTTGGCTTCGACATTATGAATATGTGTATCACTACTGTCGAGATTCAATAAGAATAGACCACTCTTCAAGGGTGCATGACCATAAAAGATATTCCTCATATAAATAGAACAACCATTATTCTCTGATTTAAATGAATAACCGTATCGCATTAAACAAGATCCAGATATAATGTTCATGCTCAACGCGGCACTAAATAACAATTATTTAGGTCTAAAACTAATCGAAGGTAGATGTAGAGGTAGCGTGCCGACCGCGATCACATTGACTTTGGAACCGTTTCCCACGCTGCATCGTCACCTCGTCCTTTGCCAATGCTCGCTTATTCCGTAGTCCTGTTTGAGTTGCAAATATTAGCAGCAGTAACCAATATCAAATACCCCTGGTGCTACTACGAGCTCTAGTAAGGTACACATCAATAACATGTATATCACATATACCTTTGTTCACCTTGCCATCCTTCTTATCCACCAAATACTTGGGGCAATTCCGCTTCCAGTGACCAGCTTGCTTGCAGTAGAAGCACTCAATTTCAGGCTTAGGTCCAGACTTGGGTCTCTTTTCTTGAGCAGCAACTTGCTTGATGTTCTTCTTAAAGTTCCCCTTCTTCTTTCCTTTGCCCTTTTTCTTGAAACTAGTGGTCTTGTTGACCATCAACACTTGATGCTCCTTCTTGATTTCTACCTCCGCAGCTTTTAGCATTGCGAAGAGCTCGGAAGTGTCTTGTTCATCCCTTGCATATTATAGTTCATCACGAAGCTCTTGTAGCTTGGTGGCAGTGATTGGAGAATTCATCAATGACACTATCATCCGGAAGATTAACTCCCGGTTGAATCAAGTGATTATTATACCGGACATTTTGAGTATGTGCTCACCGTGAACTATTCTCCTCCATCTTGCAGCTATAGAACTTATTGGAGACTTCATATCTCTCAATCCGGGCATTTGCTTGAAATATTAAGTTCAACTCCTGGAACATCTCATATGCCCCATGACGCTCAAAACGTCGTTGAAGACCCGGTTCTAAGCCGTAAAGCATGGCACACTGAACTATAGAGTAGTCATCAGCTTTGCTCGCCAGACGCTCACAACTTCGGCGTTGCTCTGCAGCAGGCCCGGCACCCAACGGGCTTCGGACGTAATTCTTCATGCAGCAATGAGGATAATCCTCAAGTTACGGACCCAGTCGTGTAATTGCTACCATCATCTTTCAACTTTGCTTTCTCAAGGAACGCATTAAAATTCAACGGAACAACAAGACGAGCCATCTATCTACAACAAACATAGATAAGCAAAATACTATCGGTGCTAAGTTCATGATAATTTTAAGTTCAATTAATCATAGTATTTAAGAACTCCCACTTAGATAGACATCTCTAGTCATCTAAGTGATCACGTGATCCAAATCAACTAAACCATAACCGATCATCACGTGAGATGGAGTAGTTTTCAATGGTGAACATCACTATGTTGATCATATCTACTATATGATTCACGCCGACCTTCGGTCTTCGTGTCCCGAGGCCATATCTGCATATGCTAGGCTCGTCAAGTTTTACCTGAGTATTTCGCGTGTGCAAAACTGGCTTGCACCCGTTGTAGATGGACGAGAGCTTATCACACCCGATCATCACGTGGTGTCCGGGCACTACTGAACTTTTAGCAACGGTGCATACTGTGGAGAACACTTCTTGATAATTTTAGTGAGAGATCATCTTAAAATGCTACCGTCAATCAAAGCAAGATAAGATGCATAAAGGATAAACATCACATGCAATCAATATAAGTGATATGATATGGCCATCATCATCTTGTGCTTGTGATCTCCATCTCGAAGCACCATCATGATCACCATCGTCACCGGTAGCGACACCTTGATCTCCATCGTAGCATCGTTGTCGCCTCGCCAACTATTGCTTCTCGACTATCGCTACCGCTTAGTGATAAAGTAAAGCAATTACATGGCGCTTGCATTTCATACAATAAAGCGACAACCATATGGCTCCTGCCATTGCGATAACTCGGTTACAAAACATGATCATCTCATACAATAAAATATAGCATCACGTCTTGACCATATCACATCACAACATGCCCTCCAAAAACAAGTTAGACGTCCTCTACTTTGTTGTTGCAAGTTTTATGTGGCTGCTACGGGCTGAGCAAGAACCGTTCTTACCTACGCATCAAAACCACAACGATAGTTTGTCAAGTTGGTGATGTTTTAACCTTCGCAAGGACTGGGCGAGCCACACTCGGTTCAACTAAAGTGAGAGAGCAGACACCCGCCATCACCTTTAAGCAACGAGTGCTGCGAGCGGTGAAACCAGTCTCGCGTAAGCGTATCAAGCGTAATGTCGGTCCGGCCGCATCATCTCACAATACCGCTGAACCAAAGTATGACATCTGGTAAGCAGTATGACTTGTATCGCCCACAACTCACTTGTGTTCTACTCGTGCATATAACATCAACGCATAAAACCAGGCTCGATACCACTGTTGGGGAACGAGTAATTTCAAAAATTTCCTACGCACACACAAGATCATGGTGATGGCATAGCAACGAGAGAGAGAGTGTGTCCACGCACTCGTGAGACCAAAAGCGGAAGCGTTATGACAACGCTGTTGATGTAGTCGACGTCTTCACGATCCGACCGATCCAAGTACCGAACGACGGCACCTCCGTGTTCAGCACACGCTCAGCTCGATGACGATCCCCGGACTCCGATCCAGCAGGTGTCGGGATGAGTTCCGTCAAGACGATGGCGTGACGGCGATGATGATGCTCTACCGCGCAGGCTTCGCCTAAACTCTGCGACGATATGACCGAGGTGGAATATGGTGGAGGGGCACCGCACACGGCTAAGGAACGATCTGTAGATCAACTTGTGTGTTCTAGGGTGCCCCTGCCCCGTGATATAAAGGAGCAAGGGGGTGCGGCCGGCCCTAGGAGGAGGCGCACGGAGGAGTCCTACTTCCACCGAGTAGGACTCCCCCTTCCTAGTTGGATTAGGACTTGGGGGCGGGAAGAGAAGGCGCCGCCCCTTCCTTGTCCTATTCGGACTAGGGGGGGGGCGCTGCCTGCCCCGGCCGCCCTCCTCTTCTCCCTCATGGCCCACTAAGGCCCATTAACCCCGGGAGGGTTCCGTAACCCGGTGTTAGGTAAAATCCCGATTTCACCCGAACTATTCCAAGTCCAAACATAGGCTTTCAATATATCAATCTTTATGTCTCGACCATTTCGAGACTCCTCGTCATGTCCGTGATCACATCCGGACTCAACAAACTTCGTACATCAATACTCATAAAATTGTCATCGTAACGTTAAGCGTGCGGACCCTACAGGTTCGAGAACTATGTAGACATGACCTAGAACTATTATCGGTCAATAACCAATAGTGGAACCTGGATGTTCATATTGGTTCCTACATTTTCTACGAAGATCTTTATCGGTCAAACCGCATAACAACATACATTGTTCCCTTTGTCATCGGTATGTTACTTGCCCGAGATTCGATTGTCGGTATCCAATACCTAGTTCAATCTCGTTACCGGCAAGTCTCTTTACTCGTTCCGTAATACATCATTTCATAACTAACTCATTAGTTACAATGCTTGCAAGGCTTAGGTGATGAGTATTACCGAGAAGGCCCAGAGATACCTCTCCGACAATCGGAGTGACAAAACCTAATCTTGAATTATGCCAACTCAACATATACTTTGGGAGACACCTGTAGAGTACCTTTATAATCACCCAGTTACGTTGTGACGTTTGGTAGCACACAAAGTGTTCCTCCGGTAAACGGGAGTTGCATAATCTCATAGTTGTAGGAACTTTGTATAAGTCATGAAGAAAGCAATAGCAACATACTAAACGATCAAGTGCTAAGCTAATGAAATGGGTCAAGTCAATCACATCATTTCTCCTAATGATGTGATCCCGTTAATCAAATGACAACTCATGTCTATGGTTAGGAAACATAACCATCTTCGATTAACGAGCTAGTCAAGTAGAGGCATACTAGTGACACTCTGTTTGTCTATGTATTCACACATGTATTATGTTTCCGGTTAATACAATTCTAGCATGAATAATAAACATTTATCATGATATAAGGAAATAAATAATAACTTTATTATTGCCTCTAGGGCATATTTCCTTCACTCAGGAATAACACGCATATTTTCATCATCACTTTCATCATTGTATTCAGATTCAATAATTTCTTTCTCTCCAGCCCTAGAAATTTGTTCATCTAGAAATTCACCAAGGGGCACAGTAGTATCAAGCATAGGAGTAGTTTCGTCATAAGTATCATGCATAGCAGAAGTGGCATCATCAATAACATGCGACATATCGGACCGAATAGCAGAAGCAAGTTTAGGTGTCGCTAGCTTACTCATAATAGAAGGTGAATCAAGTGCAGAGCTAGATGGCTGTTCCTTACCTCCCCTCGTAGTTGAGGGATAAATTTTTGTCTTAGCGTCTTTCAAGTTATTCATAGTGTCCAGCAGATATAAATCCCAAGTGACTCAAAGAATAGAGCTATGTTCTCCGGCAACGGCGCCAGAAAAAGGTCTTGATAACCCGCAAGTATAGGGGATCGCAACAGTTTTCGAGGGTAGAGTATTCAACCCAAATTTATTAATTCGACACAAGGGGAGCCAAAGAATATTCTCAAGTATTAGCAGCTGAGTTGTCAATTCAACCACACCTGGAAACTTAGTATCTGCAGCAAAGTGTTTAGTAGCACAGTAATATGATAGTGGTGGTAACGGTAACAAAAGTAAAGACAGCAAAAGAAATGTTTTTGGTATTTTGTAGTGATTGTAACAATAGCAACAGAAAAGTAAATAAGCGAAGACCAGTGTAAGGAAAGCTCGTAGGCACCGGATCAGTGATGGATAATTATGCCGGATGCGGTTCGTCATGTAACAGTCATAACATAGGGTGACATAGAACTAGCTCCAATTCATCAATGTAATGTAGGCATGTATTCCGAATATAGTCATACGTGCTTATGGAAAAAAACATGCATGACATCTTTTGTCCTACCCTCCCGTGGCGGCGGGGTCCTATTGGAAACTAAGGGATATTAAGGCCTCCTTTTAATAGAGAACCGGAACAAAGCATTAGCACATAGTGAATATATGAACTCCTCAAACTATGGTCATCACCGGGAGTGGTCCCGATTATTGTCACTTCGGGGTTGCCGGATCATAACACATAGTAGGTGACTATAGACTTGCAAGATAAGATCAAAAAATCACATATATTCATGAAAACATAATAGGTTCAGATCTGAATTCATGGCACTCAGGCCCTAGTGACAAGCATTAAGCATAGAAAAGTCATAGCAACATCAATCTCAGAACATAGTAGATACTAGGGATCAAACCCTAACAGAACTAACTCGATTACATGATAAATCTCATCCAACCCATCACCGTCCAGCAAGCCTACGATGGAATTACTCACGCACGACGGTGAGCATCATGAAATTGGTGATGGAGGATGGTTGATGATGACGACGGCGACGAATCCTCCTCTCCGGAGCCCCGAACGGACTCCAGATCAGCCCTCCTGAGAGAGATTAGGGCTTGGCGGCGGCTCCGTATCGTAAAACGTGATGATTTCTTCTCTCTGATTTTTTTCTCCCCGAAAGCAAATATATGGAGTTGGAGTTGGCGTCGGAGGGTCTCCAGGGGGCCCACGAGGTAGGGGGCGCGCCCAGGAGGGGGGTCACCCTCGTGGACAGGGTGTGGGCCCCCTGGTCTTCATCTTTGGCGAGGATTTTTTATTATTTTTTATAAGACATCCCGTGGAGTTTCAGGTCATTCCGAGAACTTTTGTTTTCTGCACAAAGAACAACATCATGGCAATTCTGCTGAAAACAACGTCAGTCCAGGTTAGTTCCATTCAAATCATACAAGTTAGAGTCCAAAACAAGGGCAAAAGTGTTTGGAAAAGTAGATACGACGGAGACGTATCATGCATCTAGACCAATGAAAATCTTTTGTGAAAATACTGGAGCAATTGCCTTAGCAAAGGAATCCAGATTTCACAAGAGAACCAAACACATCAAGAGACGCTTCAATTCCATCTACGATCAAGTCAAGGAGTGAGGCATAGAGATTTGCAAAATACATACGGATCTGAATGTTGCAGACCCGTTGACTAAGCCTCTTCCACGAGCAAAACATGATCAGCACCAAGACTCCATGGGTGTTAGAATCATTACTCTGTAATCTAGATTATTGACTCTAGTGCAAGTGGGAGACTGAAGGAAATATGCCCTAGAGGCAATAATAAAGTTGTTATTTATATTTCCTTATATCATGATAAATTTTTATTATTCATGCTAGAATTGTATTAACCGGGAACTTAGTACATGTCTGAATACATAGACAAAACAGAGTGTCCCTAGTATGCCTCTACTTGACTAGCTCGTTAATCAAAGATGGTTAAGTTTCCTGACCATAGACATGTGTTGTCATTTGATGAACGGGATCACATCATTAGAGAATGATTTGATGGACAAGACCCATCTGTTAGCTTAGCATTATGATCATTTAGTTTTATTGCTATTGCTTACTTCATGACTTATACATATTCCTTTGACTATGAGATTATGCAACTCCCGAATACCGGAGAAACACCTTGTGTGCTATCAAACGTCACAACATAACTGGGTGATTATAAAGATGCTCTACAGGTGTCTCCGAAGATGTTTGTTGGGTTGGCATAGATCAAGATTAGGATTTGTCACTCCGTGTATCGAAGAGGTATCTCTAGGCCCTCTCGGTAATGCACATCACTATAAGCCTTGCAAGCAATGTATCTAATGAGTTAGTTGCGGGATGATGCATTACGAAATGAGTAAAGAGACTTGCCGGTAACGAGATTGAACTAGGTATGATGATACCAACGATCGAATCTCGGGAAAGTAACATACCGATGACAAAGGGAATGACGTATGTTGTTATGCGGTTTGACCGTTAAATATCTTCATAGAATATGTAGGAACCAATATGAGAATCTAGGTTCCGCTATTGGTTATTGACCGGAGATGTCTCTCGGTCATGTCTACATAGATCTCGTACCCGTAGGGTCCGCACGCTTAATGTTCGATGATGATTTGTATTATGAGTCATGTGTTTTGGTGACCAAAGTTTGTTCGGAGTCCTGGATGAGATCACGGACATGACGAGGAGTCTCAAAATGGTCGGGAGGTAAATATTGATATATTGGATGGTTATATACGGACACCGGAATGGTTCCGAAGAGGTTTGGGGATTTTTCGGAGTACTGGGTGATGTCTACTACGCAACTTTATTCTTGTAAGCACGTGTCGGGCCTCCAAGCGGAGAGTTTTGTAGGATAGTAGCAGTTTTCCCTCAAGTGGATGACCTAAGGTTTATCAATAAGTGAGAGGTGTAGGATGAAGATGGTCTTTCTCAAACGACCTTGCAACCAAATACAAGAAATCTCTTGTGTCCCCAACACATCCACTACAATGGCAAATTGTATAGGTGCACTAGCTCGGCGAAGAGATGGTGATAAAAGTGTAATATTGATGGTAGAAATATATTTTTATAATCTGAATAAATAAAAACAGCAAGGTGTTTAATAGTAAACGGGCACAAAAAAGGTATTGCAATGCTTGAAAACAAGGCCTAGGGTCCGTACTTTCGCTAGTGCAATCTCTCAACAATGCTAATATAATTGGATCATATAACCACCCCTCAAAGTGCGATGAAGAATCACTCCAAAGTTCCTATCTAGCGGAGAACATATAAGAATAAATTGTTTGTAGGGTATGAAACCACCTCAAAGCTATTCTTTTCGTTCGATCTATTCAAGAGTTCGTACTAAAATAACTTAAAGCTATTATTTCCGTTCGATCTATCCTAGAGTTCGTACTAAAATAACATCAAAGCAAATTCATATTCGTAATACTCAATTCAACACAAAGAACTTCAAAGAGTGCCCCAATATTTCTACCGGAGAAACAAAGACAAGAACGTGCATCAACCCCTATGCATAGATTACGCCAATGTCACCTCGGGAGTCCGCGAGTTGAATGTCAAAACATATATCAAGTGAATCAATACGATACCCCATTGTCACC
Source organism: Aegilops longissima (assembly GCA_021605205.1). Lineage (NCBI taxonomy): Eukaryota > Viridiplantae > Streptophyta > Magnoliopsida > Poales > Poaceae > Aegilops > Aegilops longissima. The sequence goes on along the minus strand of CM038677.1, from coordinate 729,518,234 downwards.
ATGACTATTCAATTGCAAGACATATATCAAGTGTTCTAAAATCCATGAAAGTATTCAGTCTGATAACAACGAAATCTCAAAGGGAAAAACTCAATTCTTCACAACAAGATAGAGAGGGGAAAACATCATATGATCCGACTATTTTAACAAATCCCACGATACATCAAGATCATGACATCTCAAGAACACGAGAGAGAGAGAGAGAGAGATATTAAGCACGCAACTACTGGTACAAACCCTCAGCCCCGAGGGTGGACTACTCACTCCTCATCGTGGTGGCCGCCGGGATGATGAAGATTGCCACCGGAGATGATTCCCCCCTCCGGCAGGGTGCCAGAACGGGGTCTAGATTTGTTTTCAATGGCTACAGAGCCTTGCGGCGGCGGAACTTATGATCTAGGTTCACCCCTAATGGTTTCTCTATTTATAGGATTTTTTGGCTTTGGTTTCACGCTAAGATGGGCCTCGAGGTGAGCACAACCCACCGGGGCACGGACAGCCCACCAGGCGCGCCCTGGTGGGGTGTGCCCTCCTCGTCGCTCTTCTGGCCCTCCTACAAAGCTTCGGGGGTCTCTTTTGTTCCAAAAAAATCGTCAAAAAATTTCAGCTCATTTGGAGAACTTTCATTTCTTCACAAAAAACAACACCACGGTAGTTCTACTGAAAACAGCGCCAGTCCGGGTTAGTTCCATGCAATCATACCAAAACCATATAAAATTGTTGTAAACATGGCATGAATACTTCATAAATTATAGATACGTTGGAGACATATCAGCATCCCCAAGCTTAATTCCTACTCGTCCTCAAGTAGGTAAATGATAAAAGAAATAATTTATGAAGTGTGAATGCTAGCAAAGTGCATAAGTTTCATCAATGATAATTTCAATCACTTTTCCTAGCATCATAACAACAACTCTTTCTCATAAAACTTAACATGATAAGGTAGCAATTAAAAATGGAATTTTTGTTGTGGAATGCTACCTATCATATTCATCATAAACTGTTTTCTTTTGTAGCATGGACATTTGGACTTTTATATGGTTCAAAGCAATAGTCTAGTTTTGACATGAGGACTTAAATACTCAAGCATATCAACAAGCAACAATGTCTTTCAAAATATCAATTCTAAAATAAGTTATCCCCAGCCCATCATGCTCAATCATTGATCCATTAATGAAACACACTCGCATATTAGCTACACCCAATGCTCAAGTACGATCATAGTGCCCCCTAGTTGGTGCTTTATAAGAGAAGATGGAGGCTCAAATTAAAATTAAAATTTGCATAAAGTAAAAGAAAGGCCCTTCGCAGAGGGAAGTAGGGATTTGTAGAGGTGCCAGAGCTCAAAGCGAAAATTGAGAGATAAACACATTTTGAGAGGCATATTTTTCCCACCAACGAAAACGACTTAGAGCTCCCAACACTTTCCATGCTAGATATATCATAGGCGGTTCCCAAATAGAAAATAAAGTTTATTCCTTTTTCCATCGTACTTTCACTTTCCATGGCTAACCGTATCCACGGGTGCCCTCCATACCAACACTTACCAAGGAATTTATTATTTGACAACATAAAGTAAATTCATTTTTCATTTCAGGACTGGGCATCCCTAATACCGTTGCCTTACTCTCGTGCAATCACAAGTGAATAAACACTCATCCTGAGAATAACACATCTAGCATGGAAAATATTGGCCACCCCTCACCGCCTCGCGAGCGGTACGAGCACGCAGAAGAGAAATTTGTTTTGAAAATTAGAGATGGCACATAGAAATTTGCTTAGAATGGCAAAAGAATACCACATATAGGTAGGTATAGTGGACTCACGTGGCAAAACTGGTTTAAAGGATTTTGGATGCACAAGTAGTGATCATACTTAGTGCAAAATGAAGGCTAGCAAAAGATTGGGGGAGCGACCAACCAAGAAACGAATAATCTCATAAGCGAGCATTGAGCATAATTAACACCGAATAATGCAACACAAGTAGGATGTAATTTCATTGCACAACTATTGACTTTCGTGCTTGCATAGGGAATCACAAACCTTAACACCAATATTCTTACTAAAGCATAATTACTCATCAACATGACTCACATATCACATCATCATATCTCAAAACTATTACTAGGAATGAAGTTTATTTTGTCCAATGATCTTCATGAAAGTTTTTATTATATCCTTCTTGGATATCTATCACTTTGGAACTAATTTTCATGTGTTGCTTTTGATAAGCTCAAACAAATATAAGTGAAGATCATGAGCATAATATTTCTTTCTCTCAAATTAATTTAAGTGAAGCAAGAGAGATTTTCTTCAAAAATACTAAAGCACACCGTGCTCAAAAATATATAAGTGAAGCATTAGAGCAATTCCAAAGAAAAGAGCTTCGTTGACGGGATGTGAGTGCCGCTTACTTAGCCTCCCTGGCAACTATTTGAGGACTCTATTTTATTTAAAAACTTTCAGATCCAAGTACTTTATTAAAACAGCAAGCAAAACAAAATAAAATGACATTCCAAGCATAGCACAACTCATGTGAAGAAGCAAAAACTTAGGCTCAACCGATACTAACCGATAATTGTTGAAGAAGAAAGGTGGGATGCCTAACGGGGCATCCCCAAGCTTAGATGCTTGAGACTTCTTGAATATTATCTTGGGATGCCTTGGGCATCCCCAAGCTTGAGCTTTTGTGTCTCCTTAATTCCTCTCGTATCACGATTTTCCTAAATCTCAACAGCTTCATCCAGACAAAACTCAACAAGAACTCGTGAGATAAGTTAGTATAAACCAACGCAAAAACTTTATCATTATCTACTGTAGTAAATCACTAAAATTATTATTCAACATTGCATACTTAATGGCTCTGCGTATTTAATACTCCTATCCTCAAATAGGATCATTAAACAAGCAAACAAATGTAAACATAACAGCAATCTGCCAAAACAGTACAGTCCGTAAAGAATGCAAGAGTATCAATACTTCCCTAACTCCAAAAGTTATGAAAATTTACCACCCTGTAGAAAATTTATCAGAGCTTAATTTTGCAAAAAGTTTCAACATTTTATGGCATTCTGACTTTTCTAGGGAATTTTTGCAACAGCGGTAAACTTTGTGTTTTCAAACAGCAACATGTATACTTGCAAAATAAGCATGGCAAAGGCTATCATTGCCACTTTTATTGAAATAAAAGATGCAAAAAATTATTCTAAATAACAGCCAGCAAAACCTAACAAAATAAATTGACGCTCCAAGAAAAGCACATATCATGTGACGAATGAAAACATAGCTCCAAGTGAGGTTACCGATAATGTTGGAGACGAAAGAGGGGATGCCTTCCGGGGCATACGCAAGCTTAGTTGCTTGGATATTCATTGAATATTACCTTGGGGTACCTTGGGCATCCCCAAACTTATGGTCTTATCACTCCTTATTCTCCTCATATCGACATCTCACCCAAAACTTGAAAACTTCAATCACACAAAACTTGACGGAACTTCGTGAGATAGGTTAGTATGATAAAGAGCAAACCATTTCACTTTGGTACTCTCAAATACAAGATTCATAATTGTTTCCACACAATGCATACTGTACCATATCATTTCCACAATTTATATTGAGCAATATAAGCCATAGAAACTACAAAACAAGCAAACTATGCATTGAAAACAGAATCTGTCAAAAACAGAACACTCTGTAGTAATCTGTACTCCAACCATATTTATACTACTCCAAAAATTCTGAAAAAATAGGAAAACCTGGGCAATTTGTCTATTAATATTCTGCAAAAATAATCAGCATTTTATCACGCTTATGTTAGAAATGAGAATTGTTTTCCTGAGCGCAAAAGTTTCTGTTTTTTAGCAAGATCAAATCAACTATCACCATAGACCATCCCAAAGGCTTTACTTGGCACTTTATTGGAACAAAATCAATAAAACATGATTAATACAGTAGCCTAATCATGTGAACACACAAAAAAAGTAGGGGGTAGATGTTGGGTTGTCTCCCAACAAGCGCTTTTCTTTAATGCCTTTTAAGCTAGGCATGATGATTTCAATGATGCTCGCATAAAAGATAAGAATTGAAACATAACAAGAGCATCATGAAGCATATGACTAGCACATTCAAGTCTAACCCACTTCCTATGCATAGGTATTTTTTGAGCAAACAACTTATGGGAACAAGAATCAACTAGCATAGGAAGGCAAAACAAGCATAACTTCAAGATTTTCAACACATAGAGAGGAAACTTCATATTATTGCAAGTCCTACAAGCATAAGTTCCTCCCTCATAATAATTTTTCAGTATCATCATGAATAAATTCAACAATATAACCATCACATAAAGCATTCTTTTCATGATCCACAAGAATAGAAATTTTATTACTCTACACATAAGCAAATTTATTCTCATGAATAGTAGTGGGAGCAAACTCAACAAAATAACTATCATGGGATTGAAAATAAAAATCATGATGACAAGTTTCACATTTATCGTTATTCTTTATATCATACATGTCATCACCATAATCACCATAGATGGCAACATTGTTATCATAGTCAATTGAAGCCTCATCCAAAATGGTGGATTCATCACTAAACAAAGTCATGACCTCACCAAATCCACTTTCATCATTATAATCATCATAAATACGAGGCATGCTTTCATCATAATAAATTTGCACATCAAATCTTGGGGACTAAAAATATCATCTTCATCAAACATAGCATCCCCAAGCTTATGGCTTTGCATATCATTACCACCATGGATATTGCAAGAATTCATACTATCAACATTGCAATCATACTCATCATTTATACCAAGCATTCTATTGAATTATTCTTATATCAATTGAGCACAATTTTCCTTTCCATCATTTTCACAAAATACATTATAAAGATGATCCATAATATGATGCAACCTCAATTCCAACTTTTATGTAGTTTCTTTTATAAACCAAAATAGTGATAAAACAAGAAACTAAAAGATTCAATTGCAAGATCTAAAGATATACCTTCATGCACTCACCTCCCCGGCAACGGCGCCAGAAAAGAGCTTGATGTCTACTACGCAACTTTATACTTGTGGACACTTGTTGGGCCTCCAAGCACAGAGTTTTGTAGGACAGTAGCAATTTTCCCTCAAGTGGATGACCTAAGGTTTATCAATCCATGAGAGGTGTAGGATGAAGATGGTCTCTCTCAAACGATTCGCAACCAAATACAAGAAATCTCTTGTGTTCTAACACACCCAATACAATGGCAAATTGTATAGGTGCACTAGTTCGGCGAAGAGATGGTGATAAAAGTGTAATATTGATGGTAGAAATATATTTTTATAATCTGAATAAATAAAAACATCAAGGTAGCTAATAGTAAATGGGCACAAAAACGGTATTGCAATGCTTGAAAACAAGGCCTAGGATCCGTACTTTCGCTAGTGCAATCTCTCAACAAGGCTAATATAATTGGATCATATAACCACCCCTCAAAGTGCGATGAAGAATCACTCCAAAGTTCCTATCTAGCAGAGAATATATAAGAATAAATTGTTTGTAGGGTACGAAACCACCTCAAAGCTATTCTTTCCGTTCGATCTATTCAAGAGTTCGTACTAAAATAACATAAATATATTCTTTCCGTTCGATCTATCCTAGAGTTTTTCCTAAGATAACACCAAAGCAAATTCATATTCATAATACTCAATACAACACAAAGAACTTCAAAGAGTGCCCCAAGATTTCTACCGGAGAAACAAAGACAACAACGTGCATCAACCCCTATGCATAGATTACCCCAGTGTCACCTCTGGGATCCGCGAGTTTAGTGCCAAAACATATATCAAGTGAATCGATACGATACCCAATTGTCACCACGAGTAATTGCAAGACATATATCAAGTGTTCTAAAATCCATAAAAGTATTCAATCTGATAACAACGAAATCTCAAAGGAAAAAACTCAATTCATCACAACAAGATAGAGAGGTGAAAACGTCATATGATCCGACTATATTAACAAAGCCCGCGATACATCAAGATCGTGACATCTCAATAACACGAGAGAGAGAGAGATTAAACACATAGCTACTGGTACAAACCCTCAGCCCTGAGGGTGGACTACTCCCTCCTCGTCGTGGTGGCCGCCGGGATGATGAAGATGGCCACCGGAGATGATTTCCCCCTCCTGCAGGGTGCCGAAACGGGGTCTAGATTGGTTTTCGGTGGCTATAGAGCCTAGCGGCGGCGGAACTTCTTGTCTAGGTTCACCCCTGATTGTTTCTCTATTTATAGGATTTTTGGCGTTGGTTTCACGCTAAGATGGGCCTCGAGGTGAGCACAAGCCATCGTGGCACAGACGGCCCACCAGGCGCGCCCTGGTGGGTTGTGCCCTCCTCGTGGCTCTTCTAGCCCTCCCACAAAGCTTCGGGGTTCTCTTTTGTTTAAAAAAATCGTCAAAAAGTTTCAGCTCATTCCGAGAACTTTCATTTCTGCACAAAAAACAACACCACGGTAGTTCTGCTGAAAACAATTTTAGTCCAGGTTAGTTCCATGCAAATCATACCAAAACCATATAAAATTGTTGTAAACATGGCATGAATACTTCATATATTGTAGATACGTTGGAGACGTATCACCTGGAGGTTACCGGAACCCCCTGGGAAAGTTAATGGGCCTCATGGGCCATAGTGGAGAAGAGGAGGCAGGCCACGGGATGTGGCGCGCGCCTCCCCCTTGACCAATCCGAATTGGACAAGAGGTGGGGGCGCGGCCCCCCCTTTCCTTCTCCCTCTCCCCTCTTTCCCCTTTCCCCTCTCCGTTGGAAGGAAGGGGGGCGAATCCTAATAGGAGTGGAGTCCTAGTAGGACTCCCGCCTGTTGGGGAACTTAGTAATTTCAAAAAAATTCCTATGCACACGCAAGATAATGGTGATGCATAGCAACGAGCGGGGAGAGTGTGTCCACGTACCCTCGTAGACCAAAAGCGGAAGCGTTATATCAACGCGGTTGATGTAGTCGTATGTCTTCACGATCCGGCCGATCCTAGCACCGAACGTACGGCACCTCCGTGTTCAGCACACGTTCAGCTCGATGACGTCCCTCGTACTCTTGATCCAGTTGAGGCCGAGGGAGAGTTTCGTCAGCACGACAGCGTGATGATGGTGATGATGATGCTACCGACGGAGGGCTTCGCCTAAGCACCGCTATGATATGATCGGGGTGGATTATGGTGGAGGGGGGCACCGCACACGACTAAAAGATCAATGGTCAACTTGTGTGTCTCATGGGGTGCCCCCTCCCCCGTATATAAAGGGGGGAGGAGGAGAGGGCCGACCAAGGAGGAGGCGCGCCCAAGGGGGGGCAATCCTACTCCAAGTAGGTTTGCCCCCCCCCTTTCCTATTCCAAGAAGGAGAAGGGGGAAGGAGGAGGTGGAGAGAAGCCAGTATTGTCACAAAAGATTTTCATTGGACCCGATGCACTAGGTATGACACCTGGATCGGATATAAACTCCTTCATCCAGACTCCTTCATTTGCTGCTTCCGAAGCAGCTATGTACTCTGCTTCACATGTAGATCCCGCCAAGACGCTTTGCTTAGAACTGCACCAACTGACAGCTCCATCGTTCAATATAAATACGTATCCGGTTTGTGACTTAGAGTCATCCAGATCAGTGTCAAAGCTTGCATCGACGTAACCATTTACAACGAGCTCTTGTCACCTACATAAACGAGAAACATATCCTTAGTCCTTTTCAGGTATTTCAGGATGTTCTTGACTGCTATCACGTGATCCACTCCTGGATTACTTTGGTACCTCCCTGCTAAACTTATAGCAAGGCACACATCAGGTCTAGTACACATCATTGCATACATGATAGTGTAGGAGATATGCCCTAGAGGCAATAATAAATGATATTATTTATCTCCTCGTTCATAATTATGTTTATGTTCCATGCTATAACTACAAGGATTCTCGAGTCTGCAATATCCACGAGGCTCGGAGGAAGACTCATATGCACGTGTGGAATAATAAACGGTAAGAAGTATTCCTAGTCTGGCCTCTAAGACTAGCTCAAGTGTTGCATGATGGTTATGTTTTCCTGATCATGGGCATGTCTATGCCAACAACTTTGAGGGAACAATGTTATGAGAACATTTGGGTTGAATCGACCCGGATTGATGTTATGCTATGAGATTCATTCATCACAAGTTAATGGTACATAACACAGAGATGGTTAACGTTTGCATGATTCCTTAGACCATGAGAGTATCGAGTTTCTTCATGCTTGCTTCATGAACTTTGGGGTTTGTTAAACGTCATCCGTAAATGGGTGGTTATTACAGCGGCTTACGGGTTCATGGAAAATGTTGGGGAACGTTGCAGAAAATTAAAATTTTTCCTACGGTTTCACCAAGATCCATCTATGAGTTCATCTAAGCAACGAGTCATGGGAGAGAGATTGCATCTACATACCACTTGTAGATCGCGTGCAGAAGCGTTCAAGGGAACGGTGATGATGGAGTCGCACTCGCCGTGATTCAAATCACCGATGACCAAGTGCCGAACGGACAGCACCTCCGCGTTCAGCACACGTACGGAACGGACGATGTCTCCTCCTTCTTGATCCAGCAAGGGGGAAGGAGAGGTTGAGGAAGAAGGCTCCAGCAGCAACACGACGGCGTGATGATGGTGGAGAGGCAAGATCTCGGCAGGCTTCGCCAAGCACTCAACGGAGGAGGAGAGGTGTTGGGAGGGAGGGCTGCGCCTTGATGTGTATTGCAGCCTCCCTCACCCCTCTATTTATAGGGAAGGGCAGGGGGTCGACCCCTCAAGATGAGATCTAGAGGGGGCGGCGGCTAGGGAGGGGCTTGCCCCCAAGAAAAGGGGCGCCCCACTAGGGTTCCCCCAACCCTAGGCTTATGGGCCCAAGGGGGCGCCCAGCCCTCCAGGCTGGTTCCTGCCCTTGTGGCCCATGAGGCCCTCCGAGAGGGTGGCCCCTCCGGTGGACCCCGAAACCTCTCCGGTGGCCCCAAGATACAATACCGATATGCCCCTCAAACTTTCTCGTGTCCGTATGACAACTTCCCATATATAAATATTCACCTCCGGACCATTCCGAACTCCTCGTGACGTCCGGATCTCATCCGGACTCAACAACATTCAGTAATCACATACAAGTCTTCCTAATAACCCTAGCGCCACCGAACCTTATGTGTAGACCTGCGGGTTCGGGAGACATCTGAACATGACCGAGACGACTCTCCGGTCAATAACCAACAGCGGGATCTGGATACCCATGTTGGATCCCACATACTCCTCGATGATCTCATCGGATGAACCACGATGTCGAGGATTCAAGCAACCCCGCATACTATTCCCTTTTTCAGACGGTATGTTACTTGCCCGAGATTCGATCGTCGGTATCCCAATACCTCGCTCAATCTCGTTATCGCAAGTCACTTTACTGCATCAGAATGCATGATCCCGTGACCGGACACTTGGTCACTTTGAGCTCATTATGATGATGCACTACCGAGTGGGCCCAGTGATACCTCTCCGTAATACGGAGTGACAAATCCCAGTCTCGATCCGTGTCAACCCAACAGACACTTTCGGAGACACCTGTAGTGCACCTTCATGGTCAACCAGTTACGTTGTGACGTTTGGTACACCCAAAGCACTCCTACGGTATCCGGGAGTTACACGATCTCATGGTCTAAGGAAGAGATACTTGACATTGGAAAAGCTCTAGCAAAATGAACTACACGATCTTGTGCTATGCTTAGGATTGGGTCTTGTCCATCACATCATTCTCCTAATGATGTGATCCCATTATCAACGACATCCAATGTCCATAGTCAGGAAACCATGACTATCTGTTGATCAACGAGCTAGTCAACTAGAGGCTCACTAGGGACATGTTGTGGTCTAAGTATTCACACGTGTATTACAATTTCCGGATAATACAATTATAGCATGAATAAAAGACAATTATCACGAACAAGGAAATATAATAATAATCCTTTTATTATTGCCTCTAGGGCATATTTCCAACAGTCTCCCACTTGCACTAGAGTCAATAATCTAGTTACATTGTGATGAATCAAACACCCATAGAGTTATGGTGTTGATCATGTTTTGCTCGCGGAAGAGGTTTAGTCAACGGATCCGCGACATTCAGATCCGTATGCACTTTGCAAATTTCTATGTGTCCATCTTGAACATTTTCACGGATGGAGTTGAAGCGACGCTTGATGTGCCTGGTCTTCTTGTGAAACCTGGGCTCCTTGGCAAGTGCAATAGCTCCAGTGTTGTCACAGAAGAGTTTGATCAGCCCCGACGCATTGGCTATGACTCCTAGGTCGGTGATGAACTCCTTCACCCAAATTGCTTCATGCGCTGCCTCCGAGGCTGCCATGTACTCCGCTTCACAAGTAGATCCCGCCACGACGCTCGCTTGCAGCTGCACCAGCCATCGCTCCACCATTCAACATATACACGTATCCGGTTTGTGACTTAGAGTCATCAGATCTGTGTCGAAGCTTAGCGCCGACGTAACCCTTCTGACGAGCTCTTCGTCACCTCCATAAACGAGAAACATGTCCTTTGTCCTTTTAGGTACTTCAGGATATTCTTGACCGCTGTCCGGTGTTCCTTGCGGGATTACTTTGGTACCTTCCTACCAAACTTACGGCAAGGTTTACATCAGGTCTGGTACACAGCATGGCATACATAATAGATCCTATGGCGAGGCATAGGGGATGACGCTCATCTCTTCTTTATCTTTTGTCGTGGTCGGGCATTGAGCCGAACTCAATCTCACACCTTGCAAAGAGGCAAGAACCCTTTCTTGGACTGATCCATTTTGAACTTCTTCAAAATCTTATCAAGGTATGTGCTTTGTGAAAGACCTATGAGGCGCCTCGATCTATCCCTATAGATCTTGATGCCTAATATGTAAGCAGCTTCTCCAAGGTCCTTCATTGAAAAACTTTTATTCATGTAGGCCTTAATGCTGTCCAAGAGATCTATATCATTTCCCATCAAAAGTATGTCATCTACATATAGTATGAGAAATGCTACAGAGCTCCCACTCACTTTCTTGTAAACGCAGGCTTCTCCATAAGTCTCAAGATAACCCAAACGCTTTGATCATCTTATCAAAGCGAATGTTCCAACTCCGAGATGCTTGCACCAGCCCATAAATGGATCGCTGGAGCTTGCACACCTTGTTAGTGTTCTTAGGGTCGACAAAACCTTCCGGCTGCATCATATACAGTTCTTCCTTAAGATAGCTGTTAAGGAATGCCGTTTTGACGTCCATTTGCCATATCTCATAATCATAGTATGCAGCAATTGCTAACATGATTCGGACGGACTTCAGCTTCGCTACGGGAGAGAAAGTCTCATCGTAGTCAATCCCTTGAACTTGCCGATAACCTTTAGCGACAAGTCGAGCTTTATAGATGGTAACATTACCATCCGCGTCCGTCTTCTTCTTAAAGATCCATTTGTTTTCTATAGCTCGCCGATCATCGGGCAAGTCTGTCAAAGTCCATACTTTGTTTTCATACATGGATCCTATCTCGGATTGCATGGCTTCAAGCCATTTTTTGGAATCTGGGCCCGCCATCGCTTCTTCATAGTTCGAAGGTTCACCGTTGTCCAACAACATGATTTCCAGGACAGGGTTGCCATACCACTCTGGTGTGGAACGTGTCCTTGTGGACCTACGAAGTTCAGTAGCAACTTGATCCGTAGTACCTAGATCATCATCATTAATTTCCTCTCCAGTCGGTGTAGGCACCACAGAAACATTTTCCTGAGCTGCACTACTTTCCGGTTCAAGAGGTAGTACTTCATCGAGTTCTACTTTCCTCCCACTTACTCCTTTCGAGAGAAACTCTTTTTCAAGAAAGGATCCGTTCTTGGCAACAAAGATCTTGCCTTCGGATGTAAGGTAGAAGGTGTACCCAATGGTTTCCTTAGGGTGTAACATCCCAAAATTTCAAATTTTGGAATGTTATATTAAATAGATAGATCTGATTGATTGTTTGATTGATTGACTGAAAGTGAGTGAATTCGAAACTTTTTGAAAGTTAAATGAGAGGGAATAAAAGGACTTTCCCAAACTTTCATTTTGCTTTTATGATCTTCGGGAATTCAAATTCTTTTCATCACAAAACCCTGGAGAGGAGATGACATGACTTCTTCCATTTATTTAAATGATAAGGGGTGTTGAAAATATTTGAAGTCCATTTGAGAATATTTCCAATTCTGAAACTTTATGCAACTCAATGATTTTCGCGAGCGAAGATAAAATGACTTCTTCAAATTATATGAAATATGAGTTGGGAGTTTCAAAGAATTAAATTCAAAGTTCTTTTATTTTCAATTTGGAGTTATTTGAGTTTTATTCAAATTATTTTCTCCAAAAATAAAATAAATGGAAAATAGGGTAACATTATTCCCACGCCGGAAAATGGAGAGAAATAAATTTGAATTAATTTTGGTATCTTTAAAATGATTTTATTGGATTTTATTAGAGCTGAAACACTCTTTGTTTTATTTGGATTTGTGTGTATTTTATTTGAAGCTAAAATAATGTTCATGTTGTAGAAAATCTTTTCTGAAAATTTTGATATATTATATGCCTATGTTGTATTTTTATTTTATTGGTATTATTTTATTTTTAGTGTCTTTAAAAAACCTTCCTCTCGATCATTGGCGGCCAAAGACACCGAAGCTAGGCATGAGCCCAGCCCACGCCGCCTGTCGCCCGCCCCCGAAGCGGGACTCTGCTCGTGAGACCCCCGCCACCACGGCGTCGCCGCCGCACCGCCATGGACGCCGTGCCCGCCTCGCCCTCCTCTACCCCCTCCCGCACGCCACCGCGCCGCCCTCCTCCATAAAAACCCGAGGCCCTGACCCCCTCTCTCTCCTTTCTGCGCCGCCTCCCGCCGCCTCGCACAAACCTCGCCGGAGCCCGGACTCCAACGAGATCCCCTGCTGCCGCCGCGCCCCGTTCCGTCACCCTCGACCTCCGCCGACGGCGCCATCGCCTTCCCCTCTTCGCGCCGCTTCTCCCCGACCACGCGGCCACGCCGGAGGACCGCCGGAGCAGCCACCCCGACGACCCCGACGCCGCTGCCGTCTCCTTCTCTGGCGACGTCGACGCCCACCACCGCGGTAAGCCGCCGGTGCTCCTCGTCCGTCCGATCTAGGTTAGATGGATAGGATTAGATCTATAGTTTTTTTTATTTCAACCGTTTTTCTTAAGTAGCGAACGCTCGTTCCGTAGAGTTTTCCTTTTCTTTTATTTTAATTTCCGGCCAGGGACCTATTTGTGAGATTTTTCTTCACAGATTAGCCCCTGTACTTCAAATGGTCATAACTTTTCACTCGTTAGTCCAAATCCAACGAAACCAACGCCCACTTCTTTGTTATGATTCCCTCTATCCAGTAATCCAACTTAAATATGTTTTTGAAAGTTTAAAATTTGAATTAGATCAGATTTGAATTCAAACTTCGTTTGATCATAACTTGAGTTTCGTAACTCCGATTTAGTTGATTCTTTTTGCAAATCGAAGCTCTTGACCTAAACTTTCTGATAAGGCCAAATTCACATAATTTTGGTACTGTTAGAAATTGTTTTATGTTGCAAGAGTCATTCGCTTGGTTTGATGTTTTCCGAATCGTTTTCTTCGTTCGGTCCGATCTTTTGAGTGATTGCTTATGTGTGGTTACTATTGATTGCTTACGATAGATTGACCGGAGTGTGACGAGTAGGCCTATCAACAGTTATGAGTGCGATTCATCTTCATCAACATTGCAGGCAAGTAACACTTTGATCATACTTTTCTCATACCAAGTTTTTATGCATTAGATCTATTCTCAAACACTTGCATGAGTAGGATCTAATTAAATTGTGGGATGGGAAGTAGATGAGGTAGTACCTATTACCTGTTTTAATATCAAACCTTTGGGAGTTACTTCTACGTTTGCTTATTATGCCATGCTATGCTAGTAGACGTGGATTGGGTGAGTGAATTTTCCATGACAGATGTGAGATTGTTAATTGATGGTTTATCTAAGGTGGCAACTTAAACACACATCTGGGTGGATTGAGGCACCTGGCTATTCCAGGATTTGCCTATCAAGGCACCTGGGTAGACAGGATTTGCATGTATTTATTCGGACCGCCACCCAGGCTCAAAGGGATCATGCGATTATTCAAACTAGAAACTTCCGTGTGCAGCCACAAGCCATTATGGGCTCTGGCGTAGTTGATTAAGTTGTGCGAACTCTTACGGGTAGACTAGCAGATGTAGGGAAAGTAGGTGTACGGTCTACCCACAAGTAAGGTGCTAAGCGCTTCTGAAAGACTATGTCTCGGTCATCCGTTTCTCAAACACCATGTAGTGCGAGAAACCAAACGGAGGCGATCGAGTCTTGTGGGGAAAAGTGCGCAAACCTCTACAGAGTGTATAAACTAATCATGGTTAGCCGTGTCCCTGGTTATGGACATTTTGTGTATCTAGTTCTTGGATTATCATGTTGATCTCATCACGTTACTTAATATAACTTGTTTGGGTTTAATTGAGTACTTTTAATTGGGATTGAGGATGCTATCAACCATTCTCAATGTTTCACAACCACCATGATAGTTAAATAAATTTATTCCTTTGAAGTAGGGAAAAATTGGCTTTTCGCAAAAATTGTAACCATAGAGCTTTCCACCAGCCATATATGCATGTAGTATAGGCTTATTCCTTCATTACTCTCTATGTGTTACATTGCAGCATATTCCATGTCTTGACCCGTTTCGGGCTGCAACTTTTCATGTTGCGAGACTTTTCGAACGACAGTAAGTGATATGTTAGGGTTACGATTTCCTATACTCAACTTTGCCGTTGGTGTTGATGGGAATCCACAACCTTGTTGCTTCCGCTATATTTGGATTGAGGTAATAGTATTTTATGCTACTTTATACATGTGATTTACCTCTGTTATAAATCCTTCGAGTACTGTGTGTGTCAAAGATACCGATCCGAGGATGACACCTAAGCACGAGACTTGATCCATTCGGTCGGGTCGCTACAAGATGGTATCAGAGCACATGTTGACTGTAGGACGTGACCCTAGAAACTGACAAGCCCATAGGAAAGATTTTCTCTCTACAACTTCATTTTCAAAAAGATCTTTGATCTCTCTTCTCTTCTTAGTTTATTCAAATATTCTCTTTTAGTGAGACCATACCCCTTTTTTTCCTTTTTGACCCCTTGAAGATTTGACCGATGAGACCACTCCAAGGAGACAAGATATCGGATAACTAAGACCATTTGGAATGAAGAGGATTTTACCGTGTAAATGGAAACTACAACTATTGAAGACTCTGAAGACTAGGAGATTTTGAAGGCTCTGAAGAATTCCCAGATCTTATGAACTAGGAAGGTTACGCTTATGGAACTTGACAGACTATGGAAGCTGTCAATACCCAAGATCAAGATGTATCGGAGAAAGACCGGAACATGGAGCATAGAACTCAAAGTTTTGTCAAGAAACCCTAAGGCAGGAGATATCAACTATGGAATGATAGCTCATGAACATAATAAGAGCAGAAACATGGATATTCATGATGTTATTGTTTGCTTATGCTATTTTCACCGTGCTGAGTTAAGCATGCATATGCATGGAAGGATTGGATGGTAGAAGGCTGATGGAGCACCTATGAGCAGGATGCAGTTTTAACATAGCTGGTGCATCACCAGGATCTGGAGTATTACATCAAGAAGTTTAGGGTGGATCTGCAGGAAGTCGTATTTGACAAGGAAGCAGTTCGTGAAGAACCCGGGTCCCAGAAGATTAAAATAGCCAAGCAGGAGGAGCTAAACCTTGAGATACCGGAGATTTGTCAGGAACTGAAGGACAGTAGGACCATGGTTCATGTCAAGGATGTTGAAACCCAGATGTTCGGAACGCAACTCCAGAATATTGAAGGACGCCATGAGAGACTTTGCGACAACAGAGATGATCTGGCAAAAGAACTTGAGAAGGTCAAGCACAATCGGAAGAAGCCATTGGAGGCATGAACAAGACTTGAAGAGCCTGATGACTTTGAAGATTCATTGACCTTTAGAAGACCAAAACCCCGTTGTACTTGCGTTAGATGCGACGGTTGTGAGCTGTCATTTGTTTGATGTTTTTCCGACAGCCACAATAAAATCTGCCTTTTCAAAACTTTTGTTTGTATTGTGTGCATCCCTCTCTATCTCTCTTATCCCACCCCAAACCCATGGACCCAATAGAGGATGAATGGAGTTGAGCTTGTATTTTCTGGACCGATGAGTCAATTGGAGACAGACCGATGAATTCAGAACATGGAGGATCACATGGAGAATAACCCTATAGTCAGAAAGGATATGGCCCAACATGCTCTTCAGTGCTTTGAAAGAGGTGCTGCTACTTGGTGGAAGATGTACCAAACCATCAACGGATGGCAACGAATAACCACTTGGAAAGAATTTAAGTTGACTCTGCAAAGATCTCGTCTTGTGTCCCAGAAGTTGGAGCCTTATGGAAAGGATATGAAGAAACCTTGTGCATACAAAGCTTTGTGGAGTAATAGGACACAACCATAAAGAACACAAGGACGAATACCCTCATAAGCAGAAGATTACCAAAGGAGTTAGCCGAGGATCTCAGGGAACTTCGGTTGGAGATTGTTCCCCAAAGGTTTTGTTGCAGCAATGGAAGTTCAGTCTACATTGTTGGGAAAGATCAGTGAAGCTCAGGAGGATGACAAAGAGATTGCTGAGTAAAAGAGAGGATGAGCAAAGGAAAGTCCAAAGGTTTTCGTAAGGATGAGCACGACACCTTATGGTTGAGGATAGTGTATATGTGCCCCATAATGCAAAGATCAGGATGTAAATACTTCAGGAGGCTCATGACTCACCATACTCGATTCACCCCGGAAACACCAAGATGTATTTGGATTTGAAGTATCATTTCTGGTGGACTGATATGAAGAAGGATATTGCGGAGTATGTAGTCATAGGTGATGTGTGTCAGAGAGAGTGAAGATAGAGCATCAGAAGCCAGTCGGATTATTACAGCCTATGCCGATACCCAAATGGAAGCAGGATAAGCTTGGCATGGATTTCATTACCGGATTTCCCAGAACCCGAACAGGATATGATTCTATCTGGGTAGTAGTTGATTTGCTTGACCAAATTGGCTCACTTTATCCTAGTGAAAACCACCTATACAAGTGCGAAGTTGGCCAAGATATATTGACCAGGATCGTATGTCTTCATGGAGTTCCGAGGACCATTGTATCAGATAGAGGAACCCAGTACACTTCAAAGTTTTGGAATCAGTTGCGTGAAACTTTGGGTACTAGGCTAGAGTTCAGTACAGCCTTTCATCCGTAGACAGATGGATAAATTGAGAGTCAATCAGATTCTGGAGGACATGTTGAGAGCGTGTGCGTTAGGTTATGGATCTAGTAGTGATGATAATCTACCTTACACGGAGTTCTCGTTCAACAACAGTTACCAAGCTAGTTGGAAGATGGTCCCTTTTGAAGCTTTGTATGGGAGAAGGAGCCAGACACCGTTGATGTGGGATGAAGTTAGAGACCGTCAGTTGTTTGGACCAAATGTGATCAAGGAGTCGGAAGAGAATGTTAAGTTGCTATGAGATAGACTGAAGGTAGCTCAGTCCAGGCAAAAGAGTTATGCAGACTCAAAAACGCAAGGAGGTAGTCTTTGAAATTGGAGACAGAGCATGTCTTCGTGTGCCCCCTCTGCGAGGAGTTAAACGATTTGGAGTTAAGGGAAAGTTAGCCCCGAGATTTGTAGGACCATACCGACTTTGGAACGTATGGGAGAATTGGCTAACAAGTTGGAGTCACCCGAAGGACTGTCAGGAGTTCATGATGTGTTTCATGTTTCCCAGTTGAAGAAGTGCCATGCGGAGATGGCCAATATTCCCCTGTAAGGACGCTTGACCCTGGAAAGGATAATGATGTTCCACAAAGTGGAGTATGGATTTCATAAGTATAAGTTTTTATCTCGGTATGTGGGACATCCCACGAGGATGAAGAGATGAAGTACTATTGGTTATAAAGGAGGTACGATGTTGGAAATATGGATCAATGGAAATTCCATGACGAGTCTGAGTAATCATGTCCTAGTTTGGTGCCAATAGAAGGAAGAAGGACAGTACAATTGGATGGAATTAAGTATGCTATGAAGTTGGATGTTGGATTAATGATCAGTTGCCCGGATGATGTGTTCAAGGATTTTAAGTGATGAGATGGGCCATAACCCACAGGGCCCAGGACCTGCCAAGAAGCAAGCACACTCTTGCTGAAGGAAAAAACCCTGGAAGAAGAGGATATGCCTTTGTCAACCGACGATCCTATAGGAGTTTACGCAAAAACCTGAGAGTTGTTAAGGAATGATAGATGTTTTGTTTGGCTTGCAGAATCAATGGATTTATCCGAACTTGGTTCGTCGACAAGAGAAATTCTGCAATGCTTGTGAGGATGACCGAGTGTTAGAATGCGAGATTCGCTAAACCATGTACAAGGTAATGATTTGGGTGCGGAATGGATTGATCACCATACCGACTTACTCTTATTATTCGCTTTCCTATATGGGATGGTAAATCTGAGTGACCTACCTATAGTAGAGTGACAACGATATTAAACCTTGTTGAACCTTAGAATGGTATAAGCATTTTTTCCCTTGTACACGGCAGTCGTTGCCAACCGTAGGTTATACGGTGAGGTTCAACCCAGACCCATTTCCTACAGGACAAACCATAAATTGATGACCACCATGAGATATCGATAGTTGTTTAGAATTGGCGCCAGACCTATCAGCTATGAAGACCCAATCTCGGAATAACCTTACCAAGAGGAAAGGACAAAGGAGTTGCGGTAAAGGTTATGCCACTGCCAAAAGAGCACAGAGAAGTAATTATCCAGACGATCTGAGAAGACCGACACTGTCAGTAATAAGGATGGAGTATATAAGTTTTGATGGAACCGTAGCCATGCTTTTAAGGGTGGTAGCACCCGAGGCCCAGGAGACGATCGATGGATTTTGAGAAGACCCCCAAACCCTAACCTATTTCTTGCTAGCCTCTCCGAATCTCGAGGACGAGATTCATTTTTAGGGTGGTTGTTTGTAACATCCCAAAATTTCAAATTTTCGAATGTTATATTAAATAGATAGATCTGATTGATTGTTTGATTGATTGACTGAAAGTGAGTGAATTCGAAACTTTTTGAAAGTTAAATGAGAGGGAATAAAAGGACTTTCCCAAACTTTCATTTTGCTTTTATGATCTTCGGGAATTCAAATTCTTTTCATCACAAAACCCTGGAGAGGAGATGACATGACTTCTTCCATTTATTTAAATGATAAGGGGTGTTGAAAATATTTCAATTCCATTTGAGAATATTTCCAATTCTGAAACTTTATGCAACTCAATGATTTTCGCGAGCGAAGATAAAATGACTTCTTCAAATTATATGAAATATGAGTTGGGAGTTTCAAAGAATTAAATTCAAAGTTCTTTTATTTTCAATTTGGAGTTATTTGAGTTTTATTCAAATTATTTTTCTCCAAAAATAAAATAAATGGAAAATAGGGTAACATTATTCCCTCACGTCGGAAAAATGGAGAGAAATAAATTTGAATTAATTTTGGTATCTTTAAAATGATTTTTATTGGATTTTATTAGAGCTGAAACACTCTTTGTTTTATTTGGATTTGTGTGTATTTTATTTGAAGCTAAAATAATGTTCATGTTGTAGAAAATCTTTTTCTGAAAATTTTGATATATTATATGCCTATGTTGTATTTTTATTTTATTGGTATTATTTTATTTTTAGTGTCATTTTAAAAAACCTTCCTCGCTTGATTGGGCGGCCCAAAGACTTCGAGCCAGCCGCAGAGCCCAGCCACGTCGCCCTGTCGCCCGCCCCCAGCGGGACTCTGCTCGTGAGACCGCCGCCACCACGCGCGCCGCCCAGACCGCCATGGACGCCGTGCCGCCTCGGCCTCCTCTACCCCCTCCGACGCCGCCACCGCGCGCCTCCTCCATAAAACCCGAGGCCCCGACCCCTCTCTCTCCTTTCGCGCCGCCTCCCGCCGCCTCGCACAAACCTCGCGGAGCCGGACTCCACGAGATCCCCCTTCCTTGGCGCCCGTTCCGTCACCTCGACCTCCGCCGACGGCGCCATCGCCTTCCCCTCCTCGCGCCGCTTCTCCCCGACCACGCGGCCACGCCGGAGGACCACCGGAGCAGCCACCCCGACGACCCCGGCGCCGCTGCTATCTCCTTCTCCGGCGACGTCGACGCCCACCATCATGTAAGCCGCGGTGCTCCTCGTCCGTCCGATCTAGGTTAGATGGATAGGATTAGATCTATAGTTTTTTTATTTCAACCGTTTTTCTTAAGTAGCGAACGTTCGTTCCGTAGAGTTTTTCCTTTTTCTTTTTATTTTAGTTTCCGGCCAGGGACCTTTTTGTGAGATTTTTCTTCACAGATTAGCCCCTGTACTTCAAACGCTCATAACTTTTCACTCGTTAGTCCAAATCCAACGAAACCAATGCCCACTTATTTGTTATGATTCCCTCTATCCAGTAATCCAACTTAAATATGTTTTTGAAAGTTTAAAATTTGAATTAGATCAGATTTGAATTCAAACTTTGTTTAATCATAACTTGAGTTTCGTAACTCCGATTTAGTTGATTCTTTTTGCAAATCGAAGCTCTTGACCTAAACTTTCTGATAAGGCCAAATTCACATAATTTTGGTACTGTTAGAAATTGTTTTATGTTGCAAGAGTCATTCGCTTGGTTTGATGTTTTCCGAATCGTTTTCTTCGTTCGGTCCGATCTTTTGAGTGATTGCTTATGTGTGGTTACTATTGATTGCTTACGATAGATTGACCGGAGTGTGACGAGTAGACCTATCAACAGTTATGAGTGCGATTCATCTTCATCAACATTGCAGGCAAGTAACACTTTGATCATACTTTTCTCATACCCAATTTTTATGCATTAGATATATTCTCAAACACTTGCATGATTAGGATCTAATTAAATTGTGGGATGGGAAGTAGATGAGGTAGTACCTATTACCTGTTTTAATATCAAACCTTTGGGAGTTACTTCTACGTTTGCTTATTATGACATGCTATGCTAGTAGACGTGGATTGGGTGAGTGAATTTTCCATGACAGATGTGAGATTGTTAATTGATGGTTTATCTAAGGTGGCAACTTAAACACACATCTGGGTGGATTGAGGCACCTGGCTATTCCAGGATTTGCCTATCAAGGCACCTGGGTAGACAGGATTTGCCTGTATTTCTTCGGACCGCCACCCAGGCTCAAAGGGATCATGAGATTATTCAAACTAGAAACTTCCGTGTGCAGCCACAAGCCATTATGGGCTCTGGCATAGTTGATTAAGTTGTGCGAACTCTTACGGGTAGACTAGCAGATGTAGGGGAAAGTAGGTGTACCGGTCTACCCACAAGTAAGGTGCTAGCGCTTCTGAAAGACTATGTCTCGGTCATCCGTTTCTCAAACACCATGTAGTGCGAGAAACCAAACGGAGGAGATCGAGTCTTGTGGGGAAAAGTGCGCAAACCTCTGCAGAGTGTATAAACTAATCATGGTTAGCCGTGTCCCCGGTTATGGACATCTTTGAGTATCTAGTTCTTGGATTATCATGTTGATCTCATCACGTTACTTAATATAACTTGTTTGGGTTTAATTGAGTACTTTTAATTGGGATTGAGGATGCTGACCATTCTCAATGTTTCACAACCACCATGATAGTTAAATAAATTTATTCCTTTGCAGTAGGGAAAAATTGGCTTTTCGCAAAAACGGTAACCATAGAGCTTTCCACCAGCCATATATGCATGTAGTATAGGCTTATTCCTTCATTACTCTCTATGTGTTACATTGCCAGCATATTCCATGTGCTGACCCGTTTTCGGGCTGCAACGTTTCATGTTGCAGACTTGTCAGACGACGAGTAAGTGATACGTTAGGGTTACGATTTCCTATACTCAACTTTGTCGTTGGTGTTGATGGGAATCCACAACCTTGTTGCTTCCGCTATATTTGGATTGAGGTAATAGTATTTTACGCTAATTTATACATGTGATTTACCTCTGTTATAAATCCTTCGAGTACTGTGTGTGTCAGCATACCGATCTAGGGATGACACCTAAGCACAGAGACTTGATCCATTCGGGTCGGGTCGCTACATAGGGTATCCTATGAAGACGCATTTTTCCGACTTGGGTTCGAGCTTTTCAGGTTGTAGCTTCTTGACATAAGCATCGCATCCCCAAACTTTTAGAAACGACAGCTTAGGTTTCTTCCCAAACCATAATTCATACGGTGTCGTCTCAACGGATTTAGACGGTGCCCTATTTAAAGTGAATGTAGCTGTCTCTAGAGCGTATCCCCAAAATGATAGCGGTAAATCGGTAAGAGACATCATAGATCGCACCATATCCAATAGAGTGCGACACGACGCTCGGACACACCGTTCTGTTGAGGTGTTCCAAAGGCGTGAGTTGTGAAACGATTCCACATTTTCTTAAGTGTGTACCAAATTTGTGACTTAAATATTCTCCTCCACGATCCGATCGTAAGAATTTTATCTTTCGGTCACGTTGATTCTCTACCTCATTCTGAAATTCCTTGAACTTTTCAAAGGTCTCAGACTTGTGTTTCATCAAGTAGACATACCCATATCTACTCAAGTCATCAGTGAGAGTGAGAACATAACGATACCCTCCGCGAGCCTCAACGCTCATTGGACCACACACATCAGTATGTATGATTTCCAATAAGTTGGTTGCTCGCTCCATTGTTCCGGAGAACGGAGTCTTGGTCATTTTGCCCATGAGGCATGGTTCGCATGTGTCAAATGATTCATAATCGAGAGACTCTAAAAGTCCATTAGCATGGAGCTTCTTCATGCGCTTGACACCAATGTGACCAAGGCGGCAGTGCCACAAGTATGTGGGACTATCGTTATCAACTTTACATCTTTTGGTATTCACACTATGAATATGTGTAATATTACGTTCGAGATTCATTAAGAATAAACCATTGACCATCGGAGAATGACCATAAAACATATCTCTCATATAAATAGAACAACCATTATTCTCGGATTTAAATGAGTAGCCATCTCGTATTAAACGAGATCCTGATACAATGTTCATGCTCAAACTTGGCACTAAATAACAATTATTGAGGTTTAAAACTAATCCCGTAGGTAAATGTAGAGGTAGCGTGCCG
This sequence comes from Aegilops longissima, assembly GCA_021605205.1. Lineage (NCBI taxonomy): Eukaryota > Viridiplantae > Streptophyta > Magnoliopsida > Poales > Poaceae > Aegilops > Aegilops longissima. The sequence continues at coordinate 729,494,884 of CM038677.1, read as the reverse complement.
ACGGCGATCACATCGACTTTGGAACCATTCGCGACGCGCATCGTCACCTCGTCCTTCGCCAGTCTCCGTTTATTCCGCAGCTCCTGCTGTGAGTTACAAATATGAGCAACGACACCGGTATCTAATACCCAGGAGTTACTACGAGTACTAGTAAGGTACACATCAATTACATGTATATCAAATATACCTTTAGTGTTGCCGGCCTTCTTGTCCGCTAAGTATTTGGGGCAGTTCTGCTTCCAGTGGCCCTTCCCTTTGCAATAAAAGCACTCTGTCTCAGGCTTGGGTCCATTCTTTGACTTCTTCCCGGCAACTTGCTTACCGGGCGCGACAACATCCTTGCCGTCCTTCTTGAAGTTCTTCTTACCCTTGCCCTTCTTGAACTTAGTGGTTTTATTAACCATCAACACTTGATGTTCTTTCTTGATTTCAACCTCTGCTGACTTGACATTGAGAATACTTCAGAATGGTCTTCACCATCCCTCGCATATTGTAGTTCATCACAAAGCTCTTGTAGCTTGGTGGGAGCGATCGAAGGATTCTACCAATGACCGCCTCGTCAGGAGGTTAATGTCCAGCTGGGACAGGCGGTTGTGCAACCAGACATTTTGAGTATGTGCTCACTAATGAACTGTTTTCCTCCATCTTACAACTATAGAACTTGTCGGAGACTTCATATCTCTCGACCGGGCATGAGCTTGGAAAACCATTTTCAGCTCCTCGAACATCTCATATGCTCCGTGTTGCTCAAAACGCTTTTGGAGCCCGGTTCTAAGCTGTAAAGCATGCCGCACCGAACGAGGGAGTAATCATCAAGACAAGACTGCCAAGCATTCATAATGTCTTGGTTCTCTAGGATGGTGCTTCACCTAGCGGTGCTTCTAGGACATATTGTTTCTTGGCTGCTATGAGGATGATCCTCGGGTTCGGACCCAGTCCGAATAGTTGCTGCCATCATCTTTCAGCTTGGTTTCTCTAGGAAGCGTTGAAGTTCATGTTGACATGAGCGTTGGCCATTTGATCTACAAGACATTTTGCAAAGATTTTAGACTAATGTTCATGATAATTAAGTTCATCTAATCAAATTATTTAATGAACTCCCACTCAGATTTGACATCCCTCTAGTCATCTAAGTGTTACATGATCCGAGTCGACTAGGCCGTGTCCGATCATCACGTGAGACGGACTAGTCATCGTCGGTGAACATCTCCATGTCGATCGTATCTTCCATACGACTCATGTTCGACCTTTCGGTCTCTTATGTTCCGAGGCCATGTCTGTACATGTTAGGCTCGTCAAGTTAACCCTAAGTGTTTATGCATGTGTAAAACTGTCTTACACCCGTTGTATGTGAATGTAAGGATCTATCACACCCGATCATCACGTGGTGCTTCGAAACGATGAACTTTAGCAACGGTGCACAGTTAGGGGGAACACTTTCTTGAAATTATTCTAAGGGATCATCTTATTTACTACCGTCGTTCTAAGTAAACAAGATGCATAAACATAATAAACATCACATGCAATTATATAAAGTAGTGACATGATATGGCCAATATCATATAGCTCCTTCGATCTCCATCTTCGGGGCTCCATGATCATCTTCGTCACCGGCATGACACCATGATCTCCATCATCGTGTCTTCATGAAGTTGTCACGCCAACGACTACTTCTACTTCTATGGCTAACGCGTTTAGCAATAAAGTAAAGTAATTTACATGGCGTTCTTCAATGACACGCAGGTCATACAAAAATAAAGACAACTCCTATGGCTCCTGCGGTTGTCATACTCATCGACATGCAAGTCGTGATTCCTATTACAAGAACATGATCTCATACATCACAATATATCATTCATCATTCATCACAACTTCTGGCCATATCACATCACATGACAATTGCTGCAAAAACAAGTTAGACGTCCTCTAATTGTTGTTGCATCTTTACGTGGCTGCAATTGGGTTCTAGCAAGAACGTTTTCTTACCTACGAATAACCGAACGTGATTTCGTCAACTTCTATTTACCCTTCATAAGGACCCTTTTCATCTAATCCTCTCCAACTAAAGTAGGAGAGACAGACACCCGCTAGCCACCTTATGCAACTAGTGCATGTCGACCGGTGGAACCTGTCTCACGAAGCGCACGTGTAAGGTCGGTCCGGCTGCTTCATCCCACAATACCGCTGAAGCAAGAAAAGACTAGTAGTGGCAAGCAAGTTGACAAGATCTCGCCCACAACAAAATTGTGTTCTACTCGTGCAATAGAGAACTACGCATAGACCTAGCTCATGATGCCCTTTGTTGGGGAGCGTTGCAGAAAATTAAAATTTTTCCTACGGTTTCACCAAGATCCATCTATAAGTTCATCTAAGCAACGAGTCATGGAGAGAGATTGCATCTACATACCACTTGTAGATCGCGGCGGAAGCGTTCAAGGAACGGTGATGATGGAGTCGTACTCGCCGTGATTCAAATCACCGATGACCAAGTGCCGAACGGACAGCACCTCCTCGTTCAACACACGTACGGAACGGACGACGTCTCCTCCTTCTTGATCCAGCAAGGGGGAAGGAGAGGTTGAGGAAGAAGGCTCCAGCAGCAGCACGACGGCGTGATGATGGTGGAGAGGCAGTACTCCGACAGGGCTTCGCCAAGCACTCAACGAAGGAGGAGAGGTGTTGGGGAGGGGAGGGGTTGCGCCTTGGATGTGTATTGCAGCCCCCCCCCCTCACCCCTCTATTTATAGGGGTAGGGGCAAGGGGGGCCGGCCCCTCTAGATGAGATCTAGAGGGGGGGGCGGCGGCCAGGGAGGGGGGCTTGCCCCCCAAGCAAAGGGGGGCGCCCCCACTAGGGTTCCCCCCCAACCCTAGGCGCATGGGACCAAGGGGGGGCGTGCCCAGCCCTACAGGGGCTGGTTCCCTGCCCCTTGTGGCCCATGAGGCCCTCTGAGAGGGGTGGCCCCTCCAGATGGACCCCCGAAACCTCTCCGGTGGCCCCGGTACAATACCGATATGCCCCCGAAACTTTCCGATGTCCGTATGACAACTTCCCATATATAAATCTTCACCTCCGGACCATTCCGGAACTCCTCGTGACGTCCGGGATCTCATCCGGGACTCCGAACAACATTCGGTAATCACATACAAGTCTTCCTAATAACCCTAAGCGCCTTTGAACCTTAAGTGTGTAGACCCTACGGTTCGGAGACATGCGACATGACCGAGACGACTCTCCGGTCAATAACCAACATCGGGATCTGGATACCCATGTTGGCTCCTACATACTCCTCGATGATCTCATCGGATGAACCACGATGTCGAGGATTCAAGCAACCCGTATACTATTCCCTTTGTCGACGGTATGTTACTTGCCCGAGATTCGATCGTCGGTATCCCAATACCTCGCTCAATCTCGTTACGGCAAGTCACTTTACTCGCACCGTAATGCATGATCCCGTGACCGACACTTGGTCACTTTGAGCTCATTATGATGATGCACTACCGAGTGGGCCCAGTGATACCTCTCCGTAATACGGAGTGACAAATCCCAGTCTCGATCCGTGTCAACCCAACAGACACTTTCGGAGATACCTGTAGTGCACCTTTATACTCACCCAGTTACGTTGTGACGTTTGGTACACCCAAAGCACTCCTACGGTATCAGGGAGTTACACGATCTCATGGTCTAAGGAAGAGATACTTGACATTGGAAAAGCTCTAGCAAAACGAACTACACGATCTTGTGCTATGCTTAGGATTGGGTCTTGTCCATCACATCATTCTCCTAATGATGTGATCCCGTTATGAACGACATCCAATGTCCATAGTCAGGAAACCATGACTATCTGTTGATCAACGAGCTAGTTAACTAGAGGCTCACTAGGGACATGTTGTGGTCTAAGTATTCACACGTGTATTATGATTTCCGGATAATACAATTATAGCATGAATAAAAGACAACTATCACGAACAAGGAAATATAATAATAATCCTTTTATTATTGCCTCTAGGGCATATTTCCAACAGTTTCGTATGTCAAGTAACTTGATAGCTCAAGATTGGAATTTGCTCCTCCGACGATGGAGAGATATTCTCGGGCCCTCTCGGTGTTATGGTATCCATCATCGTCTGGCCAGACACAGTGTGATTTGATCACAGGGATGCCGGAACACAAAAACGAGAAAAGAGAACAAAACCAGTAATGAGGTAACTAGCATAGTGGACTAGTTGTTGATCCACGGGGATGCAAGTGAATCTCACCTTGGGTCTTTGTAACATATCACGAAGCAACAGGAATAGCACACGACAACTGGAGGTTCACTCGAATATTCATTCATGTGGGTATAGGGGTCAATATGGGTGTCCACAGCTCCGATGTTGATCATTGATCAGAAAGTGTTCCGTTCATGTCTATGCTTCACCGAACCTATAGGGTCACACGCTTAAGGGTCATCTATCTGCTGAATACTAGACAGGGAGTCTGAGAGAAATTTGCCGAAAAAGTTTCGGAGACAATGGAAGAATTCCGGAGAGAGAATAGCGAAATAGTTTCGTAACACCGAAAAGTTGTTTCGGGATATACCATTAAGTCAAATTGGTTTCGGGACACGCCTGATAATTCTTGGAGGGTGCCAGAATTATTCTGGAAACTTCTGGGAATTTTTGGGAATAAAAACCGAAAATGTTTCGGAGCTGCCGGTACCGTTTTGGTTGTTTTCCGCAGATGAAATCTACTAATCTGAAATTGTTTCAGAACAAATCCAAAATCATTTTAGTGGATAATGGAATTATTCTTAGACCCAGAGAAATATTTTCAGATTTAATGGACGTGAAAAATTGTCTTCATGAATAGTGAAAACGCATTCTTGTTTGCTTTTCGCAGATGAAAATCTCTAAACCAAAATTGTTTCGGAACGCATTGAAAATTATTTTAGTGGGTACTGGAAATGTTCTGAGCCCACATAAATACTTTCAGTTCGAACGGACGCTGAAAAATGTCGTCATGAATAGTGAAAGTGCTTTTTGCTTGGCTTCTTGGAGAAGCCACCTTGAGGGCCTTTTGGTATTATCCCCTTGGCTTCTTGGAGAAGCCACCCTTGAAACTTAGCCTATAAATAGGGGTGGAGGGGCTGCCTAAAGACACACTCTTTCTCACATACAAGTGACATGCATGATCTGGCTTCTCTCTCCCTCCCAGTGAAATAGTTTCATAGATTCGAAAGGTTGTCTGGGTTCCGGTGGGAACTAGTTCTGGACGGCGAAGCCCTGCCGGATAGATGACACCGTATGTGTGCAACCCCGTAGAGAGGTCGTAGTTTCGATCCTTTTGCCCAAGGGGCTGTTTTGAGAGTGCCTCCCGAAGGGCTGTCCAAGTGACGGTCCGAGTTCTGTGAGTCTTCCCGAAGGGCTGTCCGAGTGGCCGTCCGAGTTTTGAGGGTCCTCCCGAAGGGCTGTCCGCGACACAGTCCGAGGGACTGTTCGACCGCCTCCCAGAGGGCTGTCCGTGGGGCGATGAGGGTATACATCCTCGCGGTTGGGAGGTTGTATATCTTAGCTGCGGGGATCTGCACCGTCGTTCGTCATCGACTCTACTTCCGCTGCGCTACGAGTCGGTAACGAAAAAGATCAAACCATGTATGCAGTCTCCATAGTGGTCTTGGGCTGGTGCGTAGGTCGGAAAATTTTTGTTTTCTGCTGCGTTACCCTACAGTGGCATCATGAGCCGTGCTATGCGTAGATGCAGGTTGCGATCTAGAATACATGGAGATGTATGGGTGTTGCACAATATAATTAGGTAGTAGATGAGTTCTATTACTAAAAATTATTTGTGCGGGTAGCAGATGAAATTTGTTACCCGATGTTCTTGTTGCTTCCCTTAAATTTGCGTAGTCCTAATCTTGACAACATTGTGGAATCTGACAAAGTTCTGGCAATCCGGGATCCTTTCATGCTGCTCCTGAGCATGCTGATTGACAGATCAACGATGTGCTAACAGTTCTTTGGGTTCCACTTTAGTCAAAGAAAGATGGATGTTTCGCAAACTAAAGGGCAATGCAGATATGATCTGCACGGGGGTCATGCGTATGACGAAGTTTAGTGTGGGGCTCGAGATTTTATTATCTCGTGTTTCATACACCCCGATAAGTTAATCTAGCGCTTGAATTATCATACTTGATGATGGACGTTGGTAACTTCGGTTTGTTTCGAAACCTTAGAAGCCACGTAAAACAAGTTTTTGCATGAACCGATTAGAGACGTCTAACTTGGTTTTGCAGGAGGGTTTGCATGTGCATATGATGTGGTATAGCAGTGCTCATAATAATTTAATTATGTATGAGATGTCTATATGATGTAAATTGATTAACATGACCTGCGTGTCATGATTTGGCATGATGGCTGGAGCCGTATGATTGCACTTTAAATGACCTGCGTGTCAACCTTGTGTAATGCATTATCTATATCTATACTTCCTATATAGTGTACCAGTATGAAGTTATATAGACCGTTGGATGTTCGTAAATGAACGGCTCAGATTCAATTGCTTTAGATAGAGGACTACGTGGCCACATATCTCTACTCCTAATGTCTTAGTTGGTAGGTCGCGTTCCGGGTTTTATTTTCGTCCCACCTCACTCGGTCTTTTTTGGTACTTCTTTGGTACTTCCTCCCACCTCCCCCTCAGCTATGAAAAACCAAGAAAAACCCCGTGATCGAGTCCCCTTTGCGCCCAAACTCCGTCGTTATCTCTACTCCTAATGGAGCAGTTGGTAGCCTCGTCACGGTTTATTTTCGTCCCACCACTTTCAACCGTTTTATTTAGCTGGTTTTTTAGTCCCTCGCCCACCCCACGGTTTAGTTTCGTCACCCTCTCACACAACGAAAAATATCTTAACGGATCATAACTTTCCATGCGGTGCAAGTTATTTTTAGTAATGTCTTTATGTGAAAGAATCAATCACGATCAATCTCTAAATATCAAATCTAAATTAATTAACCTTACCTTAAATTGCTCAATCACATTAATTAGGAAACAAAATAACTGATTTTAAGAAAATATCTACTCTTAATGGAGGGTATTACATACCAAACATAGGTACGTCATTAGCTCGCTTCCTTCCCCTCTCTTCCCTTCGTCCCTCAGTCTCATGCTCATGGCGCTGAAGTGGCATCAATAAAGCGATGGCGGCGAGGACAGCACGTGGCAGCCCTCGAAGCACGAACACGACTGCACCTCGGGTCTGCCGTCTCCCAAGATATGGGTGAGTTCTCGTGATGCCCACCCTAAACCCTCACGTCCTACAAATTCCTCAACCTCTACCATCTCGATTTCATCCATGCTCGATCCAAATGACGATGCAGCTCGGCCGATTGACAATGGTGGTTCACCATCCTTCCTCTCAGCATCCACTCTGGAGGAGCGACCGCCATGCCGATCGAACCGGTCGAGATCACTCACCAAGATTGCTATTCGGAAGTTTTTGTCAAAAAGTGAAGAGTGAGCCACTTGTGCAGGTGCAGATTTTGTTTTAAAATCCAATTTGTTTATCCTTTTGTCGCTGAAATTGTTTACTAATTATGTCATTCGTCCCACCTCCTATGATTTTTTTGCTACCTCCTCCCACCTTCGCTGGTTTTTTTTGTAGATTTTTTTCGTCCCCTCCTCCCACTTCATCGGTTTATTTTCGCGTCACCCTCTCACACAATGAAAGAAATCTGAAAAGATCAGAACTTTCCATACCGGCGCAAGTTATTTGGTATTGTAGAATCAATCACGAACAATCTCTAAAGATCAAATCTAAATTAATTAACCTTACCTTAAATCACTCAATCACATTAATTAGAAAACAAATAATTGATTTTCAGAAAAGTCGCTCAATCACATTAACCTTACCTTAACTCACGGATGGTAATCAATCTCCAAACAAAGGAAACAATACATCGAGGGAGCAGTAACTAAACTCCCTTTCTTATGACATGTATATGATCTTCCCTTCCTGTCCGTTGTGGCGTTCTTGATTCTCGAGGCCGATGCTTGGGCTGCGTCCTTGGGTCGCGACGGTGCCGGGGGACGAGGACGGCGAGGCCGGGTGCCGCGGCACCGCGTTGGCCGCGGACGTGAAGGGGGCGAAGAAGGGCGGCTTCCCTGCCCCTGGGAGTTGGTGCGGTGGAAGCGGCACTTGAAGGATCCGGCGTGGGTGGCCGGCGCGCAGACGCACTTGGAAGCGGGCCCGTGGCGTGCGCCGGACGGCGTCGATACCGACCCGTGCCACCTCCTCCACGTATTCTTGGAGCTGTGGCTGACCCATTTACATGAAATTAATTTCCTCAGTTGTGGCGGCAAATATAATACACATAATCCATATTGTTATGCACTAGCGCGTGTGTGTGAAATAGATGGATTATGGTCGCGTATCCAATAAGATGGATATGTGTGTGTGTGTGTGTGTTAGAGAGAGAGGGGAGAGGGGGAGAGAGAGTGAGGAAGAGGGAGGGAGAGAGAGTGTGTGTGAGAATTTGATGATAAAAAAGGTCGTCAATGTCACTTGATATGTATAAGTATATTAATATTGAACTCTTAAAGTTAATGTGATCCCGTTGCAATGCACGGGCGTTCTTCTAGTAGACCATAGGATAGGGCAATCTAACGGCTGAGCATGCAGGGATTCGCGGTGGGGTTCCATTTTCGTCTTTGCTAGATTGCGGTAGCAAGTAGTACTTGCATGCTCTCGATTCTTACATCGGCCATCGGAAATGTGCATGAGCCCGATTGACAAAAAGAAACGCTGCCCCACAGCCACACCAGGCAAGGAGTACTATGCAACGCTGCCCCACAGCCACAGACACATGCATTGCAGCCTCGGTACCGATGCTTTAGCAGATTATAAACAACAAGCAAAACAGAAGATTAATATATGTGTTGTACTAAAAAAACTTTGTTACTTTCGAAGTTTAACTCTCGGGCATCAATACTCCTGGTGCCAGAAGTATTTTCTCATATTTTTATTTGTCAAAAATAACACATGTAGTAATCTGCATATTTACTAAACTGGTATTTTTTATCAAAAATAGGCCATGTGTAAAAAAAAGAACTCTGCCATGTTTATATTGATTTGAATTAATATTTATAGATGTCCGCTGCTTTTTGTTTTGTACGACATGCAAATCTCGGTATCATTTTTTTGAAACCTTTTGCTATGCTAGAGAACACCCCACTGGTGCCTAAGAGCCCAAAGGCTGCTTTGACACTTTTTTTAAAAAAAAAATTGACCCTCGGCCTCTCTATTTTTCTACTTTCTCTTATGAATTCGTCTTACAAACATTATTGCCCAGCTCTCCCATTGTTCTTACCAATATTTTTTAGGCAAGCATCTACACTATTAGACAGACTAATCACTGTATGCATGCATGTTTGTGAACTTTACATGAAAAATATAAGTTAATAAATACTAAGAACCTAATTATATAGTAAATAAAAATGCCTTCAATCCCTCTCAACGTATCACGTGACACATGTGATAAGCAATTCAAAGTACTCCCTCCGTCCGAAAATACTTGTCGGAGAAATAGGTAAAAAGAATGTATCTAGAACTAAAATGCGTCTAAATACATCCATTTCTTCGACAAGTATTTCCTGACGGAGGGAGTATTAAAAAAAATCCTCTCAACATACAACATTTTGCTATAATCCTTACACGTGCATGGCACGTGCCTTTAACTAGTTTTATTAGCTATAGAGATAGCAATATTATCTGGTGCATCGACAAGGTGGTGGCAATCTTCGCGAAGGTGAACACCGACGCGAATGCCAAAGACGAAGAAATGAAAGACTTCTCCGTCAGAAAGGGCTATACCATATCATGCTATTATGAATTGCATGAGATGTTTATCCCTTTGATGCACCCTTTTTGATTGCGCGGTAGTTGCTTTTTATTAGGGTGGTCTCTCACAAAAATATCAAGTAGTTAGTGTTCTTCCAAGTGTAGCACCGTCACAACACCTAACTTTTCGGGGTGTGCTGTGTCACACGGGTACGGACGATTAGGGATGTGGGAGGCGGGTGAGTTGAGACCTCGCAGCGAGATCACTTGGTTGACTTGACGTTCAGGCATGACCATCATGAGCTCGGAACACTCGCATCGAAAGATGAACAAGAGTCACATAGAGATGTAATTGGCAAGTTGGCCTACCGGTTGAGATTTTCGTCATCAGTGGTGTTACACCAATGGCGAATGTCACGACCGGTTTTTCAATAAAATGATTATTGAGAAACCGATCCTTTTATTTCTAGTATAGGAGAGTCCTCTTTACTGGTAGACAAATTCTTGATACAGAAATCCAGAAGTGCTAAATATATTACAGGGTTGAGCTGAGGTTACTCAACAATTTATTACAAGCACGCCAATAATATACATAAAGGCGGATATGACACAAGGGTGTGGTGGCATACTACTGACTCGTATTTAAAAGTGGTGGTGGGTATGTCACAGTGAAGTGGGTGACATGACTCCTACTCTGGCAGCTCATCGAGCGTCGAAGTGAGGCTCGATGATTTACTCGGGTAGCGGAAGCGGATATGGTACAAGTGATAAATTCCAGGTTCGCACGGGACTGACTGGGACTCCTCTAGGCGTCGGACTCGCTACCGAACTCTTCATCCATAAGATCGCCTTCGTCAACATCTGGCCAAATCAACAAGCCAGGTGAGTACTTTGAATGTACTCGCAAGACAGTTCGGACATATAAAATAAACAATGAACTACACACATGCATATTTTATCAATGACACATCAAAGGTTCATCAAGTTGCTAACCGCGATCGAGGAGTGTGGCTCCAACACTTCATGTCATGTTTGTTTCATGCTCTTGGGGCATTTCATCAAACACCTTATGTGCATAAGAGGAACCAAAAGCAAACCTACACCCACTTGTGAAGAGAATGGCTCCAAATGGCTAAGTGTTGGCTGATGGATGGGTATATATAGGGAGGGCTTTAGTTGCGGTTGGCACGGCAAACCGTGACTAAAAAGGTGCCGAAAACCTTTAGTCGCGGTTGTCCAGCCAACCGCGACTAAAATTCCCTCACGTCGCCACTGGCCACCGCGCCACAGGCCCGAGCCTTTGGTCGCGGTTCACCTCGAATCGCGACTAAAGGTCCCATTAATCGCAGTTCCTACAACCCGCGACTTATGGGGCTGGACGGAAGCCTGTTTTTCCACCAGTGATAAGATATAACAAATGTAAGCATGATGCATCATGAGCAATTGGCAATGCACACTCAAGTGAATAACTTGCACGACATGTTAAATAAAAGGAAGTCAGGCGATAATCCTCCCGGAATCCCAAAAAAATAACTGAAACCCGATCGAGTGTCTGAAGTGACGCCTCGAATAGTGAACAAATAAATTAACATGCCGCAGTCGGGCGTCTAAGCGACACCGCATAAAGGGCTTATATTGGAAAAATAAATGGCGGTCGTGCCGCGATCGAGCGTCAGCGACATCACATAAAGGGCTTATATCGAAAGTAAATAACAAGAGTGCCACAGTCGGATGTCTAAGCGACATCACATAAAGGGCTTATATCGAAAGTAAATAACAAGAGTGCCACGATCGGACGTCGGCGACATCACATAGAGGGCTTATATCGAAAGTAAATAACAAGAGTGCTACGATCGGACGTCGAGCGACATCACATAAAGGGCTTATATTGCGTTGTCGTATTCAAGCAGTATAGACCATTCCAAGGAAAGATACTCAGCACATAATAATAAGCGGGTTAGTCCATCCACATGATTAATCATGTAGCCGAGTTTACCACTCATATGCATTCACCGGAGATTTGTCAAGGAGACCGACTTTGAGACCGACAGGACAAGTTGAACACGACATTGACCACAGATCACGGTTACTTGAATGAGTTTGACTCTGCAGAGTTTGTACTATTAAACCACAACCAGCGGATTTCAGTGTCGCAAGGGACTAGTTCCGTTTACGGTATTTTGAAGAAACTCATCTAACCAGTACACACCCAATTCCACATTCCGCTGCTAGGAATCACCCTAGGCAACGTTCAAGAAAAACTCTAAGACGGGGAGGTCACAACCTCGAATAGCATGGGATCAAATTTATCTCGCGTGCTCTAAGGGGTGCCCCCCTCTCGGTCCCAACCGGAAACACCCATGCTCCCTGACCGAATGACGGGTTTTAATCCAGGGCCATGGAGCCCTCATCCCAGCCCCTCTGTTTGGTGTGTACCAGGAAAGAGTTTGCAACTTACTAAACCATATTTCGTAAAGAAAACATGTGGTAGTACAAGAAAAGGAACGGATGGTAACATGACTTGACTCACGTTGACCCTGGAGTTAAATAGTTTGGTATAAGACTGGACGGTATGGACAACGATGCAGGAGAAGAATAGGAACTACCGCCCACAAGGCGCTGGACAGCCACCTCATCATATAATATATATATATATATATGGTCGACACTCCCAAAGAAAGCGATGGCAATAAAGAAACGGAGGATAATCCCCTCGAGAAGCATCGGCATCATCGGCGCCGCTCTAAACCCCGCCATAGCAAGCACAGCGATACCGGCACAAGAGACAATAACGCTACGGATGGTGCCGAAGACGAAAACAATCCCCCCCAGCCAGGCTTCGAGCGGGAGGATGGGCAAACTAGCCCTAAGGAACAGGCAACAGATGGAGAATCAGAGGATGACAATTACATGCCCCTCTCCGAAGATGAGGTGAGCCTCGGCGACGAAGAATTCATCGTGCCTGAGGATCCCGTTGAGCAGGAGCGCTTCAAGCGCCGACTTATAGACACTGCAAAAAGCCTGAAGAAAAAGCAGCAGCAGCTTCAAGCTGATCAGGATCTGCTAACTGATAGATGGACTGAGGTCCTGGCGGCCGAGGAATACGAACTCGAGCGCCCAACCAAAAGTTACCCAAAGCGTAGGTTGCTGCCCCAACTCGAGGAGGAAGCATTAAAGCCTACACTACCTGCGCATGATGCGGCTGACCAGCCACCTCGTGGCCGAGACAAAGCGGCGTATTAGCCCGAAGTCCAGCCCGCACTCCGTCGCCAGTCAAATAAAAACACCAAGGCCCGGGGCTACACGCAAGACCTGCTAGACGTATGGAAAGACAAAGCAGGACATACAAGATCGATCTACGGATCACGGGGGCGCGCCCCAACGCGTGATGACGACTGTCACGCCGGATATACTAAAAGCAAATCCGGCCGGGCCGAATACAACAGACCAGACTCGTATGAACTGCGTCGTGATATAGTCCGGCATAGAGGCGCCGCGCACCCCCTATGCTTCACGGACGAAGTAATGGATCATGAATTCCCAGAAGGGTTTAAACCCGTGAACATTGAATCATGTGATGGTACAACAGACCCCGCGGTATGGATTGAAGATTTCCTCCTCCACATTCACATGGCCCACGGTGATGATCTACATGCCATCAAGTACCTCCCACTAAAACTCAAAGGGCCGGCTCGGCATTGGCTGAACAGCCTGCCGACAAACTCCATTGGCAGTTGGGAGAACTTGGAAGACGCATTCCTTGACAACTTCCAGGGCACTTATGTGCGACCACCGGATGCTGATGACTTGAGTCACATAACCCAAGAGCCCGGGGAGTCAACCAGGAAATTCTGGACTCGGTTCCTAACTAAAAAGAACCAAATTGTCGACTGTCCGGATGCCGAAGCCTTAGCGGCATTTAAGCATAACATCCGCGACGAGTGGCTCGCCCGACACCTCGGCCAAGAGAAGCCGAAGTCCATGGCAGCCCTCAGGACACTCATGACCCGCTTTTGTGCGGGCGAGGACAAATGGCTGGCTCGTATCAACAACACATAAAGAAATCCTGGCAATTCAGATGCCAGAGATAGCAACAGCAAGCCATGTCGCAACAGACACAAGCGTCGCAGCAAGGGCGACAACGCCGAAGACACGACAGTCAATGCCGGATTCAGTGGCTCTAAATCCGGCTAGCAAAAAAATCCATTCAAAAGAAACAATCCGGGCCCGTCCAGTTTGGACCGCATACTCGATCGCTCGTGTCAAATTCACGGCACCCCCGATAAACCAGCCAACCACACCAACAGAGAATGCTGGGTGTTCAAACAGGCCGGCAAGTTGAATGCTGAAAACAAGGAAAAGGAGTTGCATAGCAACGACGAGGAGGAGCCCAGGCCGCCGAACACAGGAGGACAGAAGAAATTTCCTCCCCAAGTGAAAATGGTGAACATGATATACGCAACCCATATCCCCAAGCGGGAACGTAAGTGTGCACTAAGAGATGTCTATGCGATGGAGCCAGTCGCCCCAAAGTTCAACCCATGGTCTTCTTGTCCGATCACTTTTGATCACAGGGACCACCCTACAGTATCCGTCATGGCGGTTCTGCCGCATTGGTCCTTGAACCCGTCATTGACGGATTTCACCCTACACGAGTCCTTATGGACGGTGGAACCAGCCTGAACCTGCTCTATTAGGATACAGTGTGCAAAATGGGCATCGACCCCTCGAGGATCAAACCCACAAAAACCACCTTTAAAGGTGTCATACCAGGTGTAGAGGCCTATTGCACAGGCTCAATCACACTGGAAGTGGTCTTTGGATCTCTGGATAACTTCCGAAGCAAGGAATTAATCTTCGATATCGTCCCCTTCCGTAGTGGCTATCACGCACTGCTCGGACGAGCCGCATTTGCCAGATTCAATGCGGTACCACATTATGCATACCTCAAGCTCAAAATGCCAGGACCTCTTGGGGTTATAACAGTTAATGGAAATACAGAGCGCTCTCTCTGTACGGAGGACCACGCTGCGGCCCTCGCATCAGAAGTACATAGCAGCCTTCTTAGGCAAACCGCCAATTCGGCGATAAAACCCCCGGACACCATCAAGCGAGTCTGGAGTACCCTGCAACAGGATCGCCCGGCACGTCCAAAGCTCGCCTAGCAATTCGGCCTCCGTCCTAGTCCCAGTCAAGCGGCGAAATCTGTGCCGCGTGTACATAATTACGCACTCAAAATACCATGGGCATAGGCGGAGGCACGGCTATGACACGATCCACAATGCGGCTCAACCGCCCCAGGACCCGTATACCTTTATCATTTTCTTTTCTTTCAGGACCCTATTCTCTGGAAGCCCATTCCGATAGCCTGATTATCGGACCAATCATGGGAAGGAAACACCAAGGAAGCAAGAAGCTTTGACGTACAAGGGAACCCCCAGGTGGTCTCTGATACCGATCACTATACCTGTTTTACATACCCACACGCAGCTTGCCCTTGGATAGGACATGTCAAATATTCCTATTTTGGTTATTGCACCACTTGTATGCCTACACTTTGACGTATCATTTAAATGACAATGAAAAAAAATGTACATCATTAACTTATTATTACATTTCTTCATATTTTTCCTTGTCTGCTTATTTACTACAAATTGCACCCGTGCATTCTGGTACGTCCAGTCCGCCAGGGGCTTCAGTGTACCCCATAATATGGCAATAAAATTCCGAACACTTCCGATAGTGCGGCACCCCGAACTTATAGCATTATATGCATCAGCTCCGAATCATATCTTGGGTCAATAGTTGGGTTTGCCCGGCTCCCATGTTTTGGTGCCTTACGTTCCGCTATATCGGCTAAGGTAGCACTGGGAGAACTACTGCGATTTTGTCCCTGTTTTTTCGGACGAGCACCTCAGTAGAGAAAGCCGAAAACTGACTGTCATGATGCGGCGAGAGCTGGTCGCTGTTCGAGAGGTCTCAAATCCTTAAAGATTTTTTCCGCTTCAGGCGAGGAATCGGCCTTGTCCGATTTAGGCGTGCATAGCGCCCCAAGTTCGGCCTTCCGAATACTAGGGGCTTCGCAAAAATTTAAAATTGTAGACTTTTATGGCTAAGTGAGAGTGATAAAGTTGTATAGTCCGATTGCCTTGTTCGCTGCGCTAAACACCTCCTTAAAGGACCAATTTTTTTGGATAAAGAGTGTTTAGATTTATCCCGAACACCTCAGTACTAGTTACATGGGGGCAGAAGCCGACGACTGGCCAACTCTCAGATTTATAAACGGCCGCACGGAAGGTAATGTTTTAAATCAAAAGGCATTATATAGCGCACATGAACTCGTTTTCATATTACAGGATCACATGAGTACATTCATTCAAGTATTACATCCTTAGCACATTCCTCCGCCACAAGGTGGGCACCCTTCAGGACACTGTCATAATACTTTTCGGGGTGGCGATGCTCCTTGCCCTCTGGCGGCCCCTCCTTCACCAGCTTCTCGGCATCCATCTTCGCCCAGTGCACTTTCGCACGGGCAAAGGCCCTGCGCGCACCTTCAATGCAGGCAGACCTCTTTATGACTTCAAGCCGTGGGCAGGCATTCACAAGCCGCTTTACCAGGCCAAAGTAGCTGCCGGGCAGGGGCTCGCCAGGCCACATCCAGACTATGAGACCCTTCATGGCCAGTTTGGCCGCCTTGTGAAGCTCGACCAGTTGCTTCAGCTGGTCGCTCAAGGGCATCGGATGTTCGGTCCCAGTATATTGAGACCAGAACAACTTCTCCATCGAGCTCCCTTCCTCGGCCCGGTAGAACTCCGCGGCATCCGATATGCTGCGCGGCAGACCTGCGAACGCTCCTGGAGAGCTCCGAATTCGGGTAAGTAAAAGGAAAGTCCCTTCACATGCTTGCTTTGCATAATGAATGCCTTACCCGCCGCTATATTCTTGACCGCCTGAATCTCCTGGAGGGCCTTTTGGGCTTCGGCCTTGGCATTTTGTGCGCTCTCAAGGGCCTTCACAAGCTCGGACTCCTGCGTCTTAGATTCACGCTCCAAGGACTCGTATTTCTTGACGAAATCTTGGAGCTCTTGCTGGACCTCGCCGACTCGGGCCTCTTGCTTCTCGCGCTCAATGCGCTCCTTGGCCGCTCTGTCTTCGGCCTCGGACAGCGCCTTCTTCAGGGCCGCCACTTCAGTCGTGGCCCCTATCAAAATTCATGATGATCCTATGATCTAAAACCACTTTTTCTTTATCAATATACAGACGGGGTACCACTTACCTTTGTTCTCTTCGAGCGGCCTCTTGGTAAGGCCGAGCTCTTCCTCAGTCCGCTCAAGGTCCCGCTTCAGTCTGAAGACCTCCACAGTACGAGCGGCAGCGGCCAGCAGCGAAGCCTGCTTACTCACATAGACATATTCTGTTAGACTCCTGTGAATGTTATTTGATCCTACGTTCGGCCTTTCTTTCCGAACACCAAACAAAGCATCAGGGGCTACTATCTATGTGGTGATATTTTCTCATAATTTGATTACTTACCTCAAAGCCTGTTAGGAGGCTGGCACAGGCTTCGATCAATCCGCTTTTGGCGGACCGAACCTTCTCGACCACCGCACTCATGATGGTGCGGTGCTCTTCGTCAATGGAAGCACCGCGAAGCGCTTCCAGCAAGTAGTCCGGTGCCTTTGGATGGAGGTCATCGGCACAGACGGCTCGCCCCCTTAGTGAGGGGTTGCCTGTCAGAATCCGGAACCACTGGAGGTTCAGGCGCAGTATCCAGCTGGGGGCCAAACTTGCTGCGGCCCCTGTCATCAGAACCCACGGGGGTCTTCCCCCCATGCGCCCGGCGTCTGGGATGTCGCCTTGGGGCGTCTCCAGAATTATCTCCCCTTGGTCCGGTATCCTCTGAGACAACACCTCGATGTCGTCCGCGGGCCGGGGGGAGGTGGCTGTCGGGAGTGAATCGATGTTTATCGCCGACTGGCCCAAAGACCCATCCGAATAGGATATGTCGATGTGGGCCTTGGATGGACTGCACATCATGTTTGACATGATAAGAAGCAATAAAACAAAACATCCCAGAACTATTATAGTATCTGGATACTTACGACTTCGCCAGGGGCTTGTCCCTGGGTAGCCACTCCTCGTCGCTGTAGGCGGCTGTTGTGGAGTGGTCCGGAGGGAGGGTCCTTCCCTTCATGGGCCCTTCGGCCTCCCCAGAGGGGGCGGCCTTCCTTTTCTTGTCCCCCCCCCCCCGGTTGGGGGGGGAGAACTTTCCTCTTCCTCCTCCTCGTTTTTGTTGGAGGAATGCGCCTCGGTGTCTTCGGACGATGAGTCCGATACAACCTTGCGCCGGAGACCTTTCCTGGTCCCCGCGGCCTTCATCTTGGCCTTCTTCTCCGGCGCCTCATAGGGCGCCGGAACCAGCATCTCTGTTAAGAGAGCCTTTACTGGATCTTCGGGCAGTGGAGCCGGACAATCGATCAGCTCCGCTGTCGCTACCCAGTCCTGTTAAATTGGCATGGAGGCTCAGATCCCTCACACGATTATACTGGGGAAAGTAACATCTTTTGAAGATATAAAAAGCTTACTGGATTGGCAGGGCGCTTTGCGCTGAGTCTGCGATCCTCGGTAAGGGGAGGAGGTACCTCGGTGGCCTTGAACAGCACCTTCCAGACGTCTCTGTGCCTCGTGTCGAAAAGCTCTCGCAGCGTCTGGTGCTTGGCCGGGTCGAACTCCCACATATTGAATGCCCATCTTTGACACGGGAGGATCCGTCGGAAGAGCATAACCTGGACCACGTTGACAAGCTTGATTTTCTTGCTTATCATATTTTTGACACAGTTCTGGAGTCCGATCAGCTCCACCGACGAACCCCAGGATAGGCCCTTCTCTTTCCAGGAGGTGAGCCGCATGGGGATGCCGGATCAAAATTCGGGGGCCGCCACCCAGTTGGTGTCACGCGGCTTGGTGATGTAGAACCACCCCGATTGCCACCCCTTCACGGTCTCCATATAGGAGCCTTCGAGCCAGGTGACGTTGGGCATCTTGCCCACCATGGCGCCTCCGCACTCCGCTTGCTGGCCGACCACCACCTTCGGTTTCATGTTGAAGGTCTTCAGCCACAGGCCGAAGTGGGGCTTGATGCGGAGGAAGGCCTCACACACGACGATAAACGCCGAGATGTTGAGGATGAAATTGGGGGCCAGATCTTGGAAGTCCAGCCCATAGTAGAACATGAGCCCGCGGACAAATGGGTGGAGGGGGAATCCCGGTCCATGGACGAAGTAGACGAGGAATACAACCCTCTCATGGGGTTCTGGAGTAGGGACGATCTGCCCCGCGTCTGGGAGCCGGTGCGCGATGTTTGCGGTCAGGTATCTGGCTTCCCGAAGCTTCGTAATGTCCTCCTCTGTAACGGAGGAGACCATCCACTTGCCTCCCGCTCTGGACATGTTTGGAATGGCTTTGCGGAGAAGGTGAGAACTTGGGCCCCGGAGCTCGAGCGTGTGAGAATGGATGGGCAGGGGAAGAAGAAGGCGTGGGTGAAAAAGAGGAATCCTTATCCCTTTATAAAGGCGGTAGAAACTATGCGCCTCCCCACTTGCCCCGTAAAATCGCTTATTCCCCAAGCGTCGCGATTGATGGTGCGGTTGGGTTACCCATACCCGTATTGATGAGAATCCCGTGATAAGGGGACACGATCTCTGCTTCGACAAGACGTACCAAGGAAACCGCCTCGCATCATGTGCGGTGGCTGGTTGAGGAAAACGGTTCGGATAAAGACCGGGTCGTGGCGTGATGTCACGTTATGAAAAGCTATCAGCAGATTAGATTTGTGGAATATTGTACTCTCTACGGTGGTATGTGGAATTTGTTTTGCAGAGCCGGACACGATCCT
This sequence comes from Aegilops longissima, assembly GCA_021605205.1. Taxonomy (NCBI): domain Eukaryota; kingdom Viridiplantae; phylum Streptophyta; class Magnoliopsida; order Poales; family Poaceae; genus Aegilops; species Aegilops longissima. Next base: position 729,475,168 of record CM038677.1, on the reverse strand, counting down.
TGTGTTCAAAATCTTCCATGGAGTATTCGGAGAAGGAACCCGCCTTGCAATGCCGAAGACAATCTGCGCGCCGGACTCATCGTCATTGAAGCCTGGTTCAGGGGCTACTAAGGGAGTCCTGGATTAGGGGGTCCTCGGACAGCCGGGCTATATACTTTGGCCGGACAGTTGGACTATGAAGATACAAGATTGAAGACTTCATCCCGTGTCCGAATGGGACTCTCCTTTGCGTGGAAGGCAAGCTTGGCGATTCGGATATGTAGATCTCCCTCTCTGTAACCAACTTTGTGTAACCCTAGCCCCCTCCGGTGTCTATATAAACTGGAGGGTTTAGTCCGTAGGACTACAACAATCATAATCATAGGCTAGATTCTAGGGTTTAGCGGTTACGATCTCGTGGTAGATCAACTCTTGTAATACTCATATCATCAAGATCAATCAAGCAGGAAGTAGGGTATTACCTCCATTGAGAGGGCCCGAACCTGGGTAAACATTGTGTCCCCCGCCTCCTGTTACGATTAGCCTTAGACACACAGTTCGGGACCCCCTACCCAAGATCCGCCGGTTTTGACACCGACAGGGGCGCCGCCCCTTCCCCATGTACAATTCGGACTGGGGCAACGGGGGCCGCGCGCCACCTTGTGGCTGCCCTCTCTCTTCTCCACTAAGGCCCATGAAGCCCAATAGCTTCCGGGGGGTTCAGTAACCCTGTGTACTCGGTTATATTCGAAACTTCTCCGGAACACTTCCGATGTCCGAATATAGTCGTCCAATATATCAATCTTTATGTCTCGACCATTTCGAGACTCCTCGTCATGTCCATGATCACATCCGGGACTCCAAACTACCTTCGGTACATCAAAACACATAAACTCATAATACCGATCATCACCAAACGTTTAAGCGTGCGGACCCTACGGGTTCGAGAACTATGTAGACATGACCGAGACACGTCTCCGGTCAATAACCAATAGCGGAACCTGGATGCTCATATTGGCTCCCACATAATCTATGAAGATCTTTATCGGTCAAACCACATAACAACATACGTTGTTCCCTTTGTCATTGGTATGTTATTTGCCCGAGATTCAATCGTCGGTATCTCAATACCTAGTTCAATCTCGTTACCGGCAAGTCTCTTTTACTTGTTCCGTAATGCATCATCCCGCAACTAACTCATTAGTCACATTGCTTGCAAGGCTTATAGTGATGTGCATTACCGAGAGGGCCCAGAGATACCTCTCCAGACAATCGGAGTGACAAATCCTAATCTCTATCTATGCCAACTCAACAAGTACCATCGAGAGACACCAGAGAGCACCTTTATAATCATCCATTACGTTGTGATGTTTGGTAGCACACAAAGTGTTCCTCCAGTATTCGGGAGTTGCATAATCTCATAGTCATAGGAACATGTATAAGTCATGAAGAAAGCAATAGCAATATACTAAACGATCAAATGCTAAGCTAACGGAACGGGTCAAGTCAATCATATCATTCTCTAATGATGTGATCTCGTTAATCAAATGACAACTCATGTCAATGGCTAGGAAACTTAACCATCTTTGATTGAACGACCTAGTAAAGTACAGGCATACTAGTGACACTCTGTTTGTCTATGTATTCACACATGCACTAAGTTTCTGGTTAATACAATTCTAGCATCAATAATAAACATTTATCATGATATAAGGAAATATAAATAACAACTTTATTATTGCCTCTAGGGCATATTTCCTTCACCCCCCTGGCGCGCCTCCTCCTGGCCGGCCACCTCCTCCCCCTCTCCTTTATATACGGGGACGGGGGGCACCCCAAAGGCACACCAATTGTTCTCTTAGCCATGTGTGGTGCCCCCCTCCACAATTTACTCCTCCGATCATAGCGTCGTAGTGCTTAGGCGAAGCCCTGCGCGGATCACATCACCAACACCGTCACCACGCCGTCGTGCTGACGGAACTCTCCCTCGACCCTCTGCTGGATCAAGAGTTCGAGGGTCGTCATCGAGTTGAACATGTGCTGAACACGGAGGTGTTGTACGTTCGGTACTTGGATCGTGAAGACGTTCAACTACATCAACCGTGTTAACGTAATGCTTCCACTTTCGGTCTACGAGGGTACGTGGACACACTCTCCCCTTCTCATTCTATGCATCTCCTAGATAGATCTTGCGTGATCATAGGAATTTTTTTGAAATTGCATGCTACGTTCCCCTACAAAAGGCGAGTGATAGAGGAGGAGGAGGACATGTGTGTCACTCTTATTCTTCTGTCACAATAGGATGATGAAGAGTTCCTTATATGTTCATCCAAACTCTCCTCCACTCTCGATGTGGGATTAAAGTTCCAACCCATGTCATGACATTATAATTGGACCACCAAGATTTACCAGGAATCAATTTTTATATGGGTTTGCCGACCTAAATTTCAACAACCCCTCACTAGATTTGGGAGGTCCATTATGTTGTCCTCTGTTTTAAATATTGTTTTGATATTCTAGTATCTTCATTGGAAATCATTAAGGCCGAACATTCACCAAGAGCAAGTGCCAACACTTATCCACAACTGACTATGCGTTGAATTGTTAGTTTTGTATGAAGTTTCACCTATTTTCCCACTAATACTAAATGGTGGATATAAGTCACAATCATGACATACTCATGAGCTCACTTGAGATTACTTTATCAGTAAATTATTTTCCCATGTCCTAATTCACAGGATATCTGATCACGTAGTTTGGTTTACCATGGAAACTCACATGTGTCTCATACCCATCTCCCTTGATGCATTTCTATCACATTTTTTGATTGCCCATCTATGAAAGGATTTGACCAATTCTTAGCATTTTGGATATATTCAATGTCATCACTTCGTAATTTGTCAATATCCTCACAGATTTGAGCCTTCTCTTTATATGCCTTAAATAATTCATATTATCTTTCAAACTGTTCACTACGACAACTACAATTTAATTATCTCAATTGATGAGGATAGACAAAATTGGTTTTCATCCACCGACAAGTCCATAAAGATCTCGCGAAGCCATTCAGCTTGTGGTGTATCCAATATTGTGAGTTCTACTCCAATTATTCACCTCGGTTAAGATGGTATGCTTGCAAGACTTCCAAACTTTTTTGCCCTTGTTTTGGACTCTAATTTGCATGATTTGAATGGAACTAACCCGGACTGACGCTGTTTTCAGCAGAATTGCCTTGGTGTTATTTTTGTGCAGAAATACAAGTTCTCGGATTGACCTGAAAAATTTACGGAGAATATTTTTGGAATATATAAAAATACCGGCGCAAGAATTATCCGAAGTGGGGCCCGGTTGCGCGCCCACCCCCCCTGGGGCGCGCTCTGCAGGCTTGTGCGCCCCTGGAGCTCCTCCGACCTCAACTCCAATTCTATATAACCCTATTCGGGTAAAAAAATCGGAGAGGAGGGTTCATCGCGTTTTACAATACGGAGCTGCTGCCGCCTCCTGTTCTTCATCGGGAGGGCTGATCTGGAGTCCGTTCGGGGCTCCGGAGAGGGGGATTCGTCGCCATCATCATCACCAACCTTCCTCCATCATCAATTTCATGATTGTCACCACCGTGCGTGAGTAATTCCATTGTAGGCTTGCTGGACAGTGATGGGTTGGATGAGATTTATCATGTAATCGAGTTAGTTTTGTTAGGGTTTGATCCCTAGTATCCATTATGTTCTGAGATTGATGTTGCTATGACTTTGCTATGCTTAATGATTGTCACTAGGGCCCGAGTGCCATGATTTCAGATCTGAACCTATTATGTTTTCATGAATATATTTGTGTTCTTGATCCTATCTTGCAAGTTGTAGACACCTATTATGATTTATGATCCACATACCCCAAGGTGACAATAATTGGTATTCTTTCCGGTGATTACTGTAGTTTGAGGAGTTCATGTATTCACTAAGTGCTAGTGCTTTGGTCCGGTTCTCTATTAAAAGGAGGTCTTAATATACCTTAGTTTCCATTAGGACCCGCTTCCACGAGAGGGTAGGACAAAAGATGTCATGCAAGTTCTTTTCCATAAGCACGTATGACTATATACGAATTACGTGCCACCATTATATTGATGAATTGGAGTTAGTTCTGTGTCACCCTAGGTTATAACTGCTACATGATGAATATCATCCAACACAATTATCATTGCCAATCCATTGCCTACGGGCTTTTCACATACTGATCTTTGCTAAGTTACTTTGTCGTTGTTGCTGTTACAATCACGACAAAACTGCTACTGTTACTTTTGCCACTGTTACCCTTACTTCTATATTACTTTGCTACTAAATACTTTGTTGCAGATATTAAGTCTTTCACGTGTGGTTGAATTGACAACTCACCTGCTAATACTTGAGAATATTCTTTGGCTCCCCTTGTATCGAATCAATAAATTTGGGTTGAATACTCTACCCTCGAAAAATGTTGCGATCCCCTATACTTTTGGGTTATCACATGTGTGAACAAATATCCACTTGTGACCTTTATCACATGAGCATCAGAAATCCAGTTTGAGTCATTATACCCTTCAAGTACTCTCGGATATCCAGTATAGTGAATCACATAGCTCACGTTTGCCTTTATGCATGACTCATTCAAGCGCACATCAATGAACACCTCCCGCATTGGAAACAAGACGGATCGGTTTTCTTACCGCAAACACCCATGACTCATAGTTCTAGTAAATACATAGGTAATTGAATGACTTGAGAGTATCTCAGTTGATCTCTAGTTGTTCCTTGGTTCTTTCGAATCATTACAATAGGATAATAAGGTGTCGAAGAAGAATCATAATCTGAATAGCCAAAAGTGACTCAAAAGTTTCTACACACAATATGACTACAAAAGTCTAATCCCACCATACTCATGTCTCAATTCCTTGATGTTAAAGATAACATCAGTGATCATTAACAGAAAGATCGTTCATCTCAAAGTTATGAGACAAAAGAATACCCTCCTCAATGACTTGTGGACGGTTCCAAATATCGGTATGTCATCAATATACAAGCATAGTATGACTCCTTCGCCCCCACCACGACAATAGTATACACATTTGTCAGCTTCACTAACAACAAAACCATCAGACGTTAAAAATTTACCAAACTTCTCATGTCATTGCTTAGTACTGTTTCCAAGCCATGCCCATATTTTGATCATTTGCACACCTTTCCTTACTGACCATGTACCACACAACCATTTAACTGTCACATGAGGAGAAGATCACGGAAGGCAACCAATGAGAGTAACACTCAAATGATGTGTCTAGGCACATGTGAGTAAGTATATGAGAAATCTTCGCTTTCCTTCTGGATATATCCATTGGCCACAAGAGTAGCCTTGCACTTTCAGAGCCTAAACTTCCTTTGAATGCTCACTTAAATTCTACGGGTGGACGATCTCCCATGTGCCCTTAGCCATGATTGAATCCATCTCGCTACTTACACGTTCATTCCTGTAGTCAGCATCTGGGGATGCATAAGCTTCTGGAATGGAATTGGGAGGGCCATCAACAAGGTATGCAATGAAATCGTCACTAAAGGACCTTGTGATCCTCTATCTCTTATTCCTAGTAGGAGCTTCATTGTCTTCCTCCACATGATTTTCATCATGTGTTTGTTCAATATTTCATCCAAATGGCAGGTTCAGAAGTCTCATCAGATTCATGTTCTCATTTGTTTATCAAACAATCTAAATTTATTGATTAAGAAAATTACATCAGACCGAACATACTGGCACAAAAGAATAACAATGATATGGGACAAAACTAAAAGTTACATCAAGTTTCTTTGATTTTGTTGTCTCGAGCTTCACGTCTTATATCCCAAGGCTCCACCATAACTCCTGTGAAGAAACCACATAAGAACGAATTTGCACAAATAAGACCTAAGCAATTGCCATCCATACAATAGGTGAGAACCTGGTATCATTGAACACAGTGTGGCTGGAGATACACCCCTCGCAAGGCAAATTGTCAAACCACTGCTTCAACTGCGTTCTTTTAGGGAAGACGACCAAAATTAGACAAAAGTCGAAAGTGAAGAACACCTAACCACACCACTTGATACCATCATTGCAACCACCAATGCCAAACATACCAAGCATCAAACAACCGACCACATGACGGAGAATCATTAATCCGTGAGACTAAAACACCACATCCTTTGCAGTATTGGCTTTGTTAGCCACAAAAGCCGCACCAGAACTAGGCAGAACCGTGGAGCCTTTATTCCAGACAACACCGTCTTTATCGTCGAGATATCATTGCCAACACGCGAAAGACACAAACTTGTGAAACTAAGACTTCAACTTGATCATTGGTTCCCCTTGTCTTCTGGTGCCAGAGACAACCATAGATGTGGGGAACTGGTGGAAACACAGCGGTTGAGAGCTACCATCATAATGTTGGTGGATCCATAGTCGTGCACCCAGATATACCAAGATTCACAACTAATCTCATTTCTCTGTTTGCCATGTCAGTTCTCCTTTTCCTGAATAGCATCCTTGATCAGCTTTCTACTTGTTGGAGGCCAGAATTCCACACATCCAAGTTAGATTTTTTTATCTCAACCCAATGAACAATTGGTCACCAAGTGCATATCAACAGTTTTAAGTACTACCACATATATAGAAAAATATCTTTTTTTGATAAAGGACATTTCACTCAATTGAAGCAAGAAAATTAAGCCAAACTGAGTGAACAAAGGAGAGACAAGAGCTGCAAAGTTTTATCAAGGCCCATCTCAGATTTTCAGGTAATAAACGGAAAATACGAGCCAAGCTTCAACTCTCGTGCACATTGGATAAACCACCAATTCCAGCAGACCACATCTCACAAGAAGAGTTCACAAAATACCATATCTTTACTGATAAGCAATTATTGTTCAATGAACGTCGTCGGGCTAACAGTGCTTATTATTATAGGACAGTAGACAAGCACTGTAACCGAACAGTGCTAAGAATTGCACAACAATTCCAAGGTGGCATGAAGTTATATACATTGAACTATTAATGTACTTACTCTGCTATGCAATAACAGAACCAAAAGAAGGCTTCAAAGTGTAAATTCAAGATTACAGTGGAATGATAAAGATAAGATCACTAGATTAGTATATCAAGAAATGCTATTTAACCCTGAAAAGCTGGAGGAGCCTCCTGACTCAACAAACCCACGAACTGAAAGTTCAGGAGCAGAAGCATTCCCCTCCTGCAGTAGCCCATGATCAATGAAAACTACAACAACTGTGATGTCATCATGGAAGAATCGACGGACCCCTTTCTCTAGTTTCGTGATATCGTTGTACCTCATTTCCCTCTTCCGTGCAGCTTCTTTCAAAGCTGCTTTTATCAGCCTCCTTGCAATACCCTGCAAAAGAAGAAAAGCAGAATTTAGACAGCAGCACAGAAAAAACTACTTATTCATAAGCAAAGTTTCCCCAAAAGTAATATTAGAGGTTCATCCAGAAAAGCAAAGACAGAGGGTGAAATGATGAAAAACATACTTCACGTGGATTGTTGTGCACGATTTCGACGGCTTGCTGGTTTGTAAGGTGCTCCCATAATCCATCCGATGCAAAGATAACAAAACTATCTTGTGGACGAATAAGCCTTGTACTTATTGATGGCTCGGAAGTTAGAACAGGCCGTCGGAGAGGCTCGGAGAGATGGAATCGAGTTATGGATGGATCAACAGCGAATTCTTGCTTCTTTAAATAGGCATCACCTATAGACCTTGAAACCTAAGAGCAAATCAGACGAATGTTCCGAAGAAGAATAATTCAGAAGATTTAATAACATTCCTAGATGACAAAACATATTTTCCAATAAAAACACTCTTGAACACAGTGATACAACTCTGCACTTGATGACCACCTGTTCATTGTCAGATACATATACTAAATTGATTACTCCCTCTGTAAATAAATATAAAACGTTTTAGATCACTAAAGTTGTGATCTAAAACGTCTTATATTTGTTTATAGAGGGAGTACTATATTACATTAATTACTATCTATTGTTCCTTGAGAGATACTACTATATGTTTACCCAAACTTTTATAAATACAAGGCTTGTGATAAAAGGTCTGTATTGTATACCTGTATAATGCCTTTGATGCGCCAGACGCCATTTTTAAGAACAACAATCTGCGAATCATCAGGGTGAAGAGATTTAAGCTCCTGCCTCACTTCCTCGATACTTGCGTTGTGGTCTCTCGTTAGCTGCTCGGCAACAATCTTGTTTGATCCAACTAAACAACCGACAACCGCCCGGGAATCGCCAAGATTGGCCAGGTACAGTGTTTTTCTCCATATGACACCAACCAGACAGCAAGATCCAATGGCAGCTATAGAAGGTTTTATCAAGTGTGTCCTGCGCACGAGCGACAGGAAGCCTTCCTCTGTAGCAGAAAAGGCATTTCGAACAACATTCTCAGATACTGCTCCGCTCTCTTGGGCAAGGCCTGTAATAACAGCAGTTTCCATTAAAAAGGGGTAAATAGTTTAATGAAAAAAATCCTTGTTATTACAGTACTACTACTAATTAACACTAATAATAGTGAGAAAGGTGAGTCAGCATATGTGAGGTGCAGCAATCATCAAAGGAAGTAAGATAAAAGTGAAACCCAGTTGAACTATGTTGTAATCTTAGTCAATGCTGTGAATGAGAAGGACAAATGGTACGTATTTCAAAATTCCATTCGTCATTACAGTGGCACACATAAAAATAGCTCCTCCTAGACCATGTGTACAGAACGTGAGTGAAATGGTATATTAGGCATCCTCAACCCTGCTCGCAGATGCCTATGATGTTATACTGAGGCTCTCGCCGGGACATTGATAAAAAAAAAACTCTGCTCGCAGACAAAATAGCTACTGGCAACTAGTATAAATCAAGGAAAATCCTCAAGAAAAAATTACTGTACAAGTTGTGTCACTGCATAGTGCATATTGCTTATGCAATTCTGAGGAAAAAAATAACCGTGACCAATTTGTAAGCTAGCGAACAGCACTAGTACACAAAGCATAGCTGAAATGGATAGTAGTAGAATATTGTGAGATTGATGTGGAGAAAGAGAATGAAGGGGCAGTACGTACGGACGAGGTGCGCGGAAAGGTGGTTGGAGATGAAGCGGGAGGCCTCGGCGCCGCCGTGGCCGTCGTAGACGCCGACGAAGGTGGCGGCGGCGCCGGTCTCGACCTGGCTGTGGTCCTCGAGCACCTCGTTGGCCTGCACGACGGCGAAGGAAAAGTCCCCCGCCGCGTGGCGCCCAAGGTCCCGCGACCAGAGCAGCAGGTCGTCGGCGTCGGCGCCGCTGCCGCTGCCGCCGTCCTCATCCCTCCTCGTACTCGTAGGCGCGTACCTCCGGACCCGGTCCCAGCACGCGGACGCAATCTTCTCCAGCCACGGCCACATCCCACATTTGGCTCGCCCCGGTGCCCAAGAGAAGAGAGCTAGCCCCGAACACGTCGACGCACTTGCTTGAGCTCTGACTTGGCTGCCTACTGCCTACTGCCCCATCCAGATCACAAGGTCAGGTCTCACTCCTTCTGCCTACGTACCGAGAAGGTGGGAGCAGTGGAATATTACTAGCGGAGTGCACTCCGGTGCTGCGTGTGCGTGGTGTGGGGGCCCCGTGGCGACCATTATATAGGCTTTTTCCCGGAGATGAGCCTGTGAATTTCAGGTACCTGCCGGAGACCTATCATGGAAAAAGCGCGAAAGGGCAAAAAAAGCGCAGCTCCGGTGGTGATGGTTTTCAGGTACTTGCCGGAAGCCTTTGACTTTTTGCAGCTGCATTCCCTTTCTCGCTTCCCTCTCCGGCGAGGACTCCTATCGTTTAGGGAAGGGGTCATGTGATCTTCTCCAGATAATGCATGCAGTGTAAAGCGAGATTGCAGCGGCGGACAGCCCGAGCCCCGGGGCCATAAAGGGGTCGCCGGACAGCTACTCCGACCCAACCCAACCGTGCACCAGCCGCCGTCCCGATCTCCGGGAAGCAGAGATGGAGAAGAAAAGCCCTTGCAGAGATCACATAAAATGACCAAATGCACGCACCAACGCCCTGTACTGTTATAAGTACGTACGTAAGCAAACGAAAGCACGTCCCGCTTTACAGATCAGAAAGCGCACTCTTGTGTGGAAGAAAAAGCGCGGGAGAAGCCGTCCGTGGGCGGTGACAGATGAGTCGAGCGAGCGAGCACTCGAGCAGCTCGCGCGCATCACCGGGAACCTGTGACACCATCCGCTCGCGGACTGTCTCGTTAGCTGTACGCCGGTCAGAGCTCTAGTCTAGTGGAGGCGCTTGCGGTACGGCTGATGTTTAGCCAACGTTGGCATCGCGGCGATCGGTCCTGGACCCGACCCATCCATCCATGATACGTATCGCAGCAGCCGAGAGAAGAGGAGAGATCGGACCGTACTGCACAGGTTGCTGGCTGAATGTGATTTTCAGATAAGACTTGAATGCAAAGGGCACTAGCCTAGCCTACTAGTATATGAATGCAACGTACGCGCACCAGATGGCATGAACCGCGTCAGCGGAAAACAACCGGCGCTTGCCTGTGTGCCAAGCGATACGGCCAGCGTACAGGCAGCACCTCTAGATAGCTTGACTTTCTATTTCCTCCCCGGGTCGACTCCACAAAGAGGCGAAGTTCATGCAGGCGATGGCTTTTGCGTGCTCTCTTTTAGGTAGGGTTGGTCGCGCTTTTCCCGGTGGCGGACGGGCGGACGGAGAAGTGCACCCGCTGATGATAAGGGTGGAGGCACATCATCGATCTATCCTTCTCCATTAGCCCAGTAAGGTACGACCGAATGACCGATCAAAGGGGTGTGTGTGTGCGCTTTTGACACTATTGCAGGTGGAGGGGATTGGAAATGGACGTACGTGATCGAGTCACAAGTCACCAACGTCTCGTAGGCTAGGTTCAAAAAGAAAGAAAAACGTCTCGTGGGCTTTTCGGATTATACATGGTTTTCTTTGAGGGCTGGTGCAATCGTGCATGTACGCATCTGTGGCTTGCTTTTAAATTCAGACGAGAGGAAAAGAAACTATTGGGATGACTGCTCCCACTTTTATATCTCTTATAAATTAAATTAATAATTGAATATTTTTTCACCATGCTTGGCTCTCATGAACCGATGAAGCCCTACGTTTTGCATTCTATTCTTTTGAAAAAAAATTGTTGAGAAGAGCATTCTATAATTCTATTCCTTTGATATGCGTATTTTTTTTAAACAGGCAAAAGATATGCCCATCCCACTGTGTCAAGGCGCTCGCTGCCGGAGATCGTGGTAGCAGTCGGATGTTATTCTCTTCTCATGTTTAGTACCGCTGGCAAAAAAAGAAGATGAAGTTTTAGTTTTCTTTCTATATTAGACTGTAAGCATTTTCGACTCTAGTTGCAGTTAGCAGGTTGTTATCATTTGCTACCTAATCTGGGAGCTACTGAACTTCGATGTATGTTGGTTTCATTCGAGCTAGTGGAACCGGGGAAGGCCTCCCTGTTTTTCTAAAAAAAAGACATGCCTCATCCATTAATTAAATCTTATTGCTAAATCTCAGTTGACTGAAATTTAACAAAGTCTCAATCAACTTCATAACAGTTGGTAAACTGCGAGGGATGTGTGTTGATCTAGGCACTATCTTGTTTCACCTCACGTGTATGGGTAAACAGCAGCGGTGATATGTCCCCGATATAGCGAGACCTAGCGTGCTCTTGCGTCAGGCGCCTCAGTAAATGGGCCAGCCTAGGCGTGCGGGAGGCCATGGCCTCATTTTTTTAACTTTAGTTTAACTTCCAAATGTCTAAATAAATATATTACAAAAACACTTTGAATAAAACATTTCAAAAACTTGTTAACCAGAAATTTAAAAATGTTAAATGTGTGTAAACAAAATGTTTCTCATGTATATGAGAAATGTATACAAAAAATATATCATATGTGTGAAAAAACTTAGTCATGTATTTAACAAATGTTAATGAAGCAATTGAAAAAAAGTTTAAAGAGTATTTAAAAAATTTAATGAATCATTGAAAATGTTAAATGTATATAAAAATGTTGATGTATTCAAAAGAGTCAAACTTCATATTTAAAAGATGTTAATGAAGGATATGAAAATTTTAAAATGTGTATAAAAATGTTGATCATGTATTAAAATTTATTAACATTGTTTGAAATTTTTAATCAAGTATTTAAAAATGTGCATACAAAAAGTGCTGACCGTGAATTCCAAAAATATTAATCAAGCATTTAAAAATGAAAATATTTCTCAAGTATACGAAAATTGTATACAAATAATATACAAAATGTGTGAAAATGTTGATCATGTATTTAGAAAATTTTAATCAAGCATATAAAATATATTTTACAAGTATTAGAAAAATACAGATCAAGCATTTGAAAGATATTAAGGTGCATCGAAAAATACTGGCCATGTATTAAAAATAGTAATCTTGTATTTTTTAAATATCAGTCAAGAATTTTAAAATGTTATGTTGATCATGTATTAAAAAAATCTTATATTCAGAAAATTAAACAAGCATTTGAAAACTTTAAAAATGTGTGTAGAAAACAACGTGGACCATGTATTAGAAAAATGTTCTTGACGTACATGAAAAATATAGAATGAAAATCAAAGATAAAGAAGACTGAGTAACAGGTGCAAAAAGAATGGAAAATAGTGAAAACTGAGTAAAAACAAAGATAAAGAAGAAGAAGAAGAAGAAAGGAAAAAACTAATTAAAAGCATGAAGGAAACAAAAACAAAAATAAAAGTTATGTGATTTTTATAATTAAACTTTCATATGTTTTTTAACTTTTTATTTCTTATATTTTACATTTATCTTATTGTTTTTGTGTTTGGGTTTCTGCTTATGTTTTGTGGCGATTGCGTGCCCACCCTCAGCCCATAATTGCACACATTGTAACTTAACTACAACCGCACTATGTGACACAACATACATCTGCAAGGGATACAACATACCTGCACCTAGAGAGGAGGGAGGGGGTGTGTGTACTTATTGCGTATTGCCAACGACAGCATGGGGGCGAGAGGATAAGTTCCTTTTTTTTATTTTTTTTCTTCATCGGGTGAAAGCAACATCCTTGGTCGAGACTCCCCTAGGGGATTTGTTTTTCACCTTGATGATTGTTTATAGTGGGGGGAGGGGGTAGTTGCATGTCTATATTAGGAACACAACTACAAGCGGCGCCCCTGACCGCATGTCTTCAACGCGGCTGCAACTTTGTGGTGTTTATCTGGGAGGGGAAATTGCATGTCTACCACTGGGCATGCAATTGCAAGTGTTGCCCTTTGACTGCAACTGAACGTCTTCAATGCGACTGCAGCTCTGTAGTGTTTTGTCAAGCAAAGAGGACAGTTACATGTCTGACACTAGGCACATAACTGCAACTCATTGATGTTTTGCCGGAGGAGAGGGCGGTTACATGTCTACCACTAGCCACGCAACGATTAATGTCGCCCCCGACTGCAACTGCGTGTATGCGACGCGACTACAACTTAGTGGCGTTTCGTTGGGAGAGAGTCGGTTGCATGTCTACCACTAGGAATGTAAGTGCATATGTTGTCCCCGATTGCAACTGCATGTCTTCACCGCAACTGCAACTCGTTGTTGTTTTGTCAGGGGAGGGGCAGTTGCATGTCTAACACTAGGCATGCAACTGCAAGTGTTGCCACTGTCTGCAACTGTATCTCTTCAACATGAGTGCAGTGGTGTTTTCTCGGATGCAGGGGCAATTGTATGTCTGTCATTAGGCACACAATTGCAAGAGTCGTGCTCAAATGCAACTACATGTCTTTAATTGCATACAACTCAGTGGTGTTTTGTTGGTGAGAGTACTCCCTCGTCCCCCTTGGTTTGCAGCCAATATTTGGCTGGCTAAATATTGGCAATAGCAAGACTTGCCAAATATTGGCATCTTTATGTGAGATAGGCAAGACAAATTTGTAACAAATCAATTAGTAGCCAATATTTGGCACAATGCCAAACATTGCCATGCCAATTCTTGGCACTGAACCAATTATGCTCATTGGTGCTCCTGGGCCCGACGCAGTGTTATCCACCTTGGCGCTCCTGGGCCCGATGAATGTGCCCCGCTAGTTGATTATCTTGGGGGTCCTCGTCTCAGCCATATGATCTGGAGCCGACGTGCCAGGCACCACCTAGTGCAGGACACCATCATCAAGTGTAAGGGTGAAGTAGCCCAGCGGCAAGTATTTCACTCAGCAAGAGAACCAAGGTTACCAATCGAGTAGGGGCTTCTACCAGCGAACAATGCAAGCAGTACCTGCACACAAGACATAACAACAACTTGTCCCCAACACGGTAAGAGAGTTGTCAAGCCCTTGTGTTGGGGATATGACTATTGGGTATGACTCGCTAGGAGGGGCCGGGTTATCCCAATGGCGGTTCATCATAACAAAGCCCATGAGGATATAGAAGATGGCGATTTATGAAGGAGACTGTTGGGGAACACAGTAATTTCAAAAAAATTCCTACGCACACGCAAGATCTATGTGATGCATAGCAACAAGCGGGAGAGTGTTGTCCACGTACCCTCATATACCGTAAGCGGAAGCGTTTTATCAACGCGGTTGATGTAGTCGTACGTCTTCACGATCCGACCGATCCAAGTACCGAAACCATGGCACCTCCGAGTTCAGCACATGTTCAGCTCGATGATGTCCCTCGTACTCTTGATCCAGTTGAGGTCGAGGGAGGGATTCGTCAGCACGACGGCATGGTGACGATGATGATGAAGTTACCGGCGCAGGGCTTCGCCTAAGCACTACGACGTATGACCGAGGTGTGTAACTGTGGAGGGGGGCACCGCACATGGCTAAAAGATCAATTTGTGTGTTCTAGGGTGCCCCCCTGCCCCTGTATATAAAGGAGGGAGGGAGGAGGAGGCCGACCCTCATAGGGTGCGCCCAAGGTGTGGAGTCCTACTAGGACTCCCTAGTCCTAGTAGGATTCCACCTCCTACATGGAATAGGAAAAGGGGAAGGGTGAAGGAGAAGGAAGGAAGGGGGCGCCCCCTCTCCCTAGTCCAATTCGGACCAGTCCATGGGGAGGGGTGCGGCCACCCTTGAGGCCTTTTCCCTCCTTTTCCGTATGGCCCATTAAGGCCCAATACGAATTCCCGTAACTCTCTGGTACTCCAAAAAAACCTGAATCACTCGGAACCTTTCCGATATCCGCATATAGCCTTCCAATATATCGACCTTTACGTCTCGACCATTTCGAGACTCCTCGTCATGTCCATGATCTCATCCGGGACTCCGAACAAACTTCGGTCATCAAATCACATAACTGTTTAATACAAATCGTCATCGAACGTTAAGCGTGCGGACCCTACGGGTTCGAGAACTATGTAGACATGACCGAGACGCCTCTCTAGTCAATAACCAATAGCGGAACCTGGATGCTCATATTGGCTCCCACATATTCTACGAAGATCTTTATCGGTCATACCGCATAACAACATACGTTGTTCCCTTTGTCATCGGTATGTTACTTGCCCGAGATTCGATCATCGTCATCTCAATACCTAGTTCAATCTCGTGACCGGCAAGTCTCTTTACTCGTTCCGTAATGCATCATCCCGTAACTAACTCATTAGTCACATTGCTTGCAAGTCTTATAGTGATGTGCATTACCGAGAGGGCCTAGAGATACCTCTCCGACAATCGGAGTGACAAATCCTAATCTCGATCTATGCCAACTCAACAAACACCATCGGAGACACCTGTAGAGCATCTTTATAGTCACCCAGTTACGTTGTGACGTTTGATAGCACACAAAGTGTTCCTCCGGTATTCGGGAGTTTCATAATCTCATAGTCATAGGAACATGTATAAGTCATGAAGAAAGCAATAGCAACATACTAAACGATCAAGTGCTAAGCTAACGGAACGGGTCAAGTCAATCACATCATTCTCTAATGATGTGATCCCGTTCATCAAATGACAACTCATGTCTATGGCTAGGAAACTTAACTATCTTTTATTAACGAGCTAGTCAAGTAGAGGCATACTAGTGACTCTCTGCTTGTCTATGTATTCACACATGTACTAAGTTTCTGGTTAATACAATTCTAGCATGAATAATAAACATTTATCATGAAATAAGGAAATAAATAATAACTTTATTATTGCCTCTAGGGCATATTTCCTTCATTCTCCCACTTGCACTAGAGTCAATAATCTAGATCACGTCACCATCACCATGTGATTAACACTCATAGTTCACATCGCCATGTGACCAACACCCAAAGGGTTTACTAGAGTCAAGAATCTAGTTCACATCACTATGTGATTAACACCCAAAGAGTACTTAGGTGTGATCATGTTTTGCTTGTGAGAGAAGTTTTTAGTCTACGGCTCTGCCACATTCAGATCCATAAGTATTTTGCAAATTTCTATGTCTACAATGCTCTGCATGGAGCTACTCTAGCTAATTGCTCCCACTTTCAATATGTATCCAGATTGAGACACCGAGTCATCTGGATCGGTGTAAAAGCTTGCATCGACGTAACTCTTTACGACGAACTCTTTGTTACCTCCATAACCGAGAAATATTTCCTTAGCCTTCTAAGGATAATTTTGACCGTTGTCCAGTGATCTACTCCTAGATCACTATTGTTCCCTATTGCCAAACTCATGGTGAGGTACACAATAGGTATGGTACACATCATAGCATACTTTATAGAACCTATGACTAAGGCATAGGGAATGACTTTCATTCTCTTTCTATTTTCTGCCGTGGTCGGGTTTTGAGTTTCACTCAACTTCACACCTTTCAACACAGGCAAGAACTCCTTCTTTGACTGTTCCATTTTGAACTACTTCAAAATCTTGTCAAGGTATGTACTCATTGAAAAATATTATCAAGCGTCTTGATCTATCTCTATAGATCTTGATGCTCAATGTGTAAGGAGCTTCACCGAGGTCTTTCTTTGAAAAAGTCCTTTCAAGCACTCCTTTATGCATTCCAGAAAATTCTACATCATTTCTGATCAACAATATGTCACTCACATATACTTATCAGAAAGGTTGTAGTGCTCCCACTCACTTTCTTGTAAATACATGCTTCACCGTAAGTCTGTATAAAACTATATGCTTTGATCAACTCATCAAAGTGTATATTCCAACTCTAAGATGCTTGCACCAGTCCATAGATGGATCGCTGGAGCTTTCACACTTTGTTAGCATCTTTAGGATCGACAAAACCTTCTGGTTGCATCATATACGACTCTTCTTTAAGAAATCCATTAAGGAATGCAGGTTTGACATTCATTTGCCAAATTTCATAAAATGCGGCAATTGCTAACATGATTCGGACAGACTTTTAAGCATCGATACAAGTGAGAAAATCTCATCGTAGTCAACACCTTGAACTTGTCGAAAACATTTTTGCGACAACTCGTGCTTCGTAGATAGTAAGACTACTATTAGTGTCCGTCTTCCTCTTGAAAGTCCATTTATTCTCTATTGCTTGCCGATCATCGGGCAAGTCAACCAGAGTCCATACTTTGTTCTTATACATGGATCCCATCTCAGATTTCATGGCCTCAATCCATTTGGCGGAATCTGGGCTCATCCTCGCTTCCTCATAGTACGTAGGTTCGTCATGGTCAAGTAACATGACTTCCAGAACAGGATTACCGTATCACTCTAGTGCGGATCTTACTCTGGTTGACCTACGAGGTTCGGTAGTAACTTGATCTGAAGTCTCATGATCACTATCATTAAATTCCTCACTAATTGGTGTAGGAATCACTGAAACTGATTTCTGTGATGAACTACTTTCCAATTCGGGAGCAGGTACAATTACCTCATCAAGTTCTACCTTCCTCCCTGTCGTGGTTTTGTCATGGCTGATGTCCTAGCGTGAGGACTTAGTCGTGAGGCCAACACATCTATGTGGTAGCTTGAGAGGGGTTGATCGGGACGAGAGACGCGAGGCAGATCAACACACAAGACAAGGGTTTAGACAGCTTCAGGCCCCGGGAAACATCATCCGGTGACAACCCTACATGTTGTTTGTGGCTAGGTCTCATTATCATCACGAGAGAGTCGCCGGTAAACCGGCTCTTTGTGTCTAGCCCTAGAGATTGTCTCTTCTTGCTTGTCCTCCTTTGGGGAGCCCTGTCCCTCCTTATATAAGTTGAAGGGGCGGGTTACACGTGGAGTCCTATTAGGATTAGGACTGGTCTACCTTCTAATACAAACCGGATATAAGTCCGGGTCTTGACTCTTTGTAAGGGAAATATTCCTCACGCCTTTCCTCTTAAATCGGTCCACTATTAACATAAACCGGTGTAGGATCGAAAGTATGTCTAGAGGGGGGTGATTAGACTGCTTGACCAAATAAAAACTTATCCTTTTCCCAATTTTAGTCTTTGGCAGATTTTAGCTATCTTAGCACAAGTCAAGCAGTCTTAACACAATTCAAGCAAGCATGCAAAGAGTATATGAGCAGAGGAAAGTAAAGCATGCAACTTGCAAGAATGTAAAGGAAAGGGTTTGTAGAATTCAAACGCAATTGGAGACACGGATGTTTTTGTCGTGGTTCCGATAGGTGGTGCTATCATACATCCACATTGATGGAGACTTCAACTCACGAAGGGTAACGGTTGCGCGAGTCCACGGAGGGCTCCACCCATGAAGGGTCCACGAAGAAGCAACCTTGTCTATCCCACCATGGTCGTCGCCCATGAAGGACTTGCCTCACTAGCGGTAGATCTTCATGAAGTAGGCGATCTCCTTGCCCTTAAACTCCTTAGTTCAACTCCACAATCTTTTCGGAGGCTCCCAAGTGACACCTAGCCAATCTAGGAGACACCACTCTCCAAGAAGTAACAAATGGTGTGTTGATGATGAACTCCTTGCTCTTGTGCTTCAAATGATAGTCTCCCTGTCGGTGTCAAAACCGGCGGATCTCGGGTAGGGGGTCCCGAACTGTGCGCCTAGGCGGATGGTAACAGGAGACAAGGGACACGATGTTTTACCAGGTTGGGCCCTCTCGATGGAGGTAATACCCTACTCCTGCTTGATTAATATTGATGATATGGGTAGTACAAGAGTAGATCTACCACGAGATCAAGGAGGCTAAACCCTAGAAGCTAGCCTATGGTATGATTGTTTTTCGCCCCACGGACTAAAACCCTCCGGTTTATATAGACACCAGATAGGTTAGGGTTACACGAGTCGGTTACAATGGTAGGAGATCTACATATCCGTCTCGCCAAGCTTGCCTTCCACGCCAAGGAAAGTCCCATCCGGACACGGGACGAAGTCTTCAATCTTGTATCTTCATAGTCTTGGAGTCCGCCGCGATGATAGTTCGCTATCCGGACACCCCTAGTCCAGACTCCTCAAGAGCCCTCGAACCAGGCTTCAATGACGACGAGTCCGGTGCGCATATTGTCTTCGGCATTGCAAGGCGGGTTCCTCCTCCGAATACTTCATAGAAGGTCCTGAACACCAGGATAGTGTCCGGCTTTGCAAAACAAGTTCCACATACTACCATAGAGAGAATAACTTTTGCACAGATCTGCTGACGTATTCCGTGGCGTGACATCACACCACGGCCAGGGCCTTTATATGAATCATTTTTGCTGTTCCACCTCAGTAGCGCTTAGCGAAGTCGGTTTCGGCACGCCTTATCAAAGCATAGATCGTGCCCCTTATTCCGGATTCTCATCAATACTTAACGTGGGTAACCCAACCATGCCCGCTGGCACTCCTCTATCAAAGGCGAGTCCTAATCGACCACAGGGAGGGATCTTGGTATTCAACCTCTTTATAACGAGACCAAGGCCCTCTTCCTTTTTACACCCTCCATCGAGTTCGCCTCACGCTTCGAGTTCTAACACCCAAAGCTTAAGATTTAGGCGCTTCGGACCTTCGACAATGTTCAGCTCCGACCAACTTGGCCGGTGGATGGCATCTTCCGTCACAGAAGAAGATGCGCTAAAGCTGTGAGACGCCAGGTATCTGACCGGCGAGATTTCGCATAGGCTGCCTGCTCCAGGGCAGGTCATTCCCACTCCCGAGCCCGGCGAGAGCGTGGTGTTTGTGTCACACTTCCTTCGGGGTTTAGGCTTCCCGACGGATCCCTTTGTGCGGGGGCTCATGTTTTATTATGGGCTGGATTTCCATGACTTGAATCCGGAGTCCATCCTCCATATCTCGTCATTCATTGTCGTATGTGAGGCCTTCCTCCATATTACCCCTCACTTTGGATTGTGGCTCAAGACCTTCAATGTGGAGCCAAAGATGATCGAGGGGCAGCAAGCAGAGTGCGGAGGGGCGGTCATAAGCAAATGTGCTGATGCTCCGTGGCCCGAGGGCTTTTTTCAAGAGGAGCTTGGTTTGTGGCAACGGGAGTGGTTTTATATTACCGCTCGCCGGGGCACCAAATGGGTGGCGCTTCCTGCCTTCCGCTCAGGTCCACCATAGCGGCTGGCGTCATGGGTCAACAAGGGGCTCGACTGGGGGCCGTCCAAGGACGTTCCTTTGTTGCAGGGCCGTATTCGAGACCTCCAAGAAAGAGAGATCAATCTGGTTGCAGTGGCGCAGGTTATGTTGATTCGGCGCCTTCTGCCCTGCAAACGTCGCCCCCTCCGTATAACATCCCAAAATTCTAAATTTTGGAATGTTATATTAAATAAATAACTATGCTTGTTGTCTGATTGTTGGTTTGATTGAATGAGTGAAACTGAGTGAAATTTGAAACTTTTGAAAGTTGAATGAGTGGGAATGAAATGACTTTCCCAAAACTTTCTCCTTTGCCTTTTGGATCCCAATGAACTCAATTTCATTGCAACACCAAACCCTAGAGTGAAGTTGACATGACTTCTTTCATGTTGAAATGAAAAGGGTTTTGGAAAAAGATTTGAATTTCATTTGGGAATATTTCAAATTCAAAAATTTATGCAACTCAATGATTTTCATGAGGGAAGATAAAATGATTTCTTCAAATTATAGGAAATATGAGTTGGAAGTTAAAAAGAACCAAATTGAAAGTCATTGGAAAGTATTTTGAAACCCCCTTTCAAATTTGGAATTATTTGACTTTATTCAAATTATTTTCCTCCTAAAAATAAATAAATGGAAATAGGGTAACATGATTCCTTCAATGAAAAATTAGGAGAAAATAAATTTGAAGTCATTTTGGTATTTTTAAAATGATTTTATTGGATTTTATTAGGCAGAAACACTCTTTGTTTTATTAGAATTTTTGTGTATTTTATTTGAACTTGAAAAATAGTTCATGTTGTAGAAAATCTTTTTCTGATCATTTTGGTATATATATATGTCCTATATAAAATATTTATATTTTAAAAGATACCTCTGTTTTTGTTTTCTTCAAAAAATAAAAAAAAAAAGAAACCCCCCTCAGCGCCACCAGACCCCCCTCTGCCCAGCCAATGCCGAGTCCACCCACCGACTGCCCAACCCTGGCCTTGACCCAATGAGCCACCGATCCCCTCGCTCAAACCCTTTCGCCCGGCCACCTGCTCGCTCACCCTCCCTCTCCTCACCGACGCCTGACCCCACCCCTTCTTCCTCCTCGCCACGCCACCGAAAGCAGCCGCCTTCTGGCTGGATCCCATGGGATCCGGATCCCATTCCCCGCCCGATCGCCTTCCTTCCCAACGAGGCCCCGCCCTATAAAACCCCTCCCCGCACCCCATTCCCCCTCGCCCCTCGCGGACCTCCTCTCCCTCTCGCTGAGCTCATGGAGTCAAGCTCCCCCGCCGCCATTGTCGCCGCCCTAGGCCACCTCGATCACCCCGACTCCACCTGAAGCCCCCACGTCGCCGCCTTCCTGCCCGGCCAAGCATTTCGACCTCCCGACGCCTGAGCCTCGGAGCCTCCTCGCCCGCCGCCGCCGCCGAACGCCGGTAAGCCACCGGAGCCCCCCCTCGCCGTTAGATCCCGAACGGACGGCGTAGATTAGAACCCCGAAGGGGTATTTCTTTATAAAAACAATGTTCGCCAGTTAGTTACGGTTTATTTTAGTTAGGTTATTTTTATTTAGCCGCCCGTTTTAGTTTAACCCTAGGCCCGTTTAGGCTATATTACGCTCAGTATACGCTTTAGGCCCATTAGGCCTTTTCTTTTATTTCTGTTTTTCTGTTTTAACAGAATAGTTTCTGTTTTGAAAATTCATATCTTTTATTCTGTTTAATATTTTTAGGTGATTCTTTTTTGTTGGTTTGAAAATTTTATGTAGTTTCTGTAGAATATATATTTAGCTATGTTAAAATTAATTAAAATTGCTTTAATTCAGTTTTAGTCAGAATAGTAAATCTGTTATAACTTGAGTTAGAAAAATTATTTTATATGATTCTTTTGTCCCAACTTTATTTTGACATTGCCAAACCATAGAAATTAATTTGGGTATTTTATGATTAATAAATAATTAGTTTTAAGCAGAATCTTGCTAATCCTAATTAATTAACTAGCTACTGTTTTCCTATTAATTTAATTAGTAAATAAATTTATTTTTAACATGTGATTGATTATTCTAGGATAGTTTCTGTCACTTTATAGGACGAACTTTTATTTATAATTAATAAAATTTTTATTTTATTTTTCTTAATAGAAATTGGTTTAGGCCTAATAGGAGTTTCATAATAGATTTTATTTAATTCTTTTTGCTCCTAGTTGCTTAATGAAATATTTTCTGTTTAGTTAACATAAAACCATGATTAGGTGATGTTAAGAAATTTTGTTATATAAAACTATTTTTGTTGTTATTTGAAGTAGGAAAACTTTGAGTTGTTTTTCTTTAAGTTTTCCTTTGGGTTTTGCTTTGTTGGTTTTGGTGTGTTACTTTGTTATGTTATTGTGTTAAGTGATGTTATGCTATGTGCTTATTATAGTTATTGTTTGCCTCGGTAGAATTTCCGAGTGCGAAGATTGCCACTCACGAAACCCTAGTTTTCAAGATCGCCAACAAGGCAAGTTCACTTTGACCATGCTTTCCCGCCTATGTTTTATTGCATTTAGTGACATCTTTGCAACCACCCCTCAAGAGTGTTATTGAATCCTTGTAGTTGAGTAGTATGCATGAGGTAGGAACCCACCCCCTGTTACCAAGCCCGGACGATATTTTATTTAATGCTACGCTATAGTAGACGGGTTTGGTATGAGTACTGGAGTGGTGTGAGAATGGAGGATCTACGCCAATGACGATAACACCATGATGAAAGCTGCAAGGACTGCATCTTCTAGGCCTCAAGACTTCAAGACTCAAGACAAGAATTCAATACACACTACTGGGTGAAGGATGGTTGACGGGCACCCTGGAGAAACCAGTGGTTGGCCGGGATGCATGGAGAAGCGCCATGACATCTTGCGGAAAGCTTCACCTGACTCAAAGAGAGAAGAATACTTCATGCCCGGAAGCTTACCTGCAACCGCAAGTCATTATGGGCTCGCTTGGTTGACCTTAGTTGTGACTGGCTGGGACGGTACTAGCAGATGTAGAACTACGGTAGGATGGGTTGAGTACCGGACGGTGGTCGAGGAACTCTTTGGAAGACCATGTTTGGTCATCTTGTTCTCAAACACCTCAAGTGCGAGAACGTAAAGAGAGGGATCGAATCTTGCGGGTAAAGTGTACAAACCTCTGCAGAGGGTTTAAACCTAATCGATTAGCCGTGTCCCCGGTTACGGACAATTTGAGCATCTGGACTTGGATCTATCTCGGAACTCTCAACACTGGATTGATAACTTAATTGTGGGCAACTTATGATGATTTTGGGCTATGAGACATCGGTTGGCGGAACCATGTCATGACAGAAAACTCCATAGTACAGACTTCCTTTATTCCTTTGATGTAGGGGAAATAAAATCAGCTTTTACGCAAACAAAACTCAGACACAGAGCCACAAAGCCATATTGCATATAGTATAGTTTTATCATCTGTTTTCTCATGTTGTGACCTTGCCGGTACATTCAATGTACTGACCTACACGGCTGCAACGTATCATGTTGCAGATATTTCCTCTACGAGTAAGAGATTACGATACAGGGTTACGGTCTACACTCAACCTACCGATGGCGTTGATGGGACTCCACACCCGTTTGATTGTTTCCGCTGAGTATTATGAGGTATATATCATTTTACGTTATTTATACATGTGATTGCACTTTGATATATACATTGATGTACTGTGTGCAAAGATACCGATCCGAGGATGGCACGGATATACAGAGGCTTGACCGTCTGAGGTCGGGTCGCTACAGAGATGGTATCAGAGCACATGTTGACTGTAGGACGTGACCCTAGAAACCGGAAAAGCCCCTAGGACAGGATATCTCAAAAACTTTATTTACAAAAAGACTCTTACTTCTCATCTCTTCTGACACTCTCATCTCGAATAGTTAGAATATACCCCTTATCCTTTGATCACCCGGAGGATCAACTGAAGACGCTCCAAGAAGGATTTGATATCGGAGAACTGATGACCTCTTCGGAGTAAAGAGGATTTCACCATGTATTAGAAGTATTGAAGTACAACAGTTGGAAACTCCGATGACTTGAAGGATCTGAAGAATTATTTGAACTTTAGAAGACCAAACCCCTGTTATACACCTACGTTAGATGCGGTGATTTGTGAGCTGTCATTTGTTTGATGTTTTCCGACAGCCACAAAGTAAAACTTGTTTCTTCAAAAAACTATTGTTTGCATTGTGTGTATATCCCTCCCCACCTCTCTCATATCTTATCCCAAAACTTTTGGACCCAATAGATGATGAATGAAGTTGGACTGATATCCTCTGGATCAAGACTCAGCCGGAGGCGAGCTATGGATGCGAACATGGAGAATCACTTGGGAACAATTTGGTTTCAAGGAAGTATGAGGTCCAATACGCTCTTCAAGATTTTTACGAAAGTGCTGCAACCTGGTGGAACATGCATCAAGCCATACAGGATTTAATGGAGCAAGAACTTGGGAGGAATTCAAGAAGACCTGTTGAGATCACGCCTCATCCGGAAGCACTATGATAACCCGAGACCTTGTGCTCGCAAGATTTATGGAGAAATAGGACACACCCAGGAGGAACACAAGGATGGATGCCCTCATTGTGAGGAAGAACACCCACCGAGGAATGCCCAACTAGTCGTGTGACTTGTTTCTGTGTGAAGGAACCACCCACTACCCGGCAAAGGTCACATTTACTCCACGGTGCAACAAACTATTCCGAAGCAGGAAGATGGAATGAAAGAAGCTCTCCGAGAAGTT
Organism: Aegilops longissima; assembly: GCA_021605205.1. Taxonomy (NCBI): domain Eukaryota; kingdom Viridiplantae; phylum Streptophyta; class Magnoliopsida; order Poales; family Poaceae; genus Aegilops; species Aegilops longissima. The sequence goes on along the minus strand of CM038677.1, from coordinate 729,449,854 downwards.
ATGAAAGAACCAGTGATGAATGAAAGTGTTGAAGACCTTGATGGAGAAGGCCTCAACAGATTTTACTCCAATGCCTGCTATTCATGTGGAGAAGAAGGACATTTTTCACAGTATTGCCCCAAGGGAAGAAAAGAGTATCTGGGATACTTCCCGACAGCAGAAGTGAAGTTTGACCCTCGGGAAATAGAAGCGCTGGTCATTACAGAGAAATCCATGAAGAGAAAAAGAAGGCAACCCGAGAACAACGAAACTTTTGCAGAGAAGGACCTAAGCCATATCACCTGTTACAGATGCAAGGATTTAGGTCATTACGCTAGTAAATGCCCAGAAAAGAAGCCAAGAATCCAAGGAGCCCGCATAATCACAAAGAAGCCCCGAGACATGTCGGAAGTCTTTTGTTTTCGCTGCAAGGAAGCAGGACATTATGCTATTAAATGCCCCGACAAGATGAAAGCTGGAGTTGAATAGTTGGAATTTTGATATGGATAATAAGAGTAGTAGAAAGCAATTTCATTTTCATGAGCTCAATGAATTGAGTTATGTAATAGATTATCCTGAGATTGTAATAGTTCATGACTCAATAAAGTTGTAATGTCACATGCTGAGAAGCCTTAAGGAGTTGCCATATTTTATCTTGGAAATTAATATTCTTGATGAACATGGAAGACAAGTGAGTTGTGATGCATAAACAGGAAATTGGAAATTGAGTTTGAAGTTCTGTTTGGATGATATGAATGTATGCCCTGGAGATAAGTACCTTAATTTCGAGCATCATTTCTGTTTCACAACTGCAGATGACGACCCTTTATGAGTCCTTCCTTAAGGGTCCGGAAACGATCATGACCCTGACCAGTTATCATGATTACCCGAAGATCCTGAAGGACATGATGAAGCATATTCACCTTGAAGGAGATGCAGTCTACAAAGGCTACCCTTTCATGCACAAGGGAATGGAACTTTGGTATGTGGAGGTACACCTCCACCATTTGAAAGGAGTTTGCCCAAAGATGATGGGGCAGTACTTTTTCATTTCACGTATGCCACAAGCAACTTTCTTTGGTGCTGTTCGTGAAGCAGCCATGGAAGCCATACGCCAGATCGGAGAAATACTTGAAGCAAGACTCCGTTATACTCAGGAATACCTAAGCGAAGTGCATACTGAGATGATGGAGATGAAGCTCAAGGCCACCACGATGAAACAGAAGATTGAAGATTTCAAGGCACATGTCGCACAATTCCGGTGGGACTGAAGAATCCTCAAGGAGGAAAAATGAATAAAGTTGGAAGTAATGTCTGACCATACCGAACCATGTGGGTGGCAGCATTTGTAATAAACTTTTTGGAATTTGGATTCACGAAAAAAAATGATTAAGGATGTAATGAAAGATGGATATGAGAATAATGAGATGTTATGGATAAACTTGTGCATTTATTTTGGTCATAGTACTCTATAAAACCCCAGGATCAATGAAGAAAGAAATGTGTTATCCATGACGGTCCATAGAAGGAAGCTGGACAAAATAAGTTGGAATTTTGCTTTTGATATGATGGTATGAAGAAACAGAGTATTACCGGATTTAAAGGAGGTGTAACAAGAGAGTTACTCCAAGGATGAGTTAAAGCTGCACTAGTGTTGAAGTGGGCCATAACCCACGTGCCCGTGGATTTTGAAAGGAAACCGATATAACCTTGATAAAGGAATAAATTGGAGGAATCAGCAATCCAATCAGCATACGCTTCAGAGGAGATTACGCAAAAACCTAAGAGTGATGAAGTAACGATAGATGTTTTGTTTGGCTTGCAGAAACCATGGATTTACTCGAAAACCAGTCCGAGAACAAGAGAAAATTCTGCAATACTTGTGAGTATGCCCAAGTGTTAGAATACGTGATTCGATATTTACGTATGTGGTAATGATTCAAGTACGGGATGGATTGGCCCCCATACCGAAGACTTCTATCATGAACTATCATATGTTGATGGAAAATCGAGAGACTTGAAAACCTTGGAAGAGTGTCGACGCTTATAAGCCCTAAAACCATAGAATGGTAGGACGATGGAACCCTTTACAGCAACCGCTGCCAATCGTAGGTTATACGGTGAGGTTCAACCTAGACCGTTTTCTGCAGGAGAAACCATAAATTGTAGACCACCATGAGTATTTCGAAAGTTGTCTAGAATGGACACGAGCCTATCACCTAAGAAGATCCAGTCCGGACAAATTTCAACTTTGACGAACCGACCCAAGATTCTCGAGGAAAACTCTATGTTTCGATGAGGAGCTATTGTAAGATATGTGAAGAGACATACATTGTCAACACTCCGGAGGAAGTATCTGAGTTTATTGAATCAGAACCTTGTTTTGAGTGTGGTAGCCCACCGACCCTTTGACTGTAACTCTTGCTAGAAGACCCCAAACCCTAACCTTTCTTGTTAGTTTCTTCAATCTCGAGGACGAGATTCATTTTAAGTGTGGTAGGTTTGTAACATCCCAAAATTCTAAATTTTGGAATGTTATATTAAATAAATAACTATGCTTGTTGTCTGATTGTTGGTTTGATTGAATGAGTGAAACTGAGTGAAATTTGAAACTTTTGAAAGTTGAATGAGTGGGAATGAAATGACTTTCCCAAAACTTTCTCCTTTGCCTTTTGGATCCCAATGAACTCAAGTTCATTGCAACACCAAACCCTAGAGTGAAGTTGACATGACTTCTTTCATGTTGAAATGAAAAGGGTTTTGGAAAAAGATTTGAATTTCATTTGGGAATATTTCAAATTCAAAACTTTATGCAACTCAATGATTTTCATGAGGGAAGATAAAATGATTTCTTCAAATTATATGAAATATGAGTTGAAGTTAAAAGAACCAAATTGAAAGTAATTGGAAAGTATTTTGAAACCCCTTTCAAATTTGGAATTATTTGGACTTTATTCAAATTATTTTCCTCCTAAAATAAATAAATGGAAATAGGGTAAAATGATTCCTTCAATGAAAAATTAGGAGAAAATAAATTTGAAGTCATTTTGGTATTTTTAAAATGATTTTATTGGATTTTATTAGGGCAGAAACACTCTTTGTTTTATTAGAATTTTGTGTATTTTATTTGAACTTGAAAAATAGTTCATGTTGTAGAAAATCTTTTTCTGATCATTTTGGTATATATATGTCCTATATAAAATATTTATATTTTAAAAGATACCTCTGTTTTGTTTTATTCAAAAAATAAAAAATAAAAAGAAACCCCCCTCAGCGCCACCAGCCCCCTGCCCGGCCCCACGAGTCCACCCACCGACCGACCCAAGGCCGGCCCGCCAATGAGCCAGCCACCGATCCCCTCGCCAAACCCTTTCGCTTCGCCACCCGCTCGCCACCCTCCCTCTCCCTCACCGACGCCCGACCCCACCCCTTCTTCCTCCTCGCCCACGCCACCGAGCCAGCGCCACATCGCGGATCCCGTGGGATCCGGATCCCGATTCCCCGATCGCCTTCCTTCCCAGACGAGGCCCCGCGCCTATAAAACCCCACCCCACCCCATTCCCCATTCTCCCCTCGCGGACCTCCTCTCCTCTCGCTCGAGCTCGCTGGAGCCAAGCTCCCCCGCCGCCATTGTCGCCGCCGTCGCCGCCCTTGGCCACCTCGATCACCCCGACTCCACTGAAGCCCCACACGCCGCCTCAAGACCGCCCGGCTACTTCCCGACCTCCCGACGCCGGAGCCCGGCGCCTCCTCGCCGCCGCCGCCCGCGAACGCCGTAAGCCACCGAGCCCCCCTCGCCGTTAGATCCCGAACAGACGGCGAGATTAGAACCCAAGGGGTATTTTTTTATAAAAACCGCATGTTCGCCGGTTAGTTACGGTTTATTTTAGTTAGGTTATTTTATTTAGCCGCCCGCTTTAGTTTAACCCTAGGCCCGTTTAGGCTATATTACGCTCGAGGCGCAGTTTAGGCCCATTGGGCCTTTTTCTTTTATTTCTGTTTTTCTGTTTTAACAGAATAGTTTCTGTTTTGAAAAATTCATATCTTTTATTCTGTTTAATATTTTTAGGTGATTCTTTTTTGTTGGTTTGAAAATTTTATGTAGTTTCTGTAGAATATATATTTAGCTATGTTAAAATTAATTAAAATTGCTTTAATTCAGTTTTAGTCAGAATAGTAAATCTGTTATAACTTGAGTTAGAAAAATTATTTTTATATGATTCTTTTGTCCCAACTTTATTTTGACATTGCCAAACCATAGAAATTAATTTGGTTATTTTATGATTAATAAATAATTAGTTTTAAGCAGAATCTTGCTAATCCTAATTAATTAACTAGCTACTGTTTTCCTATTAATTTAATTAGTAAATAAATTTATTTTTAACATGTGATTGATTATTCTAGGATAGTTTCTGTCACTTTATAGGATGAACTTTTATTTATAATTAATAAAATTTTATTTTATTTTCTTAATAGAAATTGGTTTAGGCCTAATAGGAGTTTCATAATAGATTTTTATTTAATTCTTTTTGCTCCTAGTTGCTTAATGAAATATTTTCTGTTTAGTTAACATAAAACCATGATTAGGTGATGTTAAGAAATTTTGTTATATAAAACTATTTTTGTTGTTATTTGAAGTAGGAAAACTTTGAGTTGTTTTTCTTTAAGTTTTCCCTTTGGGTTTTGCTTTGTTGGTTTTGGTGTGTTACTTTGTTATGTTATTGTGTTAAGTGATGTTATGCTATGTGCTTATTATAGTTATTGTTTGCCTCGGTAGAATTTCCGGAGTGCGAAGATTGCCACTACGAAACCCTAGTTTCGAAGATCGTCAACAAGGCAAGTTCACTTTGACCATGCTTTCCTGCCTATGTTTTATTGCATTTAGTGACATCTTTGCAACCACCCCTCAGTAGTGTTATTGAATCCTTGTAGTTGAGTAGTATTCATGAGGTAGGAACCCACCCCCCCTGTTACCAAGCCCGGGACGATATTTTATTTAATGCTACGCTATAGTAGACGGGGTTTGGTATGAGTACTCGGGAGTGGTGTGAGAATGGAGGATCTACGTCAATGACGACAACACCATGATGAAAGCTGCAAGGACTGCATCTTCTAGGCCTCAAGACTTCAAGACTCAAGACAAGAATTCAATACACACTACTGGGTGAAGGATGGTTGTGGGCACCTGGAGAAACCAAGTGGTTGGCGGGATGCATGGAGAAGCGCCATGACATCTTGCGGAAAGCTTCACCCAGACTCAAAGAGACGGAAGAATACTTCATGCCCGAAGCTTACCTGCAACCGCAAGTCATTATGGGCTCGCTTGGTTGACCTTAGTTGTGACTCTGGCTGGGGACGGTACTAGCAGATGTAGAACTACGGTAGGATGGGTTGAGTACGGACGGTGGTCGAGGAACTCTTTGGAAGACCATGTTTGGTCATCTTGTTCTCAAACACCTCAAGTGCGAGAACGTAAAGAGAGGGATCGAATCTTGCGGGTAAAGTGTACAAACCTCTGCAGAGGGTTTAAACCTAATCGATTAGCCGTGTCCCTGTTACGGACAATTTGAGCATCTGGACTTGGATCTATCTGGAACTCTCAACACCGGATTGATAACTTAATTGTGGGCAACTTATGATGATTTTGGGCTATGAGACATCGGTTGGCGGAACCATGTCATGATAGAAAACTCCATAGTACAGACTTCCTTTATTCCTTTGATGTAGGGAAATAAAATCAGCTTTTACGCAAACAAAACTCAGACACACGAGCCACAAAGCCATATTGCATATAGTATAGTTTTATCATCTGTTTTCTCATGTTGTGACCTTGCGGTACATTCAATGTAATCGACCTACACGGCTGCAACGTATCATGTTGCAGATATTTCCTCTACGAGTAAGAGATTACGATGTGGTTACGGTCTACACTCAACCTACCGATGGCGTTGATGGGACTCCACACCCGCTTGATTGTTTCGCTGAGTATTATGAGGTATATATCATTTTACGTTATTTATACATGTGATTGCACTTTGATATATACATTGATGTCTTGTGTGTGCAAAGATATCGATCCGTGGATGGCACGGATACACGAGGCTTGACCGTCTCGAGGTCGGGTCGCTACTGAGATGGTATCGAGCACATGTTGATGAGGACGTGACCCTAGAAACCGGAAAAGCCCTAGGACAGGATATCTCAAAACTTTATTTACAAAAAGACTCTTACTTCTCATCTCTTCGACACTCTCATCTCGAATAGTTAGAATATACCCTTATCCTTTGATCACCCGGAGGATCAATCAAGACGCCCAAGAAGGATTTGATATCGAGAACTGATGACCTCTTCGGAGTAAAGAGGATTTCACCATGTATTAGAAGTATTGAAGTACAACAGTTGGAAACTCCGATGACTTGAAGGATCTGAAGAATTATTTGAACTTTAGAAGACCAAACCCCTGTTATACACCTACGTTAGATGCGGTGATTTGTGAGCTGTCATTTGTTTGATGTTTTCCGACAGCCACAAAGTAAAACTTGTTTCTTCAAAAAACTATTGTTTGCATTGTGTGTATATCCCTCCCCACCTCTCTCATATCTTATCCCAAAACTTTTGGACCCAATAGATGATGAATGAAGTTGGACTGATATCCTCTGGACCGAAGACTCAGCCGGAGGCAGAGCTATGGATGCAGAACATGGAGAATCACTTCGGGAACAATTTGGTTTCAAGGAAGTATGAGGTCCAATACGCTCTTCAGTACTTTACAGAAAGTGCTGCAACCTGGTGGAACATGCATCAAGCCATACAGGGATTTAATGGAGCAAGAACTTGGGAGGAATTCAAGAAGACCCTGTTGAGATCACGTCTCATCCGGAAGCACTATGATAACCCGAGACCTTGTGCTCGCAAGATTTGCGGAGAAATAGGACACACCTGGAGGAACACAAGGATGGATGCCCTCATTGTGAGGAAGAACACCCAGTGAGGAATGCCCAACTAGTCGGTGACTTGTTTCTTGTGTGAAGGAACCACCCACTACCGGTGCAAAGTGTCACATTTACTCCACGGTGCAACAAACTATTCCAAGGTGAAGATGGAATGAAAGAAGCTCTCCAGAAGTTATGAAAGAACCGGTGATGAATGAAAGTGTTGAAGACCTTGATGGAGAAGGCCTCAACAGATTTTACTCCAATGCCTGCTATTCATGTGGAGAAGAAGGACATTTTTCACAGTATTGCCCCAAGGGAAGAAAAGAGTATGTGGGATACTTCCCGACAACAGAAGTGAAGTTTGACCCTCGGGAAATAGAAGCTCTGGTCATTACAGAGAAATCCAGGAAGAGAAAAAGAAGGCAACCCGAGAACAACGAAACTTTTGCAGAGAAGGACCTAAGCCATATCACCTGTTACAGATGCAAGGATTTAGGTCATTACGCTAGTAAATGCCCAGAAAAGAAGCCAAGAATCCAAGGAGCCCGCATAATCACAAAGAAGCCCCGAGACATGTCGGAAGTCTTTTGTTTTCGCTGCAAGGAAGCAGGACATTATGCTATTAAATGCCCCGACAAGATGAAAGCTGGAGTTGAATAGTTGGAATTTTGATATGGATAATAAGAGTAGTAGAAAGCAATTTCATTTTCATGAGCTCAATGAATTGAGTTATGTAATAGATTATCCTGAGATTGTAATAGTTCATGACTCAATAAAGTTGTAATGTCACATGCTGAGAAGCCTTAAGGAGTTGCCATATTTTATCTTGGAAATTAATATTCTTGATGAACATGGAAGAAAGTGAGTTGTGATGCATAAACAGGAAATTGGAAATTGAGTTTGAAGTTCTGTTTGGATGATATGAATGTATGCCCCAGGAGATAAGTACCTTAATTCTGAGCATCATTTCTGTTTCACAACTGCAGATGACGACCCTTTATGAGTCCTTCCTTAAGGGTCCGGAAACGATCATGACCCTGACCAGTTATCATGATTACCCGAAGATCCTGAAGGACATGATGAAGCATATTCACCTTGAAGGAGACGCAGTCTACAAAGGCTACCCTTTCATGCACAAGGGAATGGAACTTTGGTATGTGGAGGTACACCTCCACCATTTGAAAGGAGTTTGCCCAAAGATGATGGGGCAGTACTTTTTCATTTCACGTATGCCACAAGCAACTTTCTTTGGTGCTGTTCGTGAAGCAGCCATGGAAGCCATACGCCGATCGGAGAAATACTTGAAGCAAGACTCCGTTATACTCAGGAATACCTAAGCGAAGTGCATACTTGAGATGATGGAGATGAAGCTCAAGGCCACCACGATGAAACAGAAGATTGAAGATTTCAAGGCACATGTCGCACAATTCGGTGGGATCAAGAATCCTCAAGGAGGAAAAATGAATAAAGTTGGAAGTAATGTCTGACCATACCGAACCATGTGGGTGGCAGCATTTGTAATAAACTTTTTGGAATTTGGATTCACGAAAAAAATGATTAAGGATGTAATGAAAGATGGATATGAGAATAATGAGATGTTATGGATAAACTTGTGCATTTATTTTGGTCATAGTACTCTGTAAAACCCAGGATCAATGAAGAAAGAAATGTGTTATCCATGACGGTCCATAGAAGGAAGCTGTACAAAATAAGTTGGAATTTTGCTTTTGATATGATGGTATGAAGAAACAGAGTATTACGGATTTAAAGGAGGTGTAACAAGAGAGTTACTCCAAGGATGAGTTAAAGCTGCACTAGTGTTGAAGTGGGCCATAACCCACGTGCCCGGATTTTGAAAGGAAACCGATATAACCTTGATAAAGGAATAAATTGGAGGAATCAGCAGTCCAATCAGCATACGCTTCAGAGGAGATTACGCAAAAACCTAAGAGTGATGAAGTAACGATAGATGTTTTGTTTGGCTTGCAGAAACCATGGATTTACTCGAAAACCAGTCCGAGAACAAGAGAAAATTCTGCAATGCTTGTGAGTATGCCCAACTGTTAGAATACGTGATTTGATATTTACGATGTGGTAATGATTCAAAACGGGATGGATTGGCCCCATACCAAGACTTCTATCATGAACTATCATATGTTGATGGAAAATCGAGAGACTTGAAAACCTTGGAAGAGTGTCGACGCTATAAGCCCTAAAACCATAGAATGGTAGGACGATGGAACCCCTTACAGCAACCATTGCCAATCGAGGTTATACGGTGAGGTTCAACCTAGACCGTTTTCTGCAGGAGAAACCATAAATTGTAGACCACCATGAGTATTTGAAAGTTGTCTAGAATGGACACGAGCCTATCACTAAGAAGATCCAATCCGGACAAATTTCAACTTTGACGAACCGACCCAAGATTTCGAGGAAAACTCTATGTTTCTGACAGAGGAGCTATTGTAAGATATGTGAAGAGACATACATTGTCAACACTCCAGAGGAAGTATCTGAGTTTATTGGAACTGTAACCTTGTTTTGAGTGTGGTAGCCCACCAGACCCTTCTGACCAGAACTCTTGCTAGAAGACCCCCAAACCCTAACCTTTCTTGCTAGCCTCTTCGAATCTCGAGGACGAGATTCATTTTAAGTGTGGTAGGTTTGTAACATCCCAAAATTCTAAATTTTGGAATGTTATATTAAATAAATAACTATGCTTGTTGTCTGATTGTTGGTTTGATTGAATGAGTGAAACTGAATGAAATTTGAAACTTTTGAAAGTTGAATGAGTGGGAATGAAATGACTTTCCCAAAACTTTCTCCTTTGCCTTTTGGATCCCAATGAACTCAAGTTCATTGCAACACCAAACCCTAGAGTGAAGTTGACATGACTTCTTTCATGTTGAAATGAAAAGGGTTTTGGAAAAAGATTTGAATTTCATTTGGGAATATTTCAAATTCAAAACTTTATGCAACTCAATGATTTTCATGAGGGAAGATAAAATGATTTCTTCAAATTATATGAAATATGAGTTGAAGTTAAAAGAACCAAATTGAAAGTCATTGGAAAGTATTTTGAAACCCCTTTCAAATTTGGAATTATTTGGACTTTATTCAAATTATTTTCCTCCTAAAATAAATAAATGGAAATAGGGTAAAATGATTCCTTCAATGAAAAATTAGGAGAAAATAAATTTGAAGTCATTTTGGTATTTTTAAAATGATTTTATTGGATTTTATTAGGCAGAAACACTCTTTGTTTTATTAGAATTTTGTGTATTTTATTTGAACTTGAAAAATAGTTCATGTTGTAGAAAATCTTTTTCGATCATTTTGGTATATATATGTCCTATATAAAATATTTATATTTTAAAAGATACCTCTGTTTTGTTTTATTCAAAAATTAAAAATTAAAAAGAAACCCCCCCCTCAGCGCTTGCCCAGCTCTCCTCTGCCCAGCAATGAGTCCAGTCCACCGACCGCCCGGCCCGGCGCTTGGCCAGCGTGAGCAGCCCGATCCCCTCGCTCAAACCCTTTCGCCCGGCCACCCGCCGCCACCCTCCTCTCCTCACTCGACGCCCGACCCCACCCCTTCTTCCTCCTCACCACGCCACCAGCAGCGCCGCCTTCGCCGGATCCCGTGGGATCCGGATCCCGATTCCCCGATCGCCTTCCTTCCCGACGAGGCCCCGCCCTATAAAACCCCTCCCCGCACCCCATTCCCCCTCGCCCCTCGCGGACCTCCTCTCCTCTCGCTCGAGCTCGCTGAGTTCAAGCTCCCGCCGCCGCCATTGTCGCCGCCGTCGCCGCCCTAGGCAACCTCGATCACCCCCGACTCCACCAGAAGCCCCCACACGTCGCCCCGCACCGGCCCGGCTACTTCCCCGACCTCCCCGACGTCCGGAGCCCTCGGCGCACTCCTCGCCGCCGCCGCCGCCGCCGTTGAACGCCGGTAAGCCACCGGAGCTCCCCCTCGCCGTTAGATCCCGAACGGACGGCGTAGATTAGAACCCCGAAGGGGTATTTCTTTTTTATAAAAACCGCGCGGTTCGGCCGGTTAGTTACGGTTTATTTTAGTTAGGTTATTTTTATTTAGCCGGCCCGTTTTAGTTTAACCCTAGGCCCGTTTAGGCTATATTACGCTCAGGGCACAGTTTAGGCCCATTAGGCCTTTTTCTTTTATTTCTGTTTTTCTGTTTTAACAGAATAGTTTCTGTTTTGAAAAATTCATATCTTTTATTCTGTTTAATATTTTTAGGTGATTATTTTTTTGTTGGTTTGCAAATTTTATGTAGTTTCTGTAGAATATATATTTAGCTATGTTAAAATTAATTAAAATTGCTTTAATTCAGTTTTAGTCAGAATAGTAAATCTGTTATAACTTGAGTTAGAAAAATTATTTTATATGATTCTTTTGTCCCAACTTTATTTTGACATTGCCAAACCATAGAAATTAATTTGGGTATTTTATGATTAATAAATAATTAGTTTTAAGCATAATCTTGCTAATCCTAATTAATTAACTAGCTACTGTTTTCCTATTAATTTAATTAGTAAATAAATTTATTTTTAACATGTGATTGATTATTCTAGGATAGTTTCTGTCACTTTATAGGATGAACTTTTATTTATAATTAATAAAAGTTTTATTTTATTTTTCTTAATAGAAATTGGTTTAGGCCTAATAGGAGTTTCATAATAGATTTTATTTAATTCTTTTTGCTCCTAGTTGCTTAATGAAATATTTTCTGTTTAGTTAACATAAAACCATGATTAGGTGATGTTAAGAAATTTTGTTATATAAAACTATTTTTGTTGTTATTTGAAGTAGGAAAACTTTGAGTTGTTTTTCTTTAAGTTTTCCTTTGGGTTTTGCTTTGTTGGTTTTGGTGTGTTACTTTGTTATGTTATTGTGTTAAGTGATGTTATGCTATGTGCTTATTATAGTTATTGTTTGCCTCGGTAGAATTTCCGAGTGCGAAGATTGCCACCACGAAACCCTAGTTTCAAGATCGTCAACAAGGCAAGTTCACTTTGACCATGCTTTCCTGCCTATGTTTTATTGCATTTAGTGACATCTTTGCAACCACCCTCAAGTAGTGTTATTGAATCCTTGTAGTTGAGTAGTATTCATGAGGTAGGAACCCACCCCCTGTTACCAAGCCCGGACGATATTTTATTTAATGCTACGCTATAGTAGACGGGTTTGGTATGAGTACTGGAGTGGTGTGAGAATGGAGGATCTCGCCAATGACGACAACACCATGATGAAAGCTGCAAGGACTGCATCTTCTAGGCCTCAAGACTTCAAGACTCAAGACAAGAATTCAATACACACTCTTTGGGTGAAGGATGGTTGACGGGCACCTGGAGAAACCGGTGGTTGGCGGGATGCATGGAGAAGCGCCATGACATCTTGCGGAAAGCTTCACCCAGACTCAAAGAGAGAAGAATACTTCATGCCGGAAGCTTACTGTGCAACCGCAAGTCATTATGGGCTCGCTTGGTTGACCTTAGTTGTGACTCTGGCTGGGACGGTACTAGCAGATGTAGAACTACGGTAGGATGGGTTGAGTACCGGACGGTGGTCGAGGAACTCTTTGGAAGACCATGTTTGGTCATCTTGTTCTCAAACACCACGAAGTGCGAGAACGTAAAGAGAGGGATCGAATCTTGCGGGTAAAGTGTACAAACCTCTGCAGAGGGTTTAAACCTAATCGATTAGCCGTGTCCCTGTTACGGACAATTTGAGCATCTGGACTTGGATCTATCTCGAACTCTCAACACCGGATTGATAACTTAATTGTGGGCAACTTATGATGATTTTGGGCTATGAGACATCGGTTGGCGGAACCATGTCATGACAGAAAACTCCATAGTACAGACTTCCTTTATTCCTTTGATGTAGGGAAATAAAATCAGCTTTTACGCAAACAAAACTCAGATACGAGCCACAAAGCCATATTGCATATAGTATAGTTTTATCATCTGTTTTCTCATGTTGTGACCTTGCGGTACATTCAATGTCTTGACCTACACGGCTGCAACGTATCATGTTGCAGATATTTCCTCACGAGTAAGAGATTACGATACAGGTTACGGTCTACACTCAACCTGCCGATGGCGTTGATGGGACTCCACACCCGCTTGATTGTTTCGCTGAGTATTATGAGGTATATATCATTTTACGTTATTTATACATGTGATTGCACTTTGATATATACATTGATGTACTGTGTGTGCCAGCATACTAATCCAGGGATGGCACGGATACACAGAGGCTTGACTGTCTGAGGTCGGGTCGCTACACTCCGCCTGTGGGAATTTAATCCGGAGGGACCACGAGCTCTCCAAAATTTTATGGGTACAACGCCCGTGGAGATGTATAAACTGTTCTTCGGATCACAAGAGAAGTGTCCGGACTTGACTGAGGATGCATGACTAAGCTGCAATCGCCTAGATACTCAAGTAAGTAGTCCGGTAACCGGACAGGCTGTTCATTCATTTGCCATATATATGTGTCCTTTAAAGGAACCGTTTCTTGAACAGGAGTGGATAGCCAAGGCGAAGTTGATAAGGTGTCCGGCTCCCCTCCCAGAGACCACGCCGGATCCCATGCTGACCAAGATGTTGAAGGTCGCGCCTTTTGAAGAAGGCGAAGGGGGGAGCGGGGAAGCAACTGCCTCTATGAAGGAGGCTATCAAGGAAGGAGGGATTAAAAGCCCCACCTTCCGAGGAGAGAAGAGGACCGCTTCGGAAGATCCGGAGGTCAAGGCCTCAAAGAGGGAAAGGAATCTTCGCCGAGAGTCCGCGCTAGGAAGTAACCGGCCGCACTATTTTCCCAAGGGATCAGCCTCCAATGAGCCGTAAGTAAAAAGAAGGGTCTTGTAAATAAGGAACATCCCTGCATTTATTTATGAAGATAACCGAAATTGTACCTTGTAGTTCGGACCTCAGCCCTTCTCAGCAGAGCTCGTCTTCGGGGGATCTTCTTCCGGAGATGATGAGAGCGAAACGCCTCCACCTGTCGCACCCTCATGCGAGGCGGACGACCTTGAGGTGTCATCGCGGAGGGTTCCCCCAAGTCCGGCGGGGCCGGAAGGTCCGGCGCCGAGTGGTGTGCGGTTGGAGGAGTTGAAGGATCTGCTCGGGCGAGCGGCTATCTCAGAAGATCACCGTGTGCTAATGGGTATGGTGATTGAAAGAATTGCATCCGCGGGGAGCGGATTGCATGAAGCCTTGAAGCTTATCGACGGGTTCGAGGTACGCAAAATGATGTACCTTCGGCGCTTATGCATATAGAATGCACCCTGTATAGATAGTAGCCCCTGAGACTCGGTATGCTGTCAAAATTGACAGCGTGCCGAGGATCAAAATCTCAGTTATAACATATCGCCGCTCCTAAATAGGTGGCGGGGCGTCCGGTGGCTAGCCGTACTGATGAATATGTCAAACTAAAGCGGCAACTTGACGAGGCGGATGCGGACATCGCGCTGATCAATAAACGGTTTGACGAGTCACAAGGTATGTGACTTCCACGCGGACACCTGGTAAGGGAGCTTGACGCCCATGCCTTACAACTTGTATGCTTAATGCAGATGGTGCCGCTGCTGTGGAGGAGTTATGGGCGGAACTCGCCCGAGCGAAAGAGCAAGCCAGAAATAGTAATGCGGCCGCTTTAAGGGCGGCCAAAGAGCTAGAAGCTGAACGAGCTGCTCACTGCCGAAGCAAAGAAGAAATGGCCGATATGGCCATAAAGTTGAAGAATACTGCCGATCGCTGCGAGGTTCTTGAAAAAGAACGTCAAGCGGAGCAAGAGGGCCTGAAAAAGGCCGCCGCCGAATCCAAGGATGCCCGTTCGGCTTTGAGAGCTGCCAAGGAGGAGCTGAGTCAGGCCGGGGCTATTGCGGCTGGAAAACCGTTTCTGCTGTGGAGGAAATATACGGATCACAAGTATGCTCAGTTGGACAAGTTGTGGAGTTCGGAGGATGCTTATCTGGACTTAGCGGCAAGTGCTGCGGACACGATTGAGCACTTCTGAGGCCAGAAGGGGCACAGAAGGGAAGGGCTATATTGGTCGCAATTCCATAGTCCGGAGCGTCCTCTTCCGTTGACCGATCGGTTGGCCGAATGGGCCGAACTGAATCGATTATTCGGACTTGCCATGAAGCATGTCATGACTCATTTGTGGCCGGGCGGACCCCAGCCGAAGAGTTATTTTGGTTTAGTGCAACAATTCCTTGGTGCGGTACCGCGTATCGATGCGATGAAGCGGTCTGCGTGTATTGAGGGAGCGTGGATGGCTCTGGCCCATGTCAAGACATACTGGGCAGAGATGAAGGCCACCGATGTTGCATCCCAAGATTCGGACTGAAGCCGAGTACCGCCGAGCACTACTTTGAGGAAGTCTGCAGGCGCTCGCTTAATAGAGAAGCGATGCTCAAGGATATTACGTTTAAATGACATGTATGATTTGTGAAAACAATGTTTCAATAGAATATAAGAGCTTTTTATACTTGTGCGTTCAAGTAGTAAACTACTCCCTGTGCGGCCGTTTATGTATATGTATATATAACCTGAAAGATTGCAGTCCTTGGCTTCAGCCCCCACGCACATAGTGCGGGGGTGTTTGCAAAGAAGGCGCTTTTTCACACTTAATCCAACGTCTTGGTCCTGTTAAGGAGGTGGTTGCTTAGGAAACTAGGCAACCGGACTATAATGCTTTATCACTTTCACTTAGCCATAGGAGTTCGAGGGTGGGGCTACTATATAGCCCCTGGGGGCACCGCACTCTCCCGAATTCGGTGTGCGTATGTGCCTGACCGAAAACCGGTCCTTCGTTAATGCGGAGGAATTCTAAACATTCCGGTGAGTCATCGAGTGGTTGACCAGTCTCTCGCTATATCATGACAGTCATTTTCGCTTTTCTATTGAGGTGCTCGCCCGCCGAATCGGGGCACAATCGCAGTAGTTCTCCGGTGTCGCGTTAGGCTGATAGAATGGAACGAAGGCAGCAAAACACGGAGCCGGGCAAACCCAACATTTGACCAAAGACGTGATTCGGAGCTGATGCATATAAGGCCTAACTCGAGACGCCGAACACTCCCTAAGGTATTCGGTCTTTATAAGAACGGGCAGAATAATGCCCTAAGCCCCTGGTGTCCAGGTACGCGCAGAAATTCGGGTGCGGCCAATGCCAAAACGCCAGCCTCCTCCTCGGTTATAGTAAGAAACCGGGGGATGTATATCAACAAGAGATAGTAAAAAAGGTTTACGCAGGGTCTTAATGGGAAAAGAATCCTTGCAACGGGTCCCTACTGCACGTCTGCGCCTGTGTCTCCGTTGTGCCGTATCCTGGACGGGTGTAGCACGTTGTTCATCTGTAAAAGAGAGGAACTTAGTTTTAAAAATAAAAAGGATCGTGCAAAATATGTACTTTATATTAAATAAACGGAGTACGATTCGAAGAAGTGAATAAAATTGAGCTTTATTGTCTCTTGTTGTACATGCATGCAGCCCCTTGTATGGGGGTATGCCGCTAGTAGGCGCCGGACTCGTCTAGCCGTGTCCGGGGTTTGAATGACCTATTCAGGTTCTTTGACTAGCGGAGCCGAATAGGTGTGGGGCTGTCAAGGCAGTCTCACGGTCTTCCGTGCTCGAGTAACACTTAATACTCCCTTTTAATGAGATGATGTCGCGTGGACCGGGCATTTTAAGTGTTAGATATGCATAATGCGGTATTGCGTTAAAGAGGGCGAAAGCTTCGCGTCCCAATAGTGCTTGATGGCTACTTTTAAATGGGGCGACGTGGAAGACTAACTTTTCGCGACGGAAGTTGTCGGATGAACCGAACACAACTTATAGCAGTAGGGAGCCCGTACAATGGGAATATGGGCCTGGCATTACCCCTTTAAAGGAGGTGTTGCTATGGCGAATTTTGGTTGGGTCTATCCCCATTCTCATGGATTGTGTCCCGATATATCAGGTTTATGTCATCGCCGCCATCCATGAGGACTTGTGTAAATTGGAATCCATCGATTATAGGATCCAATATCAAAGCAGTCCATCCTGCGTTCGGATACTTCGGAATAGTCCCGATGGTCGAAGGTGATTGGTTTTGACAACCAGTGTTGGTACTCCGCTATGGTAGTTTCAGCGGCGCGCATTTTAGTGGGCGCCGCCTCTTTTTCCTTTGATGACGGAAGTGAGTTTACTGTTTTGACCTCTTGTGGGAAATTCTTTTGTTTTCGGGGCTGTGCTTGTGGTGCTCGTCATCCTCTTCACTTCGTGTGTCGAGCCCTTGTGTTCGGGCGTTGAGTCTGCCGGACTGTTTGAAGACCCAACAATTTCGTGGGTATGGTTTGCGTGCCTTCCGGAGTCTTGTGGATTTGACATATCTTGTCCAAGATTTTGTTTAAGTTGGATAGCTCATCGCTATTATCCTTAAAGGGCAGTTTTATTGTTCTGCCGTGAGCTTTTGAATCGGCGTTGATTGCGCGCTCTTTGGACCGTTCCTTTAATCCGGCGTTGGTCCTTGTTGTGCGTGGTTTCCGCTTCCATCCCCGACTTGGATGTACTTGGGTCATC
The DNA here is from genome assembly GCA_021605205.1 of Aegilops longissima. Classification (NCBI taxonomy): domain Eukaryota; kingdom Viridiplantae; phylum Streptophyta; class Magnoliopsida; order Poales; family Poaceae; genus Aegilops; species Aegilops longissima. Next base: position 729,432,350 of record CM038677.1, on the reverse strand, counting down.
GGTGCTGCATCTTGCTAGCCAGCTATCCTCTCCCGCGCAAAAGCGGGTCATGAGGCTTGTTAATGCGGCCATTGTTCTTTGCTTTTCTTGGCCGAGGTGTCTGGCGAGTCATTCGTCTCGGACGTTGTGTTTGAAAGCTGCTAAGGCTTCGGCGTCCGGACAGTCAACTATTTGGTTCTTTTTAGTAAGGAACCTGTTCCAGAATTTTCGGGCTGACTCTCCGGGCTGTTGAGTTATGTGACTTAGATCGTCTGTATCCGGAGGCGGACATAGGTCCCCTGAAAATTTGCTCGAAACGCATCCTCGAGCTCTTCCCAGCTTCCAATGGTATTTTCGGGGAGGCTTTTAAGCCAATGCCGAGCTGGCCCTTTGAGTTTAAGGGGTAAGTATTTTATGGCGTGGAGATCATCTCCTCTAGCCATGTGTATGTGGAGGATGTAATCCTCAATCCAGACTCCAAGGTCTGTTGTTCCGTCAGATGCCTCTATGTTTATGGGTTTGAATCCACCTGAAATTCATGATCCAAAGACTTCATCGGTGAAACATAGGGGATGTCGGCGCCCTGTATTTGGGTGTGCCGTGATGTTCGGATATTTGGCGTGTTGCATTGTTTTGAAGAGCTTGCTTTCTCGGCCCATAGACGGACCTAACTGGGCCATCCTTTTGATGTGAATCCTTATGCGGATCGCGTACCGGCTTGTGTGCGGCGCTATTTGCCGCTCTCATTTTGCCGTGGGGTCGTCCATCCGACCTGGTGGCCTTCTTATTTTTTGATTGTGGGGGCTCTATGGCCTCCTCATCAAATTCGGGCAGTAGTTTTTTCTTTGGGTAGCTCTTTGTTCGGCGATCGTCGCCCGATTTGTCTCAATGGTGTTGAATACTCGCCCATCTGATTCTAAGTGCATCTTCCGCTGTTTTGAGCTTCGCTTCGCTTTTTCAGCTACGCCAGCATGGCGACGAGTCTTTGTGGAGGTTATTCTGCTCCAACAATTTGTCCGGCGTGAGATCGTCCGGACTGTTGTCTTCGCCGGGACGGGTTGTTTATCCAAGTTGTCTTGTTCGGACGATTGCTCGATAGCATGTTCGCATCCACCGTTCGCCCTGCTCTATGGCTGGGTCTTTGTCGGCGGGACTTGGTTCGCGTTACGTTGCCGCTTTGACTGCCGAGGGTTTTATCCTTCGTAGCGTCCCGTTGTTCCTCGTCTTCATTTCCTTTAGGTGTATCCACCATGTATACATCGTGGGATGAGGTGGTTGTCCAGCATCCTATAGGCGCTGGTTCGTGGTTGTCTCCGACATCGTCGTCCATACCGTCGATGTCTTCGGAGTCGAAATCGAGCACGTCGTGTAAGCTTTTGACAGTGGCTACGAAGTGGGTGGTGGGTGGGCGTTGAATTTCTTCGTCGTCCGCATCCCAACCTTCCTGACCGTAGTCCGGCCAGGGCTCTCCGGATAAAGAGAGAGACTTTAGTGAATTCAGGATGTCGCCAAAGGGTGAGTGCTGAAAGACGTCCGCAGCAGTGAACTCCATGACCGGCGCCCAATCGGATTTGATTGGTAGGGGCGCGGAGGGTTCGGAGTCCGGAGAGGAGTCCGGCACCCTGGAGTCAAGGTCTTTGCAAAGGACAGGGATGGAGTTCGGCTCGACCGCCGTAGGGATCGTAGCCCCCGAGGCGGTGTCCAGCCACTCGTCCTCGATCGGGGAATCCGGCTCCGGATTAAGGATCGGAGCGGGTATTGGTGCGGCCTCCAGGACACTGTTCGGCGGCAGAGCTAGATCGTGCCCATCGAGACAAAGGCGGGCGCTTGGCTGCGGCTCGAATCCATCAAGATCAAGTCTCCGCGGATATCGGCCGTATAGTTCAAACTTCCGAATCGACACGATGGCTGGGGCGAAGCTTCGATCTGCTCCGGATGGCTGCTTAATCGCCCGCAGATGCAAAGCCGCCGAATCGAAGATCTGTCCGGGAGAAAAGTCTCATCTGGACCGTGCCGTTGTTGATGATCGAAGGAGCCATCGGGCCTATGGGTGACGACACAGAGGAAGTCTCAATGAAAGCACCAATGTCGGTGTCAAAACCGGCGGATCTCGGGTATGGGGTCCCGAACTGTGCGTCTAGGCGGATGGTAACAGGAGACAAGGGACACGATGTTTTTACCCAGGTCCGGGCCCTCTCGATGGAGGTAATACCCTACTCCTGCTTGATTAATATTGATGATATGGGTAGTACAAGAGTAGATCTACCACGAGATCAAGGAGGCTAAACCCTAGAAGCTAGCCTATGGTATGATTGTTTTTCGTCCTACGGACTAAAACCCTCCGGTTTATATAGACATCGGATAGGTTAGGGTTACACAGAGTCGGTTACAATGGTAGGAGATCTACATATCCGTATCGACAAGCTTGCCTTCCACGCCAAGGAAAGTCCCATCCGGACACGGGACGAAGTCTTCAATCTTGTATCTTCATAGTCTTGGAGTCCGGCCACGATGATAGTTCGGCTATCCGGACACCCCCTAGTCCAGGACTCCCTCACTCCCCAACACTCAACTGTCTCTCACAGGATTTGGATTTGGTGGAAAGAAGATTTGAGTGGAGAGCAACTTGGGGAAGGCTAGATATCAAGATTCATATGGTAGGAATGGAATATCTTGGCCTCAACACATGAGTAGGTGGCTCCTTCTCAGAAACAGCAAGTTGGAAGTGTAGGTTTGTTCTGATGGCTCTCTCCACGAATGAAGAGGAGGTTGAGGGGTATATATAGCCTCCACACAAAATCCAACCGTTACACACACGTTACCAAACTCGGTGGGACCGAATTGATAAACTCGGTCGGACCGATTTAGCAAATCTAGTGACCGTTAGGATTTCCGGTGGGACCGACATGCAACTCGGTAGGACCGATATGGTTAGGGTTAGGGCATAACGTAATCTCGGTGAGACCGATTTTGGTAATAAGCTAACCAGGGAGTTGGTCAGGTAAACTCGGTGGGACCGATTCGCTCTTTTCGGTGAGACCGAAATGTTACGAAAGGGAAATAGAGAGTTTACATTGCAATATTGGTGGGACCGATCGCTCATCTCGGTAGGACCGAAACGTTACGAAGGGAAACAGAGAGATTACAATCCCATCTCGGTGAGACCGAGATCCCTATCGGTGAGACCGATTTGCCTAGGGTTTTTGGCAGTGGCTATGACATCTGAACTCGGCGGCGCCGGGTAGAAAGAATCGGTAGGGCCAAGTTTGACTTTGGGTTTAGGTCATATGTGGATATGAGAAAGTAGTTGAGGGTTTTGGAGCATATCACTAAGCATTGTAGAGCAACAAACTCACTAAGCAACACCTCATCCCTCCTTGATAGTATTGGATTTTCCTATTGACTCAATGTGATCTGGGATCACTAAAATATAAAATGTAGTGTCGTGAGCTTTTGAGCTTGAGCCAATCCTTTTATCCTTAGCAATTTGAGGGATCCACTTTTCTCATCCATGCCATGCCATCCATTGAGCTTTTCCTAAAATGTTCGTCTTGGAATGATGTTAGCTCAATGAGCTACCTGTTGTTAGGAATTACCAAAACCACCTAGGGATAGTTGCACTTTCAACCGGCCTACTAGGTCTTGACCTTGTCATCCGTCTGTCCCGCTCACTGGGTTACCAGTGAGTCATAATGTTCAGACAGGTTGCTTGTAAACCGTCTGGTCAGGGCAGGTCGCCAGTGAATCGCCAAGTGTCAACTGGGTCTCAAGTAAACAACCAAGTCCGGCCGGGTCATATTTCCGGCCGGTTCATACCGCGGGGTATATCCCCGACATTAGCCCCCAGTTTAATTTGGATTTATCCATGTTAAACTGATCCTGTAAAACAAACACAAGAACAATTTTGACAGATTGTGTTCCGGGTTAAAAATTCTTGTAAGCCGGCATCTGATCATCCTTAAGTCTTTGTTATTCCCTCCTTCTAGAAAATCCGGGTCAATAGGCTGACTTCATAATCAACTTGCTTTGTAGAAGAAATATTGTAAATAAAGAATCCATTTGAGTCGGTCTTCAATGCTCTGATTTGACAAAAATATTGGTCTTCAAATATCCAACTGATCTTCAGCCGGCTTGAAGATGTAGAACTTGCCGGTTTATGATCGCCACCATTGCCGAGTTATAAAAAATGATAATTCCGGGTCATGATTGTTGCCAATGCCGGTTCATGATTATTGATGACGCCGGGTTATGATTGTTGCAGGCACCGCTCATAATGATTGGTGATGCCGGGTCAATCTGGTTTGCTCAAAACTGAGAGTTTGAAAATATTTCTCCGTTATATCCGTGTTACCTGTAGCCCCCAAGTCTTGAGCAGAGCAAAGTGATAGCTTAAGACTTGTTTCAATATAAATACTGCCACTTTTGAAGAAATCCATGTTGTTCATCCCAGTCACTAGTAAAACTTGAATACTCCATATTATGTAGCCCCCAAGTGCCGGGTTGTCATGCTTGCAGCAACCTGGGACTTGTAATTGCCTGATGCTCAAAAAACTTCAACCAGTGTAGCCCCCAAGTGCCAGGTCATTATGCAATAATAAGCAGGGACTTTATAGATATGATCATGTAGACTTTGAACAGCAACATGTAGCCCCCAAGGGCCGGCTAAGTAAGATAATATTGAGCTGGGACTTAATATTACTTCATTGAGAATAACATCATATGATGTAACTCCACCATGGGGCTTTGAACCCATGTCCACAAGGTTAAGAGCTTTGTGCTTTACCAACTGAGCAGTGGACCTTTCAATATAATGGTTTTAAGACTTGTGTACCTTGAATTGTTGACAGGACCAATTGGTAGCCCCCAAGGGCCGGCTCATTACAATGTGATGAGTCGGGTCTTCAATAAGGTGAGAAAAATATGACTTTGCATTAGCCCCCAAGTGTCATGGTGCATGCTTGCAGCGACATGAGACTTTCATATTTGATGTAATCTTAACTTGAATAATATAGCCCCCAAGTGTCGGGTCGTAAGCAGCGACTCAGGACTATTCCTTCAATTGTAGAATAAATCATATCCATTGATAAAATAATAGCCATTGCGCTAAAGCGACTTTGAAAACCTCAATCATAATACTGGTTATTGACAACCATAATAAAATCCAGCCATGTTGGCTATTTGAAGATTTGAATAATATAATCCAATGATTTATGAGCGCATGATTCCAATGGCACAATCCAAATATATACTGGCGACTTATAATCCCAAGCCAGTCCGGGTTAATAAACACTGGATAATTTATCATCATACTGGCGACTTATAGTCGAAAGCCAGGCCGGGTTAATAAACGCCGGTGATTTATAATCATGCTTTATTCAACCTGTTTCTGCATACAACAAGTTTAAAATGTCCTGGCGGTTTACCGCCGGACGGGTCATAATGCCCAACATATAACCTGGGCTTATAACCAAGGCTGCACTTAAGAAAAATCAAATATGAAATATATCATACCTGTGACATTGAATCACATCGTTGGTTTACCAACTTTTTGTAGTAAGGGTGATAACCCTAATCTTGAGTACTGATAACTCCTTCCATATTATGTCGGTTTATGATAAAACTATACCGGGTTGTGATAAACACCGGATTATCCATATATAACACTGGTGACTGATAGTCGAAACCAGACCGGGTTAACAAGCGCTGGATTATAATTGATCATGTACTGACAACTTGTAGTTGAAAGTTGCGCCGGGTTAATGAATACCGGTTTATTGATGACCCACAAGTATAGGGGATCTATCGTAGTCCTTTCGATAAGTAAGAGTGTCGAACCCAACAAGGAGCAGAAGGAAATGATAAGCAGTTTTCAGCAAGGTATTCTCTGCAAGCACTGAAATTATAGGTAACAGATAGTTTTGTGATAAGATAATTTGGAACGAGTAACAAGTAACAAAAGTAAATAAAGTGTAGCAAGGTGGCCCAATCCTTTTTGTAGCGAAGAACAAGCCTGGACAAACTCTTATATAAAGGAAAGCACTCCCGAGGACACATGGGAATTATCGTCAAGCTAGTTTTCATCACGTTCATATGATTCGCATTCGGTACTTTGATAATTTGATATGTGGGTGGACCGGTGCTTGGGTGCTGCCCTTACTTGGACAAGCATTCCACTTATGATTAAGCCCTATAGCAAGCATCCGCAACTACAAAAGAAGTATTAAGGTAAACCTAACCATAGCATGAAACATATGGATCCAAATCAGCCCCTTACGAAGCAACGCATAAACTAGGGTTTAAGCTTCTGTCACTCTAGCAACCCATCATCTACTTATTACTTCCCAATGCCTTCCTCTAGGCCCAAATAATGGTGAAGTGTCATGTAGTCGACGTTCACATAACACCACTAGAGGATAGGCAACATATGTCTCATCAAAATATCGAACGAATACCAAATTCAGATGACTACTAATAGCAAGACTTCTCCCATGTCCTCAGGAACAAACGTAACTACTCACAAAGCATATTCATGTTCACAATCAGAGGAGTATTAATGTACATAAAGGATCTGAACATATGATCTTCCAGCGAATAAACCAACTAGCATCAACTACAAGGAGTAATCAACACTACTATCAACCTACAGCTACCAATCCCGGACATAGAGACAAGAATTGGAAACAAGAGAGGAACTAGGGTTTGAGAGGAGATGGTGTCGGTGAAGATGTTGATGGAGATTGCCCTCTCCCAATGATAGGAGCGTTGGTGATGACGATGGCGATGATTTCCCCCTCCAGGAGGGAAGTGTCCCCAGCAGAACAGCTCTGCCGGAGCCCTAGATTGGTTCCGCCAAGGTTCCGCCTCGTGGCGGCGGAGTCTCGTCCCAAAAGCTTGCCTATTATTTTTCTTCGGAAGAAAGACTTCATATAGCAGAAGATGGGCATCGGAGGACCAACAGGGGGCCCATGAGGCAGGGGGCGCGCCTAGGGGGGTAGGGCGCGCCCCCACCCTCGTGGCCAGGGTGTGGGCCCCACTTGTATTTCTTTCGCTCAGTATTTTTTTTTATTTCCCAAAATGAGTTTCGTGGAGTTTCAGGACTTTTGGAGTTGTGCAGAATAGGTCTCTAATATTTGCTCCTTTTCCAACCCAGAATTCCCGATGCCGGCATTCTCCCTCCTTATGTAAACCTTGTAAAATAAGAGAGAATAGGCATAAGTATTGTGACATAATGTGTAATAACAGCCCATAATGCAATAAATATCGATATAAAAGCATGGTGCAAAATGGACGTATCAACTCCCCCAAGCTTAGACCTCGCTTGTCCTCAAGCGAAAGCCGATAACGATAAATATGACCACATGTTTATAGGTAGAGGTGTCGATAAAATAAAATACAGACATGAGGGCATCATGATTATTCTCATAACAGCAACATATATGGATATTGTCATATGATTTCTTATGCTCAAGTAATAATCTATTCACAATGCAAAGTATGAATCAGAAACTTTATTGAGAACTAACAAACTATAATCTCATTCATTGAGGCAATTGCAATTTATCATAACATCAGAAAGAATCTATGTCAGAGCTTTCTAGAAAGTCCACATACTCAACTATCATTTAGTCTTTCATAATTGCTAACACTCACGTAATACTTGTGGTTACGGTGTTTTAATCGGACACAGAGAAAGATAGGGGCTTATAGTTTCGCCTCCCAACCTTTTACCTCAAGGGTAATGTCAACAATAATAGTTCATGCCAACTTACATCCAATTAGATATATATATCAGGATCTTTTCAACACATTATGCTTGCCAAAGGATAAAATATTAAAAGGAAAGGTGAAGATCACCATGACTCTTGCATAAGGTAGAAGATAATAGTAAAAGATAGGCCCTTCGCAGAGGAAAGCAGAGGTTGCCATGCGCTTTCAGGGTTGGATGCACAAAATCTTAATGCGAAAGAACGTCAGTTTATATTGCCACTTGTGATATAGACCTTTATTATGCAGTCCGCCGCTTTTATTTCTTCCACATCACAAGATCGTATAAAGCTTATTTCCTCCACACCAATCAATCATACATATTTAGAGAGCAATTTTTATTACTTGCACCGATGACAACTTACTTGAAGGATCTTACTCAATCCATAGGTAGATATGGTGGACTCTCATGGCAAAGCTGGTTTAAGGGTTTTTGGAAGCACAAGTAGCATCTCTACTTGGTGCAAAGAATTTAGCTAGCATGAGGGGGAAAGGCAAGCTCAACATGTTGGATGATCCATGACAATATACTTTATCTCAGATATAAGAAAGCATAACCCATTACATTGTCTTCCTTGTCCAACATCAACTCTTTAGCATGTCATATTTTAATGAGTGCTCCCAATCATAAAAGATGTCCAAGATAGTATATTTATATGTGAAACCTCTCTTTCTTTATTACTTCCTATTAATTGCAACGATGACCAAAGCTATGTTTGTCAACTCTCAACAACTTTTAATCATCATACTCTTTATATGTGAAGTCATTACTCTCCATAAGATCAATATGATCTCTTTGCTTCTTTTTATTCTTTTCTCTTTTCTTTTATTCACCCAAGATCATGGCAGAATAATCAAGCCCTTGACTCAACACTAATCTTTATTATATATAGCTCACGGACTCGATTACATAAAGGGATCATAAATCAAAACTCAAAACTAAATCATACTAAAACTTTATTCTACTAGATCAAGATACTACTAAAAGGATCGAACTAAGAAAAACGATAAAGATAGAGATGTGGTGGTGATACGATACCGGGGAACCTCCCCCAAGCTTGGCAGTTGCCAAGGGGAGTGCCCATACCCATGTGATTATATCTCCTTCTTCGGAGGTGGTGATGATGGAGTTGTTGATGATGACAGTTGTGCCTTTAGCTTCTTCATACTATAATTGAGAAGGGCAATTTCCTCCTTTAAATCATCGACCTCCGATTCCAGCCTCAAGATCTTGTCACATAAATCTCCTTTGCTTTTCTGCCGAAAACGAGAAGGAATAGATCAGTTGTTAGACAGTTTAGCCCTCTTTGGGAGACTGGATTTCTTGAACTTCACGTGCATATCCCTAGGTTGAGGTAGAGGGACATCCTCCTCCTCCGAACTTGAATCATTGATCCTCATCAAATGAGCATCCTCCTCCTCATCCGTAGTTCGACCACAAGGAGATAGATCCCCATAGGTCTTTGGGTCAGCAATGAGGTGTTAGACATAGCTCTCTCCGTCGGAATCCTGAGATGACATCTTGCTCCAAATCTGCTACAGAAATAGCTCAAAATGAAAACAGAGGATAATTGCGTGATACAGGACTCAAAACCTTCGGGAGATTATATAATGAATTTTTACCGACCAGAATACGTATCCTGCAAGAAAACAGTGTCCGGAGAGCGCACGAGGTGCCCACGAGGCAAGGGAGCGCGCCCAGGGGGGTAGGGCGCGCCTCCACCCTCGTGGAGCCCTCGTGCCCTTCCTGGACTGCTTCTTATTTTTCTATTTTTCTAAATATTCCAAAACAGAGAAAAATTGCCATTGGTACTGTTTTGGAGTCGGTTTACTTACCGTACCACATACCTATTCCTTTTCGGAGTCTGAAATGTTCCGGAAAGTGTCCCTTATGTATTCCTCTGGGGTTACTGTTTCAATAACATTGGTTTTGACATTTACTAGGTTACCTGAGATATAATGTTTGATTCTTTGACCGTTCACCACCTTCGGATTTGTGCCTTCGAAGTTGTTGACTTTTATGGCACCGGAACGATAGACCTCCTCGATAACGTATGGACCTTCCCATTTAGAGAGAAGTTTTCCTGCAAAAAATCTTAAACGAGAGTTGTATAGCAATACATAATCTCCTACATGAAACTCATGCTTTTGTATTCTTTTATCATGCCATCTTTTAGCTTTTTCTTTAAACAATTTGGCATTCTCATAGGCTTGGGTTCTCCATTCATCAAGTGAGCTAATGTCAAATAACCTCTTCTCACCGACAAGTTCGAAATCATAATTGAGCTCTTTAATAGCCCAATAAGCCTTATGTTCTAGTTCGAGAGGTAGGTGACATGCTTTTCCATAAACCATTATATACGGAGACATACCCATAGGATTTTTATATGCAGTTCTATAGGCCCATAATGCATCATCAAGTTTCTTGGACCAATTCTTTCTAGATCTATTGACAGTCTTTTGCAAAATTAATTTTAGCTCTCTATTACTCAATTCTACTTGACGACTAGACCGGGTGATAAGGAGATGCAATTCTATGATTAACATCATACTTAGCAAGCATTTTAAGAAAAGCACCATGAATAAAATGTGAACCACCATCAGTCATTAAATATCTAGGGACTCCAAACCTCGGGAAAAATAACTTCCTTAAGCATCTTAATAGAAGTGTTATGATCAGCACTACTAGTTGGAATAGCTTCTACCCACTTAGTAACGTAATCAACAACAACTAAAATATGTGTGTATCCATTGGAGGCAGGAAAAGGTCCCATATAATTAATGCCCCAAACATCAATTGGTTCAATAACAAGTGAATAGTTCATAGGAATTTCTTGACGTCTACTAACATTACCAATTCTTTGACATTCATCGCAAGATAAAACAAACTTACGGGCATCCTTGAAGAGAGTAGGCCAATAAAAACCGGATTGCAATACCTTATGTGCAGTTCTGTCTCCAGCATGGTGTCCTCCATAAGCTTCGGAGTGACACTTGCGTAGGATATGTTCCTGTTCATGCTCAGGTACATAACGTCTAATAACACCATCTACTCCTTCTTTATAAAGATGTGGGTCATCCCAAAAATAATGTCTCAAATCATAGAAGAACTTTTTCTTTTGTTGGTATGTGAAACTAGGTGGTATAAATTTAGCAACAATGTAATTAGCATAATTAGCATACCATGGAGTAGTACGAGAAGCATTTATGACATTTAATTGTTCATGAGGAAAGCTATCATCAATAGGTAGTGGGTCATCAAGAAAATTTTCCAACCTAGACAAGTTGTCTGCAACGGGATTCTCAGCTCCCTTTCTATCAATAATATGCAAATCAAATTCTTGTAACAAGAGAACCCATCTAATAAGTCTAGGTTTAGCATCTTTCTTTTCCATAAGATATTTAATAGCAGCATGATCAGTGTGAATAGTTACTTTAGAATCAACAATATAAGGTCTGAACTTATCACAAGCAAATACAATTGCTAAGAATTATTTTTCAGTAGTAGCATAATTTCTCTGAGCATTGTCTAGAGTTTTACTAGCATATTGAATAACATTTAATTTCTTATCAACTCTTTGCCCTAGAACATCACCTACAACATAATCACTGGCATCACACATAATTTCAAAGGGTAAATTCCAATCAGGTGGCTGAACAATAGGTGCAGAGATCAATGCTTTCTTAAGTATTTCAAATGCTTCTACACAATCATCATCAAAGACAAATGGTATATCTTTTCTGCAATAAATTAGTGAGAGGCCGAGAAATTTTGGAGATGTCCTTAATGAACCTCCTATAAAAACCGGCATGACCAAGGAAACTTCTTATACCATTGATGTCCTTGGAACATGGCATCTTCTCAGTAGCATCAACTTTAGCTTTATCAACTTCAATACCTCTTTCAGAAATTTTATGCCCCAAGTCAATGCCTTCATAAACCATAAAGTGGCACTTTTCCCAATTCAAAACAAGATTTGTTTCTACACATCTCTGCAAAACTCGATCAAGGTTGCTCAAGCAATCATGAAAAGAGGATCCATAAACGGAGAAATCATCCATGAAAACCTCACATATCTTTTCACAAAAGTCAGAGAATATAGCCATCATGCATCTTTGAAAGGTAGAAGGTGCATTACATAAACCAAAAGGCATACGTCTATAAGCAAAAGTACCGAAAGGGCAAGTAAAAGTGGTCTTTGATTGATCATCGGCTGACACAGGTATTTGAGAGAAACCAGAGTAACCATCTAGAAAGAAAAATGTGTACATTTGGATAATCTTTCTAGAATTTGATCGATGAAAGGTAAGGGGTAATGATCTTTTTTAGTATCTTTATTTAATTTGCGGAAATCAATTACCATCCTATAACCTGTAATAATTCTTTGCGGAATCAATTCATCTTTATCATTAGGAACGACAGTAATACCTCCCTTCTTAGAGACACAATGGACAAGGCTTACCCACTGACTATCAGCAACGGGATAAATTATACCTGCCTCAAGGAGCTTTAGTATTTTCTTTCTTACCACTTCTTTCATCTTAGGATTCAGCCGTCGTTGGTGATCATGAACTGGTTTGGATAATCTTTCTAGCATTTGATCGATGAAAGGTAAGGGGTAATGATCTTTTTTAGTAGCTTTATTTAATTTTCGGAAATCAATTACCATCCTATAACCTATAATAATTCTTTGCGGAATCAATTCATCTTTATCATTAGGAACGACAGTAATACCTCCCTTCTTAGGGACACAATGGACAGGGCTTACCCACTGACTATCAGCAACGGGATAAATTATACCTGCCTCAAGGAGCTTTAGTATTTCCTTTCTTACCACTTCTTTCATCTTAGGATTCAGCCGTCGTTGGTGATCATGAACTGGTTTGGCATCTTTCTCCAAATTTATATTATGTTGACATATAGTGGGACTAATGCCCTTAAGATCCTCAAGAGTATATCCAATAGCAACACGGTGCTTCTTGAGTTTTCAATAATCTCTTCTTCATGCTCCAAAGGTTAGCACTAATAATAATAGGATATACCTTCTTCTCATCAAGATAAGCATATTTAAGAGTATCAGGTAATGGTTTGAGCTCAAACACGGGATCACCCTTGGGTGGAGGAGGATCCCCTAGGATTTCAACAGGCAAATTGTGTTTCAGGATGGGTTCCTGTTTAAAGAATGCTTCATCTATTTCCCTTCTTTCATTCATAAACATATCGTTTTCATGGTCTAGCAAATATTGTTCTAAAGGATCACTAGGATGTACGGCAATAGAAGCAAGACCAATAATTTCATCTTTACTAGGCAATTCTTCCTCACAGTGTTGTCTACAAAATTTAGAGAAGTTAAACTCATGAGACATATCACCTAGACCAATAGTAACAACATCCTTTTCGCAATCTATCTTAGCATTAACAGTGTTTAAGAAGGGTCTACCAAATATAATGGGACAAAAGCTATCTTGTGGGGAACCAAGAACAAGAAAATCAGAAGGATATTTAGTTTTCCCACACAAGACTTCAACATCTCTAACAATTCCAATGGGTGATATGGTATCTCTATTGGCAAGCTTAATGGTATCTTCTATCTCAGCAGGTGCAATATCATGCATAATTTCTTTGTATAAGTCATGAGGTATAGTACTAGCACTAGCTCCCATGTCACATAAGCCATGATAACAATGATCTCCTATTTTAACTGAAATAACAGGCATGCCTACCACCGGTCTATGTTTATCTTTAGCACAAGGTTTAGCAATTCTAGAAGTGTCATCACAGAAATATAACATGCCCATCAATATTATCAGCCAAGAGGTCTTTAACAATATCAATATTAGGTTCAACTTTAACTTGCTCAGGAGGTGTATAGGTTCCAATATTGCTTTTACGAACCACGGTTAAAGCTTTTGCATGATCTTTTATCCTAACAGGAAAAGGTGGTTTCTCTACATAAGCAGTAGGAACAATAGGATCATTATAAGTGATAGTATTTTCTTCAACTTTAATAGGTGCTGCTACTTTTACTTTGATGGGAGGATGATATTTAAACCACTTCTCTTTAGGGAGATCAACATAAGCAGCAAAAGATTCACAGAAAGAAGCTACTATCTCAGAGTCAAGTCCATATTTAGTGCTAAATTTACGGAAAACATCGGCATACATAAAAGATTTAACACAATCAAACTTAGGTGTCATACCTGACTCCTTACCTTCGTCGAGGTCCCAATCTTCAGAGTTGCGTTTAATTATTTCCAATAAATCCCATTTGAATTCAATAGTCTTCATCATAAAACAGCCAGCACAAGAAGTATCGAGCATGGTGCGATTGTTATCAGAAAGCCGATCATAATTTTTTGAATAATTATCTCTCTTGGGAGCTCATGATTGGGGCATGAATATAACATTGATTTAAGCCTCCCCCAAGCTTGAGCGATGCTTTTTCCTTCGCGAGGCCAAAAATTATATATATAATTGCGATCACGATGAACAAGATGCACAGGATAAAACTTCTGATTAAATTCTAATTTCAATCGTTTGTAGTTCCATGATCCCATATCATCACATAGTGTCGGTGTTCTGGGAACGAGGGTCCCCAGACTTGCCTGCCCGCGGCCTGCGGCGTGGCTCAAAGGGGGGGGGGCATCATGGCCCATCTTCATCAACACAAGCTCAAGACCCTCGCGAGGGGCCAAGCCTCGCGGGGCGGACGACAGGGAGCTTCCTCGGGCATGGCCTCATCAGGCTGGCTCGCGAGGAGGCGGAGAGATCAAGGCGGGGTACCTCACGAGGTGCCCGTGATGCAAGCCATGACGACCAAGGGCGCCCGGAGGCGCCAGCCCAGCAAGTGTCCTCCTTTCCTCTTTGGTGCAAAGGAGCAAGCGCAGCGAGAGCATCAAGCAAATCGCCCATTTACGTGCAACAAGACCAAGACCAGCCCAACGGCAGGAAGGAAGTCATTGTGGAGCCCAAGCCAAGCGTCACCACCAGAGCCTTTGACAGGCGAGGGACAAACTTTAGTCGGGATAAGTGTACCAGATGTTCCCCTTCAAAATGGCCAATTGTTGGCGCCCTTCCCGCTCAATATTTGGGAAGAGGCCCAGGGCCTCTGCCTATATAAGTAGAGCTAGCCACCATAGTAGAGGCATCTGATCGGTAGCTGGATGCACCTTGGATAGAGAGAGAGAGAGAGAGAGAGAGAGAGAGAGAGAGAGAGAGAGAAGGCGACTCCTCCAAGCAGTTCATCGCCCGGCCAAGAACAGACCCTCGCGAGGCTGTTCTTCCTTGTATTGTTCATCACCATCAGCCCAAGAGGCAATCCACCACACCACAAACTAGAGTAGGGTATTACACCACAATGGTGGCCCGAACTAGTATAAACCTTGTGTCTCTTGTGTTGTTCCTTTCGTAGTTTAGATCCTAGCGAGGTGGCGGGGTGCAGGTAGGTGGAGGGCGAGATCTCCGCGTGCACCCCAGTGTTCGAACCTCAAGGGTCTGCCGGAACCCGAAATCCGACACATAGCCTATACCATGTCAATGCATCTCCCTGCAAAGATAAAGGGAAGACATTCTTCTTAATAACATCATCGGGTATACCTACAAGCTTAAATAATCCACAAACTTCATCCACATATATTAGGTGCTCATCAGGATGCATTGTTCCATCTCCTGCAAAAGGATTAGCTAGCAGTTTTTCCAACATACCCGAACGAATTTCAAAGTAGACATTTTCATTTTCAGTAGGTTCAGTAGGTTGAGGAGCAACTCTTTGCTCTACTGATCGGGGTGAAGATACCCCAAACAAGCCCCTCAGAGGATTACTTTCCATAGTAACAAGTGACAGTAAATATCAGCACACTATATAAATTTTTCCTTACCAAATTCCACCTACCAAAGGTGCTTCACTCCCTGGCAACGGCGCCAGAAAAGAGTCTTGATGACCCGCAAGTATAGGGGATCTATCGTAGTCCTTTCGATAAGTAAGAGTGTCGAACCCAACGAGGAGCAGAAGGAAATGGTAAGCGGTTTTCAGTAAGGTATTCTCTGCAAGCACTGAAATTATAGGTAACAGATAGTTTTGTGATAAGATAATTTGGAACGAGCAACAAGTAACAAAAGTAAATAAAGTGCAGCAAGGTGGCCCAATCCTTTTTGTAGCGAAGGACAAGCCTGGACAAACTCTTATATAAAGGAAAGCGCTCCCGAGGACACATGGGAATTATCGTCAAGCTAATTTTCATCACGTTCATATGATTCGCGTTCGGTACTTTGATAAATTGATATGTGGGTGGACCGGTGCTTGGGTGCTGCCCTTACTTGGACAAGCATCCCACTTATGATTAACCCCTATTGCAAGCATCCGCAACTACAAAAGAAGTTTTAAGGTAAACCTAACCATAGCATGAAACATATGGATCCAAATCAGCCCCTTACGAAGCAACGCATAAACTAGGGTTTAAGCTTCTGTCACTCTAGCAACCCATCATCTATTTATTACTTCCCAATGCCTTCCTCTAGGCCCAAATAATGGTGAAGTGTCATGTAGTCGACGTTCACATAACACCACTAGAGGATAGGCAACATACATCTCATCAAAATATCGAACGAATACCAAATTAACATGACTACAAATAGCAAGACTTCTCCCATGTCCTCAGGAACAAACGTAACTACTCACAAAGCATATTCATGTTCACAATCAGAGGAGTATTAATATGCATAAAGGATCTGAACATATGATCTTCCACCGAATAAACCAACTAGCATCAACTACAAGGAGTAATCAACACTACTAGCAACCTACAGGTACCAATCCCAGACTTAGAGACAAGAATTGGATACAAGAGAGGAACTAGGGTTTGAGAGGTGATGGTGCTGGTGAAGATGTTGATGGAGATTGCCCTCTCCTGATGAGAGGAGCGTTGGTGATGACGATGGCGATGATTTCCCCCTCCCGGAGGGAAGTGTCCCAATGAGAACAGCTCTGCGGAGACCTAGATTGGTTCCGCCAAGGTTCCGCCTCGTGGCGGCGGAGTCTCGTCCCGAAAGCTTGCTTATTATTTTTCTTCGGACGAAAGACTTCATATAGCAGAAGATGGGCATCGAAGGGCCAACAGGGGGCCCACGAGGCAGGGGGCGCGCCCAGGGGGGTAGGGCGCGCCCCCACCCTCGTGGCCAGGGTGTGGGCCCCCACTTGTATTTCTTCCGCTCAGTATTTTTTTTATTTCAAAAAATGACTTTCATGGAGTTTCAGGACTTTTGGAGTTGTGCAGAATAGGTCTCTAACATTTTCTCCTTTTCCAACCCAGAATTCCAGCTGCCGGCATTCTCCCTCCATATGTAAACCTTGTAAAATAAGAGAGAATAGGCATAAGTATTGTGACATAATGTGTAATAACAGCCCATAATGCAATAAATATTGATATAAAAGCATCATGCAAAATGGACGTATCATTTATCAAAACCATTATAAATCTCATCAAAGGAGAAAAAACTTGGCAAATAAAAGCATATGAAAACTTGTGGTCGAGGCATTTCACGGGCTGCCAGTCCCCAAATTCGAGGCTTTTCATGGGCTGCCAGGCCGCTGAGTTAAACCATTTTACAAAGCCTTTTAAGATGCACCTCAATCTTTAACCAATCGTCATTTTAACTTTGACAAGTTCAGGGTCTTATGAGATTGACTTGTCAAAGTTCGGCGGGTCATACCAGGTTTACCTGGACGGAGTGACTTACTTAAAAAAGGCAGGCTAATCCGGGGTTTTAGGTGTATACACCAGGCTTCCAAGCCGTGGCTTGATAGCCTATTACAAGTGTAGATTCTTTGTTCATTGCGATAGCAAAGAATCCCCAAGCAATATTTTGAGTTGTGCTCAGTGGGTGCCTATGTTTGAGTTGTTCTTTTACAACACTCTCTTTGGCCCCTAAGTAATTTTCTTTTGGCCTTGAGCCGATAAAGAGGTGTAGCTATGGTTTGAATACGACCAAGCCCCCAAGTGATCAATAATGTGATAAGCCAATAAGGCAGGATACCCATGTTTGAACCGCGCATCATGGCAGCAGGTCCTCTTCGGCAACCTTTAACTTTTTGCAAGAGATAAATTCTTCTTGAACCGGGATTTTGAACCGGATATTGGGAGCTTCAAAGCTTTGTGGGAGACATCTTTCCCTTGTACCGGATTTTAAACCGGAATCTTCATTTTCAGCCGGAAATTTTCTGACAGCCTTTAAACTCGAACTTGCGAGAAGTTAATTCCTTTTTGAACCAGACATTTTTAAACCGGATTTGAGAGCTTCAGAGCTTTGTGGGAGAACAGATTTCCCTTGAATCGGATTGTAAACCGGATATTTGAGAGCTGCAGTGAGACTGACTTCACTTGAGCTGGATTTTAAACCGAAATCCTTTCCGATGACCCGGAACTTCTTCATTGAGCCGGGTTTTGTAACTGTCATATACTTTCTAAGCCGGAAATTTTCTGACGACCTTCGAATTTTCATCAATATAACAGTAGCCTCCGGGACCGGGTTATCTTTCCCTCCATCGTCCTGGGGTTCTTAATTTTGCTGAAACTGGCAAGATTTGCTGAGTCATGTCATCGTAGCCCCCGAGTCTCAAGGTGACTTGAGGAGTTGGCTTGAGATTCTCCATATTTGACCGTGATATAAACCGGCATATAGCTGAACAGCGGATCGCTGTCAAATGTTGAAGCTGGAAGCAAGGTGGCGAGTTCATGATCTCCGCAACACTCTTTGTATATCCTTGGCATTGATAACACAATGTGAATCCACGGAAACTTGTGGTTGATCGTGGCGGGTTATAAATGATCCCGTATGAGCCGCGTCAACAACTCGGCCAATGGTTCCTTCCAACTGGTGATTTGAAGTTAACCAAACTATAGTAGCGGCGACTAGTGCGCCTGCCCATTGAGCCACCCAGTGCAGACGGCGGTTGATAGTATATGATAATTTGCCTCCATTTTTTTGGAAGAAAACCGGGCTACCCAATCAGTGACTTGGTCATACTCAATAAACAGCTCATGCAGACAGGTGCGGCCCGGTGTGTTGATGTAGACCAGACCGCAAGGGCGGTAACGTAAGCACTTCCGTTGAGCACGGCAGCACGGATAAATGTTAGTGCAAAATGACGATGCTATGCACTCCATATCCGCAATATAACTCCACTTCGGCGGTGAATAATTGTCCTGATATAAAAACATACAAACCAACGTAATTGTTCTTTGACAAAAACAATATGTGTCAAAAAATAAACTTAGATAGATTTCACCTGATATGTTAGGCTAGAAATTATCCATTGCAGAGTTGACGATCACCTTGGTGACTCTAAAACAAATCACGACTGAGTCAGCCGTAAGAGCAGACAGATGAGCCGGCCGCGACGCTGTAAGCCGGTGCGAACAGGAGAGTCGGTAGCAACGTCGCAAGCCGGTGTGGACGGGCGAGTCGACCGCAAGTGCGGTAATCCGTTCGGACGTGTGAGTTGATGTAGACCGGGCCACAAGGTTGGCGACGTGCGCATGTCCGTTCATCGGGTAGTGTGGCTCGAATGAAAACGTCGCTGCAGAATATTGCCAGTGCGTGCTCCATACCCGCAGTATAACACCTGATTTGTAATGAACAATTGTCCTGCAAAACAATACCACAGACCAGAGTAATTATTCTCAAATAAAACATGCTGATAACATACATAAGGAAGATAGCACCTGATGTTTTTATGCGTTGTCGAACCAATCATTGTGACAAGGCATAATTAACAACAATAGACCAGCTGCTGTTGTAAATCGGCCATGACAGCAGAACGGCTAATCATATAGCTTGAGCCACCTCTATTCCTTTTCGCAATTTCAGGTCACATACAAATTCGTGGTTTTTACTCCTCACGTAGAATGACCAGTAGGCAGCAATTTGGCGGTAGCAGAAGCGGCTTGCCATCACAGACAAGGCCGCGACAACGGAGAGTCAGGGCGCTCCATGGCGGTTTAACAGGGCGGTGCAACAGGCGGTTTCAGGAAGGCGCGAGGGTGCACCAGAGATGGTGCGAGGCGCAAAACGGGGTGGCTCAAAGGCCATAGCAGAAAAAAGGCAACCCCGGCAGGCTCGGAGGCTGCAACGTGCCCGCGAAGGCTGGGCGGCTCATAGGCTCATCGGAGGAGGCCTGGCGCTGTGGGTCAGAGCTGCAGTAGCGACTCGACAGGTTGGCCACCCATTTTACAGAAGTGCTATCACTTAGTTCAGAGGCTTCTTCAACATGAAGGAGCAGACGAGGCTGCGTGCACGTGAAGACCGGTGGCCCGGCTGGCAGCAGTTTGTGACGTGTGGGAGGCCAGGCATTGGGACAGCCGGCTCGTGCAAGGTTGCAGATACAATGGCACTCGAGGCCCCTTCGACAAGAGCGGCGCAACAGGCGGTCAGCAGCGGCGGCTCACAGTGGTGGGTCACAACGGAGTCTCGGGAAGCCTGCAGACTCGCCGTCGGCGACGGCTCGGAGTGCGGCAGGGTTTCGGGACGACTCAATCTTCTTGCCAAAAAACAACAAAAGACGCCCCGGAAAATAGCTGACAGCGGCTCAAAGGCCATAGCAGAAAAAGAGGCGACTTGACCTCGGGCAGCGCTTTAAACTTTTATGCTATCATCCACCGATTTGCAGCACAGACATTTGGATTCTTAGAATAGTACTAATTGTCGGCCATGGGTTTGCTTGTACCACAAATTGGCTTGTAGCAGACTTCGGTCTTCAAAAATATCAACCATAGAATTCTGTTTTCTTGTGAAAAAGTGGAGGCGGCAGTGCTTAAACTGATGTGTCTCGGGGCTGTAGCTTCAGAGACGTGACAATCGTTGCGGTGTCTAGACTAGCTGGATGGATTTGACTGCGTGTGTGCGGACGATGAATTGCGATTTGACAGCGATGGTGCGATGGAAATTTTTGTCCACCTCGACAGACTGCTCGTAAAGGAATTGATCTCATTGCTGGTCTAGACATTGCTGCGTATGGACTCGAAATAGAAGTAAGACCGTGTCAAACTCGATAACGCCCGGCTGCGCAGAAAAACAATCTTGCTTCAGATTTGATGGGTCACCAAGTTGTGCCGGCGGCGGCGCGCACAAGACGCTGCAATAATTTTCATCTTTGATCCGATCTCGTATATGATGTCCCAACTGTTTGTCAACGACGTAAACCCTTCCATGCTAGTGGCAGAAATTTTTTGTTGATGTGAAGCTTTCAACGCCTGCTCTTCATAATCCAGATGATCGCGAGCTTCTCAAACCCTAGGAGAGCTCCCTCCAAGAACTCAACACCACCGTGCGCAGGCCTCACGGTGGGTGCCAACTGTCATGGTTTTGTCATGGCAGATGTCCTAGTGTGAGGACTTATTCATGAGGCCAATGTATCAATGTGGTAGCTTTAGAGGGGTTGATCGGGACGAGAGACGCGAGGCGGATCAACACACAAGACAAGGGTTTAGACAGGTTCGGGCCCCGGGAAACATCATCCGGTAACAACCCTACATGTTGTTTGTGGCTAGGTCTCATTATCATCACGAGAGAGTCGCCGGTAAACCGGCTCTTTGTGTCTAGCCCTAGAGATTGTCTCTTCTTGCTTGTGCTCCTTTGGGGAGCCCTGCCCCTCCTTATATAAGTTCAAGGGGCGGGTTACATGTGGAGTCCTATTAGGATTAGGACTGGTCTACCTTCTAATACAAGCCGAATATAAGTCCGGGTCTTGACTCTTTGTAAGGTAAATATTCCTCACGCCTTTCCTCTTAAACCGGCCCACTATTAACATAAACCGGCCTACTGGGCCTTGGGCCTTGTCATCCGTCTGTCCCGCTCACTGGGTTACCAGTGAGTCATAATGTTCAGGCAGGTTGCTTGTAAACCATCTGGTCAGGGCAGGTCGCCAATGAATTGCCAAGTGTCAACTGGGTCTCAATTAAACCACCAAGTCCGGCCGGGTCATATTTCCGGCCGGTTCATACCGCGGGGTATATCCCCGACACTCCCACTCACTTCTTTCGAGAGAAACTCCTTCTCTAGAAAGGATCCATTCTTAGCAACGAATATCTTGCCTTCGGATCTGTGATAGAAGGCGTACCCAACAGTCTCCTTTGGGTATCCTATGAAGACACATTTCTCCGATTTGGATTTGAGCTTATCAGGTTGAAACTTTTTCACATAAGCATCGCCACCCCAAACTTTAAGAAATGACAGCTTAGGTTTCTTGCCAAACCACAGTTCATATGGTGTCGTCTCAACGGATTTATATGGTGCCCTATTTAACGTGAATGCAGCTGTCTCTAATGCATAACCCCAAAACAATAGTGGTAAATCGGTAAGAGACATCATAGATCGCACCATATATAATAAAGTACAGTTATGAAATTTGGACACACCATTACGCTGTGGTGTTCCAGGTGGCGTGAGTTGCGAAACTATTCCACATTGTTTCAAATGAACACCAAACTCGTAACTCAAATATTCATCTCTGCGATCAGATCGTGGAAACTTTATTTTCTTGTTACGATGATTTTCCACTTCATTCTGAAATTCTTTGAACTTTTCAAATGTTTCAGACTTATGTTTCATCAAGTAGATATACTCATATCTGCTCAAATCATCTGTGAAGGTTAGAAAATAACGATACACGCCGCGAGCCTCAACACTCATCGGACCACATACATCGGTATGTATTATTTCCAACAAGTCTGTTGCTTGCTCCATAGTTCCGGAGAACGGAGTCTTAGTCATCTTGCCCATGAGGCATGGTTCGCAAGCATCAAGTGGTTCATAATCAAAATGATTCCAAAAGCCCATCAGCATGGAGTTTCTTCATGCGCTTTACACCAATATGACCTAAACGACAGTGCCACAAATAAGTTGCACTATCATTATTAACTTTGCATCTTTTGGCTTCAATATTATGATTATGTGTATCACTACAATCGAGATCCAGCAAACCATTTTCATTGGATGTAGGACCATAGAAGGTTTTATTCATGCAAACAGAACAACAATTATTCTCTGACTTAAATGAATAAATGTATTGCAATAAACATGATCAAATCATATTTATGCTCAATGCAAACACTAAATAACATTTATTTAGGTTTAACACTAATCCCGAAAGTATAGGGAGTGTGCGATGATGATCATATCAATCTTGGAACCACTTCCAACATACATCGTCACTTCACCCTTAACTAGTCTTTTTTCATTCTGCAACTCCCGTTTCAAGTTACTACTCTTAGCAACTAAACCAATATCAAATGCCGAGGGTTTGCTATAAACACTAGTAAAGTACACATAAATAACATGTATATCAAATATACCTTTGTTCACTTTGCCATCCTTCTTATCCGCGAAGTATCTAGGGCAGTTCCACTTCTAGTGACCATTCCCTTTGCAGTAGAAGCACTCAGTTTCAGGCTTAGGTCTAGCTTTGGGCTTCTTCATGGAAGTGACAACTTGCTTACCATTTCCCTTTCTTTTCCTTTTCCCTTTTCTTGAAACTAGTGATCTTGTTAACCATCAACAATTGATGCTTTTTATTGATTTCTACCTTCGCCGATTTCAGCATCGCGAAGAGCTCAGGAATCGTTTTCGTCATCCCTCGCATATTATAGTTCATCACGAAGTTCTAGTAACTTGTTGATAGTGACTAGAGAATTATGTCACTCACTATCTTATCTGGAAGATTAACTCCTACTTGATTCAAGCGATTGTAGTACTCAGACATTCTAAGCACATGCTCACTAGCTGAGCTATTCTCCTCCATCTTGTAGGCAAAGTACTTTGTCAGAGGTCTCATAACTCTTAACACGGGCATGAGTCTGAAATACCAATTTCAACTCCTGGAACATCTTATATGGTCCAAGGCGTTCAAAACATTTTTGAAGTCCCGGTTCTAAGCCGTAAAGCATCATGCACTAAACTATCAAGTAGTCATCATACCGAGCTTTTGTCAAAACGTTCATAACGTCTGCATCTGCTCCTGCAATAGTTCTGTCACCTAGCGGTGCATAAAGGACATAATTCTTCTGTGCAGCAATGAGGAAAATCCTCACATGACGTTCCAAGTCCGCATCATTGCTACTACCATCTTTCAACTTATATTTCTCTAGGAACATATATAAAAATAAACGGGGAGCTACATCGCGAGCTATTGATCTACAATATAGATATGCTAATACTACTAGGACTAAATTCATGATAAATTAAAGTTCAATTAATCATATTACTTAAGAACTCCCACTTAGATAGACATCCCTCTAATCATCTAAGTGATCATGTGATCCAAATCAACTAAACCATGTCTGATCATCACGTGAGATGGAGTAGTTTTCAATGGTGAACATCACTATGTTGATCATGTCTACTATATGATTCACGCTCGACCTTTCAATCTCAATGTTCCGAGGCCATATCTGCATATGAGAGGCTCGTCAAGTTTAACCTGAGTATTCTGCATGTGCAAAACTGGCTTGCACCCGTGTATGTGAACGTAGAGCTTACCACACGCGATCATCACGTGGTGTCCCAACACGATGAACTTTCGCGATGGTGCATACTCAGGGAGAACACTTTTACCTTGAAATTTAGTGGGAGATCATCTTATAATGCCACCTTCAATTAAAGCAAAATAAGATGCATAAAGGATAAACATCACATGCAATCAATATAAGTGATATGATATGGCCATCATCATATTGTGCCTTTGATCTCCATCTCCAAAGCACCGTCGTGATCACCATCGTCACCGGCGCGACACCTTGATCTCCATCGTAGCATCGTTGTCGTCTCGCCAACTATTGTTTCTACGACTATCGCTATCGCTTAGTGATAAAGTAAAAACAATTACAGGGCGATTGCATTGCATACAATAAAGCGACAACCATATGGCTCCTACCAGTTGCCGATAACTCTGTTACAAAACATGATCATCTCATACAATAAAATTTAGCATCATGTCTTGACCATATCACATCACAACATGCCCTGCAAAAACAAGTTAGACGTCCTCTACTTTGTTGTTGCAAGTTTTACGTGGCTGCTACGGGCTGAGCAAGAACCGTTCTTACCTACGCATTAAAACCACAACGATTTTTCGTCAAGTATGTGCTATTTTAACCTTCAACAAGGATCGGGCGTAGCTACACTCGATTCAACTAAAGTTGGAGAAACTGACACCCGCCAGCCACCTGTGTGCGAAGCACGTCGGTAGAACCAGTCTCGCGTAACCGTACGCGTAATGTCGGTCCGGGGCGCTTCAGCCAACAATACCGCCGAATCAAACTATGACATGCTGGTAAGCAGTATGACTATTATCGCCCACAACTCATTTGTGTTCTACTCGTGCATATAACATCTACGCATAAACCTGGCTCGGATGCCACTGTTGGGGAATGCAGTAATTTCAAAAAAATTCCTATGCACACGCAAGATCTATGTGATGCATAGCAATGAGCGGGAGAGTGTTGTCCACATACCCTCGTAGACCGTAAGTGGAAGCGTCTTATCAACGCGGTTGATGTAGTTGTATGTCTTCACGATCCGACCGATCCAAGTACCGAAACCACGGCACCTCCGAGTTCAGCACACGTTCAGCTCGATGACGTCCCTCGTACTCCTGATCTAGTTGAGGCCGAGGGAGAGATTCGTCAGCACGACGGCGTGGTGACGGTGATGATGAAGTTACTGGCGCAGGGCTTCTCCTAAGCACTATGACGATATGACCGAGGTGTGTAACTGTGGAGGGGGCACCGCACATGGCTAAAAGATCAATTTGTGTGTTCTCGGGTGCCCCCCTGCCCCTGTATATAAAGGAAGGAGGGAGGAGGAGGTGGGCCCTCATAGGGTGCGCCCAAGGTGTGGAGTCTTACTAGGACTCCCTAGTCCTAGTAGGATTCCACCTCCTACATGGAATAGGAAAAGGGGAAGGGAGAAGTAGAAGTGAGGAAGGGGGCGCCCCCTCTCCCTAGTCCAATTCAGACCAGTCCATGGGGAGGGGTGCGGCCACCCTTGAGGCCTTTTCTCTCCTTTCCCATATGGCCCATTAAGGCCCATTAAGAATTCCCGTAACTCTCCGGTACTCCGGAAAATACCTGAATTACTCGGAACCTTTCCGATGTCCGTATATAGCCTTCCAATATATCAATCTTTACGTCTCGACCATTTCAAGACTCCTTGTCATGACCATGATCTCATCCGGGACTCCGAACAAACTTCGGTCATCAAATCACATAACTCTTTAATACAAATCGTCATCGAACATTAAGCGTGCAGACCCTATGAGTTCGAGAACTATGTAGACATGACCGAGACGCCTCTCTAGTCAATAACCAATAGCGGAACCTGGATGCTCATATTGGCTCCTGCATATTCTACGAAGATCTTTATCGGTCAAACCGCATAACAACATACGTTGTTCCCTTTGTCATCGGTATGTTACTTGCCCGAGATTCAATCGTCGGTATCTCAATACCTAGTTCAATATTGTTACCAGCAAGTCTCTTTACTCATTCTGTAATGCATCATCCTGTAACTAACTCATTATTCACATTGCTTGCAATGCTTATAGTCATGTGCATTATCGAGAGGGCCTAGAGATACCTCTCCGACAATCGGAGTGAAAAATCCTAATCTCGATCTATGCCAACTCAACAAACACCATCGGAGACACCTGTAGAGCATCTTTATAGTCACCCAGTTATGTTGTGACATTTGATAGCACACAAAGTGTTCCTCCGGTATTCGGGAGTTGCATAATCTCATAGTCATAGGAACATGTATAAGTCATGAAGAAAGCAATAGCAACATACTAAACGATCAAGTGCTAAGCTAACGGAATGGGTCAAGTCAATCACATCATTCTCTAATGATGTGATCCCATTCATCAAATGACAACTCATGTCTATGGCTAGGAAACTTAACCATCTTTGATTAACGAGCTAGTCAAGTAGAGGCATACTAGTGACTCTCTGTTTGTCTATGTATTCACACATGTACTAAGTTTCCGGTTAATACAATTCTAGCATGAATAATAAACATTTATCATGAAATAAGGAAATAAATAATAACTTTATTATTGCCTCTAGGGCATATTTCCTTCAGAGACTTATTAGGGGCCCAAAGCCCAAAGGCGGCTTAAGGCCCATAAGTGTAAACCGCAATGTATGTATGACTTGGGTTGTAAGGTATGTATAGTTAGTCACCGAGCCCGGACATGATTGTGTATGAGCGTGTCGGGACTCCATGAGCCACGGGGCGTCAACCTGTGTATATGAAGGGACGACCTGACTGTAGTTTAGGGAGAGAGACAAGAGATCGAAAGCAAGGTCAAGCGATTCGCTCCCTAGTAATCGAGACATAAGCAATACCACCTCAGACTGGATTAGGCCTTTACCTTCACTGGAAGGGGCCGAACCAGTATAAACTCACTGTGTTCTTTGTCCCGTTTAACCCTTTAAGCTGACCTAGTTGTGATGGCTTCACGACTAAGTCCTCACACTAGGACATCTGCCGTGACAATTCCACGACAGTTGGCGCCCATCGTGGGGCTATCGCACGACGGTTTTAAGTTCTTAAAGGGAAACTTCGAAGGGATCAAGGGATACACTATGGGCCGGATGACCAAGAGTTGTTGCGGCAAGCTCTACATCGATGATGTAGGCTGGGGCCCCGAGGCCGGCTCAATCGAGTACGGGTACCGGGTCCCCTTTGGCGGAATCCAAGTCTTCGTCGGCAAGATCGGCGAACTGGGCCCTGAGCCGGACATCTGCACCGACATCATCGAGACGGCTCAGCGTGCATGACCCGCCCGCGTTCAACCCGCCGTGAAACTTCATTGGATTCATCCATGGGGCGGAATTTGAGGAAGGATCATCTGGTGGTGAGACGTCCATCTATTCTGATGGTGAATCATCCACAGGCGAGACTAATTCAATGTATTAGCTGCAAGACGGCTGGCTTGGGGGTTGTTCCGATGGAGACAGTATTCCGGACCCCTATGAACCGCCGAATAGGGTCGCAATCTTCATGGCCGGTACACAGCCAGCGCAGAATTCAATGACTGCGGCGGGAATGATTTCCAGGTCAGCAACAACAACGGCGGCCGGGGCAGGAGGCCCTGTGCACCCACCGGCTCAGGTTTTGACTGATTTGCTGGACAATTTGACAACATTGTTAGCAGCAAATTTTAACCCGGCGAATCAAGATCAGCATAACACGGAGGTTGCAAAATTGCGTGAAGAGATAGCGCAAGCCAAGGAAGACCTAGCGGCGGAGAACGCCAGGATGACTGCAGAGCGAGCTGTTTTGGATGCTCAAGCACAACGGATCCAGGTCGATTCCTTTAGGCTCTCGTTGGATCAGAACGCTTCAAATGAAGTCATGAGGAGAAGGCACCAGAGTCGTCTGTCGCCGGTTTACGAGGCGAGGAACCTCTTCAACACACCTGGTGCAGGGACCAACGACCCGCCAGGGGTAAATCGGGTGGTAGCTGAACCTGGGACTAGAGCGTCGGCTCAACCGCGCGCGAGGGATCTGCCTCGTCCGAATAATACCCCACCACAATATGTGCAGACGCCACCGGGTCATTACTCTAACCCTTTTGATAATATGATCGCTACGGCGACACGATTGGCGACTCTCCTAGTTGAAGGCGAGTCTCCAGCTGCGGTTGAAACACAGAGGGCTAGAGAGCTTCTTCAAACAGCATTGGTGCAGCAGGAGGCATATTCTTACAGTCGTGAGAGGATTCACTCGACCCCTCGCCCAAGCCGGAGTTATAGCAGACACAAGGACTCACCGGCCGTTTCAAGTAGTGACAGGCGCCGTAACCAGCCGCGTGGACATGACCCGACGCGCGATGGTGCTCAGGATTTGGGGGACCAGGACATGGTACGTCGAGAAGCTGAGCTGGCGGCTCAACAGGCGGCTCATCAACATCTTCCGGCTTATCCGACGGCTTCGGTGGAGGTAGGCGTGACCTATAGAACCACGGGCATACCGTGTTTAGTGTCGGCTCTGCGTAATGAGCGTCTGCCCAAGGATTTCAATGGACCTCGTAAGGTGCCAAACTACACAGCTGACTTACCCCCTAAGGCATGGATTGAGAGTTATGAGATGGTCATGGAGCTGTTGGAGGGTAGCGATGCTGTGTGTGCCAAATACTTCACCATGATGCTGGATGGGATGGCCCGTACTTGGTTAAAAGGGCTGACAGCCAACTCCATTGGGTCGTGGGCCGAGCTAAAAGCCCGGTTCATCCAGAATTTTAAAGATACATGCAAACAGCCCATGTCGATTGTGGATTTGGAAGCTTGCGCCCAAGAAGAGGGCGAGTCAACGACCCATTGGGTGCGCCGGGTCAAGGCTATCCTGCACTCATCGGATAACATCAATGCCGATTCAGCAGTCCTAATGTTAGAGAAGAATTGCCGTTTTTTGCCGGGTCAAGCGCCACTGCAATTATATAGGGAGCTGATGGCGGCTCTAATTAAATATGCCGACTCTGATAGTACCAAGTGATACGTCCATTTTGCATCATGCTTTTATATCGATATTTATTGCATTATGGACTGTTATTACACATTATGTCATAATACTTATGCTTATTCTCTCTTATTTTACAAGGTTTACATAAAGAGGGAGAATGCCGGCAGCTGAATTCTGGGCTGGAAAAGGAGCAAATATTAGAGACCTATTCTGCACAACTACAAAAGTCCTGAAACTCCACAGAAGTTATTTTTGGAAATAAAAAAATACTGAGCAAAGAAAATACCAGAGGGGCCCACACCCTGGCCACGAGGGTGGGGGAGCGCCCCCCTACCTCGTGGGCCCCCTGGTAGCCCTCCGGTGCCCATCTACTGCTATATGAAGTCTTTCATCCGAAGAAAAATCAGAAGCAAGCTTTCGGGACGAGACTCCGCCGCCACGAGGCGGAACCTTGGCGGAACCAATCTAGGGCTCCGGCAGAGCTGTTCTGCTGGGGACACTTCCCTCCGAGAGGGGGGAAAATCATCACCATTGTCATCACCAACGCTCCTCTCATCGGGAGGGGGCCAATCTCCATCAACATCTTCACCATCACCATCTCCTCTCAAACCCTAGTTCATCTCTTGTATCCAATTCTTGTCTCTAAGTCCGGGGTTGGTACCTGTAGGTTTCTTGTAGTGTTGATTACCCTTGTAGTTGATGCTAGGTGGTTTATTTGGTGGAAGATCATATGTTCAGATCCTATATGCATATTAATACACCTCTGATTATGAACATGAATATGCTTTGTGAGTAGTTACGTTTGTTCCTGAGGACATGGGAGAAGTCTTGCTATTAGTAGTCATGTGAATTTGGTATTCGTTCGATATTTTGATGAGATGTATGTTGTCTCTCCTCTAGTGGTGTTATGTGAACGTTGACTACATGACACTTCACCATTGTTTGGGCCTAGAGGAAGGCATTGGGAAGTAATAAATAGATGATGGGTTGCTAGAGTGACATAAGCTTAAAACCTAGTTTATGCGTTGCTTCGTAAGGGGCTGATTTGGATCCACATGTTTCATGCTATGGTTAGGTTTACCTTAATACTTCTATTGTAGTTGCGGATGCTTGCAATAGGGGTTAATCATAAGTGGGAGGCTGATACGTCCATTTTGCATCATGCTTTTATATCGATATTTATTGCATTATGGGTTGTTATTACACATTATGTCACAATACTTATGCCCATTCTCTCTTATTTTTACAAGGTTTACATAAGGAGGGAGAATGCTGGCAGCTGGAATTCTGGGCTGGAAAAGGAGCAAATATTAGAGACATATTTTGCACAACTCCAAAAGTCCTGAAACTCCACGAAACTCATTTTTCAAAATAATAAAAAATACTGAGAAGAAATACAAGTGGGGGCCCATACCCTGGCCACGAGGGTGGGGGCGCGCCCTACCCCCCTGGGCGTGCCCCCTGCCTCGTGGGCCCCCTGTTGGCCCTCTGATGCCCATCTTCTGCTATATGAAGTCTTTCGTCCGAAGAAAAATAATAAGCAAGCTTTGGACGAGACTCACGCCACCAGGCGGAACCAATCTAGGGCTCCGCAGAGCTGTTCTCATTGGGACACTTCCCGGAGGAGGAAATCATCGCCATCGTCATCACCAACGCTCCTCTCATCGGGAGAGGGCAATCTCCATCAACATCTTCACCAGCACCATCTCCTCTCAAACCCTAGTTCATCTCTTGTATCCAATTCTTGTCTCCAAGTCTGGGATTGGTACTTGTAGGTTGCTAGTAGTGCTGATTACTCCTTGTAGTTGATGCTAGTTGGTTTATTCGGTGGAAGATCATATGTTCAGATCCTTTATGAATATTAATAGTCATCTGATTGTGAACATGAATATGCTTTGTGAGTAGTTACGTTTGTTCCTGAGGACATGTGAGAAGTCTTGCTATTAGTAGTCATGTGAATTTGGTATTCGTTCGATATTTTGATGAGATGTATGTTGTCTATCCTCTAGTGGTGTTATGTGAACGTCGACTACATGACACTTCACCATTATTTGGGCCTAGAGGAAGGCATTGGGAAGTAATAAGTAGATGATGGGTTGCTAGAGTGACGAAGCTTAAACCCTAGTTTATCGTTTTTTTCGTAAGGGCTGATTTGGATCCACATGTTTCATGCTATGGTTAGGTTTACCTTAATACTTCTTTTGTAGTTGCGGATGCTTGCAATAGGGGTTAATCATAAGTGGGATGCTTGTCCAGGTAAGGGCAGCACCCAAGCACCGGTCCACCCACATATAAAATTATCAAAGTACCGAATGTGAATCATATGAACATGATGAAAACTAGCTCGACGATAATTCCCATGTATCCTCGGGAGCGCTTTCCTTTATATAAGAGTTTGTCCAGGCTTCTCCTTTGCTACAAAAAGTATTGGGCCACCTTGCTGCACTTTATTTACTTTTGTTACTTGTTTCTCGTTCCAAATTATCTTATCACAAAACTATATGTTACCTATAATTTTAGTGCTTGCAGAGAATACCTTGCTGAAAACCGCTTATCATTTCCTTCTACTCCTCGTTTGGTTCGACACTCTTACTTATCGAAAGGACTATGATAGATCCCCTATACTTGTGGGTCATCAAGACTCTTTTCTGGCACCATTGCCCGGGGGTGAAGCGCCTTTGGTAGGTGGAATTTGGTAAGGAAAATTTATATAGTGTGCTGAAATTTACTATCACTTGTTACTATGGAAAGTAATCCTCCGAGGGGCTTGTTCGGGGTATCTTCACCCCGACCAGTAGAGCAAAGAGTTTCTCCTCAACCTACCGAACCTACTGAAAATGAAAATGTCTACTTTGAAATTCCTTCGGGTATGTTGGAAAAACTGCTAGCTAATCCTTTTGCAGGAGATGGAACAATGCATCCTGATGAGCACCTAATATATGTGGATGAAGTTTGTGGATTATTTAAGTTTGGTGGTATACCTGATGATGTTATTAAGAAGAAGGTCTTCCCTTTATCTTTGAAGGGAGATGCATTGACATGGTATAGGCTATGTGATGATATGGGATCATGGAACTACAAACGATTGAAATTGGAATTTCGTCAGAAGTTTTATCATATGCATCTTGTTCATCGTGATCACAATTATACATATATAATTTTTGCCCTCGCGAAGGAGAAAGCATCGCTCAAGCTTGGGGGAGGCTTAAATCAATGTTATATTCATGCCCCAATCATGAGGTCCCAAGAGAGATAATTATTCAAACAATTTATGCTCGGCTTTCTGATAACAATCGCACCATGCTCGATACTTCTTGTGTTGGCTCTTTTACGATGAAGACTATTGAATTCAAATAGGATTTATTGGAAATAATTAAACGTAACTCTGAAGATTGGGACCTCGACAAAGGTAAGGAGTCAAGTATGACACCTAAGTTTGATTGTGTTAAATCTTTTATGGATAACGAAGTTTTCCGTAAATTTAGCACTAAATATGGACTTGACTTTGAGATAGTAGCTTCTTTCTGTGAATCATTTGCTGCTTATGTTGATCTCCCTAAAGAAAAGTGGTTTAAATATCATCCTCCCATATAAGTAAAAGTAGTTGCACCTATTAAAGTTGAAGAAAAGACTATTACTTATAATGATCCTATTGTTCCTACTGCTTATGTAGGGAAACCACATTTTCCTGTTAGGATAAAAGATCATGCTAAAGCTTCAACTGTGGTTCGTAAAAGCAATATTAGAACCTATACATCTCCTGAGCAAGTTAAAGTTGAACCTAATATTGCTATTGTTAAAGACCTCTTGGCTGATAATATTGATGGGCATGTTATTTATTTCTGTGATGAAACTGCTAGAATTGCTAAACCTTGTGCTAAAGATAAACATAGACCAGTGGTAGGCATGCATGTTATTTCAGTTAAAATAGGAGATCATTGTTATCATGGCTTATGTGACATGGGTGCTAGTTCTAGTACTATACCTCATGACTTATACAAAGAAATTATGCATGATATTGCACCTGTTGAGATAGAAGATATTGATGTTACCATTAAGCTTGCCAATAGAGATACCATATCACCCATTGGAATTGTTAGAGATGTTGAAGTCTTGTGTGGGAAAACTAAATATCCTGCCGATTTTCTTGTTCTTGGTTCCCCACAAGATAGCTTTTGTCCCATATATTTGGTAGACCCTTCGTAAACATTGTTAATGCTAAGATAGATTGCGAAAAGGATGTTGTTACTATTTGTCTAGGTGATATGTCTCATGAGTTTAACTTCTTTAAATTTCGTAGACAACACTGTGAGGAAGAATTGCCTAGTAAAGATGAAATTATTGGTCTTGCTTCTATTGTCGTACCTCCTAGTGATCCTTTAGAACAATATTTGCTAGACCATGAAAACGATATGTTTATGAATGAAAGAAGGGAAATAGATGAAGCATTCTTTAAACAGGAACCCATCCTGAAACACAATTTGCCTGTTGAAATCCTAGGGGATCCTCCTCCACCCAAGGGTGATCCCGTGTTTGAGCTCAAACCATTACCTGATACTCTTAAATATGCTTATCTTGATGAGAAGAAGGTATATCCTATTATTATTAGTGCTAACCTTTCAGAGCATGAAGAAGAGAGATTATTGAAAACTCTGAAGAAGCACCGTGATGCTATTGGATATACTCTTGAGGATCTTAAGGGCATTAGTCCCACTATATGTCAACATAATATAAATTTGGAGAAAGATGCCAAACCAGTTCATGATCACCAACGACGGCTGAATCCTAAGATGAAAGAAGTGGTAAGAAAGGAAATACTAAAGCTCCTTGAGGCAGGTATAATTTATCCCGTTGCTGATAGTCAGTGGGTAAGCCCTGTCCATTGTGTCCCTAAGAAGGGAGGTATTACTGTCGTTCCTAATGATAAAGATGAATTGATTCCGCAAAGAATTATTATAGGTTATAGGATGGTAATTGATTTCCGAAAATTAAATAAAGCTACTAAAAAAGATCATTACCCCTTACCTTTCATCAATCAAATGCTAGAAAGATTATCCAAACATACACATTTTTGCTTTCTAGATGGTTACTCTGGTTTCTCTCGCCGATGATCAATCAAAGACCACTTTTACTTGCCCTTTTGGCACTTTTGCTTATAGACGTATGCCTTTTGGTTTATGTAATGCAACTGCTACCTTTCAAAGATGCATGATGGCTATATTCTCTGACTTTTGTGAAAAGATATGTGAGGTTTTCATGGATGATTTCTCCGTTTATGGATCCTCTTTTGATGATTGCTTGAGCAACCTTGATCGAGTTTTGCAGAGATGTGAAGAAACTAATCTTGTTTTGAATTGGGAAAAGTGCCACTTTATGGTTAATGAAGGTATTGTCTTGGGGCATAAAATTTCTGAAAGAGGTATTGAAGTTGATAAAGCTAAAGTTGATGTTATTGAGAAGATGCCATGTCCCAAGGACATCAAAGGTATAAGAAGTTTCCTTGGTAATGCCGGTTTTTATAGGAGGTTCATTAAGGACTTCTCCAAAATTTCTCAGCCTCTGACTAATTTATTGCAAAAGATATACCATTTATCTTTGATGATGATTGTGTAGAAGCATTTGAACTACTTAAGAAAGCATTGATCTCTGCACCTATTGTTCAGCCACCTGATTGGATATTCCCCTTTGAAATTATGTGTGATGCTAGTGATTATGTTGTAGGTGTTGTTATAGGGCAAAGAGTTGATAAGAAACTTAATGTTATTCAATATGCTAGTAAAACTCTAGACAATGCTGAGAGAAATTATAGTACTACTGAAAAACAATTCTTAGTAGTTGTATTTTCTTGTGATAAGTTCAGACCTTATATTTTTGATGCTAAAGTAACTATTCACACGGATCTTGCTGCTATTCAATATCTTATGGAAAAGAAAGATGCAAAACCTAGACTTATTAGATGGGTTCTCTTGTTACAAGAATTTGATTTGCATATTATTGATAGAAAGGGAGTTGAGAAACCTGTTGCAGACAACTTGTCTAGGTTAGAAAATGTTCTTGATGACCCACTACCTATTGATGATAGCTTTCCTGATGAACAATTAAATGTCATAAATGCTTCTCGTACTACTCCATGGTATTCTTATTATGCTAATTACATTGTTGCTAAATTTATACCACCTAGTTTCACATACCAACAAAAGAAAAAGTTTTTCTATGATTTAAGACATTACTTCTGGGATGACCCACACCTTTATAAAGAAGGAGTAGATTGTGTTATTAGATGTTGTGTACCTGAGCATGAACAGGAACAGATCCTACGCAAGTGTCACTCCGAAGCTTATGGAGGACACCACGCTGGAGACAGAACTGCACATAAGGTATTGCAATCCGGTTTTTATTGGCCTAC
Organism: Aegilops longissima; assembly: GCA_021605205.1. Taxonomy (NCBI): domain Eukaryota; kingdom Viridiplantae; phylum Streptophyta; class Magnoliopsida; order Poales; family Poaceae; genus Aegilops; species Aegilops longissima. Next base: position 729,396,687 of record CM038677.1, on the reverse strand, counting down.
TCTCTTCAAGGATGCCCGTAAGTTTGTTTTATCTTGCGATGAATGTCAAAGAATTATTAATATTAGTAGAAGTCAAGAAATGGCTATGAACTATTCACTTGTTATTGATCCATTTGATGTTTGGGGCTTTGATTATATGGGACCTTTTCCTGCCTCCAATGGATATACACATATTTTAGTTGTTGTTGATTACGTTACTAAGTGGGTAGAAGCTATTCCAACTAGTAGTGTCGATCATAAAAATTATATTAAAATGCTTAAAGAAGTTATTTTTCCAAGGTTTGGAGTCCCTATATATTTAATGACTGATGGTGGTTCACATTTTATTCATGGTGCCTTTCGTAAAATGATGGCCAAGTATGATGTTAATCAGAATTGTATCTCCTTATCACCCACAGTCTAGTGGTCAAGTATAATTGTGCAATAGAGAGCTCAAATTAATTTTGCAAAAGACTATTAATAGATCTAGAAAAAATTGGTCCAAGAAACTTGATGATGCATTATGGGCCTATAGAACTTCATATAAAAATCCTGTGGGAATGTCTTCGTATAAAATGGTTTATGCAAAAGCATGTCATTTACCTCTTGAACTAGAACATAAGGCATATTGGGATATTAAAGAGCCAATTATGATTTCAAACTTTCCGGTGAGAAGAGGTTATTTGACATTAGCTCACTTGATGAATGGAGAACCCAAGCCTAAGAAAATGCCAAACTGTTTAAATAAAAAGTTAAAAGATGGCATGGTAAAAGAATACAAAAGCATGAGTTTCATGTACGAGATTATGTATTGATATACAACTCTCGTTTAAGAATTTTTGCAGGGAAACTTCACTCTAAATGGGAAGGTCCTTACGTTATTGAGGAGGTCTATCGTTCCGGTGCCATAAAAATCAACAAATTCGAAGGCACAAATCCGATGGTGATGAATGGTCAAAGAATCAAACATTATATCTCAGGTAATCCCATAAATGTTGAAACCAATGTTATTGAAATCGTAACCCCGGAGGAATACATAAGGGACACTTTCCGGAACGTTTCAGACTCCGAAAAGGAATAGGTATGTGGTACGGTAAGTAAACCGACTCCAAAACAGTTCTAAAGGCAAATTTTCTCCGTTTTGGAATATTTAGAAAAATACAAAAATAAGAAGCAGTCCAGGATGGACAAGAGGGTGGAGGGAGCGCCCTACCCCCTGGGCGCGCCCCCTGCCTCGTGGGCACCTCGTGCGCTCTCCGGACTCCGTTTTCTTGCACGATACGTATTTTGGTCGGTAAAAATTCATTATATAATCTCCCAAGTGTTTTGACTCCTGTATCACGCAAATATCCTCTATTCTTGTTTCGAGTTGTTTTTCTGACAGATCTAGATCATCATGACGTCTCCAAGTGCTCCCAAGGACAAGTTCTTTGAGAAGGTCATCAACCCCTACCTCGCGGAGGCGCTGCAACACCCTCAAACCATTGAGATGCATGAGGGGGTGCTGCACATCCGCGATGTTGAGGGACCCAGGAGGACCGGAAGCATGGAGACAAGGCTCGAGGCAATAGAGCAACAATTTTTCAAGTGCCAGGAGATGGTGGAGCGTGGACTTGACTCCAATCACATAATGATCACGGAGTTCACCGACGACCACAAGCTGGATGCCAAGGACATTGGGGATGCCATATTCAAGCTCCATGAGAAAATTGAGCACCTCCAAGCCCAAATCTATGACCTGCAAAACCAAAACTGTGAGTATGAATATGGATTCAAGAGAATGAGTTTGGCTGCAAATTTAAGGATCCCGCAGACTCGATCATCCTTCTATGATGGTGAGCCTATTCCTTGGAAGATGGACGACAAGCCTACATCATCAACAACCCCTTCACCAGCAAAGGAGATATAATCACATGGGTATGGGCACTCCCCTTGGCAACTGCCAAGCTTGGGGGGAGGTGCCCCGGTATCGTATCACCACCACATCTCTATCTTTACCGTTTTTCTTAGTTCGATCCTTTTAGTAGTATCTTGATCTAGTAGAATAAAGTTTTAGTATGATTTAGTTTTGAGTTTTGCTTTATGATCCCTTTATGTAATCGAGCCCGTGAGCTATATATAATAAAGATTAGTGTTGAGTCAAGGGCTTGATTATTTTGCCATGATCTTGGGTGAATAAAAGAAAAGAGAAAAGGAAAAAAAAAGAAGCAAAGAGATCATATTGACCTTATGGAGAGTAATGACTTCACATAGAAAGAGTATGATGATTAAAAGTTGTTGAGAGTTGACAAACATAGCTTTGGTCATCGTCGCAATTAATAGGAAGTAATAAAGAAAGAGAGGTTTCACATATAAATATACTATCTTGGACATTTTTTATGATTGGGAGCACTCATTAAAATATGACATGCTAAAGAGTTGATGTTGGACAAGGAAGACAACGTAATGGGTTATGCTTTCTTATATCTGAGACAAAGTATATTGTCATGGATCATCCAACATGTTGAGCTTGCCTTTGCCCCTCATACTAGCCAAATTCTTTGCACCAAATAGAGATACTACTTGTGCTTCCAAATACCCTTAAATCCAGTTTTGCCATGAGAGTCCACCATATCTACCTATGGATTGAGTAAGATCCTTCAAGTAAGTTGTCATCGGTGCAAGCAATAAAAATTGCTCTCTAAATATGTATGATTGATTGGTGTGGAGGAAATAAGCTTTATACGATCTTGTGATGTGGAAGAAATAAAAGCGACGGACTGCATAATAAAGGTCTATATCACAAGTGGCAATATAAAGTGACGTTCTTTCGCATTAAGATTTTGTGCATCCAACCATAAAAGCGCATGGCAACCTCTGCTTCCCTCTGCGAAGGGCCTATCTTTTATTATTACCTTCTACCTTATGCGAAATGTGTTGGAAAGATCTATATATATATATATATATATATATATATATATATATATATATATATATATATATATATATATATATATATATATATATATATATATATATATATATATATATATATAATTGGATGTAAGTTAGCATGAGTTATTATTGTTGACATTACCCTTGAGGTAAAAGGCTCGGAGGCGAAACTATAAGCCCCTATCTTTCTCTGTGTCCGACTAAAACTCCGTAACCACAAGTATTGCGTGAGTGTTAGCAATTATGAAAGACTAAATCATATTTGAGTATGTGGACTTGCTAGAAAACTCTGACATAGACTCTTTCTGATGTTATGATAAATTGCAATTGCCTCAATGAATGAGATTATAGTTTGTTAGTTCTCAATAAAGTTTCTGATTCATACTTTGCATTGTGAATAGATTATTACTTGAGCATAACAAATCATATGACAATATCCATATATGTTGCTGTTATGAGAATAATCATGATGCCCTCATGTCCGTATTTTATTTTATCGACACCTCTACCTCTAAACATGTGGTCATATTTATCGTTATCGGCTTCCGCTTGAGGACAAGCGAGGTCTAAGCTTGGGGGAGTTCATACGTCCATTTTGCATCATGCTTTTATATTTATATTTATTGCATTATGGGTTGTTATTACACATTATGTCACAATACTTATGCCTATTCTCTCTTATTTTACAAGGTTTACATAAGGAGGGAGAATGTCGGCAGCTAGAATTCTGGGCTGGAAAAGGAGCAAATATTAGAGACCTATTCTGCACAACTCCAAAAGTCCTGAAACTCCACGAAACTCATTTTCGGAAATAATAAAAAATACTGAGCGGAAGAAATACAAGTAGGGGCCCACACCCTGGCCACGAGGGTGGGGGGCGCGCCCTACCCCCTGGACGCGCCCCCTGCCTCATGGGCCCCCTGTTGGCCCTCTGATGCCCATCTTCTGCTATATGAAGTCTTTCGTCTGAAGAAAAATAATAAGCAAGCTTTCGGGACGAGACTCCGCCGCCACGAGGCGGAACCTTGGTGGAACCAATCTAGGGCTCCGGCAGAGCTGTTCTGCTGGGGACACTTCCCTCCGGGAGGGGGAAATCATCGCCATCGTCATCACCAACGCTTCTCTCATCGGGAGAGGGCAATCTCCATCAACATCTTCACCAGCGCCATCTCCTCTCAAACCCTAGTTCATCTCTTGTATCCAATTCTTGTCTCCAAGTCTGGGATTGGTACCTGTAGGTTGCTAGTAGTGTTGATTACTCCTTGTAGTTGATGCTAGTTGGTTTATTCGGTGGAAGATCATTTTCAGATCCTTTATGCATATTAATACTCCTCTGATTGTGAACATGAATATGCTTTGTGAGTAGTTACGTTTGTTCCTGAGGACATGGGAGAAGTCTTGCTATTAGTAGTCATGTGAATTTGGTATTCGTTCAATATTTTGATGAGATGTATGTTGTCTATCCTCTAGTGGTGTTATGTGAATGTTGACTACATGACACTTCACCATTATTTGGGCCTAGAGAAAGGCATTGGGAAGTAATAAGTAGATGATGGGTTCCTAGAGTGACAGAAGCTTAAACCCTAGTTTATGCGTTGCTTCGTAAGGGGCTGATTTGGATCCACATGTTTCATGCTATGGTTAGGTTTACCTTAATACTTCTTTTGTAGTTGAGGATGCTTGCAATAGGGGTTAATCATAAGTGGGATGCTTTTCCAAGTAAGGGCAGCACCCAAGCACCAGTCCACCCACATATCAAATTATCAAAGTACCGAACGCGAATCATATGAACGTGATGAAAACTAGCTTGACGATAATTCCCATGTGTCCTTTATATAAGAGTTTGTCCAGGCTTGTCCTTTGCTACAAAAAGGATTGGGCCACCTTGCTGCACTTTATTTACTTTTGTTACTTGTTGCTCGTTCCAAATTATCTTATCACAAAACTATCTGTTACCTTATAATTTCAGTGCTTGCAGAGAATACCTTGCTGAAAACCGCTTATCATTTCCTTCTGCTCCTCGTTGGGTTCGACACTCTTACTTATCGAAAGGACTACGATATATCCCCTATACTTGTGGGTCATCAGAGGCTTGTCCAAGTAAGGCCAACTCCACCGCGCGACCCCAAACGGACGTCCGGATTGGGCCGAATCTGTCCCTTTGGGGCGCCGATGGGTACGCCCGTGTCCGGATGTGTCCATTGGGTCGTGCGTGCGCCCACCGTGCGGCCGCACCCTAAATCGTGTCCGGGGTGGACGGGATTAAAAATAATTATTAAATAACTAAGAAAGCAAAAAAACGCATTTAAAAAAAACATAAAACATATATATGGGTTGGCCACAAAACGGCCCAGTTTCAACGGCCACTTAAAAGGCCGAGATTCATAATTAACATAATAAGAAAATAAATAAATAAAACTCCTCCCGTGCGCTCCTGCCGCGCCCGTCGGTGCCGTGGCCGTCGCTGTCTTCACTGGCCGCCGGTGTCGTCGTCGTCGCTGACGAGGTCGACGTAGGCCGGCGGCGTCCACAGGTGGGCCGGTGGTGCGTGGGCGGGCTGGACGGCCGGAGGTGCCTGCACCACCTCCTCCCGTGGCGACGCCTCCCGCTCCGGTGACCGCGGGGGAGTGGGGCACCAGTTCACGCCCACGCCGGCAGCCATCTCCGGAGCAGTGCAGGACCAGCCCCACCCCTGGCCCAGCAGCTGCTGGAACGCGGCCGGCGGGTCCTCCTCCTTGACGGCCGCCATCTGCAGCTCCGGGAAGGCGACGTCCCCGGCGGCAGAGAGGGCCATGGCCTCCTCCAGGCCGTCCCACTGCCGCTCGTCGTGCGTGTTCATGGAGTCGTCCATGACACGCTGCAGGAGACGGGCCTCCTCCTCCGCGCTGTCGCGCGAGGAGGGGAGGGGCGACGAGACGGGAAGGCGGCGGCGTGGGCGTCGAGCGCGCGCACCAGCGTCGCCCAGCTGCTCAGCCACGTGGCCTCCGCGGCCCCGACACGGTGCTGCCGAAGTAGGACGCGCGCCGCACGTCGTGCTCGTCCTGGAGCCACGTGTCCCAGAGCGGCGAGTCGGGGGCGTACCTGTGGTCGTAGTACAGGTCGTCGGGGAGGAGGCGGCGGCGGCGGTTGATCTCATCGCGCCGTGCACGGCCGGTCGCCGGCACTGGCGGGATGGGGACCCGGTCCGCGGAGAGGTGCCACCCGTTGGGGAGGTGGGCGTCGCTCCATGGGACCGGCGTCCTCGTCTCCCAGTACCTCCGGCACACATCCGCGAGATGTCTTGCGGTCGCGCTTCGGAGGGCCGAGGGCAATCGTGAGGGGGTCGGCGCCTTCGGCAGGCGGCGGCGGAGACACGGGGGCTCGACGGGAGGAGCGCGGCGGAGACGCGGGCTCCTCCTTCTTCACGGAGCCACGGCGTCGCCCCGAGGAGGAGCCGGCCTCGCGGTCGTGCTTGCCCTTGCCGTTCCAGAAGACCATGGCGAGGCGGGCGGCCGGCGAGCTCGAGGAGGAGGCGGGCTAGGGTTTCTGCGCTGTCGGGGTTCGAGGAGGCCGCTGGGTGGCGTGGGGCAGTGTGGACGATGACCCGTCCACGCTTCCCACTTAAAGAAGGACGGCGACCGCTCGACATGCGGATGACAGGTGGGGCCGCCCGCTCATGCACATTGATGTGGGCGGTGGGAGGTAGGTGGCCGCCTGCCACGCGGTCGCGAAGCGGATGAGGTGCGCGTCCGTTTGGTGTCCGCCGCGACCCAAAGGCGGCGCAAGTATGCGCTCGCAATGGGTCGGCCCGGACACAAAACGGACAGGATGGGTCCGGGCCATCGCGCGCTGGGCCACCTCCTTTGTCCCTTTTGCCCCAAACGGACAGGGCCGGACAGGATGGGGTCGTGCAGTGGAGTTGGCCTAAGGACAGCACCCAAGCACCGGTCCACCCACATATCAAATTATCAAAGTACCGAACGCGAATCATATGAACGTGATGAAAACTAGCTTGATGATAATTCCCATGTGTCCTCGGGAGCGCTTTTCTTTATATAAGAGTTTGTCCAGGCTTGTCCTTTGCTACAAAAAGGATTGGGCCACCTTGCTGCACTTTATTTACTTTTGTTACTTGTTGCTCGTTGCAAATTATCTTATCGCAGAACTATCTGTTACCTATAATTTCAGTGCTTGCAGAGAATACCTTGCTGAAGACCGCTTATCATTTCCTTATGCTCCTCGTTGGGTTCGGCACTCTTACTTATCGAAAGGACTACGATAGATCCCCTATACTTGTGGGTCATCACCAAGGACCCCGAGTCTGATGATGAAAAGCCGGGAAAGGGAAAGAAGAGTGGCAACACCAAGGGTCAGCATCATAACCCGGCGAGTCAGGGGGCAATGGTAAGCGCAAGGCCGATAGTAATTCAAATTTTGTGGCCAATACCAATATGCAGAATAATGGTCAGCATCGTAAGGGGAAGCCACCTCCTCGGACAGGAGGGTCAGGTATAAATCTTGAGCAGATGTCGAATCAGCCCTGCCCAAAGCATGGTACGCGGGAAAGACCGTCCAGTCACCTTTGGAAGGACTATCACATTATGAAGGAGTTTCAAAATTCTGATTTATTCCAGAACAATCATGGGTCGGGCGGCGGCTCAGTTTTTGATGGTGGCGGTTCTCATGGCCCAGGTTATGGTGGTGGCGGTTCTAATTCCAGTTTCCAGGGTTACCCAAGCAATCAAGGCAGTCAGGGTGGTTATCATCAATAGTCCGGTCAGGGGAATCAGCAACAGCAATCTGGGTATCAAAGTAACTCGAAGGAGTTGAGTAGTGGGCAGTACCATGTCTTTACCACGAGTTTATGCAAGCGGGACCAGAAGCTCCATAAAAGAGCTGGTCTGAGCAACCCATTGTGTGGAGTCGTGAGGATCACCCGCCCCGGGTTGATGATCCGGGTCAATTGGCTTTGGTGGTGGCACCTCAGGCTGGAGGGTACAAGTTCACCAAGGTACTCATGGATGGAGGCAGCAATATTAATATCCTTTACTATGATACTTTCCGTCGTATGGGGTTGACTGATAAAAATCTTAAGCCGTCCAATACTATTTTCCATGGAGTGGTGCCTCGTAATTCAGCATATCATGTAGGCAAGATTGCTTTGGAAGTAGCCTTTGGAGATGAATATGATTCCAGAGCCGAGACGTTAACCTTTGAAGTGGTCAAGATTCAAAGCCCGCATCACGCTCTGTTTGGACAGCCGTCTTATGCCAAGTTCATGGCACGGCCTTGTTATGTTTATCTGCAGCTCAAAATGCCAGGTCACAAGGGGACCATCACAGTACATGGAAGCCGGAAGAGTCTGTCTGCGCAACAGAAGAGTTGAAGTTTTATAAAGACAATGTTGACCCGACAGGTATGACATCTTTGAAAAAGCCAACTACAGAACATGATCCGGTTCTGAAGCTAAAATTGGCAGATGACACTAAACTACTTGATTTTGTTCCTGGCGATTCATCCAAGTAGTTCAGCATCAGTGCTAATCTGCATCCGAAATAGGAAAGCGCGCTCATCGAGTTCATCCGTGAGAACCGGGACATCTTTGCAAGGAAACCTTCTGATATGCCAGGTGTACCGAGGGAACTCGCTGAGCACACTCTTAATATTGATCCAAAGTTTAAGCCGGTCAAGCAGTTTCTTCGTTGTTTTAATGAAGAGAGGCGTAAGGCCATTGGTGAAGAGGTGGCCCGGCTCTTGGCGGCTGGGTTCATTGTTGAAGTTTTTCATCCTGAGTGGTTGGCTAACCCGGTGCTGGTGCTTAAGAAGAACGGCACTTTGCGTATGTGTGTGGACTACACGGACTTAAACAAGGCTTATCCGGGTGATCCTTTCGCTCTCCCTCGTATTGACCAAATTATTGATGCTACGGCGGGTTGTGAGCGTTTGAGATTTTTGGATGCTTATTCTGGTTATCATCAGATCAAGATGGCAGTTAAGGACCAGGAGAAGACAACTTTCATCACTCCTTTTGTAGCCTTCTGTTATGTGTCTATGCCTTTTGGGCTCAAGAGTGCCCAGGCAACTTACCAGCGATGTGTGCAGAATTGTCTTCATGATCAGATTGCGCGCAATGTTCATGCGTATGTGGATGATATTTTGGTGAAATCCCGAAAGAAGGAAACCTTGATAGATGATTTGAAGGAGACTTTTGACAATCTCCGGGTCTACAGGATGATGCTTAGCCCGACCAAGTGTGTTTCTGGTGTGCCAGCAGGCAAGCTCTTGAAGGAAATATGCCCTAGAGGCAATAATAAAGTTTTTATTTATATTTCCTTATATCATGATAAATGTTTATTATTCATGATAGAATTTTATTAACCAGAAACTTAGTACATGTGTGAATACATAGACAAACAGAGTGCCACTAGTATGCCTCTACTTAACTACGTTGTTAATCAAAGATGTTAAGTTTCCTAGCCATAGACATGAGTTGTCATTTGATGAACGGGATCACATCATTAGAGAATGATGTGATTGACTTGACCCATCCGTTAGCTTAGCACGATGATCGTTTAGTTTGTTGCTATTGCTTTCTCCATGACTTATACATGTTCCTATGACTATGAGATTATGCAACTCCCAAATACCGGAGGAACACTTTGTGTGCTATCACTACAAAAAAATACACTTCCGTGATGATACGTGTTTGTCACAGTAGGTCGTGTTTTCTGTCATGCATGTACATTCATGACGATTTTATGACAGAATCAAGATAGTCATACATGTGCTGTCGTAGAAGTGTTCCATGACATTACCAAAATTATCATCACGGAAGTGTCCATGTCGGTGTCAAAACTGGCGGATCTCGGGTAGGGGGTCCCGAACTGTGCGTCTAGGCGGATGGTAACAGGAGACTAGGGACACGATGTTTTACCGAGTTGGGCCCTCTCGATGGAGGTAATACCCTACTCCTGCTTGATTAATATTGATGATATGGGTAGTACAAGAGTAGATCTACCACGAGATCAGAGAGGCTAAACCCTAGAAGCTAGCCTATGGTATGATTGTTGTTTGTCCTACGGACTAAAACCCTCCGGTTTATATAGACACCGGATAGGGTGAGGGTTACACAGAGTCGGTTACAATGGTAGGAGATCTACATATCCGTATCGCCAAGCTTGCCTTCCACGCCAAGGAAAGTCCCATCCGGACACGGGATGAAGTCTTCAATCTTGTATCTTCATAGTCAAGGAGTCCGGCCAAAGATGATAGTTCGACTATCCGGACACCCCTAATCCGGGACTCCTCGGTCCACTTCCATGACGATAAATCGCGTCACGAAGTGCTTTCGTCAAGGGTGACCGACACGTGGCATCCACCGTAACGAACGCCGTTAAGCTATCGGGTCAGATTTTGGATCCGATAACCCGTTAACGACCCGACCAATGGGGATTTTCACGTGTAAAATCATCATTGGTGGAGGAAACACGTGTCGGCTCACCGCTGGGATAGATGTCATCCACTCATTGGATGAAGGCGCCTATGATACGTCGACCGTGGCACGCCCAACAGAGGCCCATTCCTGCGAAAAGGCCGGCACGTTTGACTTGGTCAAAAGGTGGCGGGTCGGCCCATGGAAAGCCTGTTAACAGCTTGTTCGCATATAGCCCATTTACAACCCGCTAACCGAAGGCCCGTTACGCCCTATTCGAATTAGGCCCAGTAGCGTCATCTGGGCCATCCAATATGATTCCATCCCATTTTCACTTCTGGCCCATGTATGGCCCATGACGTCTTTCGGCCCATATGAGGCCCTATGTAACTCTTGGCCTATTAACGGCCCGTTGTGAAACGGCCTGTAATGAACGATGTATCACTTTACACCCATTAACGGCCCGTGGTGGCGGCCCGTAAAGAACGTGTATCACTTTATACCCATTAACGCCCGTTATTCCGTTGGGCCATTTCAGCCCATGTTATCTTCGGCCTTCTCGAGCCCATTTATTCTTGGGCTCATTTCGCGATTCGTTTACTTACGGCCCGTTCTCGTCATTTTCGCTTGTGGTCCAAATTCAGCCCGTGGTTACTGATCGGCCCGTTTGTGGTCCGTTAATCGTTGGGCGTTTTCATAGCGCCATCAACACGGCCTATTAACGATGGCCCGTTATGGTCGGCCCATGAATGGACGATTCAACTCTAGCCCGTTACGCCGAATGCGATCTGTTTGGCCCATGTTTGGCCAATCGATCATACGGCCCGTATAAGGCCCATTGACGATACAGCCCGTAGAAGGCCCATTGTTTCTACGGCCCGTAGAAGGCCCACTGTTTCTATGGCCCATAGAAGCCCACTGTTTATACGGCCCGTAGAAGGCCCACTGTTTCTACGGCCCGTAGGAGGCCCAATGTCACTTCCGTAAATATTATCCCATGGTTATTGTGGCCTAGTTTTAAAAAATAGGTTATTGCAGCCACTAGCAAACCGCAGAAAAAGAATTGCACTGACTACAAGCAAACAAATAAACAAGACAACAAGGAAATAAATAAGCAAGCAACTTACACTAGGCTATCATGACTATTACACATATTACATCCTTTGGGCATCAAAGTTCGCCACCGGTGCAAATATAGGGAACACAATGACATATAAACGCCAGACAAAACAAGTCGAACTGAAACCACTTGAAGAGCTCAAGAAAAATATCCAGGTACCCATAATGCTGGCAAGATGCTTAGCAAGCTTATTAACTTTCTCTTGTTTGGCGCTTAAGTCCTCCAGTAACTTGTTGTTGCACCGAAAGTATGCATCTGAATTCTGCAGGGACTTCCTCAGTCCTTCGGCTTCCTGTCGCATAACATCTGATTGATGACTTTCAACTTGAAGTTGAGACTCAAGAAGCCAAACTGATTCAGGCAACGAGTTCGAAGAGCTGGTGCCAGCAGTGGTAGCCAGTACTCGAACACTACATCAAGACAGGACTTTGGGGTTGTCTCAGTGTCTTCAATATAGTTTTTATTAGCTTTCTTGGAGACCAACATGGATGTCTCACTATCTTGAACCTTATCTGCATTACCTCCTTTACCATTGCATAACAGGGTACTCTTCTCCAATATTTTATCCGCGTTCTAAAAGAGAAACAAACAAACACATCTCAGGTTTACAATGTAGTATATGAAACTCATTTTGGTAAACCAGTTCAGTAGTAAGGTGGACAGGATAACAGCATGAAACAAACATATATCTATGTAGTATGGTCACTGTATGGTCTATATCATTCTAGTTTATGTTGCCAAATCAAGATAGATACAGTTTGAATCATATCTATTTAAGACAAAGCAGCATAGAAAGAATATAAGTGTGGGAAACTACACAGCAATAACAACACTTGTAATGTGCATGGCATGAGAACATAACTGTTTATTCAATTGAAACTGAAATCAACATAGAGCAACTTACAACAGCAAACAGCCAAACACGTTTAAGAAATAGGTTTAAAACATACCTGTTGCGCCATTGGAGTTTCAATTGCATCCTTAAAATTTGAAATTAGTTGGTATCAGTAAATACAGTGATGCAAGAGAAAAGTAGTATGAACCATAGCTACGGAACCTGACCTGAGAACAATTCTTCTTCTGCTTTAAGCGTTGACTTCGGGTTCAGAGTGGTGGTCCTCGTGATTTGGGCACTGCAGTTGCCTTACTAATTGCTCGTGTTTGGGTGCTCTATGGTGGAGACGGTGTTGTGTCAAAGGGAACTGGGTGTCTATCTGCTGGGGTTGGGGTTAGAAGGGGTGTAGCTGGTTCTCTGTCCAACTGGGTAGGGGTACAATCTGCATGAGTGTGGGTTATGTGTGGTGGGGCTGGTTCTTGGGAAAGTACAACCATGGTTCTATCTGCATCGACAGGTAGCACGACCTTTTCTGAAGACCGTGTTTTTACTCCCATGGATACTGCCATCACTCCCTCCAATTGAAATGGCTGATAAACAAGAAAAGTAATTGAATGTATAGACATTGTAAGATAGACAGGTGCAATGGATAGTAGGGAAGAAAACATGGCATGAAATAATTCACATTTATGTTGTCTAAGCAAACAGAATAGCAGGATATAACTTCACATATATGATGGCTAATTAAACAAGATAGCATGACACAATTTCACATGTATGATGGCTAACTAAACAGGATAGAATGACAAACTTCAAAATATGATGACTATGTAAACAGGATGACATGATATAACTATACGATGTTTCTATTAAAGTGGTTGCCATGCCATAAATCACAAACATGCCATCGATGGAAACATGATGGCATGATATTCACGGATAGGATGACATAATTTAAAATATGATGACTATGTAAACAGGATGAGATGATATAACTATATTATGTCTTTAGAAAATGGGTTGGCATGCCATAATTCAGATACATGATGTCTATGTAAACATCATGGCATGACATAATTCAAATGTATGATTTATATACTAACGAAGTGAGCAGAGGGCAATCGCATATATGATGTGTCAACTAAGGAGATGGCATTCAATATTGTGTATATGATGTAAAAACTAAGCATTGCAATACAACATATGCATTATATGAGTAATATAGCCCTGCCAAGTTTGAGCATACACCTCAGGGGGATAATAGGACTGGTCATCCGCCTCTCAATCCTCCTCTCAAGAGCTATCGTAACCAGCAAGATATCTGCTTCAGCAGTAGCATTGTCTGCGCTCAAGACCTTGTTTTCACTCCATTTCTCCATCACCAATTCAAATGGCTGATGCACAGGAAGAGCAGTTGAATATACAAACATTATTGACAAAAGCAATGAGAAATACAAAAAATGACGGCATGATATAATTCACATATATGACACTTGTCTAAACAGCATGGCATTGCATAATTCACATACATAATGCCTTGCAACAAGATAACATTGCATAATTCACATATATAATGTCTTGCAACAAGATGGCATTGCATAATTCACATATATGGTAATTAGACACTAAACAGGTGGCATTCACACAATGCATGTCTAAACTAAGCAAATGACATAGCAATGCAAGATACCATACGCACGATATGAGCAACATAACCCTGCCAAGTTAGGGCATGCACCTCGGGGGAATATGACTGGTCATCTCTCTCAATCCTCTTACGAGGAGCTATCGGTAACCAACAATACATGCGCTTCGCCGATAGCATTGTGCGCTCTCAAGACCTTGTTTGCACTCCAGATTTTTTCATGACCGTGCGAATGGCTGATGCATGTGAAGAGTAATTGAATGTACTAAAATTGTTGACAAATTTAACACGTAATAAAAAATGATGGCATGATATAATTCACATATAAGATGGTGGCTAACCAGGGTGGCATTGCAAAATTCACATATATGATGCCTGGCTAGACAAGATGGCATTGCATGATTCACATATACGATAAAGAAACTAAACAGATGGCATTGACACAAAGCATGTCTAAACTAAGCAGATGACATCTTTAATGTATACAGTAAGCAATGCAAGGCACCATATGCATGATATTACCAACATCAGCATGCCAAGTTAGAGCGAAGACCTCATGGGGTAAATAGGAGTGATCTTCTCCTTCCGAATCCCCCTCGGAACAGTTATCTTCCTCTTGATTACGATCCGAAATGGGTGGAGGGGAGCTGCCTTTGCGCCCACCATGGAATGACGTATGCATGAAATTTTATTGCCACGCAAGGCTCATCTCTTTTGGTCTACATGATCAGTTCCATTGTGTACAATAACGGCATGCATAGGAATAAAACCTACTCCTGCTTGATTAATATTGATGATATGGGTAGTACAAGAGTAGATCTACCACGAGATCGGAGAGGCTAAACCCTAGAAGCTAGCCTATGGTATGATTGTTGTTTGTCCTACGGACTAAAACCCTCCGGTTTATATAGACACCGGATAGGGTGAGGGTTACACAGAGTCGGTTACAATGGTAGGAGATCTACATATCCGTATCGCCAAGCTTGCCTTCCACGCCAAGGAAAGTCCCATCCGGACACGGGATGAAGTCTTCAATCTTGTATCTTCATAGTCAAGGAGTCCGGCCAAAGATGATAGTTCGGCTATCCGGACACCCCCTAATCCGGGACTCCCTCAGTCCACTTCCATGACGATAAATCGCGCGTCACAGAAGTGCTTTCGTCAAGGGTGACCGACACGTGGCATCCACCGTAACGGAACGCCGTTAAGCTATCGGGTCAGATTTTGGATCCGATAACCCGTTAACAGCCCCGACCAATGGGGATTTTCCACGTGTAAAATCATCATTGGCTGGAGGAAACACGTGTCGGCTCACCGCTGGGATAGATGTCATCCACTCATTGGATGAAGGCGCCTATGATCGTCGACCGTGGCACGCCCAACAGAGGCCCATTCCTGCGAAAAGGCCGTACGTTTGACTTGGTCAAAGGTGGCGGTCGGCCCATGGAAAGCTTTGTTAACGACTTGTTCGCATATAGCCCATTTACAACCCGCTAACAAGGCCCGTTCGCCCTATTGAATTAGGCCCGATGGCGTCATCTGGGCCATCAATATGATTCCATCCCATTTTCGCCGGCCCATGTATGGCCCATGGCGTCTTCGCCCATATGAGGCCCTATGTAACTCTTGGCCTATTAACGGCCCGTTGTGAAGCGGCCCGTAATGAACAAATGTATCACTTTACACCCATTAACGGCCCGTGGTGGCCCGGCCCGTAAAAACGATGTATCACTTTATACCCATTAACGCCCGTTATTCCGTTGGGCCATTTCAGCCCATGTTATCTTCGGCCTTCTCGAGCCCATTTATTCTTGGGCTCATTTCCGGATTCGTTTACTTACGGCCCGTTCTTGTCATTTTACGCTTGTGGTCCAAATTCAGCCCGTGGTTCTGATCGGCCCGTTTGTGGTCCGTTAATCGTTGGGCGTTTTCATAGCGCCATCAAATCGGCCTATTAACGATGGCCCGTTATGGTCGGCCCATGAATGGGCGATTCCAACTCTAGCCCGTTACGCCGAATGCGGTCTGTTTGGCCCATGTTTGCCAATCGATCATCTGACCCGTATAAGGCCCATTGATGATACAGCCCGTAGAAGGCCCATTGTTTCTCTGACCCGTAGAAGGCCCATTGTTTCTATGGCCCATAGAAGCCCATTGTTTATCTGCCCGTAGAAGGCCCTTGTTTCTCGGCCCGTAGGAGGCCCAATGTCACTTAGTAAATATTATCCCATGGTTATTGTGGCCTAGTTTTAAAAATAGGTTATTGCAGCCACTAGCAAACCGCAGAAAAAGAATTGCACCGACTACAAGCAAACAAATAAACAAGACAACAAGGAAATAAATAAGCAAGCAACTTACACTAGGCTATCATGACTATTACACATATTACATCTTTGGGCATCAAAGTTCGCCACCGATTGCAAATATAGGGAACACAATGAGCATATAAGCGCGCGACAAAACAAGTCGAACTGAAACCACTTGAAGAGCTCAAGAAACAATATCCAGGTACCCATAATGCTGGCAAGATGCTTAGCAAGCTTATTAACTTTCTCTTGTTTGGCGCTTAAGTCCTCCAGTAACAATTGTTGCACGAGAAAGTATGCATCTGAATTCTGCAGGACTTCCTCGGTCCTTGACTTCTGTCGCATAACATCTGATTGATGTCTTTCAACTTGAAGTTGAGACTCAAGAAGCCAAACTGATTCAGCAACGAGTTCAAGAGTGGTGCCAGCGATGGTAGCCGATGCTTCGAACACTACATCAAGACAGGACTTTGGGGTTGTCTCGGTGTCTTCAATATAGTTTTATTAGCTTTCTTGGAGACCAACATGGATGTCTCACTATCTTGAACCTTATCTGCATTACCTCCTTTACCATTGCATAACAGGTACTCTTCTCCAATATTTTATCCGCGTTCTAAAAGAGAAACAAACAAACACATCTCAGGTTTACAATGTAGTATATGAAACTCATTTTGGTAAACCAGTTCAGTAGTAAGGTGGACGGGATAACAGCATGAAACAAACATATATCTATGTAGTATGGTCCTTTGTATGGTCTATATCATTCTAGTTTATGTTGCCAAATCAAGATAGATACAGTTTGAATCATATCTATTTAAGACAAAGCAGCATAGAAAGAATATAAGTGTGGGAAACTACACAGCAATAACAACACTTGTAATGTGCATGGCATGAGAACATAACTGTTTATTCAATTGAAACTGAAATCAACATAGAGCAAGTTACAACACAAACAGCCAAACACGTTTAAGAAATAGGTTTAAAACATACATTGCGCCATTGGAGTTTCAATTGCATCCTTCAAATTTGAAATTAGTTGGTATCGATAAATCTGATGATGCAAGAGAAAAGTAGTATGAACCATAGCTACGGAACTGACACGAGAACAATTCTTCTTACGCTTTAAGCGTTGACTTGGGTTCGAGTGGTGGTCCTCGTGATTTGGGCACTGCAGTTGCCTTACTAATTGCTCGTGTTTGGGTGCTCTATGGTGGAGACGGTGTTGTGTCAAAGGAGGCTGGGTGTCTATCTGCTGGGGTTGGGGTTAGAAGGGGTGTAGCTGGTTCTCTGTCCAAGCTGGGTAGGGGTACAATCTGCATGAGTGTGGGTTATGTGTGGTGGGGCTGGTTCTTGGGAAAGTACAACCATGGTTCTATCTGCATCGACAGGTAGCACGATCTTTTTTCAAGACCGTGTTTTTACTCCCATGGATCTGCCATCACTCCCTCCAATTGAAATGGCTGATAAACAAGAAAAGTAATTGAATGTATAGACATTGTAAGATAGACAGTGCAATGGATAGTAGGGAAGAAAACATGGCATGAAATAATTCACATTTATGTTGTCTAAGCAAGCAGAATAGCAGGACATAATTTCACATATATGATGGCTAATTAAACAAGATAGCATGACACAATTTCACATGTATGATGGCTAACTAAACAGGATAGAATGACAAACTTCAAAATATGATGACTATGTAAACAGGATGACATGATATAACTATCGATGTTTCTATTAAAGTGGTTGGCATGCCATAAATCACAAACATGCCATCGATGGAAACATGATGGCATGATATTCACGGATAGAATGACATAATTTAAAATATGATGACTATGTAAACAGGATGAGATGATATAACTATATTATGTCTTTAGAAAATGGGTTGGCATGCCATAATTCAGATACATGATGTCTATGTAAACATCATGGCATGACATAATTCAAATATATGATTTATATACTAAGGAAGTGAGCAGAGGGCAATCGCATATATGATGTGTCAACTAAGGAGATGGCATTCAATATTGTGTATATGATGTAAAAACTAAGCATTGCAATACAACATATGCATTATATGAGTAATATAACCCTGCCAAGTTTGAGCATACACCTCGGGGATAATAGGACTGGTCATCGCCTCTGAATCCTCCTCTCGAAGAGCTATCTGTAACCAGCAAGATATCTGCTTCAAAGCAGTAGCATTGTCTGCTCTGAAGACCTTGTTTTCACTCCAGATTTCTCCATCACCAATTCAAATGGCTGATGCACAGGAAGAGCAGTTGAATATACAAACATTATTGACAAAAGCAATGAGAAATACAAAAAAATGACGGCATGATATAATTCACATATATGACACTTGTCTAAACAGCATGGCATTGCATAATTCACATACATAATGCCTTGCAACAAGATAACATTGCATAATTCACATATATAATGTCTTGCAACAAGATGGCATTGCATAATTCACATATATGGTAATTAGACACTAAACAGGTGGCATTCACACAATGCATGTCTAAACTAAGCAAATGACATAGCAATGCAAGATACCATACGCACGATATGAGCAACATAACCCTGCCAAGTTAGGGCATGCACCTCGGGGGAATATTGGTCATCATCTCGAATCCTCTTACGAGGAGCTATCGGTAACCACAATACATGCGCGCGTCGGATAGCATTATGCGCTCTCAAGACCTTGTTTGCACTCCAGATTTTTTCATGACCGTGCGAATGGCTGATGCAGGAAGAGTAATTGAATGTACTAAAATTGTTGACAAATTTAACACGTAATAAAAAATGATGGCATGATATAATTCACATATAAGATGATGGCTAACCAGGGTGGCATTGCAAAATTCACATATATGATGCTGGCTAGACAAGATGGCATTGCATGATTCACATATACGATAAAGAAACTAAGCAGATGGCATTGACACAAAGCATGTCTAAACTAAGCGGATGACATCTTTAATGTATCTGATAAGCAATGCAAGGCACCATATGCATGATATTACCAACATCGGCATGCCAAGTTAGGCGAAGACCTCATGGGGTAAATAGGAGTGATCTTCTCCTTCGAATCCCCTCGGAACAGTTATCTTCCTCTTGATTACGATCCGAAATGGGTGGAGGGGAGCTGCCTTTGCGCCCACCATGGAATGACGTATGCATGAAATTTTATTGCCACGCAAGGCTCATCTCTTTTGGTCTACATGATCAGTTCCATTGTGTACAATAACTGGCATGCATAGGAATAAAACATAGTGAGATTATGTAAGGAGTGCATGCACAAATCCAGAGTGATGGTAGCAAACTGTGGATAGACCCAAAACCAATGATAGCAGGCAGATAATAGCTGTAGTTAAAAACTACATATAATGGCTCCTTTAATGTTTGTTTGCACCCAACATGAAACTCATAGTAGACACCGGAGATTAACCAGATAGTACTGATTGCTGCCCCAATATGTACCCCACAACCAGTTAAAAACTTAAGTTTCGGGATTAGTTTGGACCTGACTCGGAGTCTAATAGGTGAACACGATGATAATGTAGCATGTCATCATATTAAGCGACGCATAACGTAACCAAACACAGAAGAGCGCGACCTCTCTTGCGGACCCGTGTAGTCCTCAAGGTCATCTGCTCGATTGATGATGGTAATGCAGTTATCGATGGCTGCGCAAGGGAAGAAGATCTGAGGTGGCGAAAGACAGTCTGGAGAGCGGATCCTGCTGTGGTGAACCCTTCCGTCGTTGGAGAAACGAGCTGGGTGGAACACAGCGCCAGCAGAGCAGGACAAACCACACAAGGTTTTCTTTGACACATATCTGTAATGAAGTAATTGAGTAAGGGCTTGTTTGAATTTGAGGATTCTAACAATGCGGGGATAGGAAATAGACAGGAATAGGATATGAATGCACGTGCAAAACAGAGAATTTAAAACACAGTGATTTACGCCAATCTGGGTGTTTGATTCACAACAATTGGAAGATCACAGGATGCAAAAAGCATGGTGAGATTAAGTCAAACCACAAGAAAATGTACGGTTATAATGCTATTATGCTACTATCTCTTAGTCTTGTGCTTGATGAATAGGAATATGAAAAGGAGGAGAAGTGGAAATTAGAATTCCTACGGTTTTTATTTCAAGGAGACACTAAAGGAACAAATCCTACAGTTTTCCTTTGCTTCATTCCTTTGCACCAAATTCATGAAAAGTAGTACCATAGGAAACTTTCCAATTCCGATGTTTTTCATTCACTTTTTCTTTCAAGCACTGGCGATTCTAGTAGGCAGGCTTGAGCAAGGAAAATCCTACACTAAAAAAATGTTTTTGTGCTACTTCTATTACTTTGGACCCAAGCCACTGCCATACTAGCTCAACTCCCAGGCTCATCAACAAATGCACAGCTCAAACGCACAGAGATAAATAATGATGGCGTTCAAGAGAGTCCATCACGGATAGCTAAGTTGCCTGGTTCCTCACTGCTTGTCATATAGTAGGATAAAATAATCGTATTTCCCGTTACTACAAGTGCTCAGTGGACAATATATATAACATGTAGGGTAAAAAAGAGATGCAACAAGTGTACAACCTCTTTGGCGAAGCCATGTCGATCTCAGCGTGATTGGGTTGGCCGGTGAGGATGCTCCGACTGACTTGGCTGTCGGAGGAGGGGAAGAAGATCTTAGGCGTCTGGAGATGGAACCCGAGGTACTGCTCCGCTGTGATGGAGGGTTTCGTTGTTGGAGCAGCTCCGGTGAGTTGTACGACGCCGAGGCTGAAGCAGGACAAGAGAGACAACGAACAACGTTAACCTGAGTGGAATTCTAATAGCATCTCCAATACATGACGTAAAATACATAACCACAAGGTGCTAGATGTAAAATACATCAGGCGCTCATCTCTGAACTTAACTGTTGAAACTGAACTTAACTGTCGAAACTGAATTTTGCTGATGAAACCGAACGCACTAGCAAGGTGAGGCTACATGTCGGTCGACTGGCTTTTTCATCTCTAGTCAGTCGATTTTGCAGCCGTTGGATACGAAATCAAGGGCCTGCGGTTCATCTTCAACCTCCACCCCCCTGAGCCGCCAGCCACCACCGGCCAAACAGCATCCCCCCGCTGCCCGCGGCCGGCGGTGCGCCGCCCCGCCCGCCCCAAAAACACACCCCACCGCCGGTCCGCCGCCGCCCCGGCCATCCCTCTAGGCCCCCTCGTGCCGAGCTTTTTCTCCAGTGATCCCCACGCCACCGCCCCACCAACGCCCCGCCACCACCGGCGACCACCGCCCCCATCCTGAACCCTAAGATAGATAGTGGGGTACCTCTCCGGCGAGCCCCCCTCCCCGCTGCGGCTAGTTCTTCCTTCATCACAGCGAGCCCCCCCCCCACCCCTGAAAATCGGTGACCCAAAGTCGATTCAGTCGATCAAGTGTAGCTAAATCGGAGCAGCATCGCAAGCAAGAGCATGAGCGAGAGTAGCAACGCGGGCAAGAGCAATAGCAAGAGCAGACCAGGCAGGGGAACGAGAGCAAGAGCAGAGCAGCAGCGCAAGCGAGAGCTAAAGCAGCAGCAGCTCCTATTGATGTGGACATCGCCGCCGAGGGAGCGATGTCGTGTTGGAAGTGGCCGGCGACGCCGCCGTGGATGGAGCCGCACCGTGTCGGCTCGGGACCGAGCGCCGGCAGCACCGTGAGATCGAATCAAGAAGAAAATGCGGCGATTAGTGTACAACCTCTTTGGTGACGCCGAGTAGGCCGCATCTTCATCCGAGGAAACGGTGATGATGATGCTCTTCCGGTGGTGCAGGTGAAGACGGCGGTGTGGGAATGGAGGTGCCGCGAAAGACGAGGGGAACGTCGGGGCAGCTCCTTGGCGGTGGAGAACGGGGTGGCTGAACCAGCGGGACGATGAGATCGATGACGGATCCTCATCCGGTACGGTCGATGAGGGACGTCGAGGTGTTGCTGTGGACGACGTTGTCGGGGAAGAGGCTCTGGCTGGGTGGCGGACGGAGCAGGGTGTGGGGTTTCGTCGCGGGTTTCGCGGCCTTGGTGTCTGAATGGGTGGGCAGATGGGATGGCAGTGGGGAACCATGGCTTATAGACGCGCTTGTCCGAAATGTGGGGTAACTTACAAAAGTACCCCCACCGATTTGAGCCGGTTCTTTCGGTTCAGGGGTACCACGGGCATTTCACGTGTCGGGATTTCACAGGAGGTGGGAGTTTTCGCGCGTTGTAATTTTGGAATAGCAAGGCGGGTTGAGATGGAGGAGTTGCCGAACTGCTTGAGACAAAGATATATCTTAAATATTTCGGGCTAACAAGGCGCGGGTTGAAGAGGCGGAGTTTAGCGAAGACGATGAGCAGAGACGCTAGCTTGAATTTTCGGCATAACAAGCCGCGGCTTGAAATTTCGGAAGAACAAGCTTAACATGTACCAAAAAAAAGACAATTTGCACCTCAACACGCACAACACACACAAACTATGAATAAATACCACATTATAGCATGCAAGCTTTGAGTCATATATGCATGATGTAGATGTTCGTTTAATTCTTATAGTTCATTTCATTCAAAATCATCTAGTTTTTATAAGAAAGCTAATCTATTTTAAGATTCATGGAATTGTGCGTTGTAAGACATAAAGTAAAAACAAATAATGGAAAATCATGTAGAAAAACATTTGGGCAATTCTGATACGGAAGATTCTAGAACAAATAAGAAGTGCTTGTGTTTTGATGTTTGTGCATTATGCTTAAGTTCAACCATGGAGTCTTCTAGATTATACATGTGGCGAAATCTGGTGGAATCTAGATGATATCCAACGCCGATAGTGCTCAAATTTGCCATCTTTGGACCATCGGATTCGCCTCATCCAACGACCATCTTTCAAAGTTAAAGTTACCCGCACACAATATAAAAAATATAGTATATAATATATATAGGGGTATAGATATAGATATGTGATCAAAGCCGCCCATCATCTCCAATTAGAATAGTGTGTCCATGCACGGATGCGGCGTGGCCAAATGATGTCGCCATCGGTATCTCAAATTCAAATCGATCGACCTTGTTCAATGTGTATACATTACAACATGCTCGTTTCCAAACCACACCGCAGATCTCCGTTATATTCATGCATGCATGGGTTTCAAACATCAGGATCTCTTATTCAAATTTTTGAATTCAACTTTACATTGATTATGACCTCACCTATTCTTTTACACCCACACAGTAGTCTTCTCTTTATAATTGTACCACTAACTTTCTCTCGTGCATGCATGCACACACACTACCAGTCGGCATTATCCATCGCACGCATGCAATCTTTTTCTCCAGGTCGGTCTCCCATGAAGGCACACACCCACACACATCCCCTTCTCAATCATATCGGGCATTCTTTATCTCTCACGTGTGCATGCGCAACGATCGATGTTCCTCTATGTATGTGTGTATATAGCTAGGTCTTTCATAGTTTTCCACACAAACCGATCAATCGATATATCCAGTGAGGTCTCACCCTCTTTCCCACGTCCACATCGATCAATCTATACCTCTCTATATAGGATTAACATATATAGCTAATACACCCACATTAATTATATGTCCAACGTCCCCCTCTCATCATCCATGCCTTCCGCTTCATCTCGCAGACGCGTGCACAATGGCGAAGACAGGGGGCATTAAGGGCCCTGCCCCCCTCCCCTAACATCACTATATATCGAGGCTAATATGAATGTGATCATTAGACAATTGCTGCTAAAAATGGTTTAAGTTCATGAATTGACCCTCCTCGTAAAGGATTAGCAATGCTTGGCCCCCTAGCTCATTTATTTTTCATGGCTCCGCCACTGCGTGCAACAGCGCACGTGTTCGCCCCCTCTCTCTAAATATTGATCTCACACTTGTGCATTCCTTCATAGTCTCCCTCACTCAGCCCCTCGCACCATCTTCTAGCCCCCCACCGGATGTTGCCACATGTACAATCTAGCAGACACCATGGTTGAACTTAAGCATAATGCACAAACCTCAAAACAATAGTGGTTCTCTTTTGTTCTAGAATCTTCAGTATCATAACTGCCCAAACTTTTTTTCTAGTTGAATTGCCATTATTTGTTTTTACTTTATGCTTTACAACACACAATTCCATGAATCATAAAATAGATTGAGGGCTTCTTTGATTCAAAGGATTCTCAAAGGAATTTGGAGGATTCTAATCATTAGGAATTTTTCCTATCTTGGTTGTTTGATTCGTAGGATTGTAAACCATAGGAATTTTTTCATATGATTCATTTGCACTAGATTTCATAGGAAACATCCCATCCACTCAAACCTCTTTGAAAGAATTCTGCGTTTTTTCTATGCACAATCAAACACTAGTACAATCATGTAGGATTCAAGACAACATTCCAGTATAATCCCATGTTTTTCCTATTCCCGCGTTCTTAGCTTTTTTTATAAAAACTAATTGATTTTGAATGAGATGAACTATAAGAATTAAACGAAGGGCTACATCAGGCATATATGACTCAGAGCTTACATGCTATAGTGTGGTATTTATTCATAATTTGGATGCGTGCAATGCACGTGTACCTTACTAGTACTTCGAGTATGTGAAAAACACGTAAATTAGAATACCAATGGCACGCTACGGTGTCTCTCTTATAGTTCATGAAGCCACGTGGCACATGTGGAGGCATTGTCGTGACCTCCTTGCGTGGATTGATCACGGTGGCGTGTTGCTGGTTCGGAAGAATGTACTCGTCCTCCACGAGCCATCTTGGTGGTACATGCACGGCGAAGATGTGCACGCACGCCATGCACGCACTCATTCCTCATGCGCTGCACGCGGTACACAGGCGGACGCAATTTTGTACCAAGATCCACCCCATGTGATAATTTTGGCGTGTAAAGTCGTTCACTTCATTGATGGTCAATTAATACAGCGCATGCAAATTGAGTGGACGTGAGGGCGGAAGAAAGACATTATTACTCCACTGCGCGCATGCGAGTAGTTAAATCATGGGTTGCTAGTAGTACTTCCATTGGTCTCCTTCGTATTTTGTGCCAATTTTTGAAGTAACATAATATTTACGCATTTGAGCAGTGTAGTACTTGAAATTTATGTTCCGCTAAATTCATCGGGAGCCGTTTCGGGCCTTGAAACCAAAACCATCAATTAATATTTACCTTGTTCCCATCACATTCGAAAGCCTGCTCACACCTACTAGTACGTACCAAACCTTAACGTGTTCCCACTATGAAGGTATTAGTACTAGTGCTAGTACCTAGGTTATAAAAAGGGGAACTACCTAACCGAAAATTACTCTACCTTTCCTCCTCATAAGTGCTTCTTCACCGTCCGTCGTTGCCATGGCCGGTGAGCAGAGCTCTAGGTCGAGAACTACTCGTAACAAGGGAGCGGCAACCAAGGCTGCGGGAAAAAAAAGAGGGCTCGCCACCATGCAGAGACCTCGAAAGATCTCTCACGGGCATGCGATGGCTCCTAGGAGCGCCCTAGCCGCGGAGGGGAACATGCCGAGCCGGCGGAGCTGGAGTCGTTATCCCTTGACGGCATGGCCGATCAGCTCAATAAGCACCTCAATAAGCAGAAGGAGTTCATCCAAGGCTTGATGGAGTTGCTGAAGGAGAGCCTCGACGACATGCCCGATGAGCTCAATCAGCAGGGGGAGTTGCCGGCCGGCTTGGTGATGCTGCTGAAGAAGAGCATTGCCTCAGAGAAGAAGGCGACCGGTGAAATCCCGCGACTTCAGGAGGACAAGGCGAAGCTCTGCCACGAGATCGACCTGTTGAAGGAGAAGAACGCCGGCTGGAAGAAGCTGCATGAGAATAGTAGTTCCTCGATGAAGATGCTGCAGGCCCTCGTCATGGAACATAAGGAGGAGTTGGCGAAGCTCCGCATCAAGCACCCGGCTGCTGTCAAGGTACGTAATGCGAGCGTGGAACAGATGATGAAGGCTCGCGTCGAGAAGTCCCGCGTCATGGACAGAATGAAGAAGATGGCGGAGGAGACGCGCAAGGAGATGGAGGTCGTGGAGGCGATGAAGAAGAAGTTACGACTCCGCGGTGAATTAGATCATTTCGGGTGATAATCTTCCTTCTTATTTTGCTCATGTGTTTCATCTTTTGCTTCGAGTGTTTCACCGCACGTGTCACGTTCTCTGCGAGGCATGAATAGAACAATGGTTTTTTTAGGGAATGAATAGAACAATGCTAACAATGAGATGACTAGCAAATTAGATCATTTTTTATCGCCATATGGCCTTTGGGCTGCCGTGTTTAGTGCTCCTCCGTCAAAGATTACTACTCGATTGGAAAACTTGAGTATACCGCGACGGTTCTTTGGTCCTCCTCGATCGGTCGTCGAAGCATTTATCTGAGCAGTCAAATCACAAGGCCCCGCCTTCCAGCAGTAATGAGCCATCAAATCACAAAGGCCCTCGCCTCTCGTGAAACCGACCAAGCTAGACTGCCCCGCCCTCTAGCCTTTTAAAAAATGTATACTTTTGTACAACAGTAGTATCGATGGATTGCGCCATGGAGCAAAACTTGAAATTAAAAAAAAGGTGGTACATATAGAGAGCGCTCATCGCCAAATTATGCATATAGTACTATTAAAAAGGCTAGTCACAATAATGGTGTCCGGCACAACCCACCCCTCAAATAAAACTAAGCATCCTGGAATTCTTTGACAAAACTAAGCACCCTGAAATTATTTGACAACTAAACTGCTGGCTATATGATGTTGGCCATATATATTGTACGTATATAATGTGAAGAAACGAGTGGTAGTACTATACCAACTAAAAGATGAAATGTAAGAAATACTAGTATGTATGTACTGAAGAGTTAAAGTAACAAGAAGAAACATAACATAGTTCTACTGGGGGCTCAGCACAACACATCCCTCAAATTAAATTAAGCACACCTGAAATTAAACTTTGCAACTATTCTGGTAGACACTGCATTAGAACCACCATGAGCAACGACACTGCCACCTTACTCGGAGTCCTCGTCCACGTCCTCAACTTCGTCCTTGTCCCTCTTCCTCTTGGCCGATTCTTCTTTGCTTGAACCGCACACTTGGTTGTTGCTCTTCATCCAACCCTTGTAGATATTGAAGCAAAGGTAGCCATCCATTACAGTGTAGTGGATGTGGTTATATCTAGTACATTCTGCTACCATGCATGACGATGAAACGTGTATGGAGGTTTCTCCAGTTTATCGTACGAAGGATGAACCATGGCTCCTACCAGGGTCGGCATTGAAGGCTGACGAGAGGACACCAGCCGATTCTTCTGGAGGTCGAAGGTGTTGCCTACAACGAGGCCTATCCGACGCAGGACTTCTGTAGCGACCCGGCCCGAATGGGTCAAGTCTCTGTGCTTACGTGTCATCCCTGGATCGGTATGCTGACACACACAGATACTCGAGGATTTATAACAAAGGTAAATCACATGTATAAAGTAGCGTAAATACTATTACCTCAATCCAAATAGCGGAAGCAACAAGGTTGTGGATTCCCATCAACACCAACGGCAAAGTTGAGTGTAGAAATCGTAACCCTAACGTATCACTTACTAAATGCGTTTGAAAAGTCTGCAACATGAAACGTTACAGCCCGAAAACGGGTCAGCACATGGAATATGCTGGCAATGTAACACATAGAGAGTAACAAAAAAATAAGCTATACTACATGCATATATGGCTGGTGGAAAAGCTCTATGGTTATAAGGTTTTGCGAAAAGCCAATTTTTTCCTACTATAAGAAATAAATTTGTTTAACTATCATGGTGGTTGTTAAACATTGAGAATGGTTGACAGCATCCTCAATCCCAATTAAGTACTCATTAAAACCCAAACAAATTATATTAAGTAACGTGATGAGATCAACAAGATAATCCAAGAACTAGATACTCAAGATGTCCATAACCGGGGACACGGCTAATCATGATTAGTTTATACACTCTGCAAAGGTTTGCGCACTTTTCCCCACAAGACTCGATCGCCTCCGTTTGGTTTCTCGCACTACATGGTGTTTGAGAGCGGATGACCGAGACATAGTCTTTCGAAGCGTTTGCACCTTACGATGGGTAGACCGTACCACCTACAACCCCTACATCAGCTAATCTACCCTTGTAAGAGTTCACACGACTTAATCAACTATGCAGAGCCCATAATGGCTTGTGGCTGCACACGGAAGTTACTAGCATGAATGATCTTATGATCCCTTTGAGCCTGGGTGGCGGTCCGAAGAAAAACAGGCAAGTCCTGATAGAAACCAGGTGCCTCAATCCATCCAGATGTGTGTTTAAGTTGCCACCTTAAATAATCCATTAATTTAACAATCTCACATCTGTCATGGAATACACTCACCCAATCCACGTCTACTAGCATAGCATATCATAATAAGCAAACGTAGAAGTAACTCCCAAGGTTTCATAAGTAAAACAGGTAATAGGTACTACCTCAATCTACTTCCCATCCCACAATTTATTTAGGTCCTAATCATGCAAGTGTTTGAGGATTAGATCTAATGCATAAAAACTTGGTATGAGAAGAGGTATGATCAAAGTGTTACTTGCCTGCAATGTTGATGAAGATGATTCGCACTCAAAACTCTTGATAGTTCTACTCGTCACACTCCGGTCAATCTATCGTAAGCAATCAATAGTAACCACACATAAGCAATCACTCAAAAGATCAGACAGAACGGAGAAGACGATTTGAAAAACATCAAAACCAAGAAAATAACTCTTGCAACATAAAACAATTTCTAACAGTACCAAAATTATGTGAATTTGGCCTTATCAGAAAGTTTAGGTCAAGAGCTTCGATTTGCAAAAAGAATCAACTCAAACGGAGTTATAAAACTCAAGTTATGATCAAACGAAGTTTAAATACAAATCAGTTTGAATTCAAATTTTAAAACTTTCAAAAACAAGTTTAAGTTGGATTACTGGATAGAGGGGATCATAACAAAGAATTGGGCGTTGGTTTCATCTAATTTGGATGAACGAGTAAAAAGTTATGGCTATTTGAAAAATCAGGGCCAAGCTGTTTTTCTGAAAGAAAAATAATTCTGACTAAGGTCTAATGTATAAATCGTAGACTAATTGATAATCTAATCTATCGTATTAGTCTAAAAATAATAATAAACTACGGAAGTATAAGAAGAAAAGAAAACAAAGAAAGATACCTTTATAAGGCGGAGAAAAGACGACTTTGAAGAGAAGAGACAATTTCCAGAAGTCGCGCCGGAGAGGAAAAAAAATATTTTTCTTTAAGGAATCTAGTCAAACCAAAATATTGATTTAACCCGAATCGGATGATTTTTGAAGGCTCTATGGGTCTATATTTATAGGTGGAAAAGAGGTTTAGGGGTCAAAAGCTAGGCAATGTGGGACTAAACGTAGACGAAAATATACGAAACAGAGGAGAAAAGGAGAGTCGCGTGGCATGGGCCAAAAGGCTTTCCGCCGGCCGCGCGCGTACACTGTAAAGAAAATTTTTTTGAGCAACAGAAAAGAAAAAGAAAAACTATGAAAAAAAAACATGAGGAATGAAAATGGCCCGCTGGGCCTGGCCCATATATTATATAGAAAAAGAAAAGAAGGGGCGCCCGCTGGTACTATGATGCGCACGTCGGCGACAGTTAGTTTCAGGCGCGCGTGCAGTTTTTGTTATTATTTTTTTTAAACAGAAAGTGATAAACTGAAAAACGAAAATGAAACTATAATTTTATATAGGCATATTATATATCAAAATTTTCAGAAAAATATTTCCTACAAGATGAACATTTTTATAATTCCAAATAAGATAACACACAAATTCAGATAATTAAAAGAGTGCTACTGGTCTAATAAAATCCAACGAAAATCATTTTAAAAATACCAAATTTGATTCAAGTTTATTTCTATCCATTTTTCTGATGTAGGGAATCATGTTACCCTATTTTCCATGTATTTTATTTTTGGAGAAAAATAATTTGAATAAAACTCAAATAACTCCAAATTGAAAATAAATTCAAAAGAACTTTGAATTTAATTCTTTGAAACTCCCAACTCATATTTCATATAATTTGAAGAAGTCATTTTATCTTCGCTCGTGAAAATCATTGAGTTGCATAAAGTTTCAGAATTGGAAATATTCTCAAATGAATTTCAAATATTTTCAACACCCCTTGTCATTTAAATAAATGGAAGAAGTCATGTCATCTTCTCTCCAGGGTTTTGTGATGAAAAGAATTTGAATTCACGGAGAGCATAAAAGAAAAAATGAAAGTTTGGGAAAGTCCTTTTATTCCCTCTCATTTAACTTTCAAAAGTTTCAAATTCACTCACTTTCAGTCAATCAATCAAACAATCAATCAAAACTATCTATTGTTTATAACATTCCAAAATTTAGAATTTTGGGATGTTGCAAAACTACCACCCTTAAAATGAATCTCGTCCTCGAGATTCGGAGAGGCTAGAAAGAAATAGGTTAGGGTTTGGGGGTCTTCTCAAAATCCATTGATCATTACAAGGGGTCTGGGGTGCTACTACCCTTAGAAGCATGGTTACGGTTCCATCAAAACTCATATACTCCATCCTTATCGTTGACAGTGTCGGTCTTCTCAGATCTTCAGTATAATTCCTTCTCTGGTCTCTTCCGGTGGTGGCATAACCTTTTCCTCAATTCTTTTGTCCTTTCATCATGGTAAGGTTATTCCGAGATTGGTTCTTCTTAGCTGACGGGTCTGGCGCCAATTCTAAACAACTATCGTTATTTCATGGTGGTCAACGATTTATGGTTTCCCTGCAGAAAATGGGTCTGGGTTGAATCTCACCGTATGACCTACGGTTGGCAACAACTGCCTTGTACAAGGGGAAAAATGCTTATACCATTCTAAGGTTTAAACAGGGTTTTGATCGTCGTCTCTCTACTATAGGTAAGTCACTCAGATTTACCATCCCATATAGCAAAGCGAATAATAAGAGTAAGTCGGTATGGTGATCAATCCATCCCGCACCCAAATCATTACCTTGTACATGGTTTAGCGAATCTCGCATTCTAACACTCGGTCTTCCTCACAAGCATTGCAGAATTTCTCTTGTCGATGAACCAAGTTCGGAAAATCTATTGATTCTGCAAGCCAAACAAACATCTATCGTTCCTTAACAATTCTCAGTTTTGTGTAAACTCCTATAGAATCGTCGGTTGATAAAATCGTAACTTCTTCCAGGGTTTTTCCTTCAGCAATAGTGTGCTTGCTTCTTGGCAGGTTTTGGGGCCTGTGGGTTATGGACCACCTCATCACTTGTAAACCTTGAATTCATCATCGGGGCAGCTGATCGTTATTCCAACATCCAACTTCCTAGTATTCTTAAATCCGTCCAATTGTAATGTCTTTCTTCCTTCTATTGGCACCAAACTAGGACATGATTAATCAGACTCATCATGGAATTTCCATTGATCCATATTACCAAAATTATACCTCATTGTATCCAATAGTACTTCATCTCTTCATCCTCGTGGGATATCCCACCTACCAAGATAAAAACTTATACTTATGAAGTCCATACTCCACTTCGTGGAACATCATTATCCTTTCCAGGGTCAAGCGTCCTTACAGGGGAATATTGGCCATCTCTGCATGGCACTTCTTCAACTGGGAATCGTGAAACACATCATGAACTCCTGACAGTCCTTCGGGTGACTCCAACTTGTTAGCCAATTCTCTCATACGTTCCAAACACGGTATGGTCCTACAAATCTCGGGGCTAACTTTCCCTTAACTCCAAATCGTTTAAATCCTCGCAGAGGTGGCACACAAATATATGCTCTGTCTCTGATTTCATAGACTATCTCCTTGCGTTTTTTAGTCTGCATAACTCTTCTGCCTGGACTGAGCTACCTTCAGTCTATCCCGGATCAACTTAACATTCTCTTCTGACTCTTTGATCACATTTGGTCCAAACAACTGACGGTCTCCAACTTCATCCCACATTAACGGTGTCTGGCTCCTTTTCCCATACAAAGCTTCAAAAGGGGCCATCTTCAACTAGCTTGGTAACTGTTGTTGTATGAGAATTCCGTGTAAGGTAGATTATCATCCCTACTAGATCCATAATCTAGTGCACACGCTCTCAACATGTCCTCCAGAATCTGATTGACTCTCTCGATTTATCCATCTGTCTACGGATGAAAGGTTGTACTGAACTCTAGCCCAGTACCCAAAGTCTGGTGCAGCTGATTCCAAAACTTTGAGGTAAAACTGTGTTCCTCTATGATGGTCCTCGGAACTCCATGCAGACATACGGTCCTTGTCAAATATATCTTGGCCAACTACGCACGTGTATAAGTGGTTTTCACTGGGATAAAGCGGTAATGAAATTCATGCCAAGCTTATCCCACTTCCATTCGGGTATTCGGCATAGGCTATAGTAATCCTGCTGGCTTCTGATGCTCTGCTTTTACTCTCTGACATACATCACATACGGCTACATACTCAGCAATATCCTTCGTCATACCAGTCCACCAGAAACGATCCTTCAAATCCAAATACGTCTTGGTGTTTCCAGGGTGAATCGAGTATGGTGAGTCATGAGCCTCCTGAAGTATTAACTTCCTGATCTTTGCATTATTGGGCACATATACACGATCCTTGAACCATAAGGTGTCGTGCTCATCCTTACGAAAACCTTTGGCCTTTCCTTTGCTCATCCTCTCTTTTACCTCAGCAATCTCTTTGTCATCCTTCTGAGCTTCACTGATCTCTTCCAACAATGTAGGCTGAACTTCCATTGCTGCAACAAAACCTTTGGGAACAATCTCCAACCGAAGTTCCCTGAAAATCCTCGGCTAACTCCTTTGGTAATCCTCTGCTTATGAGGGTATTCGTCCTTGTGTTCCTTATGGGTGTGTCCTATTTCTCCACAGAGCTTGCATGCACAAGGTTTCTTCATATCACTTCCATCAGGCTTCAGTTTCTAGGACACAAGACGAGACTTTGGCAAAGTCAACCTAAATTCTTCCCAAGTGGTTACTCCTGGCCACATTGATGGTTTGGTACATCCTCCACCAGGTAGCAGCACTTCTTTCAAAGCACTCTAGAGCATGCTGGGTCATATCCTTTTCGACTATAGTGTTATTCTCCATATGATCCTCCATGTTCTGAATCCATCGGTCTGTCTCCAATTGACTCATTGGTCCAGAAAATACAAGCTCATCTCCATTCATCTTCTATTGGGTCCATGGGTTTTGGGGTGGGATAAGAGAGATAGAGAGGGATACACACAATACAAACAATAGTTTTGAAAAGACAGATTTTATTGTGGCTGTCGGAAAAACATCAAACAAATGACAGCTCACAATCGTCGCATCTAACGCAGGTATATCCAGGGGTTTGGTCTTCTAAAGGTCAAATGAATCTTCAATGCCATCAAACTCTTCAAGTCTTGGTCATGTCTCCGATGGCTTCTTCTGATCATGCTTGTCCTTCTCAAGTTCTTTTGCAAGATCATCTCTATTGACGCAGAGTCTCTCGTGACGTCCTCTAATATTCCTGGAGTTGCATTCCAAACTTCTGGTTTCAACTTCCTTGACATGAACCATGGTCCTACTATCCTTCAGTTCCTGACAAATCTTTGATGTCTCAAGGTTTGGCTCCTCCAGCTTGGCTACTTTCAGTTTCAGGTTCCTGAATTCTTCATGAATTGCCTCCTTGTCAAATACGACTTCCTGCAGATCCACCTTAAACTTCTTCATGTAATACTTCAGATCCTGGTGATACACCTGCTAAGGTTAAAACTTCATCTTGCTGATAGGTGCTCCATCAGCCCTCTACCATCCAATCCTTCCATGCATATGCATGCTTAACTCAGCATGGTGACATTAGCATAAGCGGGCGGTAATCTCATGGATAGCGTGTTTCTGCTCTTGTCATTTCCATGAGCTATCATTCCATAGTTGATATCTCCTGCCTTAGGGTTTCCTTGACAAAAACTTTGAGTTTTTAACTCTCCATGCTCCGGTCTTTCTCCGATACACCTTGATCTCGGGTATTGACAACTTCCATAGTCTGTCAAGTTCCATAAGTGTAGCCTTCTTTGGTCATACCAAATCTGAAATTCTTCATATTCTCCTAGTCCTTGAAGTCTTTATCCGTCGTAGTTTCCATCATTACAATGCTCGGTAAATCCTCTTCATTCCGAAGTGGTCTTAGTTGTCCAATATCTTGTCTCCTTGGAGTGGTCTCATCAGCCGAATCTTCGAGTGGTCAAAAGGGAAAAGGGGTATGGTCTCACTAAAAGGGAATATTTGAATAAGCTCAGAAGAGAAGAGGGGTAAAAGATCATTTTGAAATGAAGTTGTAGAGAAAAATCTTTCCTATGGGCTTGCCAGTTTCTAGGGTCACGTCCTACAGTCAACATGTGCTCTGATACCATCTTGTAGCGACCCGGCCCGAATGGGTCAAGTCTCTGTGCTTACGTGTCACCCCTGGATCGGTATGCTGACACACACAGTACTCGAGGATTTATAACAGAGGTAAATCACATGCATAAAGTAGCGTAAATACTTTTACCTCAATCCAAATAGCGGAAGCAACAAGGTTGTGGATTCCCATCAACACCAACGGCAAAGTTGAGCGTAGAAATTGTAACCCTAACGTATCACTTACTCGTCATTTGAAAAGTCTGCAACATGAAACGTTGCAGCCTGAAAACGGGTCAGCACATGGAATATGCTGGCAATGTAACACATGGAGAGTAACAAAAAAATAAGCTATACTACATGCATATATGGCTGGTGGAAAAGCTCTATAGTTATAAGGTTTTGCGAAAAGCCAATTTTTCCCTACTGCAAGAAATAAATTTGTTTAACTATCATGGTGGTTGTTAAACGTTGAGAATGGTTGACAGCATCCTCAATCCCAATTAAGTACTCATTAAAACCCAAACAAATTATATTAAGTAACGTGATGAGATCAACAAGATAATCCAAGAACTAGATACTCAAGATGTCCATAACCGGGGACACGGCTAATCATGATTAGTTTATACACTCTGCAGAGGTTTATGACTTTTCCCCACAAGACTCGATCGCCTCCGTTTGGTTTCTCGACTACATGGTGTTTGAGAGCGGATGACCGAGACATAGTCTTTCGAAGCGTTTGCACCTTACGATGGGTACACCGTACCACCTACAACCCCTACATCAGCTAGTCTACCACTGTAAGAGTTCACACGACTTAATCAACTATGCCAGAGCCCATAATGGCTTGTGGCTGCACACGGAAGTTACTAGCATGAATGATCTTATGATCCCTTTGAGCACAGGTGGCGGTCCAAGAAAAACAGGCAAGTCTGATAGAAACCAGTGCCTCAATCCACCCGGATGTGTGTTTAAGTTGCCACCTTAAATAAACCATTACTTTAACAATCTCACATCTGTCATGGAATACACTCACCCAATCCACGTCTACTAGCATATCATAGCATAATAAGCAAACGTAGAAGTAACTCCCAAGGTTTCATAAGTAAAACAGGTAATAGGTACTACCTCAATCTACTTTCCATCCCACAATTTATTTAGGTCCTAATCATGCAAGTATTTGAGGATTAGATCTAATGCATAAAAACTGGGTATGAGAAGAGGTATGATCAAAGTGTTACTTGCCTGCAATGTTGATGAAGATGATTCGCACTCAAAACTCTTGATAGTTCTACTCGTCACACTCCGGTCAATCTATCGTAAGCAATCAATAGTAACCACACATAAGCAATCACTCAAAAGATCAGAAAGAACGGAGAAGGTGATTTGAAAAACATCAAAACCAAGAAAATAACTCTTGCAACATAAAACAATTTCTAACAGTACCAAAATTATGTGAATTTGGCCTTATCAGAAAGTTTACGTCAAGAGCTTCGATTTGCAAAAAGAATCAACTCAAACGGAGTTATAAAACTCAAGTTATGATCAAACGAATTTTAAATACAAATCAGTTTGAATTCAAATTTTAAAACTTTCAAAAACATGTTTAAGTTGGATTACTGGATAGAGGGGATCATAACAAAGAATTGGGCGTTGGTTTCATCTAATTTGGATGAACGAGTAAAAAGTTATGGCTATTTGAAGAATCAGGGCCAAGCTGTTTTACGAAAGAAAAATAGTTACAGCTAAGGTCTAATGTATAAATACGTAGACTAATTGATAATCTAATCTATCGTATTAGTCTAAAAAAATAATAAACTACGGAAGTATAAGAAGAAAAGAAAACAAAGAAAGATACCTTTATAAGGCAGAGAAAAGACGACTTTGAAGAGAAGAGACAATTTCCAGAAGTCGCGCCGGAGAGGAAAAAAAATATTTTTCTTTAAGGAATCTAGTCAAACCAAAATATTGATTTAACCCGAATCGGATGATTTTTGAAGGCTTTATGGGTCTATATTTATAGGTGGAAAAGAGGTTTAGGGGTCAAAAGCTAGGCAATGTGGGACTAAACGTAGACGA
Source organism: Aegilops longissima (assembly GCA_021605205.1). Lineage (NCBI taxonomy): Eukaryota > Viridiplantae > Streptophyta > Magnoliopsida > Poales > Poaceae > Aegilops > Aegilops longissima. The sequence goes on along the minus strand of CM038677.1, from coordinate 729,359,912 downwards.
AAATATACGAAACAGAGGAGAAAAGGAGAGCCGCGTGGCATGGGCCAAAAGGCTTTCCGCCGGCCGCGCGCGTACACTGTAAATTTTTTTTTTTGAGCAACAGAAAAGAAAAAGAAAAACTTTGGAAAAACAGATATAAGGAATTAAAATGGCCCGCTGGGCCTGGCCCATATATTATATAGAAAAAGAAAAGAAGGGGCGCCCGCTGGTACTATGATGCGCACGTCGGCGACAGTTAGTTTCAGGCGCGCATGCAGTTTTTGTTATTATTTTTTTTAAACAGAAAGTGATAAACTGAAAAACGAAAATGAAACTATAATTTTATATAGGCATATTATATATCAAAATTTTCAGAAAAGATTTCCTACAAGATGAACATTTTATAATTCCAAATAAAATAACACACAAATTCAGATAATTAAAAGAGTGCTACTGGTCTAATAAAATCCAACGAAAATCATTTTTAAAATACCAAAATTGATTCAAATTTATTTCTATCCATTTTTCTGATGTAGGGAATCATGTTACCCTATTTTCCGTGTATTTTATTTTTGGAGAAAAATAATTTGAATAAAACTCAAATAACTCCAAATTGAAAAATAAATTCAAAAGAACTTTGAATTTAATTCTTTGAAACTCCCAACTCATATTTCATATAATTTGAAGAAGTCATTTTATCTTCGCTCGTGAAAATCATTGAGTTGCATAAAGTTTCAGAATTGGAAATATTCTCAAATGAATTTCAAATATTTTCAACACCCCTTGTCATTTAAATAAATGGAAGAAGTCATGTCATCTTCTCTCCAGGGTTTTGTGGTGAAAAGAATTTGAATTCACGGAGAGCATAAAAGCAAAAATGAAAGTTTGGGAAAGTCCTTTTATTCCCTCTCATTTAACTTTTAAAAGTTTCAAATTCACTCACTTTCAGTCAATCAATCAAATAATCAATCAAAACTATCTATTGTTTATAACATTCCAAAATTTAGAATTTTGGGATGTTACAACTTCTTTGTCGTTACCAAAGTCTACAGTAACGAATTTGACTAGGTTTCTCTCGAGGAAGTCTTTAAAATCCTGGCACTCAACGTCGGCATGGCATATGTGGTAGACCAAGCATAAGTCATGCACGCAAACCTGGATCACGGAGGGCTTCTTCCTCTCTTCGTCCTTTAGATCCTTCTCTTGTCCTAGGACTGTGGTGTACTCAACATCTAGCCCAGCGACCCACTCATCATCTGAGTCTTTGAACATGCATCTGAAGTGAGAAAGGCATCCTTTCACCGTCGCGGAAGAACGGGTGTAGATGACGTCGAACTCATCGCCGGTGATGGTTCTAACCTTGTACTCACCGCCGATCGTGGAGATTTGGGACGCCATGGATTTGGGAGGAGGGTTAGGATTAGTGGAACTGCCGTAATGTGAATGGGACGGACGACTAGGAGCGAACCGCCGTAGTATTCAAGGCGCGGAGGGACGAGTAGGAGCGAACTACCAAAGATGCGAACGGCAGGGTAGTGGTTTCCATTCTCCCATGATACGGCTTCGAGAGCCCTTGGATCTGAGATTGAGCGGTTGCATGGCGTGATTCTAGACATATGGGTGAATATCCTATCACGAGGGTTATTACGCAAATTTTCGAAACTTAGCATGCGATCGCTTGATCTCAGATCCAAGGGCTGCCGCAGCCGTATCATGGTCGCGCCTACCGCGACCGTCGCGTCGCTTCATGCATCGCGCTTCTTTGGAGATTTAACACGGTGCGTTAGGCTATCGATGTTGGCATGTCATACATAGTCATCACTTAGTCACTCATACTACAACAAGGTTTTGGCTATAAGGTTGGCTATAAGTGTATTTATTTTTTACTTCTCTCTATCTCTTTCTTGTACTCCTCCGTCCCATAATATAAGAACGCTTTTGACACTAGTGTAGTGTCAAAACGTTCTTATATTATGGGACACAGGGAGTACTAGTATTTATTGCATTTGCCAAGGAGTGACCTCTTCCAATGAAATGGTGTTGATAAGTTTGCTTCATTTAATTAGCAATAGACTCGAAATTGTCTTTTCACCTAGGTACACGCGCTTAGCACCGTTTCTTCCTTGGGTCACCAAACTAGCCTCTCTCTTCTTGATTAACTTGCCACATCGGACTTTATGCCTATGTGGCAAGCTTAAGCTTGTAGAGAGCAAGTAAGTACAATAGTGCGCTTTACATGGCATTTTTGCATATGTGGAGGAAAGAGAGGCAAGGAAAAAGTGGAGAAGTGGGCTCTCATGCAAGAGCCTCTACTACATGGTGGAGCATTGGGAGAGGCACCTGTATGGAGGTGGTCAGGAATCGGGAGACTCACGCCCGTCGTAGCGCCGCAGTTAAAATGATAATGGCAAGTCAAATCACAGGGCCCCACCTGTCCAGCAGTAACTCGCTATCAAATCACACAGCCCTACGTTTGCAGCAGCCTACTCCCTCATCTTCTCGCGTCTCTATCGAACCGACTAGGCGGAACTGCCCCGCCGCCTACCGCGCAGGAAAATCCCCGCCCTCGACTTTTAAATAGTATATAGTATACTAATTGTGTATCCATGGATTGTGCCCGCGCCATGGAGCAAAGCGTCTAAAAAATGGCGGTACACATGTACAGAGTATACAGCACGCCCGTCGCGTTCGCGTCGCACCCCAGACGGTCGGTCGGTCTGGCACGCTGCTCTCCGAATGGAACGTGCGTCATATTGCGTTTGCACACACATGTGGGACGGCAATTGAGAACCGACCATAGGCACACTCCCCGGCCCCGCAAGTCGGGTGACTTAATAGAAGAGGGAGACGAGCGATAGTACTAGAGAAGTGTTGTACTACGTTGGTGCCTCGATGATCCCTGCAAGACACGGAAGATCAGTTCGTCCATGCATGTGACCAGACTCCAGCAGACACGCCTGTATTGGCTATCGTCTACATATCGTGCAGGCTGTGTTGTACATGGTTGTAGTTGTGGTGAGAAATCTAAAAAAAGGTTTCTTGTCATCTCGCAAAATTAGGTGTCATGTGCTTCGGATCACTGCGAGGGTTAAACAGCGACAACCGAGTTGGGCTAGTCATTGGGGGCACATGCACGAGCAGTGACTACTCGGCTGCCATCTAGGTCAAGCCGACTATATTAATTAGGACATCTATCGACGGACCCCTTTTCTACGAGTTTATCTTTAATTTGAGCTTTGTTCCTCGTCTAGTTTGTCCGTCGGGATTCATGTTGTCTCCTTTGGGCAGTGAGGTTATAATTTCTTGTCATGTGGCATTTTTCATGGTATATGTTATAATCCGGTAGCCAGATCAAAATGACGACAAGCTGCGCCTCCGGGCCACGTGCATGAAGACTTCTCGACAGTCATTGACGAGGTCAAGCCGGCTCCGGTAGACAAAATAAAACTAGTACTACTCCACTATATAGGCAGGAGCCTCCGCGCTTGCTTGCTAGTGTTGCTCTCTTCACACTGTCCGCGGCCTCTCTAGATCTAAACACGACAGCGGTGGCCACACTCTCTCTCTCTGCTCATCACTGGTCACAGATCCAGTCGGATCCTCTCCGCCGGGGAAGGTGAGAAGGTGCAACGTTCACGCGGTCGTCCTCGGCGACGGCTCTTACCCACTGTTGGGCACGTCCCGATCAGCCTGTCTTGTCGTTCTCTCCCAAGCACCGCTGGCGAGGGAGGGCCTCCGACCCCTTCTTCCTCGCTACCGTAGTGTGGGCAGATCCGGCCTCCCGCCACCCACCTAGCGACATCCCGGTGACCATCAGATATAACTTCCTTCGAAACCGGCCTTGCTCTACTTCCCGAGCTCCTGACGTCGTTGCATTTGTATCTTTTACTATTTCTCACGCCCCCTCATAGATAGGATCGATCGGCTGTTTGAAAACCACCTAATTTTTTTGCGTTTAAGAGGTAAAACTAGTTCATGCACTCGTATCTAGTACTACTTGGTTCAAACAAGGAAGAAAGGGGGGGGGGTGGGGAGGATTTGTTACCTGAATCTAGGACTTGGTGAAAGAGGAAATAATGGGGCGAAAAGTAGCGTAGGTGGCTATCCAACTGGTCTCTAGGTCTAATAGGGAAATAAAGGGAAACACAAGACAAACTCAATATAAACCCGATCTATTGGTTGAAAAAGGAAAGAAAGTGGGGACTGGGGACAAGTCAAGCGAGTAAGTCCAGCACTAGATTTGCTAGCCTCACACAGTATAAGGTGGCTATACCGAACAAAAATGGGACCAACCCAGATATCCTGTTCTGATGTTTGTTGCCCCGAGCCACTCTTATGTAATGCCACTGGTAAAATGTAGCAGTCGCACTACTAAAAGTAAGGACACGTTAAACCAATGTTGTTTTCAATGTAATGCCTCCAATAATATGAATCAATGGCACTTCTTTACATGTCCTGCTAAAATTTCCCATTAAGATAAGTTGGTTCTTTTCGTTAGAAATGCAACTGTCCTGGTCCGCCTACTCTCCCATGCCCAAAGTAATGTCGTATTTAACGGTTGTCATAGTTAATCCTAATGCCCACAGTAATATCTAGCAATGCCGCTGCTTTAGAAATTGCTACTGTCCTTGTAGGATTGCCATTCAGATAAGGAACATGCTTCTTTTCATTTGATGCATGTTTCATCACTTGTTAGTCACCCTCCTTTCCACCTTTTTTCTGCAAACAGAGATATACATTTCACGCTCGATCTTAGTTGAACTGCACAAATGATATCCAAATTATAGTTGAGCATTCTAGGAGATTCACATCCAACGTTGATGTTGCTCAATTTTATTGCAACTAATGAAGAAGAAGCTCTGTGGGTTGCGTTTTCTGATGGAAATGGAACCGGGGCTGGAGCCCTTTTCTTAAAAAAAGTGAAGAAGAAGTTGCTAGCTCACGGGACATTGCTTCATTTTAGGTGAACTGCACCAAAAGGTCCCATGAATTGAATCATCCATGTTGGTGACTGAAAGAGCCAGCTTCATCATCCCAGTCTAAGCACCCCCGGCCTCCATCCTTGCGATGCACGGTACACCTCGTTTGCCACCTGCTCGACCCTAGTGTCACTGATAAAATGAAGTAATAATACAGTTAAAATAGAGCAAGTGTCATCTCTATCATTTCATTTCCAATGTAGATAAAGAAAGTGCTACTCTTTGTTAATGTATGTTTCATCAACTAGTCCCATTGTTAATGTTTAAGCGTTTCTGCAAACTGGGGTGCTTAATTTTAGTTGATATGTACAAAATAGAGATTTGAATGTCTCAAGGCGCCTCCTTGTACTACCGCTGTACACCGATGTTCATCACCGCGGAAGGTGTATCTGGGGGACTTGGGACGATGTCCAGTATGAGGCGTACCGTATGAGGCGTCGCAGGGCCCATCTCGCCCTCGCAGCATGGCATACTATGATACTATCGCAATATTTTCTTCTATTCATTTTGTGTGTTTTGATCAACTAGTGCCACTATAATGTAATCACGTGTTTTCATTATTTGTGCAAACAGGGTTATTCAGCTGCATTTTGGTGGAACTGCACAAATGTACGTATGGAACCGGCATATATGCAGAGTGCGAGGTGTGCCAAGTAAAAATTACCGACACCAACCATGCTGCATGCACGCATTGGCATCGACCACCACCAGTGGGATGTGTGGCGCTCTCTTTGGATGGATCTTTCTTGGCAGCAAATCCTCTAACAAAATACTAGTAGCTTATATTGGCAGTTTTCTAGGGAGTACTCTTTTCTGAAAGAAGCACCAATCTATTTTTCTTTATTTGTACACTGTGTCACAACTTTGACCCAAAGGTCCAGAGCTATTTTAGGGTGATTGTCGTAGTACTCGGAGACTAATTGTAAGCATGATTTTCATTAGCTGTCACACTGATTGTAAGCATGAGCAGGTGGAAGATTAGGTTAGTGCGAAGCATACCTTAAACCCTACCGTTGCCATTGAAACGAGGCGAGCGTCGAGGGAACCGTGGAGAACGGCGGGGAAGCTACGTCGCGCCATCCGGCCTCCTCTTACGGTGGGAGAACGAATACTCATGTGGCTCCGGCTGGCTCTGCACCCTCACGAACGGCACACCATACTCGATCGATTCGTTATCCTCTGGGTGCTCGACCTTCGACCTATACGCCCACCACCTCCGCCTGACTGTCGCCCGGGCGAATCTGTCTGCTCCATCACCCAGAGGAGATACTCGATGAACTCAGAGGACTGCGGCGTGACTGCCACCGAGGAGTACATGTACATCGCCGCCCTCATCACCGTCGTCTCGCTCTTTCGCATACATTGCCACATGGCCCGCACCGTCCTTGAAATCTCCCACTCATTGTCAAACCAACTAAGGATCTTGACGGTGTCCTGGACTAGGGGGTACTCACCACGTCGTCTCCCGATCAGTTGGATTGGGCCGAGGACCCCCATGGCCGTATACTCATGGGCCAGTCCGGACAGTTGCCGCATACAAGGAAGATTCCACAAGACTTGGCGATCAAGACAAGGACTCCTCCCCCACCGGTGTATTCGGCTAGGACTCTTGTTATCCTAGGCCTCGGGTGCATTATATAAACCGGGGACAGGCTAGTCGATAGAGGATACAATATACAACAATCATACCATAGGCTAGCTTCTAGGGTTTAGCCTCTCTGATCTCATGGTAGATCTACTCTTGTACTACCCATATCATCAATATTAATCAAGCAGGAGTAGGGTATTACCTCCATCGAGAGGGCCCGAACACAGGTAAAACATCGTGTCCCTTGTCTCCTGTTACCATCCGCCTAGACGCACAGTTCGGGACCCCCTATCCGAGATCCGCCGGTTTTGACACTGACATTGGTGCTTTCATTGAGAGCTCCGTTGTGTGTTCGGCAAAAGGTCGATGGCTCGCTGCAGATCAAGCTGCGACTTGCATCTTCGTCACCAGCTCATTGGTCACCTTGGTTCAACCAAGGATCGCGCCCTACCTCCCATCGTTATGTTCGGATGAGGGCCTTCATCAACATCAACTCCGATCTCTATCAAGATCATGGAGGAATCATCCAGGGAGCCCGGGGGCTCAACGTCAACATTGCCCTTGGGCGACCGTACCGTTTTTCTGGACAGCGGACTTGTGTCCACCGCCACCGCCTCCTCAAGCGTCGTTTTAACGATTGCTTCGGGGGAGTTGTGCGGAATTGAGTCTACAACAACCCTGGAAAATTTCGTCGAGTTCCGATGGAGGAATCTCTCGCAATCTCCGGTATACTGGAGCCGCATTGAATCTGGACGAGAATCCGGATGAGTTTAGGGCGTGGTGTCCAGCTTCTAGCTCGGACTTCCTTTGGAAGATCCAACCATTAATCGGCTGCGGAATTCCTATATCTACCACCCCCCAAAATTTCAGCTCGATCCGACCGTCCAAACTCCGGGAACCATCCGATTAGTGCATCACTTTTCGGATCTGTTTTCCGCGCGAAAACGAATCCGAGCCGAGTTCGTCTTTTTTATGAACGGGATTTCGGACATCCTTTTTGAAGGAAGTTTTGTATGGGGTGTTGTGTTTTGTTTCCGAACACATCCCACTAACTTTAAAATCTTTTGAACATGATCTTCAACATCATGCTGGTGTCAAACCAGTCCGGCAATATTGCTCCACGGCTGCCGACCTACGCTAGACACGTCGTCACTTTGTTGAGCCGAGCTCAACTTCTTCGGATCATCATCTCGGCAAGCCGAACAAGAGTCCGGCATCGTGAAGGATAAATCATCACCAACATCGCCGCCCCACGGATTACACGGAGCGGGCATACCGGCGTCGCCGCACGGTCGCCTCATCAAGCCGGCATCGACCACGTCACGACCTGCATCGGCAGGACCGCACTATTGCTTCTTTAAGCTGGTGTCCATCACGCCGACCTACTTCGACATCTCGGCTGGACCGGGTGCTTCGCCATCTCTTCATCAACCTACTCCGGACGCTTCGGCGTCGCTAGCCGACCAGCTCCTTCACGTTAGCTGGATCGAGGGCTTCGCCATGCCGTCGCTTTATCGCCCATCAGGCAATGGGTATGCGGATCGATTCCCAATTTTTGGGAGTCGCTTTTCTCCAGACTGCTACAACAAATAAACCAGGTGCTATTAATCCTAGTATTTTTCGCCTGTTTGGGTTCATTTTTTCCAACGAATTATTACTCTGGTTTGTCCATCATATGTACGCAGGTCTATCAAATGGTGGCCGATTAACGACGGTTGCATGGTGGTTCGGTCGGTTTCAGACATAGTCCGTAACGCCGATCCGAACTCGAACCGACCTGTGAATTCAGGCCTTGCCATGCCTTTACCGATCACACCGACGCCTCAGATCGACATTGACTTCGCGCCAGCCATATTTCTTTATTACTCACTTTGCATAAATTATTTATTATGCAACATCTTTTTAATTTTATTATTACTATTATCCCGGTCTGCACTATTTTTGTGCACAAGAAAATGATCCAGCCGGACTATATCCTTTGACGCCACCTCGGCTGGACGGGGGCTTCGTCAACACTTCATTACCCCATGCGTGGACTTCGCATCACTCGCCATCCTGCATTGACCGTGCTATGTCACCACTTCGAGTGCCGAGCTCTTTGCTCCGCCACCTGGACCGGCTTGGGGATGGAACCTTGTCCCGCATCAAGCTCGGACCGCGTCGTCAATACCGAACACATTAACCAGCTAAGTTGCCTTCATGCTCAAAGTTTTAAATTTCTAACTTGTGTTCGGTTCGACCAAGCATTATACTTTTTGAAAAAAGTTTCTTGTACAAATTTTCCTTGTCCAAACTTTGTTCAAGATACTTGACGCGCTACCCGCTACCACTATACTCGGGGCTTCTTTAGCGAAGCTTATTAATACGGGCTTTATGCCCAACACATGTGTCACACTTCCGCATGTACCTTTTATTCACCATTATATGCATCGATATGACTTAAGTTTTGGCCAAGCTGGGTTGCTGGCTCTGTGCTTACCCCACGCTCCCGATTGTTTGGCTAGGTGGTAAAGGAGCACCTCTGCGATTGTTACTTGTCGGGTCAGCCGGATGTGTACCTCGACTGGGTGAAGCTGAAAGCTAGCATTCTTAAGGGAATACTCGGTCGGTGAACTAAAAGATAATTTCTTACCTATTTATTTACCTGCCCCAGATGTTTTTCTGCTCTTTTCGCAGTCCGACATGCACTTTAGGGCATGCCTCGAGGAAAGGAACCCCTAACGGAACTATTCTCCCTGGAAGATGTTTCTTACTAACCATGTAATATAACATAACTAGTTGGGCACTTGTCTGATAAAGCACTAATGACCCCTACGCCTAGTCTCCACGCATGCCCCGGTTTTTATAACCGCGAGGGTATTCGGACACACTCCAGACTATTGGGTCCAGAGGTTGAAGCGAAAAGGTCCGCTACGACAAACGATCTACAATCCGGCTAGAAGGCATTCTACATGTGACCTTACATTATATAGTCAACTTTTACCCAAGTCACTTGGGGGCTCTTATGTTTATTTGAGCCGTTTCATACTAAGTGTTTTTCTTCTTAGTCGTTGGAAAGTTTTTATTATTATTTATCACTCCTTTTCTCGACACGAGTGTGCGGTCACTAGCCGGGGAGCCTAATTTCTCTCTCAAAACCGCTAGAGTTTTAGTTTTCTAAACTGGCCTAATGAGAAGTACTCCACCTTCGGGATGGGAGACTGAAGCCGTAGGCTGACCCGCTTGAAGTCTTGAGATAGGATGTGTCATGTTAAGGCACGGCAGAAGCACTTTTTTTTTCTAAAGTCCAATTTTCAGATTGGCGCCGAACACTTGATCTTGTTCGGACGTCATGTTTTTACTAACGTTTTTCTTTGGTTTTCCAAGCTTTTGGCACTTTTAACTATTTGTGTGTTTTCAGCACAAGTCTCGCAGGGCAACGCCGGACACCTTTAGATATTCGCAAAACATTCTCGGATATTGCTATATATGCATCAGCCAATTGTGTCTTCGGTCAATAGTTGGGTTGCCGGCTCCGCGCTTGCCTCCTACGCCCGCTTTGTTCGGCTAGGTGTGCAAAGGAGAACCATCGCGATTGTGCTTCCAGCTCGCATGGTCAAGCACCTGGATGGAAAAGCAAAACCTGATCGTCACAATAGGTGTAAACTGGTCAATGATCCGATGACTATATTAAATGATGGGCCATTCATAAAATTGGCCGAAGTGTTTCCGGCTTGACCTCGACTGTCGCCGAACACTACAGGGGGCTAGTAACTGGCTTCCCAAACTAAATCCTCAATATTTTGCTCTTACATTGGAGCTGAGGTTTCATGATCATGCTTAGCATGACAACCCAAAGAAAGGAATCGATAGCGGGATTATTATCTTTGGAAGACATTTCTTCTGTTAAACAGTAATATAACATATCTCTCTGCGTACCTTTGTTTATAAAACCGTATGGCCAGATTGCCTTGTTTGTCGTAAATCTTTGCCCTCATAAAGGCTTTATAAAGTAGGACAAACACTCCTCGGCTACTAGCCGAGGAGGTTGAAGCCGATGGTCGGTCAACAAAGTATTGTACAATGCGGATCCGAGCATTAATGACATAAAGTACTTGGATACATAGATTCATTACACATAATTTGTGATTTAACTATGGATATCGATCCTTAATTCGGCCACCCGTGCCCGCTTTAAGGCTCGGGGGCTACTGGGCTTCGGGCTTATTATTTACAAATATTAAAGGGGCACATCAATCCCCTGATCTGGTGTTGCAACCCGACCAGTGTCTTGGGGGCTACTGCATTACCTGTTCTATGCAGAAAATTTTAAGTGCAATACAGTTTCCGAGGAGATTTTGATCCTCAGGTTGGTCGGCCGCACCCAACCCGAGTCTCGAGGACTGAGCACGCCGCTTTTTGTGTCCCGAAGTATTCTGCCGAGCTAGGACTTGATCCTCAGACCGATTTTGCAAATCAACCTGAGTCTCAGCGGCTATGGGGATCAGCGGTTTTATGTCATCCTTCATGTGCATCTCAGGTTTTAGACCGATACACACCTTGTGGGCTACTGACTATGTATCTCGGCAGAGAATAAGCTAGCACCAGACCACTCAGAAGGACATCTATGGAGAGGATGCAGCAGCGAATCAGGCAGATCGCCGGCGGCGACCAGGAAAAGTTAGCCAGGTTGAAGGAGATCTGTCGGTGTCAAAGCCGGCGGATCTCGGGTAGGGGGTCCCAAACTGTGCGTCTAGGCGGATGGTAACAGGAGACAAGGGACACGATGTTTTTACCCAGGTTCGGGCCCTCTTGATGGAGGTAATACCCTACTCCTACTTGATTAATATTGATGATATGGGTAGTACAAGAGTGGATCTACCACGAGATCAAGGAGGCTAAACCCTAGAAGCTAGCCTATGGTATGATTATTGTTCGTCCTACGGACTAGAACCCTCCGGTTTATATAGACACCGGATAGGGTTAGGGTTACACAGAGTCGGTTACTATGGTAGGAGATCTACATATCCGTATCGCCAAGCTTGCCTTCCACGCCAAGGAAAGTCCCATCCGGACACAGGACGAAGTCTTCAATATTGTATCTTCATAGTCCAGGAGTCCGCCAATGGTGATAGTTCGCTATCCGGACACCCCTAATCCAGACTCCTCAAGAGTCCCTGAACCAGGCTTCAATGACGGCGAGTCCGGCGCGATATTGTCTTCGGCATTGCAAGGCAGGTTCCTCCTCCGAATACTTCATAGAAGATTTTGAACACAAGGATAGTGTCCGCTCGCAAAACAAGTTCCACGTACTACAGAGAGAGAATAACTTTTGCACGATCTCGCCGACGTATCCCGCGGGCGTGACATCACACCACAGCCAAGCCTTTATTGAATCGTTTTACTTGCTCCACCTCAGCGATTTAGCGAGGCGGTTTCCTTGGCACGCCTTATCAAAGCGGAGATCGTGCCCCCTTATTCCGGGATTCCTATCAATACGGACGTGGGTAACCCAACCGCGCCATTGATTACGGCGCTTGGGAGATAAGCGAGTTTTACCAGGCTGGCGGGGAACGCATAGCTTCGTCCGTCCATATAAGGGGATAAGGATCCACCTTTTCACCTACACCTTCTTCCTCCTTTGCTCATCCATTTCCGTGCACTCGAGCTCCAGCGCCCAAGTCCGCACATCCCACCTCAACCTTCTCGAACTATGCCCGGAGCGGGAGGCAAGTGGATGGCCTCCTCTGTCACGGAGGGGCACATCAAAAAGCTGCGTAAGGCCGGATACTTGTCCAGCGACATCGCAAGACCGCTACCCGACGAGGGGCAGCTCATTCCCACCCCAGGCCCCATGAGAGGGTGGTGTTCTCACCCACTTCCTCCATGGACTAGGTTTTCCACTTCACCCATTTGTCCGGGCTCATGTTCTACTACGGCCTGGATTTCCATGATCCGCCCCAACTTCATCCTCAACATCTCGGCGTTTATCGTCAGGTGCGAGGCCTTCCTCTGATTCAGCCCCACTTCGCTTATGGCTGAAGATCTTCAATGTCAAGTCAAGGTAGTGGGCGGCCTCCAAGCGGAGTGCGGAGGCGCCATGGTTGGCAAGATGGCCAAAGTCCTATGGCTCGAGGGCTCCTTTGTGGAGACCATAAAGGGGTGGCAATCGGGGTGGTTCTACATCACCGAGCCGCGCGACTCTCAATGGGCAGTGGCCCCCGAATTCCGATCTGGCTTCCCCACACAGCTCACGTCATGGAAAGAGACGGGCCTGAAGTGGGGGGATTCGGACGAGCTGTCCGGACTCCAAACCTGCGTCCAAAACCTGGTGGACAAGAATCTTAGGCTTGTCAACGTAATCCAGGTGATGCTCATGCGCCGGATTCTCCCATGCCAACAACGGGCCTTCAAATTGTGGGAGTTCGATCCGGCACAGCACCCAACTCTGAAAAGGCTCTTCGACACTATGTACGAAGACACCTGGAAGGTGCTGTTCAAGGGCGTCGAGGCTTCGACATCTGCTACCGAAGATCGCGGATTCAGCTCGCAGCGTCAAGCTAGCGAGGTAAGTTATTTTACCCTTTATGGGACTCTTTTTCCATAGTTTGACTCTATGCGGGATCTGAAACTCCCTAACCTTTTGACAGACTGGTCAAGACGTCCGGACAGATTAACTGTCTGCCCCTTGCCGAAGACTCAGCGGACGCCTCGATTGACGGGGGCTGCTGGCTCCGCACCTCACGTGGTGCCGAGAAGAAGGCTAAGAAGAAGGCCACGGAACTCAAGGAGTGCCCGACGCCAGGTGTTGTCGGACTCATCGTCCGGCGACTCCGAGGCAGAATCCTCCTCTGAGGACGAGGAGGAGGAGAAAGAAGCCTCTCACCCAGCGGGGGGAGAGAAGAAAAGGAAGGCCGCCCCGACTGGGGAAGCCGGAGGGTCCAAGAAAGGAAGGACCCTTCCTCCGGACTTCTCCACCAACGCCGACAACGATAAGGAGGAGTGGCCACCAAGGGTGAAGCCCCTAGCGAGATCGTAAGTGTCCGGACTCCGGAATAGTTCATGACTTTTTATTTGTTGCATAGTGTCTTCTAACGCCGAATATGACCATGTAGCCCGCCCAAGGACGAGCTTGCCGCTTCGTCGAGCGGTTCCCTGGGCTCGTCGGATGTGAATAGTACTTCACTTCCGACCGCCTCCTCTCCTCATGTCGCCGATGACACCGCGGTGGAGTCCCAAAAGGGGACCAGCCAGGAGGAGGTGGTCCTGGAGGCGCCACAAGGTGACCTCCCGGACTCCGGGCGCGAAGGGGGCGAGACCCCAGAGGGCTCTAAGTCTGGCCCTATGCCGGACTCCGTACCGGAACCTTCAGTGGTTCCGAAGTCCGGCAAGCGGCCCCTTCGTAAGAAGGGTAAGACTACGGCGCCGGTGACCTCTGTCCATCTGGAGGCACCGGATAGCTTGCTTGAGGCGCTTAAAGGCGCCTCCATCGACGAGGAGCACCGCATGTTATGAGTGTGGTGATCCAGAAGTTCATCCGCCAAGAGCGGGCTGATCAAGCCTGCACCAGCCTTCTAACAAAGCGTTGAGGTAAGTTTAGAATATGTAAATATATTACCGCATAGACAAGAGTTCTCGATGCTTAGTTCGGTGTTCGTAAAGAAAAGCCGGACTAAGGATCTAAAAGATATACGCAGGAGTCTAACATAAGTATGTCAATATGGGAATGCAGGCTGCGCTGCTGACCTCTGCCAGACCGATCATGGAGGTCAATGCATTGAAGCAGAGCCTCGAGCGGTCCGAGAACGAGCTCGGCCTTGCCAAGAAGCAGCTCGAGGACAAGGAAGGTAAGTACTACCTTATTAAGGAAATACCTTATAGAAAGGATTTGGTTGCAAAAATGACAGGAGTAACGTGGGTATTGTAGGGGCCACGAACGAGGTGGCGACCCTGAAGGAAGCGGTGTCCGTGGCCGAAAGCAAAGCGTCCGCGGAGCACACCGAGCGAGAGAAGCAGGAGGCGCGGGTGGCGGAGGTGCGGCAAGAGCCTGTGCTCGTGGAAAAACACGAGAGTTTGGAGCGTGACTCGAAGACTCGAGAGTCCGAGCCCGCCTCGGCTCTTGAGAGTGCCAAAGCCGCTAAGGCCGAAGCCCAAAAAGCCCTCCAAGAGATTTAATCATTAAAGAAGATAGCGGCGGGTAAGGCATTCTTTATGCAAAGCAAGCATGTGAAAGTGAATTACCTATTACTTACCTGAATCCGGAGCTCTCTAGGAGCATTCGCAGATCTGCCCCGTAGTGTGTCTGATGCTGCCGCGTTCTACCGCGCCAAGGAGGGGAGCTCGACGGAGAAGGTGTTCTGGTCTCGATAGATGTCGAGGTCGAACGTCCGGTGCCCTTGAGCAACCAGCTGAAGCAGCTGGTCGAGCTCACAAGGTCGCCGAACAGGCCATGAAGGGCCTTATAGTTCGGTGTGGCCATTGGAAGCCATGCACAGGAGCTACTTCGGGCTAGTGCAGCGGCTGGTGGACTTTGTCCATGGATTGAAGTCATCAAGCGCTCCGTCTGCATTGAAGGTGCCTGTCTGGCCCTTGCCCGTGCTAAAGTGCCTTTGGGCAAGCTGGATGCCGAGAAGCTTGTGACGGACGGCAACCGAAGGGCAAGGAGCATCGCAAGCCGAAATGTACTATGAGGGCGCCCCGAGGGTGCCCGCCCGATAGCGGGTGAATGCTCCAAAGATGTAATTTTGAATAGACTTGCATTTGTTATCCAGACGCTGAAAACTTGTTCATATGCGCTAAGCAACGCCAGAATTTAAAATATTACCTTCTGTGTGGCGCTTATTAGATTTGAGAGATGGCAAGTCGTTGGCTTCAGCCCCATGCCACGAAGTGCTGGGGTGTTCGGGATAAACTTGAGCGCTCTTGTTCCCGTTCTTGGGTCCTTCGAGGAGGCGCCAACGAACGAACAAGGCAACCGGACTTATAGTGCTTGAACACTCTCACTTAGCCATAGAATTCTATAATTTTAAATTTCGACGAAGCCCCTAGTATTCGGAAGACCGAGTTCGGGGCGCTATCCATGCCTTGGCCGGACAATGCCGACTCCTCGCTCTAAGCGGCATAAGTCTTTAGGAACCCGAAAAAAACTCTCGAACAGCGACCGGCTCTCGCCCTATCATGACGGTCAGTTTTAGCTTTCTCCACTGAGGTGCTCAACCCAGCTCAACCGGGGCACAATCGAAGTGGTTCTCCCAGCGCTACCTTAGCCGATATAACGGAACGTAAGGTACCAAAACATGGGAGCCGGGCAAACCCAACTATTGACCCAAGACATGATTCCGAGCCGATGCATATAATGCTATAAGTTCGGGGTGCCGCACTTGTGAAAGTGTTCGGACTTATCACACCATACTTTTGGGGTACTTAAGCCCCTGGTGTATTGGCTGTACCAAAGTGTACGGGTGCAACATGTAATGAAATTAACATATATATAGATAAAGAAAGGAGTGCAATAATAGGCAAAAGCTATGTATTGTTTATTCGAAAAGGTACTGCAATGGAAGCAGAATGATAGAAATAGTGCGATAAGCAAGGGATGGGACTATTTAACATGTCCCCCTCCAGGGGTAAGCTGCGGGATGGTATGTAAAACAGGTATAATGCTCGTAGTAGAGACCACCTGGACACTCGACGTAGCTTTTTGCTTCCCTGGCTGTTGCATCGTGAGTTCGGTATTTCTAGTGCCGGACAGGACTTCTGGAAAACGGAGTCCTGAAAGTAAGAAAAAAAATAAGAAAGAAAAAGAATGACACAATCGGGAAGCCCTAGTGCGGTTGAGCCGCATTCTGGGCGTATCGTGGTTGTGCCCCTCCCCTTATGCCAATGGTATCTCCAGAGCGTAGTTATGTATGCATAGTACTGGCTTCGCAGTTTTGCGAGGGCTGGGGTTGGGGCCGGATTGCTACGCGTGCTCGGATCATGCCAGGCGGTCTTGTTGTAGGTTACTATGGGCGCGCTTGACGGTGGCCGGACGTTTAATAGCCGGGCTCGAGAATTGTTGTGAGAGGCTGCTTTGCACCTCCGCCGCGAGGGCTGCCATGTGCTCCTCCGTTCGGAGAGAGCGTTCGGTGTTTCCATTGACCGTGATTACTCCTCGAGGGCCTCGCATCTTGAGCTTGAGGTATGCGAGTGCGGCACCGCATTGAACTTTGCAAATGCGGTTCGCCCAAGCAAGGCGTGATAGCCGCCATGAACGGGACTATGTCAAGATTAACTCTTCGCCCGAAGTTATCCGGGATCCAAGACCACTTCGAGTGTAACTGAGCCTGTACAATTGGCATCTACACCTGGTTTGGTCTATGCCCATTTTGCGCACTGTATCCTGATGAAGCAGGTTCAGGCTGCTACCGCCGTCCATCAGAACTCTAGTGAGGTGAAATCCGTCGATGATTGGGTCAAGAACCAATGCGGCGAATCCGCCGTGACGGATGCTAGTGGGGTGGTGTACTATGGAAATTCATATGTTGCAATCCTATGTTGGAATTCGAAGATGAGGGGAGAAATATGTCCCACTGGGCGTGCCAGAATCTGATGACGGGAAAATGGCGGGCGTGAAAACACGCGTCCACGTCATTGATACAGAGTGAAATTTAAATGCATAAATGCATATAATAAAAATAGGATCAAACATTGCAGGTACTTTATTTCCAGAACTTTTACATTTACATAAAAGATCTGTTAATTACATCTCCATAGAGAAAACCCCTGATTAAGAATTCCAACATATCTATTACATAGCATCACAACACATGAGTACTACAAACTGTAGAATTAAAAGAAAACTACAAAATGTAGAAATAAAAATCCTCCTCGTTGTCTTCGACGTCGGCGTACTCGGAGAGCCTTGAACTTCGTCTATGCTAACATATGCGTTGCACAACATTCATGATTTGGCAATGTTCATTCATGTAGCACGTTTATGCCTAGCTCATTAACCATCGCAAATATGTAGTAGTTGTCTTATTTAATGGTTAACTAGCCGGGCTAACAGTATATATGCAATATAGGGCATACCTATTTTTTATGAGTTGGGTTTACTTTATAGCAACGTATATAGCGTTGCCTCGAGCCATTATATGCGAGAACTATATGAAACTTGTTGATGACATACTCGATCGCACTATATTATGTTTAGTGCGAGTAACATAGGCTATGACCCTAGTTGCTTTTCTATGCATGGTACAATTTTAATCCGTATGAGAGATTATATTATGACATATGGGTTATGCTTAAACACTAGCTTTGCTTGTCTCAAACATGTCATATATGGGCATGCGACTAAGTGGATCTAGTCAAATACTTATATGGGTTTGAATGAGAATATTTCTTTTATAAAGTTTCGCTTCACTTGTATTAGTACTAACATCATGTAGCAACTTCGTGCCCATATGTAGCATAACCAAATGAAGTGTCGGGACTTCTTCTTGCTTGTATTATCACCATGTAGCATAAATTGTATGCTTATGGTGTAACCAAATAGAAGTGCATATCAGTATATGTTTCGCATGGACATGATGAAGTGTATGACAATTCTCAAAGCCTAGATATATGACCCTAAACTATGAAGATCCAAAGTCATGTATATTGAGTTGTCATGGCTTTGTTTCACATGGGTTTTCATTAGTACAAAAGCCGAGCGTATAATGCTACTTCTTGAGACTAATGAACATATAGACGCATGCTCCAAGTTTACACCCTATACTGATGCATTTAGGGGTCTAGCTAGACTATAAATTATATGGAAGGAACATGTGTGAATTTCCAACAAAATATGACCTTATGAAACCAAATCAATATGAGCTTTATTTCTATTTCTATCCTTGATCTGTATCAACATGGGATGCAAGATCACCATGAGACCAAATCAAGATGGACATATTTTTATTCCTGAGTTGTACCAACATGGGATGCAAGATCGCCATGAGACCAAAACAAGATGGGCATAATTTTATTCTTGACTTGTATCCACATGGAGATGCAAGATCACCATGAGACCAAATCAAGATGGACATATTTTTATTCTTGAATTGTATCAACATGTGATGAAAGATCGCCATGAGACCAAAACAAGATGAGCATAATTTTTGGTCTTGACTTGTATCAACATGGTGATGCAAGATCACCATGAGACCAAAACAAGATGTGCATAATTTTTGGTCTTGACTTGTATCAACATGGCGATGCAAGATCACCATGAGACCAAAACAAGAAGAATTTTAGTTGCATCGTGTGCACTTAGTTTGCATCATTATACGACTGAGGAGTGATATATGACCACTAGGCATGTCATGCGTTATCTTGATTTGTATCATCATGGGATCAAGATCGCCATGCGACCAAAACAAGAAGAATTTTGTGGGTAGAACCGAATATATATGAGATATGCGGTGAAAATAAAGCATCATCGATGAATATATTTTAAACTTGAACTGTATCGACATAGGATGCGAGATCACCATGCGATCAAAACAAGACGGAACATATTTATATTCTTGAATTGTATCAACATGAGATGCAAGATCCCATGAGACCAAAACAAAGTGAACATAATTTAACCAGGGTTTGTATCAACAAGGGATGCTAGATCCCATGAGACCAAACTAGGTGTGCTATATGGAGCGACGTAGAACACCAATAGTACTTTGAGACATATGGTGCAAGAGGAATGCATCAAGAAAGGAGCAAGAAGGTAGCCATATATTCTCACCTTGCCTTGGTTTTTTGTACGTGTGATGCGGACGAGCAACACCGGTGTGTAGCAGCTTGTGGGCGGTGCAGATGACGAGCAGTGCAGCCGACGACGTATGTGGACGGCGGCGAACAGACGGCGACGACGGCGGCGAGCGGATGGCCGGCGACGACGACAACGGAGAGACGAACGGCCGGTGACGACGACGGTGTTGCAGCGTATGTATGTGTGTGAATGATGGATGGATGAATCGTTGATGAGCGATGGATGTGGTGAGTAGCCTTCTCTATGCTGGACAAACATGTATTTATAGGGGAGCCAAGGGTAGAGCTAGTGTGATGCCTTCAGAACTTCCCGCGCGCGCCAAGCTTCTACTACGCACGTCGTGATCGTGCAGAACATGGGAGCGTGGGGCGTCGCTGGCCGGTATGATGCAGACTTGGTCTCGTTTAACTGGAGAGAATAGTCGGGCCTGGCCTCATTAAGCCTAATTAATTAACTGGGCTCTAATTGCATGCAAGCAAGGCCTTCGTTTGGTGCAGCAGTTTGACGTATATGCTGATCTGGGCTCACGTACAAGTTTTTGATCCTCCTGTTTAATTAGAGCACAATGCATGCATGCATGCCTTAGTATGGAAGGAGGACGTGCTATATGGGCCATGGGCTGGGTAATTACTTTATTAATCCCATGCATGCATGCATGCATGCATGTGGTAGGTGCATGTATGTATGTAAGTGCACTTGGCCTTGCTAATTATACGATGTCCCATTTTTTAAAACATCGTTGCGCGTCACATTATTTTACAGAAGTATCGTGCCAATATTTTCTTTTAGCGATAATAGGATAACGTGATATAATATTTTGGCAATATTAGCGTCGTCTATGAAACATTGAATTTGCCAACATCGAATTTAAATCGTTGATGATGGCATATGTGTATGAAAGTCATATGTCCTTTAATTTATGCGACTATATAACTCCTTCCCTTTTATTTTCGGGTCTGTTATTTTATATTGAACAGCGCGACGAAAATTCATCATGGTATTTTTTTTATCCACGTATCCGGCAACTCATTATTTTTTTATTTTATGTAAATGATTTTGTTTTTATAAAATCTAAGCATCATGTTTCACTTTGGCCGAAATCGGTGTCAACAGGTGGTCCCTTCGATCAAAGGTGATCGGGCAGGAGGACCATGGGTTGAACTTCGGGGCGACTGGCTCCATCGCATATACGTCCCTTAGTGCATGCTTCCGCTCCCTTTTGCGTATGTGGGTTGCGTATATCATGTTCACTGTCCGCACTTGTCCTCTATTGTTCGGCGGCCGAGGCTCCTCCTCGTCATCGCTATGCAGCCCCTTGTCATTGAGTTCGGCATTTAACTTGCCTGCCTGTTTGAAGACCCAGCAATCCCTGTTGGTATGGTTGGCTGGTTTTTCGGGGGTGCCATGTATTTGGCACGAGCGATCGAGTATTCGGTCCAGATTGGACGGGCCCTGAGTATTTCTTCTGAACAGCTTCTTCCGCTGACCGTGTTTAGAGACTCTGAATCCGGCATTGACTGCCGTGTCTTCAGCATTGTCGCCGTTAATGCGGTGCTTGTGCTTGTTCCGACGCGACTTGCCATTGCTGTCCTTGGTATCCGAACTACCAGGGTTTTTGGTCAGGTTGTTACTTCGAGCTAGCCAGCTGTCCTCTCCCGCGCAAAAGCGGGTCATGAGCGTTGTGAGGGCTTTGGCTTTTTCCTGTCCTAGGTGCCGGGCAAGCCACTCGTCGCGGATGTTATGTTTGAAGGCTGCAAGGGCCTCTGCATCCGGACAATCAACGATTTGATTTTTCTTGGTTAGGAATCGTGTCGTAATTGTCCGCCGATTCTTCCGCAGCTGAATTATGTGGCTGAGGTCATCGGCGTCTGGTGGTCGCACATATGTGCCCTGGAAGTTATCAAGGAATGCGGCTTCCAGGTCCTCCCAACAACCAATTGATTTTGCTGGCAAGCTGTTAAGCCAATGCCGAGCTGGTCCTTTAAGCTTGAGTGGGAGGTATTTGATGGCGTGTAGATCATCACCGCGGGCCATGTGTATATGGAGGAGGTAGTCCTCGATCCAAACCGCAGGATCTGTTGTGCCATCGTATGATTTGATGTTTACGGGTTTGAAACCCTCGGGGATTTGATGATCCATTACTTCTTCTGTGAAGCATAGTGGGTGTGCGGCGCCTCTGTATTGGGCTATATCACGACGCGGCCCGGCCCGGCCGGAATTGCTGTATCCGGCGTGACGGTTATCATCACGTGTCGCGAGGCGCCCACGCGATCCGTAGATCGATCTTGTTTGCCTTGCCTTTGAAGGAAATATGCCCTAGAGGCAATAATAAAGTTATTATTTATTTCCTTATATCATGATAAATGTTTATTATTCATGCTAGAATTGTATTAACCGGAAACATAATACATGTGTGAATACATAGACAAACAGATAGTCACTAGTATGCCTATACTAGACTAGCTCATTAATCAAAGATGGTTATGTTTCCTAACCATAGACATGAGTTGTCATTTGATTAACGAGATCACATCATTAGGAGAATGATGTGATTGACTTGACCCATTCCGATAAGCTTAGCACTTGATCGTTTAGTATGTTGCTTATGCTTTCTTCATGACTTATACAAAGTTCCTGAAACTATGAGATTATGCAACTCCCGTTTACCGGAGGAACACTTTGTGTGCTACCAAACGTCACAACGAATCGGGTGATTATAAAGGTACTCTCAGTGTGTCTCCAAAAGTATATGTTGAGTTGGCATGAATCGAGATTAGGTTTTGTCACTCCGATTGTCGGAGAGGTATCTCTGGGCCTTCTCGGTAATACACATCACATAAGCCTTGCAAGCATTGCAACTAATGAGTTAGTTGTGAGATGATGTATTACGGAACGAGTAAAGAGACTTACCGTAACGAGATTGAACTAGGTATTGGATACCGACGATCGAATCTGGGTAAGTAACATACCGATGACAAAGGAACAACGATATCGTTATGCGGTTTGACCGATAAAGATCTTCAGAGAATATGTAGGAACCAATATGGTCATCCAGGTTCCGCTATTGGTTATTGACCGAGAATGGTTCTAGGTCATGTCTACATAGTTCTCGAACCCGTAGGGTCCGCACGCTTAACGCTTCGATGACAGTTCATTATGAGTTTATAAGTATTGATGTACCAAGGTTGTTCGAGTCCGGATGTGATCACGGACATGACGAGGAGTCTCAAATGGTCGAGACATAAAGATTGATATATTGGAAGCCTATGTTTGACTTGAAAGGTTCCGGATGAAAACAGGAAGTTATTCGAACACCGGGGTTACGGAACCCCGGGGTCAATGGGCCTTGATGGGCCATAGGGAGAAGAGGAAGGGCGGCCAGGGCAGGCGCGCCCCCCCTCTAGTCCGAATAGGACAAGGAGAGGGGGCGCGCCCTTCCCTCTTCCCTCCTCCAATCCTAATCCAACTAGGAGGGGGAGTCCTACTCCGGTGGGAGTAGGACTCCTCCAGCGCCGCTTCTTTGGCTGGCCGCACCCCTTGCTCCTTTATATACGGGGCAGGGGGCACCCCAACACACAAGTTGATCTACGGATCGTTCCTTAGCGTGTGCGGTGCCCCCTCCACCATATTCCACTTCGGTCATATCGTCATGAGCTTAAGCGAAGCCCTGCGCCGGAGAAGTCATATCGTCATGAGCTTAGGCGAAGCCCTCACGCCGGTGGAGCATCATCATCGTCACCACGCCGTCAGGTTGACGGAACTCATCCCCGACGCTTTGCTGGATCGGAGCCCGGGATCGCCATCGAGCTGAACGTGTGCGAACTCGGAGGTGCCGACGTTCGGTGCTTGGATCGGTCGGATCGTGAAGACGCACGACTACATCAACCGCGTTGTTATAACGCTTCCGCTTCGGTCTCACGAGGGTACGTGGACGGACACTCTCCCTCTCGTTGCTATGCCATCACCATGGTCTTGCGTGTGCGTAGGAAATTTTTGAAATTACTACGCTCCTCAACAAATGGCATCCGAGCCTGGTTTTATGCGTTGATGTCATATGCACGAGTAGAACACAAGTGAGTTGTGGGCGATATAAGTCATACCGCTTACCAGCATGTCATACTTTGGTTGAGCGGTATTGTGAGATGAAGCGGCCGGACCGACATTACGCCAGACGCTTACGCGAGACTGGTTTCACCGCTCGAGCACTAGTTGCTTAAAGGTGACCGGCGGTGTCTGTCTCTCTCACTTTAGTTGAACCGAGTGTGGCTACGCCCGGTCCTTGCGAAGGTTAAAACAGCACCAACTTGACAAACTATCGCTGTGGTTTTGATGCGAGGTAAGAACGGTTCTTGCTCAGCCCGTAGCAGCCACGTAAAACTTGCAACAACAAAGTAGAGGACGCCTAACTTGTTTTTGCAGGGCATGTTGTGATGTGATGTGGTCAAGACGTGATGCTATATTTTATTGTATGAGATGATCATGTTTTGTAACCGAAGTTATCGGCAATCGGCAGGAGCCATATGGTTGTCGCTTATTGTATGAAATGCAAACGCCATGTAATTGCTTTACTTTATCACTAAGCAAGAGCGATAGTCGAGAAGCAATAGTTGGCGAGACGACAACGATGCTACAATGGAGATCAAGGTGTCGCGCCGGTGACGATGGTGATCATGATGGTGCTTCGAGATGGAGATCACAAGCACAAGATGGTGATGACCATATCATATCACTTATATTGATTGCATGTGATGTTTATCCTTTATGCATCTTATCTTGCTTTGATTGACGGTAGCATTATAAGATGATCTCTCACTAAAATTATCAAGAAGTGTTCTCCCGAGTATGCACCGCTGCTAAAAGTTCAGAGTACCCGCACACCACGTGATGATCGGGTGTGATAAGTTCTACGTCCATCTACAACGGGTGCAAGCCAGTTTTGCACACGCAGAATACTCAAGTTAAACTTGACGAGCCTAGCATATGCAGATATGGCCTCGAACACGGAGACCGAAGGTCGAGCGTGAATCATATAGTAGATATGATCAACATAGTGATGTTCACCATTGAAAACTACTCCATCTCACGTGATGATCGGTTATGGTTTAGTTGATTTGGATCACGAATCACTTAGATGACTAGAGGATATCTGTCTAAGTGGGAGTTTTTAATATGATTAATTGAACTTAAATTTATCATGAACTTAGTACCGATAGTATTTTGCTTGTCTATGTTTCTGTAGATAGATGGCTCGTCTGTTGTTCCGTTGAATTTTAATGCGTTCCTTGAGAAAGCAAAGTTGAAAGATGATGGTAGCAATTACACGGACTGGGTCCGAATTTGAGGATTATCCTCATTGCTGCATGTAAGAATTACGCCCCGAAGCACCGCTGGGTGCGAGCCCTGCTGCAGAGCAACGCCGAAGTTGTGAACGTCTGGCGAGCAAAGCTGATGACTACTCTATAGTTCGATGTGCCATGCTTTACGGCTTAGAACCGGTCTTCAACGACGTTTTGAATGTCATGGACCATATGAGATGTTCCAGAGTTGAAGTTAATATTTCAAGCAAATGCCCGGATTGAGAGATATGAAGTCTCCAATAAGTTCTATAGCTGCAAGATGGAGGAGAATAGTTCGTCGGTGAGCACATACTCAAAATGTCCGGGTATAATAATCACTTAATTCAGCTGGGAGTTAATCTTCCGGATGATAGTGTCATTGATGAATTCTCCAATCATCGCCACCAAGCTACAAGAGCTTCGTGATGAACTATAATATGCAAGGGATGACTAAGACAATTCTGAGCTCTTCGCAATGCTAAAAGCCATGGAGGTAGAAATCAAGAAAGAGCATCAAGTGTTGATGGTCAACAAGACCACTAGTTTCAAGAAAAGGGCAAAGGAAAGAAGAAGGAAACTTCAAAAGAACAGCAAGAAAGTTGCTGCTCAAGAGAAGAAACCCAAGTCTGGACCTAAGCCTGAAATCGAGTGTTTTACCGCAAGCGATCGACATCGGAAGCGGAACTGCCCCAAGTATTTGGCGGATAAGAAGGATGGCAAGGTGAACAAAGGTATATGTGATATACATGTTATTGATGTGTACCTTACTAGAGCTCGTAGTAGCACTGGTATTTGATACTGGTTTTGTTGCTAATATTTGCAACTCAAACAGGACTACGGAATAGACGAGCACCGCAAAGGACGAGGTGACGATGCGCGTGGGAAATGGTTCCAAAGTCAATGTGATCGCGGTCGGCACGCTACCTCTACATCTACCTTCGGGATTAGTTTTAGACCTAAATAATTGTTATTTGGTGCCAGCGTTGAGCATGAACATTATATTTGGATCTTGTTTGATGCGAGACGGTTATTCATTTAAATCAGAGAATAATGGTTGTTCTATTTATATGAGTAATATCTTTTATGGTCATGCACCCTTGAAGAATGGTCTATTCTTGTTGAATCTCGACAGTAGTGATACACATATTCATAATGTCGAAGCCAAAAGATGCAGAGTTGATAATGATAGTGCAACTTATTTGTGGCACTGCCGCTTAGGTCATATCGGTGAAAACGCATGAAGAAACTCCATACAGATGGACTTTTGGAATCACTTGATTATGAATCACTTGGTACTTGCGAACCGTGCCTCATGGGCAAGATGACTAAAACACCGTTCTCGGTTGTATGGAGAGAGCAACAGACTTATTGGAAATCATACATACAGATGTATGTGGTCCGATGAATGTTGAAGCTCGTGGCGGATATCGTTATTTTCTCACCTTCACAGATGATTTAAGCAGATACGGGTATATCTACTTGATGAAGCATAAATCTGAAACATTTGAAAAGTTCAAAGAATTTCAGAGTGAAGTTGAAAATCATCGTAACAAGAAAATAAAGTTTCTACGATCTGATCGTGGAGGAGAATATTTGAGTTACGAAGTTTGGTCTACATTTAAAGCAATGGGAAATAGTTTCGCAACTCACGCCACCGGGAACACCACAGCGTAATGGTGTGTCCGAACGTCGTAATCATACTTTACTAGATATGGTGCGATCTATGATGTCTATTTCCGATTTACCGCTATCGTTTTGGGGTTATGCTTTAGAGACGGCCGCATTCACGTTAAATAGGACACCGTCAAAATCCGTTGAGACGACACCCTATGAACTATGGTTTAGCAAGAAACCAAAGTTGTCGTTTCTGAAAGTTTGGGGTTGCGATGCTTATGTGAAAAAACTTCAACCTGATAAGCTTGAACCCAAATCGGAAAAATGTGTCTTCATAGGATACCCAAAGGAGACAATTGGGTATACCTTCTATCACAGATCCGAAGGCAAGACATTCGTTGCTAAGAATGGATCCTTTCTAGAGAAAGAGTTTCTCTCGAAAGAAGTGAGTAGGAGGAAAGTGTAACTTGATGAGGTAATAGTACCAGCTCCCTTATTGGAAAGTAGTTCATCACAGAAATCGGTTTCTGTGACACCTACACCAATTAGCAAGGAAGATAATGATAATGATCATGAAACTTCAGATCAAGTTGTCACCGAACTTCGAGATCAACCAGAATAAAATCCGCACTGAGTGGTACGGTAATCCTATTTCGGAAGTCATGCTACTAGATCATGGTGAACCTACGAACTATGAAGAAGCGATGGTGAGCCCAGATTCCGCAAAATGGCTTGAAGCCATGAAATCTGAGATGGGATCCATGTATGAGAACAAAGTATGGACTTTGGTTGACTTGCCGATGATCGGCAAGCCATTGAGAATAAATGGATCTTTAAGAAGAAGATCGACGCCGATGGTAACATAACTGTCTATAAAGCTCGACTTGTTGCAAAAGGTTTTCGACAAGTTCAAGAGGTTGACTACGATGAGACTTTCTCACCAGAAGCGATGCTTAAGTCTGTCCGAATCATGTTAGCAATTGCTGCATTTTATGATTATGAAATTTGGCAAATGGATGTAAAACTGCATTCTTGAATGGATTTCTAGAAGAAGAGTTGTATATGATGCAACCAGAAGGTTTTGTTGATCCAAAAGGTGCTAACAAAGTGTGCAAGCTCCAGCGATCAATTTATGGTGCAGTGCAAGCCTCTCGGAGTTGGAATAAACGCTTTGATAGTGTGATCAAAGCATATGGTTTTATGAGACTTTTGGAGAAGCCTTGTATTTACAAGAAAGTGAGTGGGAGCTCTGTAGCATTTCGATATTATATGTGGACGACATATTATTGATTGGAAATGATATAGAATTTCTGGATAGCATAAAAGGATACTTGAATAAAAGTTTTCAATGAAAGACCTCGGTGAAGCTGCTTACATATTGGGCATCAAGATCTATAGAGATAGATCAAGACGCTTAATTGGACTTTCACAAAGCACATACCTTGATAAAGTTTTGAAGAAGTTCAAAATGGATCAGCAAAGAAAGGTTTTTACCTGTATTACAAGGTGTAAGATTGAGTCGACTCAATGCCCGACCACAGCAGAAGATAGAGAGAAAATGAAAGATGTTCCTATGCTTCAGCCATAGGCTCTATCATGTATGCAATGTTGTGTACTGACTGATGTATGCTTAGCTGTAAGCTTGGCAGGAAGGTACCAAACTAATCCAGGAGTGGATCACTGGACAGCGGTCAAGAACATCCTAAAATACCTGAAAAGGACTAAGGATATGTTTCTCATATATGGAGGTGACAAAGAGCTAATCGTAAATGGTTACGTCGATGCAAGCTTTGACACTGATCCGGACGATTCTAAATCGCAAACCGGATACGTATTTTTATTAAACGGTGGAGCTGTCAGTTGGTGTAGTTCTAAACAAAGCGTCGTGGCGGGATCTACATGTGAAGCGGAGTACATAGCTGCTTCAGAAGCAGCAAATGAAGGAGTCTGGATGAAAGAGTTCATTTCCGATCTAGGTGTCATACCTAGTGCATCGGGACCAATGAAGATCTTATGTGACAATACTGGTGCAATTGCCTTGGCAAAGGAATCCAGATTTCACAAGAGGACCAAGCATATCAAGAGACGCTTCAATTCCATTCGGGACCAAGTCCAAGTGGGAGACATAGAGATTTGCAAGATACATACGGATCTGAATGTTGCAGACCGTTGACTAAGCCTCTTCCACGAGCAAAACATGATCAGCACCAAGACTCCATGGGTGTTAGAATCATTCTTGTGTAATCTAGATTATTGACTCTAGTGCAAGTGGGAGATGAAGGAAATATGCCCTAGAGGCAATAATAAAGTTATTATTTATTTCCTTATATCATGATAAATGTTTATTATTCATGCTAGAATTGTATTAACCGGAAACATAATACATGTGTGAATACATAGACAAACAGATAGTCACTAGTATGCCTATACTAGACTAGCTCATTAATCAAAGATGGTTATGTTTCCTAACCATAGACATGAGTTGTCATTTGATTAACGAGATCACATCATTAGGAGAATGATGTGATTGACTTGACCCATTCCGATAAGCTTAGCACTTGATCGTTTAGTATGTTGCTTATGCTTTCTTCATGACTTATACAAAGTTCCTGAAACTATGAGATTATGCAACTCCCGTTTACCGGAGGAACACTTTGTGTGCTACCAAACGTCTAGCAACGAATCGGGTGATTATAAAGGTACTCTCAGGTGTCTCCAAAAGTATATGTTGAGTTGGCATGAATCGAGATTAGGTTTTGTCACTCCGATTGTCGGAGAGGTATCTCTGGGCCTTCTCGGTAATACACATCACATAAGCCTTGCAAGCATTGCAACTAATGAGTTAGTTGTGAGATGATGTATTACGGAACGAGTAAAGAGACTTACCGTAACGAGATTGAACTAGGTATTGGATACCGACGATCGAATCTCGGGTAAGTAACATACCGATGACAAAAGGAACAACGATATCGTTATGCGGTTTGACCGATAAAGATCTTCATAGAATATGTAGGAACCAATATGGGCATCCAGGTTCCGCTATTGGTTATTGACCGAGAATGGTTCTAGGTCATGTCTACATAGTTCTCGAACCCGTAGGGTCCGCACGCTAACGCTTCGATGACAGTTCATTATGAGTTTATAAGTATTGATGTACGAAGGTTGTTCGAGTCCGGATGTGATCACGGACATGACGAGGAGTCTCAAATGGTCGAGACATAAAGATTGATATATTGGAAGCCTATGTTTGACTTTGAAAGGTTCGGATGAAAACAGAAGTTATGGAACACCGGGGTTACGGAACCCCGGGGTCAATGGGCCTTGATGGACCATAGGGAGAAGAGGAAGGGCGGCCAGGGCAGGGCGCGCCTCCCCTCTAGTCCGAATAGGACAAGGAGAGAGGGGGCGCCCCTTCCTCTTCCCTCCTCCAATCCTAATCCAACTAGGAGAGAGGGGAGTCCTACTCGGTGGGAGTAGGACTCCTCCAGCGCGCCTTGGGCTGGCCGCACCCCCTTGCTCCTTTATATACGGGGGCAGGGGGGCACCCCAACACACAAGTTGATCTACGGATCGTTCCTTAGCCGTGTGCGGTGCCCCCCTCCACCATATTCCACTTCGGTCATATCGTCGCGGAGCTTAGGCGAAGCCCTGCGCCGGAGAAGTCATATCGTCGCGGAGCTTAGGCGAAGCCCTGCGTCGGTGGAGCATCATCATCGTCACCACGCCGTCGTGCTGACGGAACTCATCCCGGCGCTTTGCTGGATCGGAGCCCGGGGATCATCATGGAGCTGAACGTGTGCAGAACTCGGAGGTGCCGTACGTTCGGTGCTTGGATCGGTCGGATCGTGAAGACGTACGACTACATCAACCGCGTTGTTATAACGCTTCCGCTTTCGGTCTACGAGGGTACGTGGACGGACACTCTCCCCTCTCGTTGCTATGCCATCACCATGGTCTTGCGTGTGCGTAGGAAAATTTTTGAAATTACTACGTTCCCCAACAGCCTTGTCCTCCAATATGTTTTGTAGGTCTGGCGCGTTTCCCCGTGCCTTGGTACTTTTCGAGCGACGCCGGGGTACGGCTTGGATGGAGGGTCTAGAGGCCTCTCTGTCGCGACCACGGGGTGGCCGGTCGGCCGCATCATGCGCTGGTGATGTAGGTTTGGGTGTTGCTTCCTCTAATTCGGGTAGCAGCCTGCGTTTTGGGTATCTCTTGGAGGGGCGTTCAAGTTTGTACTCTTCGGCTACGAGGACTTCAGTCCATCTGTCAGCTAGCAAGTCTTGGTTAGCTCTAAGCTGCTGCTGCTTTTTCTTGAGGCTGCTTGCCATGGCCATAAGCTTGCGTTTGAAACGCTCCTATTCGGCGGGGTCCTCCGGCATGACAAATTCGTCGTCGTCGAGGCTTGCCTCATCTTTGGAGGGAGGCATATAATTATCGTCCTCCACCTCCCTGTCTGCTGCTCTATCATGAGGGCTGGCTTCTCCCACCTCCTGTGCTAAATCCTGCTGGAGGGGGTTGTCTTCGGCACTATCCGGGGTGTTATTATCTCCCGTGCCAGAATCACCGTTTTTGCTGTGGCGGGATTTAGAGCGGCGCCGCTGACGCCGGCACTTGGGCTGCTTCTTGGAGGGGTCATCCTCCATTGTTCCATCGCCATTCCCATCTTTTGGGATGTCCACCATGTATATGTCGTATGACGAGGTGGCCTTCCAGTGCCCTGTAGGCGCTAGTTCTTGATCGTCTCCAGCATCGTCGTCCATACCTTCGATGTCTTCAGAGTCGAAGTCGAGCATGTCGGTTAAATCATCGACGGTGGCTACAAAGTGGGCATTGGGTGGGCGTTGAATTTCTTCGTCGTCCGCATCCCAACCTTCCCGACCGTAGTCCGCCAGGGCTCCTTGATAAAGAGAGAGACTTTAGTGAATTCAGGATGTCGCCAAAGGGCGAGTCTTTGAAAGATGTCCGCGATGAACTCCATAACGGCGCCCAATCGGATTCGACAAGCGGGCGCTGGGGGTTGAGTCGGAGAGGAGTCCGCACCTTGGAGTCACGGTCTTCGCAAAGGACAGGGATGGAGTTCGCTCAATCACCGTAGAGATCGTAGCCCCGAGGCGGTGTCCAACCACTCGCCCTCGATCGGGAGTCGGCTCGAGCTAAGGGTCGGAGCGGACGCTGGTGCGGCCTCCGAGGCAATCGCTCGCGGCGGCAGAGCTAGATCGTGCCCATCGAGACAAGGCGGCGCTTGTTGTGGCTCGAATCCGTCGAAGATCAAGTCTCCGCGGATGTCGGCCATGTAGTTCAAACTCCCAAATCTGACCTGATGGCGGGCGAGCTTCGATCTGCTCGGATGGCCAAGTGAGTTGGCCCAGAGTGCGAAGCCGCCGAATACGAAGATCTGTCCGGGAGAAAAGTCTCACCCGGACCGCGCTGCTTTTGATGATCGAAGGAGCCATCGGGCCTAAGGATGATGACACAGAAGAACTCTCAATGAAAGCACCAATGTCGGTGTCAAAACCGGCGGATCTCGGGTAGGGGGTCCCGAACTGTGCGTCTAGGCGGATGGTAACAAGAGACAAGGGACACGATGTTTTTACCCAGGTTTGGGCCCTCTCGATGGAGGTAATACCCTACTCCTGCTTTATTAATATTGATGATATGGGTAGTACAAGAGTGGATCTACCACGAGATCAAGGAGGCTAAACCCTAGAAGCTAGCCTATGGTATGATTATTGTTCGTCCTACGGACTAAAACCCTCTGGTTTATATAGACACCGGATAGGGTTAGGGTTACACAGAGTCGGTTACAATGGTAGGAGATCTACATATCCGTATCGCCAAGCTTGCCTTCCACACCAAGGAAAGTCCCATCCGGACACGGGACGAACTCTTCAATCTTGTATCTTCATAGTCCAGGAGTCCGGCCAACGGTGATAGTTCGGCTATCCGGACACCCCCTAATCCAGGACTCCCTCAACCACCGCCGCTCCTCTCCTGTTCCAATCTAAATGCAGTGCCGCTCCTCCCCTCTTCCATTTCAAAACCACCACCCCTCCTCTCCGGTCCCAGTCCAAAACCAGCGTCGCTCCTCTCCCGTTCTAATCCAAAACCAGCACTGCTCCTCTCCTCTTCCATTCAAAAACCACCGCCGGCAATTGAAGGTGCTGTGGAGAAGTAGATCGATGGAGGAGTACAACCGATACGTGAGGATCGCAGACGGCGACCCTGTGAAGCTAGCTAGGATGTTGGAGATACAGTCTTGGTTTGACAACAAGGACCAACTAGCGGCGACGGCGACATCCATGGCCAAATATCTGCAGCAGGCGAAAAGGCGGCGATACTCACGGAGGAGTCGCGAGTACATAGAGCTACTCCTCTGGGCCATGGAGCAAACAGATTAACCGAATCCGATCGTGAGGGAGCGGGGGTGGGAGTATTGATCCCAGATGGAGCATCCACCAGAGATTGAAGGATCGAGCATCTACAGGGTGCCATTTGTGAGGTGTCCTGCCAGAGCGAGCCGGTGGAGTCTTCGTCGACCGAACCCAACTGCAAGAGGAGAAAAGCAGTTGTCCGATGATGCTTCCCGCCATCGTCTCCCTCGCCGCTCACATCGTCTCACGGGCGGCTGTCTCCGCCGAGGAATAAGAGGGCTGGCCCCCAGCCCAATAGTCGGGCAGGTTGTGAATTGTCGAGGAGCTTAGGGTTGTCAGATTTGCAGGTTGTGAATTGTGTTTTGTGTTGTGCATTTTGAGAGTACTTTCAGATATGAATGTCTTTTGAATTTCAGATTTGCAGTATTGAGCATATGAAGTATTTTATGAATTCTAGAGATCTATTTTAGCACTTAAAAATGTAGTTTCATAGGAGTATAAAAGGGCGCATAATGTGATTCTCAGAGAAGAAACTGCAAGTTTCAGTTTCAGATAAGAAACTGCAAGTTCAGTTTCAGATAAGAAACTGCAACTTTCAGAGGCAGAGCATTTATATTAACACGGCCTTTTCAAACAGGGTTAACATCATGTTGGAAGTTTTATTCATGGTCGAAAATGGAACTACCAGCTACTTAACATCATGCTGATCAACATTCATGCATAGTACATCTTCATATGATGCACAATAAAAATGCCCACACAATGTCGAGTGTGCGAAACACAGAGAAAACGAGGGACGAAGTTTTGGCAAGTGTTGGACGTGGTTTTGGGCTGCCCCGTCTAGGCTTTCATTTTAACATGCGCAGCCCACGACCTCGGATGGGAGGTCAATAGGCCTGTTTGTATTTTCTTATGGTTGTCATGTATCGACCGGCCTATGGACCTCCCATCCGAGGTTTTATTTTTGGCAGCCCAATTTATGTATTTTTTTGAAGAAAATGCAGAGGTCTGTTCTATTTTTCTATATAAGAATAGGAACGCCAGGTCCAACTTATGTTTCCCTTCTAACTATATTATATATATTTAAATTATTTTATATGTTATTATATATTATTTTTATTGTCATCATATATTTAACAGATACTTACATATGTAAGAAAACAATATCCCACATCTTATTAACTTACAAAATAATTTCTTAACAAATAAAATCCTGGATTGTTTTGGCACGAAAATCCTAGTGATTGTGTACAAAAGCTTGGTAAGATTTAAGGACGAATGTAATAATATCACTTATTATTTAAATATTTTATAACAAAATGCTCAGCCCCTTTTTATTTTTTGATAACATTGCTGGCCCAACCCAACATTATAATTAGAATCAGCCCAGCAAAATCGTGTATTTCGAGGAAGTGCAAATGGCCTGTAATTTTTTAGGAAATAAAATAAATGGGCCGCATGGACGCTACATTATTTGTTCACCCAGCCCAGCTAATGGTTGTAATTCAAAAAAAAGATCAAACTGACTGTAAATTCTACCGCGCAAAAAAAAGAATGTAAATTCTGAAAAAATGGGTTGAATACGTGCCACATTTTTGGAGGCTGAAATGTGGGCCAATAGGTCGAAGCCAACGCAAGTCGTTGTCAATTTAGTCAACAAATGATTTCGACATGTTAGCCGTTGATTTACATCCAACGACCGCATCCATCTTCAATCTCTCGTCTTCTTCCTCCAGTATGCCTGGACCACCTTCCTGCTGCTAGCAGCTCGCTTAGCATGCTTCGCTATGAAGCGCTACTCCACCGTTGGCTGGCCATCCTCCACCCTCCACACCTCCTGTTCTTCTCCACCGACTACCGAACCACACCGCACTAGAACCGGTTAACCTCGACACCTCTCCGTCTGCGACTCTACTCCCGCGTCTTCCCATCTCCGGCTCGTTGCTGTCCGGGGCCTCGCCGTTGTCCGCCACCTTGGATGCGCTCGGCGCGGCGTGGTCAACGTGGTCAACGGCGCGGCGTGGTCAACGTGGTCAACGAACGAAACCATTGGAAGTAGACTGTGCATGGAGAGACTGACAGCTGGGTCCACGGCCGCACGCAAGGAAATGCCTCCTTATTACGCGCAAAATAATGATTCCTCCACCTGACTTCTGGGACCCACCGGAAGGGCCTCTGTATTTCGAGAAAAACGCCCCCATCGACATGTCAGACCCACCAGCTATCTTCGCACGCAAGGAAGTGCCTCCTTATTACGCACAATACTCCCCCTGCCCGCTGGAACCCAGCATAGTGGGAGGCTGACTTGTGGGCCTACCAAGTTGACGGGGACGGAGGGCTTTGTCAACTTAGTCAATATGAACGATTCTAGCTCCTGTTACCGTACGATGTTCATCCAACGGCCGTAGTGCTTCTTCAAGCTCTGGTCTTCTTGCTCCAGCCGCCCAAACCAGCGCCGGTCGTGCCGCGTGCTCCTGCCTCCCATGGCGGTTGTGATGCGCGCGAGGCCTCACCGCCCCTACTACTCCCACCGCTGGCCAGGCCATCCTCTACTCACCCACACCCCTTGTTATTCTGCGGCGACAGCAGCCTCACACCGCAGCCGAACCAGTGAACCCTCGTACTCCTCTTCGCGTGGGCATCAACTGCTGCGTCTTCCCCGGCTCCGTGTCGTCCCCTTCCTAGGCCTCGCCGTCGTCCACCGCTGTGGTGCTCTCGGCGTGGCGTGGTTAATGTGGTCAACGACCGACTTCCATCGGAAGAGTATCGCGGCGTGGACGCCGACAGGCTGGGTCCATGGCCGCAGCAAGGAAGTGCCTCCTTATTACGTGCAAAATAATTATTCCTCCACCTGACAGCGGGGACCCACCGGACGGACCACCGTGTTTCGCGAAAAGAAAACGTTTTCCCCCTGACTGCTGGGACCCACCAGCTACACCTTCGCACGTAAGGAAGTGCGTCTGGGCAAAAAAACGATTCGCCCCCCTAACTGTTTGGACCCACCAGCTACATCTTCGCACGCAAGGAAGTGCCTGACAGTCAGGACCCACCTGGTCGAAGCGTACATAGCATTGTCATTCTGGTCGCGAACGTGGACGTACATATATACTGGTGGATGTAGAGGCGCGCACGTAGCATGTACACGTACGTACAGCGGCCAGGGTGCAAGAAAGAAAATACGGCCACGTATGTGTACATACGGGTGGGGTCTCGAATGCCTACTTGCGCATACGTACGGCGAGGGCTCGTGTACATGGTTGGGTCGGAACGGAGAAACAGCGTCATCGTCGTGTTCATGGGGAGGCAACGAAATGCGTCGTGTTCATGGGGAGGCAATGGAATGCGTCGTGTTCATCAGGAGGCAACGGAACGCGTGGGAGCCAACCAGCTAGGTCGGAACGGAATGCGTGGTCGTGTTCATCGGGAGGGCTTGGACGGAACAGGCGATGGAAACGAGGCCTGGCGTACAGCACAACGGAGGAAATGGACCTCCTATGTTCGGAACGGGGTCCTGTTGATCGGGAGGGGTGTGGCGTACTGCAAAACGGAGGAAACGGACCTCCTACGGTCGAAACGGGGGTCCTGTTGATCGGGAGGGGTGTGGCGTACCGCAAAACGGACGAAACGGACCTCCTACGGTCGAAACGGGGGTCCTGTTGATCGGGAGGGGTGTGGCGTACCGTAAAACGGATGAAACGGACTTGTGTTGTTGCGCTACGGTCGAAATGGGGGTCCTGTTCATCGGGAGGGGTGTGGCATACCGCAAAACAGGACTCCCCGGGATACTGTTCATCTCCACCGTCGACCTCCTCCAGCCTCCACGGGCTACCGTCGACCTCCTCCAGCCTCCACGGGCTCCTGTTCATCCAGCCTCCACCGCGCGCTACTCCACCGGCTCTCGCTCAACCACCCTCCACCGTCTCTGCTCATCCAGCCCTCCACACCACGGGTCTGTTCAACCACCCTCCACGGGCACCCTCCACCGTCTACTATTCATCCAGCCCTCCACCACACCACGGGTCCTGTTCATCCAGAGGCAACGCCACCGCCTCCTGTTCATCCACCCCGCAACGCCACTGCTCATCCAATCGATCGGCTTCGATTAGCAGCAGAGCGGCGAATCGCCGATCGGGTTGATTAACGACCATCGATCGATCGCTCGGGTTCGAGAACGCGAGCCTGCGGGTAATCGCCGGGTTGATTAGAGCCCAACGCCCGCCGGGTTCGATTAGAGCTAACGCCTTGCACACACGCAGCAGACGCAGTACGTACGAGAAACGCGCATCGCTCGGCCCCCCACCTCCCATCGTAACCGGGAACTCCCCAAAATTTTCCTCCCCCTCGCTTCTACCACGGTTTTTTCCTTCATGGAAGGCCCAAAGAATGTCATGCAGCTGCATCTCCGGCCCGCCCAGGATGAAAAACCCATTTTTGTCATGATTTTTTGTCATAGAAGTAGGAGCCCACCACATCTATGATGATACCGGGTTTTGTCATATCGTCATAGAAGTGTCATATGTATGACAGAAAAAAAATTCGTTTGGCCCAAAATATCATGGATGTGTCTTTTTATTGTAGTGTATCAA